>CP125978.1:37198079-38412255 GCA_030063025.1 Avena longiglumis
GTCGGGCGCCACTTAGCCGAGTTGGGGAGGGATTCCCTCCTCCCCATGGCACAAGCTTGCTGACCCCCCTCCCATATAAGGAGGCAGTGGCTCCTCCTAGACACAAGTTTCCACCTCTAGATTTCGAAAAGTTTAGGAAACCGTTTTGGTTTAGAGCTTCTAATTGCTTTGAAATGAGCCAGCTGGTTTAGAGCCTTCTAATTGGTTTAGAGCCTTCTAATTGGTGTGTCTAATTACTAGACCACTAATAGCCTCTCATAAGCTCCACCATACCAAGCACCGAAGCTTAAGGCGAAGCTCCCCACTGCGGGATCTTCCCTCTCACTTCCCAGACTCCGCCATCACTGCCAGGCCGGAATCGCGAGGAGAGTGCTACAACCTCCTACCGGCCATCACTTTCTTTGGAACAAGGAGAGAGGAAGGTCTTCTTAGGTCGAGGCATCGAACGTGTGACCTGATCAAGCTGCGGAAAATACCGCTTTAACGTGGCAGTGGCCGGAAGGATCGCTTCACGCCGATCTTGAGATTCCAGGAAGTGGTATTTACCATACATCACCCACTTGAATCGCTCTCGCTATAACGCTTGGCTGGAATCTTCGAGGTGAGTTCTTTCATCAACTCGCTGCTACAATCTACAGTAGATAGATCTTTGGCTTGTTTGTTTGTATGCGATAGAAAATTTTGTTTTCCATGCTTTCTGAACCCCTCAAAGGGTATCGTGAGGCCGTGTCTATATGGTAGATCCACAGCACGAGTAGAACACAATGGTCATGTGTGGCGTTAGATGCTTTATTGTAGATTGCTTTTTGTGTACTTTTGCATCTTGCGGTATGTTGGGATGAAGAGGCCAGGCTAACCTTACATGACATCGCTCATGAGACTTGCTCCACGCTGACATGCAACTTGTATTGCATAAGTGGTTTATGGGATGTTTCTCCTAGCATAGTTAAGATCCAATTTACAACGGGTGATCAACAATGCTAGTATCAATGTTGTGGTTCTTGTTCAAGTTAGAACGACACTTATTGAAAGCCCCAAACCACGAAATATGCAAAGAAAGTAGAGGCGCCAACTTTGTTTTGCAAAGTGCGCATGTGATATGGCCATGATTGTGATTATATTTGATGTATGCAATGTTCCTTATTGTAAGTCGGCAACCGAGGAGCCATATGGTTGTCTTTAATTTATGTTAAGACCCGCTGTCTATTCAAAGTAGTTGTAATAGTTGAAGCCGTGGATCATAACCATGAAGAAGCCGCCATCGACCTTGATGCAATGCCGTGATGATGGGAGATCATGTTCGCTTGAAGATGGAGATCGGAGGCACAAGAAGAAAAGGCCATATCATATCACATATATTGAATTGCATGTGATGTTAATCCTTTATGCATCTTGTATTGCTTAGTAGACGCACGGTAGCATTATAAGATGATCCCTCATGCACAACAATTTCAAATCATAAAGTGTTCACCCTTAGTTAGCACTGCTAAAGCTTGTTGTTTCAAGCACCACGTGATGATCGGGTGTGCTAGATTCGCAAGTGTATACAACGTGAGCACGCCAGATTTGTTCATGCGTAACTAAGGTTTGATCTTGACGAGCCTAGCATGTACATACATGGTCTCGAACACGTATCACCCACGAAGGTAAAGCATGAATCATATAGTAGATGTGATGAACATGTCGATTGTTCGCCATTGAAACTATGTCAACTCGTGATGATCGGTGTTGATATGGTGGATTTGGTTCATGTGATCACTAAAACAATGTGAGGATATTGTTTGAGTGGAGTTCACCTAGTTTAATTTCATTAATTAATTTGAACTCAATTTGTCATAAACTTAGTCTAAACTATTGCAAATATGTTGTAGATCAATGGCAGCCCCTACCATCAATTTTAATGCGTTCTTAGAGAAAGAAAAGTTGAAAAACAATGGAAGCAATCATGGATTGGTTCCGCAATTTGAGGATTGTCCTCACCACGGTAATTTGACCTATGTGTCGATGCACTACTGGTGACCCACCGCAGCCCAATCGCTTCCGGCGAAGTAAAGAATGTTTACCTCGCTCGGAAGAATCGATCTATAGTTCAAGGTGCTATCTTGTATGGTTTAGAATCGAGCTTCGTAAAAGGTTTGAAGAGTCAGACCCATATGATATTGTCGAGGATCTCAAATTGATTTTTGAGACTCATGCGGCAATTGAAAGCTATGAGGCTTCAAAAGTTCTTTAATCGCAAGATGGAAGAGGGCGGCTCAAGTCGGCACAAATGAGCATGTGCTTAAGATGTCTCGGGCATGCAAACAAACTTCAAAGCTTGGGTATAGTGATTCCAATGCTTTGGGGATTTACCGTGTCCTCCAATCACTACCACCAAGTTACAAGAACTTTTGTGATGAACTACAACATGCGTAACATGAACAAGACGCTGCGGAACTCTTTGCCATGTTGAAATCCTCTGCGTGAGATCAAGAAAGAGCACCAAGTGTTGTTGGTCAATAAGACCACTAAATTCAAGAAAGGTAAGTCTAAGCAAAGGGACACTTCAAGAAGGTGGTAAGAAAGCTACCACGCCAAGAAAACCAAAGCTGGACCAAAGCCTGAAACTGAAAAGCTTTTTACCGCAACGGAGAAGGTCCTGGAAGCGGAATTGCAAAGTATTTGGCGGATCTCAAGAACGGCAACATCAAGAAGAAAGGTATATCGATATACATGTTATCGATGTGTATCTCACTAGTACTGAGTAGTGCCTCGGGTATTTGATACTGGTTCGTTGCTCATATTTGTAACTCAAACAAAAAGGTCGGCAGAATAAACGGAAGCTAGCGAAGAACGAGGTGACGGCGCGCTGGGAAACGGATCAAAGGTTGATGTGATCGCGGGACACTACCTCTTCATCTACCATCGGGATTAGTTTTATACTTAAATAATTGTTATTTAGTGCCCGCTGAGCATGAACATTATATCGTGATCTTGTTTATTGCAGACAGTTACTTGTTTAAGTCGAGAATAATGGTTGTTCGATTTATATGAGTAATATGTTTTACGACATGCACCTTTGATAGATGGTCTATTCTTATTGAATCTCGATAGTGAAATACTACATATCAACATTATTGAGGCTAAACGCTTGAAATCGCGATAATTCGACCTATATGTGGTAATCGCTGCCTTGGTCACATTGAGTGAAACGTATGAAGAAAACTCCATTCGATGGACTTTGAATCACTTGATTTTGAATCACTTGAAAGATGCGAAGTATGTCCGATGGGAAAATGACTAAGACTCATTTTCAGAGGATGGAGCGAAGCTACGGACTTATTGGAAATCATACATACCGATGTATGTGGTCCAATGAGTGTAGTATCGCCGGTGGTTATCGTTAAGTATGTTCTTACCTTCACGGATGACTTGAGTAGATATGGGTATATCTATTTCATGAAACATAAGTCCGAAACTGAGAAGTTTAAGGAGTTTCAAAGTGAGGTAGAGAATCAACGTAATAAGAAGATTAAATTTCTACGCTCGATCGTGAGGTGAATATCTGTTACGAGTTTGGCGAGCATTTAAAGAAGTATGGAATACTTTCACAATTGACACCGGAACACCACAACAGAATGGTGGTGTCCGAACGTCAGAATCGAACTCTCTTAGATATGTCTGCTCTATGATGTCACTACGACGCATCACTATCATTTTGGGTTATGCATTAGAAACAGCCGCATTCACTTTAAATAGGCACCGCCTTAAACTGCTGAAACGACACCGTATGAATTATGGTTTGGGAAGAAACCTAAATTGTCGCTCCTTAAAGTTTGGGGATGCTAAGCCTATGTAAAGAAGTTACAAATGACAAGCTTGAACCCAAAGCGGAAAAATGCGCTTCACAGGATACAAGGAAACTATTGGGTATACCTTCTATCATAGATCCGAAGGCAAAACATTCGCTGTTAAGAATGGATCCTTTCTAGAGAAGGAATTTCTCTCAAAAGAAGTGACTGGAAGGAAAGTAGAACTTGACGAGGTTGTCGAACCTTCTCGAATTACAGTAGCGCAAAGACCGGAAGAAGTTCCCGGTGCTCGCACCAATAAGAGAGGAAGCTAATGATGATGATCATGAAACTTCGCTGAAGTTGCTACAGAGCCTCGAGGTCAACGAGAACTCGTACCACCTGATTGGTATGATTCCGTTATGAATGTCATGGTGGTGGACAACACCGATGACCCCGAGACATATGAGGAAGCGATGATGAGCCTGCATTCCAATAAATGGCAAGAAGCCATGAACCTAGATTGGATCCATGTACGAAAACCAAGTATGGACTTTGGTGGACTTATGATGGCCGGAAGGTCCGAGAACAAATGGATTTTCAAGAAGAAAATGATACGATGGTAATGTTATCGTCTATAAAGCTCGACTTGTCGCAAAGGGTTTCACAAATTCAAGGAGTTGACTATATGAGATTTTTCACCAAGAATAAGCTAAAGTCTGTGAGGATTATGTTAGCAATCGCTGCATATTATGATTATGAGATATGGCATATGGATGTCAAAACAGCATTCTCAATGGAGACATTGATGAAGAGTTGTATATGATGCAACCCAAAAGGTTTTGTCGATCCTAAAGATGCTAACAAGGTATGCAAACTTCAACGGTCCATCTATGGATTGAAGCAGTATCCTGGTTGGAATCAACGCTTTGATAAAGTAATCAAAAGTTTTGGTTTTATACAAACTTATGGAGAAGCTTGTATTTACAAGAAAGTGAGCGGGAGCTCAGAGCATTCTTAATACCGTATGTGGATGACATATTGTTGATTGGGAATGATGTAGACCTTCTTAATAGTGTCAAGGAATATTTGAATAATAGTTTTCAATGAAGGATCTTGGCAGCTACCATATATTAGGCATAAAGATTTATAGAGATAGATCAAACGCCAAATATCATTGTCACAGAGTACATATTTGGACAAAGTTCTAAAGAGATTTGAATGGAAGAAAGCAAGAAAGGGTTCTTGCCCATGTTGCTCAATACGACCTTGAGTAAAACTCAAAGTCCACATCGCGTAAGATAGAGAAAGGATGAGTAAGACTCCTATGCCTCAGCCATAGGATTCTAATGTATGCCATGCTATGTACTAGACCCGACATTGCATATGTCGTTAGTTTAACTAGCAGATATCAAAGTGATCCAGAGTGGATCATTGACAGCGGTCAAAACATCCTAAGTACTTGAGAAGAACTAAGGATATGGTTCTTTCTTATGGAGGTGATGAACACCGCTGTTAATGGTTACACCGATGCTAGTTGGAACACCGATCCGGATGATTCTAAATCACAATCCGGATAATGATTTATTTTGAATGGTGCAAAGAAGAATGGAGGAGTGCAAAGCAAAGCTGTGTAGATCTTCAACTGAATCGGAATACATGGTTGCTTCGAGGCTTCACAAGAAGTTTATATGGATGAAAGAGTTCATTACAGATGGGTGTGGTTCCGCGCTGGACCCAATGTTCATTCATCAGGATAACATGGGCGCCATAGCCAATGCGCAAGAACCAAGGTCACACAAGAAGTCAAGCATATCAAGCCGCGTTTTCACGCTATTCGAGAACATGTCCAGATGGGGATATAAAGATTTGCAAAGTACACACAGATCCGAATGTGGCGATCCGCTGACTAAACCTCTCCCGAGGGCAAACATGACCAACACCAAACCGCCATGGGTGTTCAGATATTACCATGTAATCTAGATTAGATGACTCTAGTGCAAGTGGGATGCTGGATATATGCCCTAGAGGCAATAATAAATGTAGTTATTATTATATCTTTGTGTTTATGATAAATGTTTACATTCATGCTATAATAGTATTAACAAGGAAACCATTAATACTTGTGTGATTTGTAAACTTAATTTGAAGTCCCTAGTATAGCCTCTATACTTCACTAGCTTGTTGGTTGATTAATGATTGTGGTTTCCATATCATGAACATTGAGATGTTATCAACAACAAGATCATATCGTTAGAGAATGATATGGTGGACATACTCCTATAGATAAGCGAGCATAAAGATCAAGTCATTTCAATAGTTCAATTGCTATATGCTTTCGATACATAGTAACCTAATTCCTTCGACCATGAGATCATGCATATCACCTTTACGATGGATGCTTTGATGACATCAAACACCACACCGAATCGGGTGGCTATAAAGGTGGCATTAAGTGTTTGGAAAGTATTGGTTGAAACACATGGATCAAGAGTGGGATTTGTCCATCCACATGACGGATAGATATACTGGCCCTCTCGGTGGAATGTCATCCAATTAGCTTGCAAGCATGTGACTTGGTCACAAGGGATCACATATCACGAACGAGAAAAGAGTACTTATCAAGAAGAGGTTGAACTAGGTATGCAAGAGATACCGACGATCATAACCTCGGATAAGTAACATATCGTGGAGACAAAGGGAAATTGGTATCGATGTAAGTGGTTCATTCGATTGCAAAGTAATCGAGAAATATGTGGAGCCATATGAATTTCCAGATTCCTCTATTGGTTATTGTTGGAGAAGTGTCTCGATCATGTCCGCATAATTCACGTAACCGTAGGGAGACACACTTAAGGATTCGGACGTTGTTTTGAGTAGTTATGGTATTATGAGAAGGAGACCGAATGTTGTTTGAGTCTCGGATGGGATCCGGATATCACGAGGTGATCCCGAATGGTCTGGATAATAAGATTCATATAAGGAAAGTCCTGCTTCGAGTTCGGGAATGATTCCGGTGTTTTCATCGGGAATGTTCTAGAAGGTTCCGGATTGTCCAACACTCCGGGGGGGGGGGTACATGAGTGTGTCATTGAATGATTGCAGCATGTACTAAGTGGTATTGCTGTCCCAGATAAAGGATTAAATTGAATCCTAAAACAGAAAAGTCAAATGTCCAGCTTTGAAAGTCAAACGCCAAAACAAGAAAATGTGGGAAACAAGCAAGAGGAGTTGAACCAACCGGAGGAGGAGTTGGACTCCAGGCCGGCGCCAGCCCTAGGTTGGGGAGGACTCCTCCTCCTCGGGCGCCAAGGACCCCCTCCCATATAAGGAGGGGCTCCTCCTAGACACACAAGTTTCACCTCTAGATTTCCGTGTTTAGAGCCGTTTTGGTTTAGAGCATCTAATTGCTTTAGCCAGTTTAGAGCCTTCTAATTGGTTTAGAGCCTTCTAATTGGTGTGTCTAATTACTAGACCACTAATAGCCTCTCTCATAAGCTCCACCATACCGCACGCTTATGCATGGTTCTCGGATCTTCCTCTACTTTCGGTACCACGCCGTTGGCTTCTGGGAATCGCGAGGAGAGTGCTACAACCTCACGTGCTGGAACAAGGAGAGGAAGGTCTTCGTCAACCGAACGCGTGACCGATCATGAGCGCTTTAACGTGGTAGAAGGATCGCTTCACGATCTTGAGATCGAAGGGACGATTACATCACCCACGCAGAATCTGCTCGCTAACCGCTGGAATCTTCGAGGGTGAGTTCTTCTATCAACTCGGTTACAATCTAGTAGATAGATCTTGGCTTGTTTGTTTGTGGCGATAGAAAATTTTGTTTTCCATGCTACAACCCTACAAAGGACCCGAGCCGCTGCATCGTGACTTCAAGGTCGAAAGCCTTTTCGGCAAGCGATGGTGAACTGACGATTTATCCATCCAACCCAGACACGGCGCTCATCCGAGCCGCCGGATACTGGCGAGTCGCCTTCAAGCCTCGCAGTAGTAGGGTAGTTTGCCTTGTGGCGTTAGCGTTAGCTTCCGCCATTACGGGCATATTTTGTAACATGAAACAATGCAACATGTGATTGAATGAGACGTCGTCTATTTTGATATTTGTTTGTGTGCTTTTGATTGATTTTGACGAGTCCTCGAGCGCATCCGCCTTTTGTGGGTTTACCTCATTATATGTATGTGTTGTTGTTATGTGTTTTGATGTTTTAGTCGACTCGCCCGAGTCAAGAGCCCGCTAGGCTTACCCCTTGAGTGCTCAGTACTTTTACCGCTTTCCCCGCTTAACGAGGTGGGTGGCCGAGTCCCCGAGCGTGGTACTTAGTAGTTCTAGGCGCGACCGAGGGTGGTTGAGGACTTAGCGTTGGTGTGAGCGCCACTACCCTGCCTGGCAGGGTCGGTACCATGCGCAGTCCACAGGCATGCTCTCTTACTTGGCGTTTCGACGCCGCGATTTAACCGGTTTTCGGTCCCGAGCGTGGTACTTAGCCGCTCGAGTAGCTATGCCGAGGATGCGGAGGACCAAGGTCGCTGTGAGAAGCGAGGGCGTTGTCTTGCTCAGAACCAATCGAGCTAGGCGACTTCCAATGGGGCTCGGGTTGGTGTTATTCGTGGGACGGTACAAGACCAAGTGATTCAAAGGTTTACACCACACTACTTAGCCGCTACCGATCACTGTACCAAAGGTTGACTTCGCGTGCTAGCATAACGCTGTTTTTACGAAAAGCGAGTGGCACAAGTCATGGAGAGTAGCGCAAGTTGCGGTAACCATTTCTTTTATTTCATAGCGATCGGAGAGTACATGTGGGGTTCTAGGAGTAGAACTTCCGAGGAGGTTTACATTCCATGGTCGCTGATCGTCGAGTTCGCCGTCCCCATGGACGTCGACATGAGGTAGTAGGCCGTTGCAGCACGCGCTCGATAGCGAATGGGCCTTCCCACGGAGGGGAAAGCTTGCATCCCTTCTTGTCCCGGATGAGGCGTAACACCGTGTCGCCTTTCCCGGAAGGTGCGAAGCTTTCACCCGCCGCCGTGGTAGCGGCGAAGTCCTTTGGTAGATGGCGGTGCGTGATCGAGCGAGGTCGCAGGTTCGTCGAGCTGGTCGAAGCCCCATCTTGGCGGGCTCGCTTTGCAGCTCCAGATAGTGGACGATCGCGAAGCAGTCGTGTTCGAGGTGGGCATGACTTCTTCGCACCGTAGACCATGAAGAAGGGGGTGAATCCCGTCGCTTGATCGGAGGTCCGGATCCCCTGATGATGAGGGAAACTCCTTGACCTGTATACCCAGGTGCGCCAGTGGTACTGGAGTCGCGGGTCAGCCGTGGAGGATGCTTTGGCCTGCTCCACGGCCGCTGATTGGTGGGCGACGCAGGTCGAGCCGATGTGGTGCTCTTCGCACAATTCGCCATGGCTCCTTGGCGGTTGGTGCCGCTGTCCGTGATGATGCCGTGGGGAACCCGTAGCGATATATGAGCTCGCTGTGAGAATTTAGTGGCGGTCTTCCCGTCGCATTGGATCGGCTTTACCTCCACCCACTTCGTGAATTTGTCGACGGCGACAGCAGGTGGGTGTAGCCAGAGGGGCCTTCTTGAAGGGCCTATGTCCATGCCCCACATAATGGCTGTGATGGGGATTGTTTTGAGCCGAGCCTGTACGGCGATTGGCGATTTCGGCACCGGCGCATCGCTGACGATGTCGACAGCGCCGGGCGCAGCGCGGGCCGATGAGAGAAGCCGTGGTCGCATAGCCTTGGCGACCAGTGAGGCGCGGCGGCGTGGTGGCCGCAATACCCGAGTGAATGTCGGAGGATTTTGCGTCCTTCAACGGTTGGACGCAGTGTTGAACACGCCGGTGACGCCACATGGGAGCTGCCGGCGTCGGTGATGGTGTAGGACTTGCATCGACGAGTGATCATTCGAGCGCCTGTCTCGCCTCAGGTGCCGCCTTCCGGTAGGCGATGTAGGGCTTGGTCCAATGTCTGCCTGCGGATTGCACGACCAAGGCTGCCTCGTTGGAGGACTCCGATGTCGATCTCTCGGGAGAGACTAATGGCTTGAGATTGTGTCGAGGAACACGCCGGGTGGTGCGAGTCGAGCCGACCCGATCACGAGATAGGCGTCGGCCTCCGCTTTTCCGCCGATCCACTCGACGGAGTAGCCGTGAAGTGGCGCCCAGCTTGTCCACCGCTGCGTGGCACGCTGCCATGGTAGGGGAGGCGGGCAAAAAGCCGCGGCTTGCCCCATGGGTCGGAATCTCCGTGGCAGCGGAGGCGATTGACGCTCATCTCCTTGGCGGCTCGCATGCCGTGGAGTAGGGCCTCAGATTCAGCCATGTTGTTGGTGCAGGCGTGAAGTCAAGGCAGAGGATGTATGGCGGAGCTTGTCGCCTTTGGTGAAGTCAGCACTATCCTCGCGCGCTGCCTCAAGGCTTCTTGGAGCCGCCAGTGCAGGCTCAGTGGAGGTACGGCGACTTCTCGGCAACTGGGTTCCTCCCCGATCGGGCGATGAAGTCTGCCATGTGCTGTGACTTGATCGCCTTCGTGGCTCATACTTGATGTTGTGGACGCCCGATCTCGACGGCCCACTTGGCATTTCGCCCGGTCGCCTCGCGATTGTGGATGATGTCTTGCGGTGGTGCTGAGGAGACGACCGTGATCGTGTGTTATCGAAGTAGTGCGGTGCGACGGCGAGCCCGGAAGACCGCGATACTATCTTTTTGGTACTCAAGGGTACCGGGCGCGATTCGTGAGGACTCGCTGATGTAGTACACCGCTGAACAAACGGCGCCCTTTCCTTCCTCCGTCGCCGGCGACCATCACGGCACGACGACGCGGACGCGCGCGGCGTAAACCAAAGCATGGGTTCTTTGTCGGCGGGGCGGCGGTAGCACTTTTTGAGGTCGCGAGCGTCGCCCGCCTCTTGTCCCAATCGAAGGTGGGGTTCTTGCAAGGCGGTATAGGGGCATCGCTTTTCGCCCGAGGAGGATGAAGCGTGAGAGCCGCTACTCGCCTGATTAGCTCGGACGCCAGCGCAGCACTCGGGTTTGCCAGAGGCGATCGTGGTCGATCTTTGTGGGGTTTGCCTCGATCCCTCGTTTGGAGAGCGACGATGGTTGTCCGGGTACACGAAGGTGCACTTACTCGGGTTGAGCTTTATCTTGTATCTTCGCAGGTTGGCGAAAGTTTCCGCCAGTCGGCGAGTAGGTCGCCTTAGCGGCGGACTTCACGACCACGTCGTCGATGTAGACGTGGATGTTGCGCCAATTTGGCTCGCGAGGCATTCTTGCATGCACCGCTGGTAGGTCGCCTGACGCTCTTGAGGCGAAGGTCATGGCGGTGTAGCAGAAGGCTCGAGATGGCGTGATGAACGCCTTAGTTTTCTCCTCGCCTTCTTACCATTTTGATCTGGTTGTACCTGAGTAGGCGCCGAGGAAGCAGAAGCGACTCGAGCCCGCGGTCGAATCGATTATCTGGTTGATCCGGGAGGACGAATCGCTCCTTTGCGCTGTTCGTGCGTTTGTGTAGTCGATACACATTCTCCGTGTCCCTTTTTCTTCTCGGCCAGGATGGGTTTTGACCACTTGGAGTATTTGATTGGCCGGATGAAGCCGGCAGCAGTAGACTCTGCACTTCCTCGGCGATTGCTCGTGGCGTTCTTCATTGAAGGGCCGCAGCGACCGCTGACATGTCGCACTTTGGGGTCAGCGTTAGCTTGTGCTCGTGAGCTCCCTAGGGACACCGGGCATGTCGAGGGTTTCCATGCGAAGATGTCCCTGTTCTCACGGAGGAACTCGGCGAGCGCGCCTTCCTATCTGGGATCATGCCCGTCCCGATCGTCACCGTCTGGCCGGAGTCGCTGGTACCGGCGGGAGTGGCTGTGTGTGTCGTGGCCTCAAAGGTTGAGGTGCTGCCGCTCCGAGTTGATTCTTGAGTATGGTGGGGTCGTTGTTGACGCCGCATTTGGCGAAGCTCCGTCGGCGTGGTTGGTCTCCGCGCGATGACGGCGCCGGCGAAGCTCGGCCCTTGGCCTCGTGACCGGCCATGTCGGGTCGCCCGTTGATGGTGATGACGCCGCACGGCCCGGAGCTTCATCGCGTTATGCGGCGTAGTGGGCGCTGCCATGAATTTAGCGAACGCTGGCGCGGGACGCAGTGGTAGGGCTGTCAAGGGCACCTCAAGGCGATCCGCTCGATGCGGAAGTACCGGTGCCGAAGGTGACCGCAGCGTGACCTTGCCGATCGGGTATGCCTTTCGACCGACGATGCCGGTGGAATGGTGGGTCGTCTCGATCATCGATCGGGAGCCGCAACCCTGAGAAGGTGTCGAGGTAGAGGATGTTGATGGAGCCGCCGCCATCAGTGTCTTGGGAGCGAGTCGCCAACCTTGTGCTTGACCACCAAGGCAACTCGTCCCGGTACTTTCGATGCGGCGAGTGGTCTTGCCCAGCTCAGTGATGGGCTGCTCACCGGTTCGAGGCGGGGACGTCTATTGGGCCACCGCATTGACGGCGGCAACGCTGGCGGCGACCTTCTTCTCGCTTCGTTGAATCCTGTGAAGGTGTGGGCGAGCGGCTACTTTGCGAATTTTCCGCCGCGGTCGTCGTTTCGGGGTCCTCCAGCGGCTTCGCGTGCCTTCTCGATCCACGAGGGTGTGGCGATCGGCGGTGGTGTGCGCTATGGCTTCCCCGCTATGGAACGCACATGGTTGGTTAAGGAGGGCCGCGGGATCCGAACCTTGGCTTGTTCTTGTAGTTGCCACCGCCGCGCGTTGCCCTCCGGCCGCGGCGGTAGTTTGGTCTCAGGCTGCGCGTTCGTGTTGGCGACGGTCGATTTCACATCGCGCTTGCGGTGAGGCGAAGTGCAGAAGGCGTAGGTGATTCGGCATCCGTCGTTGCCCTCCCGTGCGGCGTTGACCTCCGACTTGTCGTCTTTCCTGGTTCGGATCTTCCTGCTGCACTGCTTGGCGATCTCGAGGAGGTCGGGATGTTGTCGAGTGTGCGGGAGTGTCGCTTGAGCTTGGCGACTAGAGGCTCGTGGCACGAGGTCTTGAAGCAATGGATCGCGGTGTCGGTGGATGCCGACGCGCGTTATACCAAAGCTTGCCACCGTTGGACGATTGGTCGACTCGCAGTCTCGGACGCACTGCCGTTCAAGGTCCTCAATAGTGGTGGCGCGGTGTAGGAGCACTCAAAGTGCTGACTAAGGCGTCGCATTTACTCCCGTGAGTCGTCATCGTCCTAGGGAGAGTGTTGATCCATGCCGCACGCCCTCCATCATCGGGAGGTAGCAGGCGGCGAGTAGGTCGATGTGACCCGATCCCCATCGCCATGAGGTATGTGTCGAGCCAGACGTGGTCGTCACGAGGAGTCACTTTTCTATCTCTTTGAAGTTTGGCGGGTACTTCGCCTCGGATCATTGGTCCGAAGCATTTGGGTCCGAGTCGGTGGCGACCCCATAGGCTCACCGTCGCGGCGATTAGTTAGGGTGTGCCGCAGAGTCGTCGGCTGGCGGCGCGCCACTTTGGTTGTTGATGATGTGGTGCGGGCCGATGGGTTTCCCGTTGGCGGCGACAAGGTTGGTTGCCGGGGGTCGTTGGTGGAGAGTGCAGCGTTCGGCGGTCGGTGTTGGGCTGCGGCTCGTGGCGGGCAGTTGAGGGTGTTTGCCGCTGCGAGGCGTGGGCACTCGCTTCGAGAACGCAGTATACTCGACCTGCCGGTCGGCGCCGCTTTGCTTTCGGCGGCCTTCACGAGTAGGGCCACGGCGATGGATCAGAGGCGCCCGCCGGTGGGCGTGATGGTGTCTGCCGACACCGCCACGAGGTTGTCCATTGGGGTGGAGAAGAGTGGGAGGCCGTTCGCGTCTCGCTCCGTGAGGAGACTACTATCCGCTGGTCACAGGAGGGGTGCCGTTGGGTGGAAGGGGGCGCCCTGCCGTTGATCTGGCGGGCCGGCGCTTCTCCTCGGTGGCGTTCGCATGATCGCGCTCTGCCACGCCGGGCGGGTCGTTGTCGCCGAAGTTCGCGCCCGAGCGGTGGGTTGAGCGTGACTGATCCGCCGCTGGTGGTAGCGTGACAGCCTGCGCCGTCACCTGCCGAGGCGAAATTTTTTCGCGCTCGGATGTTTGCGTACCGCCTCCGCCAGGCGGAGTTCGACCGACCTCGCCGTGGCGTTAGGAGGATTGGGTGAGAAAGGATCCTCCGGCGGATCGGGCGCCGGTGGCCATGTAGGTCGCGGCGTGGCGACGGTTCCATCGCGGTCGTCGGAGTTCTCCGACCGGTCGAATTCGAAGATCCGAGGATGGAGGGTCTCGAAATCTCTGCGTTGGAGACCTGGCGATGGAGCCCGCGGATGAGGCCGCGGTGATGGATCCGCGAGTGGCGCCGGGGTCGCCGAGTCGGCGTCGTCGGTGAGCCGCATCCTCTGCGGCCGAATTCGCCACGTTGCGTGGGCGAGTTGTACTCGGAGGCGGGCGGATCGTGCGGATCTGGCTCTCGGAGAGCCGATCGGCGTGGCGACTTCGCGGATGCGAGCCGAGTCCTCCGAGGCGATGGCGTCGGTGAGGCCGAAGAGGCTGATCGTGCGATAGGCGGATCACGCTGCGCGACGGTCGCGCCGCCGGACGTAGCTGCTCGGCAAGATGCGGAGCATCTCGCCGATCGCTATCATGCGGCGGTGGCGACCGTCTCGTTGATGGGCAGATTGGATCTCGCCAGAACACCGGCGCGCCAGGCCCCACGGTGGGCGCCAATCGTGGGAATTGTCACGGCAGATGCAATCGGCAAGTAGTAGAAACGAGGGCAAGGCGGCGGACATCTGCGGTGCGAGATGAGGGCAAAGACAGTGGTTTTACCTGTTCGCCCCGGAGGTAAAGACCTACTCACGCTAGATTGTATTATGGAGGTGTTTACAATGGGCGAACTTCGGCGGCTAAGTCGCTTGGGTGTATGAGGGCGATGTCTCTATCGCCTATTGGGAGGTTTATATAGGCTCACCTCCCTAGGGTTTACATATCTCAACCGATTCTGACTTGAGAGTTGTTTAACCTAGTCCGATTGGCCTATCTACTACTGGGCCTTGACTTCAGCTCAACTCTGGCTGGGCTTTGATCCACTCGCCGTTCTGCAGGCCCACTCGCCGGGTCTTGGGCCAGTCGGAAACGTCCTGCTGGGTATACCCCGGTAGGCATATCCCCATCACTTGGCGGATTTGAAGAACGGCAACATCAAGAAGAAAGGTATATCCGATATACATGTTATTGATGTGTATCTCACTAGTACTCGTAGTAGTGCCTGGGTATTTGATACTGGTTCGGTTGCTCATATCTGTAACTCGAAATAGGTGCTTTCGGAATAAGCGGAGCTAGCGAAGAACAAGGTGACGATGCGCATGGGAAGCGGATCAAAGGTTGATGTGATCGGTCGGCACGCTACCTATTCATCTACCATCGGGATTAGTTTTATACTTAAATAATTGTTATTTGGTGCTGCGTTAAGCATGAACATTATATCGGGATCTTGTTTATTGCGAGGCGGTTACTTGTTTAACCGAGAATAATGGTTGTTCGATTTATATGAGTAATATGTTTTATGCACATGCATTTGATAGATGGTCTATTCTTATTGAATCTCGATAGTGGAAATACACATATTAATAACATTGAAGCTAAGCGTTTGAAATTGAGCGATAACTCGACCTATATGTAGCTTCGTCGTCTTGGTCACATTGGGTGAAGCGTATGAAGAAACTCCATTCCGATGGACTTCTTGAATCACTTGATTTCGAATCACTTGAAAGATGCGAAGCATGTCTGATGGGTAAAATGACTAAGACTCCATTTTCTGGTATGATGGAGCGAGCTACGGACTTATCGGAAATCATACATACCGATGTGTGTGGTCCAATGAGTGTAGCATCGCGCGGTGGTTATCGTTATGTTCTTACCTTCACAGATGACTTGAGTAGATATGGGTATATCTATTTCATGAAACATAAGTCCGAAACTTTTGAGAAGTTTAAGGAATTTCAGAGTGAGGTTGAGAATCAACGTAACAAGAAGATTAAATTTCTATGTTCTGATCGTGGAGGTGAATATCTAAGTTACGAGTTTGGCGAGCATTTGAAGAAATGCGGAATACTTTCACAATTGACACCGCCGGGAACACCACAACGTAATGGTGTTTCCGAACATCGTAATCGAACTCTCTTAGATATGGTTCGTTCTATGATGTCACTTACAGATTTTACCGCTATCATTTTGGGGTTATGCATTAGAAACATCCGCATTCACTTTAAATAGGGCACCATATAAATCCGTTGAAACGACACCGTATGAATTATGGTTTGGGAAGAAACCTAAATTGTCGTTCCTTAAAGATTGGGGTTGCGAAGCCTATGTAAAGAAGTTACAGCCGGACAAGCTTGAACCCAAAGCAAAAAAATGCGTCTTCATAGGATACCCAAAGGAAACTATTGGGTATACCTTCTATCATAGATCCGAAGGCAAAATCTTCGTTGCCAAGAATGGGTCCTTTCTAGAGAAAGAATTTCTCTCGAAAGAAGTGACTGGAAGGAAAGTAGAACTCGACGAGGTTGTCGAACCTTCTCTCGAACTTGCGAGTAACGCAGCACCGGAAGAAGTTCCTGTGGTGCCTGCACCAATAAGAGAGGAAGCTAATGATGATGATCATGAAACTTCAGTTGTAGTTGCTACAGATCCTCGCAGGTCAACGAGAACTCATACCACTCCTGATTGGTATGATCCCGTTATGAGTGTCATGTTGGTGGATGTGGCATCCCGCAAAACCACTACTAGAAAATCGCGTCGATTTTGTGCTTTGCATCGTCATCCTCATGCATTGTTTGCAAAACTATTTTATAAACCCGTTTTGTTTTCCAAACGCCCATCTTTATTCAAACCCCAAAACCCGGTCGCGGACTATTTTGGTTTGCAGATATCGGTTTAAAAGCGTTGTTTGAAATAAATAAAATTTATATTTATTTTAAGCGGGGCGATCGAGCAGGCGATTGACCAACGACCCCAGAAATAAAATCGGTCCAACCCAACCTGCCCCTCTAATTCCTAAACCTACCCAAATTCCTACCCAACCTACCCTCCACTCACTCCCACCAATCCGGACGCCACCTCGTGCCCTCTACCCTCACCCAACCACGACACCACTTGGCCAATCTCTCTCCTCTCTCACTGCCTCCCCGGATCCCACCTCCCCCGCATACTCTCCCACCCACCGGGCCCCGCGTGGCGTGACCAGTGACCACCAACCCCCCACAGGACCCACGCCCGAACCGCCTCACCACTGCTTTCTCTTCCACACCTGCCCCCTCTCCCTCCCGTCTCTCCGTCCCCGTCGTCTCCAGCTCTCCCGTCCCTCTCCGCCCGTCTGCCTCCCTCCGCCTTGGCGCAGCCCGCTCAGCCACCCCCGGCTCCCTCTCCCACGCGCCTCCTCCTCCTCTCGTCCGCCCTTCACCCGCTGGCCTCACGCCTGCCCTCCCTCCCGCTTCGTCCGCAAGCCGTCGCCGCCTCCGCCTCGCGGCTCGTCGTCGTCGGTGCGCGCCGCTGACCCGCTTCTCCACCTCTCTCCCGCTGCTGCTGCGGCCTGGCTGAGCCGCCTCGCCGGGCCCGTCCCCAACGCAGCGAGCCCACGGGCCGTCGCCCCTGCTGGCCGCTGCTGCTGCCGCGCCAGCGCCCGGCCTTTCTGCCAAGCCCGCCGGGCCGCATCGTCTCGGTCGCGAGGCCCCTCTAAATCAGTCGGGGACAAACCGAAGACGATCCGGGGCCCGATCAAAGACCACCACAGGCGACAAGTTCACCTTCAGTCGGACCGAAGGCGCGTGACCGGACGCGAAACCACCGACAAGCTCTCTAACCGGATACCCCAAGTGCTTCTTCCGGAACCGAGGATCAAGCCTCGACATCCGAACCGAGCCGCCAAGATCTCCGATCCCTCGTTAGAAGGCCGATCCCGAAACCACGAGTGCGCCAACGACCAGATCTCCGGCGTAACGTCGAGACCGACCCGATACAAGGACCCGACTAGACCCTCGCAACGACAAGAACTCCTTCCCGAACCGATGCCGACGACGTCGCACGCCAAGATCTTCCGAGAAGCCCTGTACCATGTGTCGACGTCTGCCCAAGCTCGTCCACGAGACCATTGTCGTCGAGAACTCGCAACCCTCGGTGGGACCCCAAGGTCTACGCCGCGGAACAACAAGGCCTTCGAGTTGGAACCGACAAGATCTGCAATCATGGACGCGGGAAACACCCCCGGAACTCCAAGATCGCCATGGAACGATAAGCACTTCACCCCGGAGCCCGAGAACGTTCCGTCGAACCCTGGGCCCTGACCCCGAACCCCGGAACCCCAAGATCGTCGAGCCCCCTCTAATGTGTGACCCTTATCCGAACCCCTATTTTATAAATGTCAAACATACAACTTGATGCATATTGAATTGTCATACTTGCATGCATATCTGTGGTTTGGGGGCCTTATGCCGATTCACCTAATAATTAAATATGGGGCCCATATGCGGGCAAATCTAGTCTCATATCGGCCTCATTTAAATTTGTGTAGCGAACCGGTGCTATCTCCTGCCATATTAAAACAACATTTAAATTGCGGGGTTCTAAATAACTTGCACCATCTAATTAATTGTCGGGACCCCGGTTCCACTTAATATGACCTAATTGCATCGCATCTTGCCATGCCATGCATCATACATGCATCATGCCCGATCTTCTGCCGTAGTATTAAATATTGCATCCGTGTTTCTTCTAGTGTTTTGCTTCTTGGCGGATAATGCCGTTGAGTTGATGTGAGCTTACTTGGACCTTGGATGAACCCTTGACATGTTTTCAGTGAGCATCTCCCCTTTCTACCTATCTTACTTTTATAGTATTTACTTCCTCCTGTTGATCTATTGCTATACGTGTTGCGATGCTCTAGTTTTTAATGCGTGATATCCCTGCTAGTATATTGCCTTGGACACATCCTAATACCTGTTGTTTGGTAGATAGTTGGACTTACGCGTCGTAGTTGCTTGCTCAAGTGCTGATGAGTGTCGTCATATGCCGATTCGATTTGATGTATTGCATGTTGATGTTGGAGATGATTCTAGTTTTACTTTTCGTCACTTTAATTCTGTTTAACAACTAAAATTGAATAAGAGGCATCGGTGGGTGATAGATAATATTTGGTTTCAAGCCCACTTGTGTCCGTAAGACCCAGTACTTGATACTGTTCCTTGATTTTTCGCTATCCACATCCGGAGGTATATGGGACCCCTGAGCGAGCTTGATTGGTCTTATTTCTTGGGGCCACAAACTAGTTTGAGGTTTTATTTACGATCTGTACTTATACCATGTTTTACGCTTTATTTACGATTGTGCGAGTCTGCTGCTTTATCTTGTTAGGATCGGACCACGATTTCGCGTGTCGACAAGCCCCGTTTGGGGTTCCCGATCGTTCACGTCTAGCCAAACCTTGAGGCCGTCTCGGAGCTTGCTTACTCCGCGGATTTTACTTAAGGGTGGCCCCAAATATTCTGAATCTGTGATTGTTCAGTCGTGAAAGCCTCGTTGGGTTTTGATTTGGTTTTCGAGGTTGATCGGCGTGTGTTGCTATTGGTGCACCCGGCGGGTAAAACTTTCAAAGTGTCGCGGATATGGACGACTTGGAGCGCGATGTCTCGATCATAGACAAGCATAACTAAAGTTTACTGCTATAAATTTGACTTATAATGACTAGTAATCAGCTTCACTACAACGGAATGGCTAATTAATACTGCCCACAATTGCTTGTTTGGTTGTCGTTTGCGACAATTGTATCTGACTAGTAATCTTGCAACTACAACGGAATGGCTGAATAAAAGTACCAACAACTGCTGGGTTTTGGGTTATCTCATGCTAATTGTATCTGACTAGTAAGTGTTGCCACTATAACGGAATGATTAACTAAAAGTGCCCACTGCTTACTTTATCAGGATGAATACCTATACCTGACTAGTAATTGCTGCAACGATAACCGAATAAATAAAATTGCCAACGGTGTGAGTTCCTCGGTCGACTTCCTAGTTTGGTCTCGAGGGGGAAACACCAGGATGGGTTTGTTTGGTGTTAGCTTCAGGTTGGCTCCGGATAGGTCATTCTTACCCCCCCTCTGATTTTCCGCCAGTTGTATCGAGTCTCTATAGGTTGTTTAGTGCATGCTGTCGCTGCCGCTCAGTCCACCATACCTATGTAGGCGAGGACCGCCGAATTCTAGCCTTGCCGTGTCTTGGCCTCGATCTTGGCAGCTCCTTCTTTTCCTTTGCCCTTTGTCGGCACCCCTTTGTCTAAGGTTTTGAGATCGGCGCCGTTAGCGAGGTTACCTTCCTTGCTTTGGGCACAGGCGGGGGTTATGGACGCCATTGGTTATTCTTCAGGGCTCTTAGCCCCATTTGCTTCTTGTCCGTAGTCGGACGCTCTCCCGTTTTCAAGGTGATTTGGATCTTGTATATTATATCTGTATTCTTGACTCCTCGAGTCGCTGCTATATATATCTGTTCTGTGGGTCCCATCGAGGACTGTTGTGTAATGTTATTACTTTGCTTTCCACCCGCACGAAAGTGCCTGGTGGGCACCTTTGAATCGTTTCTATGCGGGTTTGGCGAATTTTGCTAAACTTGCATAGGTCCGATTCTGAGGTGTTCTGAGTGGTATCGAGCCCGGTTGCGATACCCCACAAGTCCAAATAGGATAACCTAGCTAACTCAAGTAGAAGTGTCAAACTATTTTTGAAAAATCGGTTGGATAGTTCAGTTAGGTCTGATTTTACTCCTTACCCTCTGCTATTCCCTCTTACCTCGGCGTTTTGAATCCGCTTCTTTCTCTTGAGTCCGGATTTCTGGTGGTTGGGTTCGTCGTATTTGAGGTTTCGCTTCCTCTGCTGATAACGGTGTCCTACCGTCCAGGTGTTCAAGCCGCTGATGAATCCGTCACGTGTTACCTTTCTTTGTTATTTGTTTGTGTTTCGGTGTTTCCGACGGCGACATCCTCTATGCGATCCGATGTAGAGTGCGCATCACCCCTTTGTTCGAACCTCGCCGAGATCTTGATCCGATTCGAGAGTTGGTTGCATAATCCGCCTATTCTTGTGCGAGTAATGGTTTGAGTGCGGGATGGAGTACCATACCACTACTCTTATCATTCGCTCTTGTACATCGAATCGGTGGATCCAGCGATTTTACTCCGTTCACGGAAGTTAGTGGCTTTATTTGTTGATACCTCTACCTTGACCTTTTATTCTTTGGAGAGTTCTCTCGGCGATCACGGACAACGACCTCTTGTTAGTGGTGTCGCGGGGATCTACAAGCCTTGAAGGATCGAGCGCCGACCCTCCTTCCGGTACCATGAGGCGGATCTCGAGGGCGAGATCCATTGTTAGTGGTGTCGAATTGTGGCATCCCGCAAAACCACTACTAGAAAATCGCGTCGATTTTGTGCTTTGCATCGTCATCCTCATGCATTGTTTGCCAAAACTATTTTCGCAAACCCCGTTTTGTTTTCCAAACGCCCCATCTTTATTCAAACCCCAAAACCCGGGTCGCCGGACTATTTTGGTTTGCCCGATATCGGTTTGCAAAAGCGTTGTTTGAAATAAATAAAATTTATATTTATTTTAGCGGGGCAGTCGAACGAGCCGATTGACCCGAACGACCGCCCCAGAAATAAAATCGGTCCAACCCAACCTGCCCCTCTAATTCCTAAACCTACCCAAATTCCTACCCAACCTACCCTCCACCTCACTCCCACCAATCCAGACACGCCACCAGCGACCCTCTACCTCACCCAACCACGGCCGCCACTTGGCCAATCTCTCCCTCTCTCTCACTGCCTCCCAGGATCCCACCTCCCCGGCATACTCTCCACCTGCCCACCCCGTGGACCCAGCGTGACCACCAACCTTGCCCCCACAGGACCCACGCCCAACCGCCTCACCACTGTTTTCTCTTCCACTGGGCGTGCCCTCTCTCCTCCCTCTCTCCTGTCCCCGTCGTCCCCTCTCCGTCCCCAGCTCTCCGCCACCCCGTCTCCTTCACCGGTGCCTCCTCGCCCCCCTTGGCGCAGCCGCTCCCGCCACCCCGCCCGGCTCCCTCTCCTCCCACCGCCTCCCTCCCTCTCCTCTTCTTCCTGTCCGCCAACCACCCCAGCGTCACCCCCTCCTGCGCCCCGCCGGTCCGCTCGCCGGCAAGCCGCCGCCTCCATGCTCGTCCCGCCGCCCGATGCGCCGCCTGAGCCGCACCCGCCTCAACCTCTCTCCCGGCCCGCTGCCGCCTGGAGCCCAGCCGCCTTGGCCCCAGCGTCCCCAACGCGTGAGCCCACGGGCCCCGCCGCTTAGCGCGGCTGCTTCCCGCTCGCCAGCGGCCTTGAGCGCCAGCCTCTGCTCAAAACCCCATGAACCGGGCCCGCATCGTCTCGGTCGGCGAGGCCCCTCACAGTCCGGGACAAACCCGAAGACCGATCCGCCCGATCCGAAGACCACCGGGCGACAAGTTCACCTTCCGAGTCGGACGAAGACGCCGTGACCGACGCCTTGAAACCACCGAGCTCTCTAACCGGATACCCCAAGTGCTTCTTCCGGAACCGAGGATCAAGCTCGACATCCCGAACGAGCGCCAAGATCTCCGATCCCTCGTTCGAAGACCGATCCCGAAACCACAGTGCAGCGACCAGATCTCCACGGCGTAATGTCGAGACCGACCCGATACAAGGACCCGACTAGACCCTCAAGCGACAAGAACTCCTTCCCGAACCGATGCCGACGGCGTCATGCGCCAAGATCTTCGAAGCCCTGTACATGTGCCGACGTCGCCCAAGCTCGTCCACGAGACCATTGTCGTCGAGAACTCGCAACCCTCGGTGGGACCCCAAGGTCTCGCGGAACAACAACAAGGCCTTGAGTTGGAAAGGCAAGATCTGCAATCATGGACGCGGGAAACACCCCCGGAACTCCAAGATCGCCATGGAACGATAAGCACTTCACCCCGGAGCCCGAGAACGTTCCGTCGAACCCTGGGCCCTGACCCCGAACCCCAAGATCGTCGAGCCCCCTCTAATGTGTGACCCTTATCCGAACCCCTATTTTATAAATGTCAAACATACAACTTGATGCATATTGAATTGTCATACTTGCATGCATATCTGTGGTTTGGGGGCCTTATGCCGATTCACCTAATAATTTAATATGGGGCCCATATGCGGGCAAATCTAGTCTCATATCGGCCTCATTTAAATTTGTGTAGCGAACCGGTGCTATCTCCTGCCATATTAAAACAACATTTAAATTGCGGGGTTCTAAATAACTTGCACCATCTAATTAATTGTCGGGACCCCGGTTCCACTTAATATGACCTAATTGCATCGCATCTTGCCATGCCATGCATCATACATGCATCATGCCCGATCTTCTGCCGTAGTATTAAATATTGCATCCGGTGTTTCTTCTAGTGTTTTGCTTCTTCACGGATAATGCCGTTGAGTTGATGTGAGCTTCGCCCCGACCTTCGGATGAACCCTTCGACATGTTTTCAGGCGAGCATCTCCCCCTTTCTACCTATCTTACTTTTATAGTATTTACTTCCCTCCTGTTGATCTATTGCTATCTGTGTTGCGATGCTCTAGTTTCGCATTCGTGATATCCCTGCGTATATTGCCTTGGACACATCCTAATACCTGTTGTTTGGTAGATAGTTGGACTTCGCGTCGTAGTTGCTTGCTCAAGTCTTGATGAGTGTCGTCATATGCCACGATTCTTGATGTATTGCATGTTGATGTTGGAGATGATTCTAGTTTTACTTTTTCACTTTAATTTCTGTTTAACAACTAAAATTGAATAAGCGAGGCATCGGTGGGTGATAGATAATATTTGGTTCGAGCGCCCACTTGTGTCCCGTAAGACCCAGTACTTGATACTGTTCCTTGATTTTCGCTATCCACATCAGGAGGTATATGGGACCCCGAGCGAGCTTGATTCAGTCTTATTTCTTGGGGCCACAAACTAGTTTGAGGTTTTACGATCATGTACTTATACCATGTTTACCGCTTTATTTACGATTGTGCAGTCTTGCACTGCATCGCTTTAGGATCGGACCCGCGATTTGGCGGTGTCGACAAGCCCGTTTGGGTTCCCGATCGTTCTGACCGTCTAGCCAAACCTTGAAGCCGCTAACTTGAACTTACTCCGTTCGCGGATTCTACTTAAGGTGGCCCTGAAATATTTCGAATCTGTGATTGTTCAGTCGTGAAAGCCTCGTTGGGTTTTGATTTGGTTTTTCCGAGGTTGATCGGCGTGTTGCTATTGGTGCACCCCGGGTAAAACTTTAAAGCCGTGTCGCGGATATGGACGACTTGGAGCCTGATCTCGATCATGAACAAGCATAACTAAAGTTTACTGCTATAAATTTGACTTATAATGACTAGTAATCAGCTTCACTACAACGGAATGGCTAATTAATACTGCCCACAATTGCTTGTTTGGTTGTCGTTTTGACAATTGTATCGACTAGTAATCTTGCAACTTCTAGCGGAATGGCTGAATAAAAGTACCAACAAGCTGCTGGGTTTTGGGTTATCTCATGCTAATTATGTCGACTAGTAAGTGTTGCCACTATAACGGAATGATTAACTAAAAGTGCCCACGCTTACTTTATCGGGATGAATACCTATACGACTAGTAATTGTAGCGATAACGAATAAATAAAATTGCCAGCGGTGAGTTCCTCTCGACTTCCTCGTTTGGTCTCGAGGGGGAAACACCAGGATGGGTTTGTTTGGTGTTAGCTTCAGGTTGGCTCCGGATAGGTCATTCTTACCCCCCCTCTGATTTTCCGCCAGTTGTATCGAGTCTCTATAGGTTGTTTAGTGCATCTTGTCGCCGCTCGATCCACCATACCTATGTAGGACCGCGAATTCTAGCCTTGGTGTCTTGGCCTCGATCGACGCCTCCTTCTTTTCCTTTGCCTTCGGCACCCCTTTGTCTAGCGGTTTTGAGATCGATTTGTTAGCGAGGTTACCCTTCCGCTTGGCACAGGCGGTTATGGGCGCCATTGGTTATTCTTGAGGGCTCTTAGCCCCATTTGCTTCTTGTCCGTAGTGGACGCTCTCCCGTTTTCAAGGTGATTTGGATCTTGTATATTATATCGTATTCTTGACTCCTCGAGTCGCTATATATCTGCTCACCTTGGGTCCCATCGAGGACTGTTGTGTAATGTTATTACTTTGCTTTCCACCAAGACGAAGTGCTGGGCACCTTTGAATCGTTTCTATGCGGGTTTGGCGAATTTTGCTAAACTTGCATAGGTCCGATTCTGAGGGTGTTACAGTGGACAACACCGATGACCCTGCGACATATGAGGAAGCGATGATGAGCCCAGATTCCAATAAATGGCAAGAAGCCATGAAATCCGAGATTGGATCCATGTACGAAAACCAAGCATGGACTTTGGTGGACTTACCGGATGGCCGGAAGGCTGTCGAGAATAAATGGATTTTCAAGAAGAAGACAAATGCTGATGGTAATGTTACTGTCTATAAAGCTCGACTTGTCGCAAAATGGTTTCGACAGATTCAAGGAGTTGACTACGATGAGACTTTCTCACCAGTAGTGAAGCTAAAGTCTGTGAGGATTATGTTAGCAATCGCTACATATAATGATTATGAGATATGGCAGATGGATGTCAAAACAGCGTTCCTCAATGGAGACATTGATGAAGAGTTGTATATGATGCAACCCAAAGGTTTTGTCGATCCTAAGGATGCTAACAAGGTATGCAAACTTCAACGGTCCATATATGGATTGAAGCAAGCATCCCGAAGTTGGAATCAACGTTTTGATAAGGTGATCAAAAGTTTTGGTTTTATACAAACTTATGGAGAAGCTTGTATTTACAAGAAAGTGAGTGGGAACTCTGTAGCATTCTTAATACTATATGTAGATGACATATTGTTGATTGGGAATGATGTAGACCTTCTTAATAGTGTCAAGTAATATTTGAATAATAGTTTTTCAATGAAAGATCTTGGCGAAGCAGCTTACATATTAGGCATAAAGATTTATAGAGATAGATCGAGACGCCTAATATCATTGTCACAAAGTACATATTTGGACAAAGTTCTAAAGAGATTTGGAATGGAAGATAGCAAGAAAGGGTTCTTGCCCATGTTTCCCAATACGACCTTGAGTAAAACTCAAAGTCCAACAACGACAGAAGATAGAGAAAGGATGAGTAAGACTCCCTATGCCTCAGCCATAGGATCTCTAATGTATGCCATGCTATGTACTAGACCCGACATTGCATATGCTGTTAGTTTGACTAGCAGATATCAAAGTGATCCAGGAGTGGATCATTGGACAATGATCAAAACATCCTTAAGTACTTGAGAAGAACTAAGGATGTGGTTCTTTCTTATGGAGGTGATGAGCATTTCGTTGTTAATGGTTACACCGATGCTAGTTGGAACAACGATCGGATGATTCTAAATCACAATGGATCGTATTCACTTTGAATGGTGCAGTGATTAGTTGGAGGTGCAAAGCAAAGCGTTGTGGCGAGATCTTCAACTGAATCGGAATACATGGCTGCTTCGGAGGCTTCACAAGAAGCGATATGGATGAAAGAGTTCATTACAGAGCTCGGTGTGGTTCCAAGTGCGCTGGACCCAATGTCTATCTACTGTGATAACATGGGAGCCATAGCCAATGCGCAAGAACCAAGGTCACACAAGAAGCTGAAGCACATCAAGCTACGTTTCCACACTATTCGAGAACATGTCCAAGATGGTGACATAAAGATTTGCAAAGTACACACAGATCTGAATGTGGCGGATCCGTTGACTAAACCTCTCCAGAGGGCAAAACATGACCAACACCAAACTGCCATGGGTGTTCGGTATATTACCATGTAATCTAGATTAGTTGACTCTAGTGCAAGTGGGAGACTGTTGGAGATATGCCCTAGAGGCAATAATAAATATAGTTATTATTATATCTTTGTGTTTATGATAAATGTTTACATTCATGCTGTAACAGTATTAACAAGGAAACATTAATACTTGTGTGATTTGCAAACTAAATTAGAGTCCCTAGTAAAGCCTCTTTATAATACTAGCTTGTTGGTTAATAAATGATTGTGGTTTCCCTATCATGAACATTGAGATGTTATTAACAACAAGATCATATCATTAGGAGAATGATATGATGGACATACTCCTATAGATAAGCGTAGCATAAAGATCAAGTCATTTTAATAGTTCAATTGCTATATGCTTTCTGATACATAGTAACCCAATTCCTTCGACCATGAGATCATGCTTATCACCATCACCGGAAGGATGCTTTGATGACATCAAACACCACACCGTAACTGGGTGGCTATAAAGGTGGCATTGAGTGTTCGGAAAGTATTGGTTGAGACACATGGATCAAGAGTGGGATTTGTCCATCCATATGACGGATAGATATACTCTCGGCCCTCTCAGTAGAATGTCATCCAATTAGCTTGCAAGCATGTGAATGGCTCACAAGGGATCACATATCACGGGAATAATAAAAGAGTACTTATCGGTAACGAGGTTGAACTAGGTATGCAGAGATACCGACGATCAAAACCTCGGATAAGTAAACTATCATAAGACAAAGGGAAATTGGTATCGTATGTAAGTGGTTCATTCGATCATAGTAAATGTAGAAATATGTGGGAGCCATATGAATTTCAGATTCCTCTATTGGTTATTGTTTAGAGAAGTGTCTCGATCATGTCCACATAATTCACGAGCAGTAGGGAGACACACTTAAGGTTTCGCGTTGTTGAGTAGTTATGGAATGATGAGTAAGAGACGAATGTTGTTCAGTCTCGGATGGGATCCGGGATATCATGAGGAGATCCGTAATGGTGGGAGAATAAGATTCATATAAGGAAAGTCTGTTTGGGGTTGGAGAATGGTTAGGTGTTTTCATCGGGAATGTTCTAGAAGGTTCGAATGTCCGGCGCTCCGGAGGGGAAGGGTACATGAATGTGTCATAACAAGTTGGAATGGTTGCATCATGTACTAGGTGTCATCGCTGAGCTAAATAAAGGGATAAATCAAATCCTAGTTTGAAAAGTCAAACGGCTATTTTTCTTGGTGGAGGGAGAGTAGGAAACCTACTTGGGGAGGAGTTCCTCTCCCTCCACGGCTAGGAGGCCGGGGGAGGACTCCTCCCCTTGGACGCACCCTCCACCTATATAAGGAGGGGCAGGACTGCCCTCCAAACACACAACTCCACCCCTCTAAACCCTAACCCTAGCCGCCGGCCACCAAACCGCCGCCGCCGCCCTAGGGTTTCACCCAAGCCGCCGAGTTGGGGCCTTCTACTTGCCCTAGCCGCCGGCCTAGCCCCTCTCCTTGGTGCGTCTAAACCCTAGATCACCGAGGGATCTCTCATAGTCCACCATACTCGCTCCGGCTTGGCGAGCCTGAGATCTCCCTCTACTTAGGTACCATCACAGTCATCTTTACGGAATCGCGAGGAGAGTGCTACAACCTCCGATGCCTGCTGGAACAAGGAGAGGAAGGTCTTAGTGAGTGCGAGCGTGTGACCATTGCGGAAGGAGCAGCCTTAACGGAAGGATCGTCTACGCGATCTTGATATCGGCAAGAGTACGACTACATCACCCACGAGAATCCGCTCTCGTTAAACACTTTGGAATCTTCGAGGGTGAGTTATTCTATCGACTCGTTGCTACAATCTAGTAGATAGATCTTGGCTTGTTTGTTTGTATGCGGTAGAAATTTTTTGTTTTCCATGCTACGAACCCTTACAACTAGGTCACGGGGATATCACTTGACGGATCGAGTAAAGAAGGTATTGTCGGTAACGAGATTGAACACTGACATGAGGATGTCACTTGATCAAAACCTTGGTCAATACAGTATCGCAGAGGCAAAAGGAATAAGACACAATGTTTATGATTCAACAACAAATATTGTTGAGTACACATGTGGTTATTATGGGCATCCAAGTCCCGCTGTTGATCATTGGTCATAGAGGAGTCTTGGCCATGTTTGTAGTATTCTCGAACTGTTGGTTAGCATGCTTAAGGGCTTGACGAAGCTTGGATATTGTTAATGGCTAGTTTGAATCACTAAAGAAATGAGAAGAGAGAGACCAGAAAAGTTTTGGGAGATCCGAAGGTGTTCGGAGAAACAACGAGAAAAAAGGACCGGGTTTTCAGATAAATGGTTATTTGAATATGTTTATTATATATTAAATATTAATTAATATATTATAAAAAATATATTTAAAAATATTTATAAAAGGCGTCCTAAAAGTTAGGAAAAATCCTGGAGGGATTTTACCTAAAAAGAAACAGACGAAAAAGGCAAAAATAAAAGGGGAGAAGGGCTGTTTTGAACAGCCCAGGAGAGTGGTGTATAAAACGCAGCACCTAGGGCGGCACTGCGCTGAGCATCACTGATGGGCGTGCCACCGCCGCCCACCTGGCATTGCTACCGCTGCCCGTGTGGGCATGAGCAAGCCGACCCACGAGCCGTCGCTGCTTTGCGCCACGAGGCCAGCCCACCGCCGTGGCGCTCCGCCCACATCCGCCTCCGCCTGCTGGGCCGTTATCTGTCGTCGCCGCCTTGCTCAGTTGGGCCTGGCGCGGGTGGGTGGGTGACCCACCCGGTTGGCACCAGTTTTCCCCTTTTACTTTATTTGATTGGTCCCATATTAGAACCTAAAGGTGGAGGAGCCCCTCCCTCCGCTATATAAAGAGGTACCCATAGGAGGATTAAAATAAACTAATTTCCACCTAAAAATAAATAAAATGCCTATGTTGCCTATCTCTTCTCTCTCTCTCTCTTGCGACTGTGGCCCCCTTGTATGGGGTTGTGCGAGCGAGGAGTTCTTCACCAAGGAGCGCCGTCGCGATGCGGGATTCGGAGCCGGGAGATCTACTTCCGTAATCTCGGCTGGATCGGAGAAAAGCGGGGGTCGTGTGTGACTCCCTTTGGAGGTACTATGATTTCGGTACTAGGATTTGTGGTGGAGCCGCAAGGACATCGTGGCCTTGAGGTCAGCGTCGGGGCGTCTTCATCATCCATGTTCCTCGCGGTACGTTAACCGCATTTGATCTTCAAAGGTATGAACACCGTATGCCTTCCCATTACTGCATTACTAGTAGACAGATCTTGGACTTCCGGGGTTTGTCATGTAGTAATTTTTTTGATTCTCTACACCGAACCCAACAAAATAGAGCGGAGCTATATATCATACCTTCCCATCATGCTTTTCATAAGTAGCAATGCATTCATTTGTTATTGGGATTTCTATTTTCATGTCCCTAGTTCGTTAGTTGTACTCAGTTTTTTTAGCAGCTTAACTTTTTCTCACTTTTGCCCATATCCTACTACAAAACTATCACACGTTCTGAAACTCACTATCCGTGAGCCTTGTCGTTACGTGCTGACAAGTGGGGCTGCGTTCAGTCGGGTCCCGTAGTAGACCCTCATCATTACGTGCGGACAAGTGGGGCGGTTGGCCAGGAACGCGTTATGCGGACGTGTGGGGACATGCCATGTTGGACTGCGTGGGGCCGGTTTGTTAGGAACGCGTTGTGGGGACGTCGTGTGGGACCCTGTCGCCTAATTGGAAATTTTCTTTTTCGTTATTTTTATGATTGACCTTTTTAAGAGCGCCTTTTCCCCTCTATGTTGCTAACAGTTATATTTTTTTGCCCAAAAAGGTAGTGAATCTAGAGCACCTTCTCTCTTCATTCATTGTTCCTTTTGGCCCTTGTTTTTTCCCAATCTAGTAGCAAATTTAACCAGCACCATAAATATATTCAGTAAATAGAACATATATAGATAAAGCAGCTAATATAGGATATATATAGTACAATACTTAACGAGCTTCTACAATTATACTGCTCAGCAGCAACAACAGCAGACAAGTTCAACACCAACAATACAAAAGAAGCTGCTTTACAACAGCAGCAACACAAGATCAGTGGCCCCTCATGGCCTCCGCCAGGAGGGCCTCCACCTCCTCTCTCTGGCGCTTCCTCCACTTTTTGTTGCCCAGTCCCTTGACCTTGGGCTTGATCGGGGCATGCGACCCTCCTCGATGGCCTCCTTCTGGAGGTTGAGGAGGTAAAAATCGAGCGCCTGGTACTTGGCTCTAAAGCCGTGGACATTCACGGACAGGCCGCAGGTCTTCGTGTCCTCGGCATGCTTTACGAGGGAGTTGAAGTTGATGGCAAGACTCTTGGTGCAGAAGGGGCACATGTAGACGTTGTCGGCGAAGAAGTTGTTGTACTAGTCGGACTTCAACCTCGTCATCACCAGACGAGTCTTGGTGTCCTTGGACTCGCCGTCGCTGCTATCCACCTGTTGGAAAAACAGTTGACATGGGTATGACCTACGGGTGCCCGATGTTAGCCTATCCGGTCTAGCCCAACAAAATCCCATGAAGAAGGCGTACCGCAATCATGAATCCTAGGGGGATTACGGGTGGCCCAAGCCCAGTGAAGATACAACTCCTTGGCGGACACGTCTTCTTCGGATAGAAACTTGAACGGAGAAACCCTAATACTATAACCGCCTCAGCTTATCCTGAGACCTGGCCTATCTATATAAAGGACAGGAGGGCACGTCGAGGAGGACCTCACCTCATAAACTAGTACACCTCTCGCCAGATCTCATCTGTGCACCCTTGTAACTTTCGGCATCGCCATTAACAAAGAGCATACAAGAAGGATTAGGGTTTTCCCTCCGGGGGCTTGAACCTGGGTAAACCTCGTGTCCCTGTGTTGCGAGTCTGTTAGCCATTCCGTGATCTCTGGCGTCCCCTCCTTCTCCAAAACCCAAGTCCATAACAATGAGCATTGTTGAGTCCAACCCTCGACAACAGTAGAGTGCAATAAGTACATGATTGACATACCTTGATTATCGAGATTGATTACTTGCATAAATTAACATATTGAGATCCCCTGATTATTCCTCAATCCCCAAATCTCAAACCTAATCGAATACTGATCCCAAATACAGATCGACGCTAGTACTAACTAGCGAATCACTTAACTGCAACTCGGAGGACAAACAAAATAGGATTGAAATACGAACAGGGGCATTCATTAAAATACGAGATCTAACACAAGAGGATTAGCTACTGTAAAAATACCTAGCATCGAACGTTTAAAAATACGAACAACCAAACCCTAATAACACACGATCTAGTATCCAACGATGGGAAAGGGGAAGAACAGGGGAAGGGGAGAAAACACTATTTACCTCCGACCATGGGTTGGCGATGCTGGTGTCGTAGGGGTTCTCCGGCCTTATGTAATCCTCCTCCTCGTAGGGGTCCCAGCCGAGGCGGATCTGCCCGAGACCGGCGGGGGCCTCCTCTCCGGCGGCTAGGGCGGAAGCGGGGACAGGGATCTGGACGGGGACGACGGCTTCCTTTGATGCCTAGACGGGGACGGGGGGCCTCCTCGCCGACGGTCTTGGAGGCAACGATGGCCATCGCGCCGTTCTTCTCCATCGCCGGTATGGTTGCGGTTTTCTTGGGGGTTTGCAGAAGGTGATGGGATAGTGGAGACGGTTGCGTGAGTGAGCGAGTGAGTGCTGAGTGAGAGTGAGGACGCCTCTATAAAGGAGGAGGGAGGAGATGTTTCGCTGCACCATCGTGCACGGCGTAACCGCGTACGCTACTGCACCGTGCACGAACACACGTGTCCGCTACCACCCCGTGCACCGCGACACGTGTACCGTGTGTCACGTTTTTCCCTTGTGTCTAACCCTGGCGACTTAGTTGTGCTTAGTTATACCCTTGAGTGTAACACTAGCTGTTTGGTTATACTCAGTTTTTTCCTCTAGTACTAACACTGTTGTGTGCAATATACTCACTTTTACCCTCTGGTGGCTATTCAACAGATAGTCAACGAATGGGTTTAAACTAGCTAATTGAGTCATTTTATGCACAACAAATTCAAAAAGATCAAAACATAGTGGCATCTACCCAGTGAGTCTTATTATGTGACCTGCCACCATAAGAAATGTATATAAATCAAGTTTTAACCTAAATCACCACTTCTCAAATCACCTACTATCTATAAAAGTTCATGGCTTTCTACTCAAGCCTCTTCCCAAAACATCACTCCACAAAACATAATTTGTCTGAATAAGGCAATAATTGTCAAATTGATGTATATTTGAATTGCAAGTAGTTTGATGTATGCCAAGATGTATTTTATTGTATAAAAGAAGCATTTTCCATTTTTTTTAATTCTCTTTATATTTTATATTTGAATCCCTTTGTTAGTTTTGCCCTTGGTTTTTAAGTTCTACTCAGTTTTGCTCTTGGTTTTTAAGTTCTACTCAGTTTCCCCTCTCTCTTAGTCAAAAAATCTCACACCTATGCTCTTCTTGGCTGCTATGCTCTGATTGGTCGAGACATTTGTCACACGGATCATGCCCACCAACCATTGATCCTTTGTGATCTAGCGGACATGATAACCCCTATATCTGTCGGGGGCACCCCTCTATCCATGCAAAATAACGAGTTTGCCACTGGTACTTTAACTCCATAATATGAAGGGAAAGTGTTCAAAGGTGTATAATTTTTGTATATGCAAGTTTATAAATTATATTTCACTCCATGAAAATGATAAATGATCAGGATTTTATGAGCACAACATTATCATGTCCTAAGCGCGATTTCAAAGAGTTCAAAGGTGTATAATTTTCGTATATGCAAGTTTATGCATTACATTCTATGAAAATGATAATCTCTCAAGATTTTCTTAGCACAATATTATCATGTCCTAAGTGTGATTTCATAGTGTTCGAAGGTGTATAATTTTCATATATGCAAGTTTATGCATTACATTCCACTCTATGAAAATGGGGAGAAAATGATAATCTCTGAATTTTTTTAGAACATCATTATCACGTATTACGTGCGATTTCACAGTGTTCAAAGGTTTATATTTTCGTATACGCAAGTCTATGCATTATATTTCACTCAATGAAAATGATAATTGATTAGGATTATATTAGCACAAATTATCATGTCCTAAGTGAGATTTCAAAGAGTTCAAAGGTGTATAATTTTCATATATGCAAGTTTATGTATTACATTCTATGAAAATGATAAACTCTCAAGATTTTCTTAGCACAACATTATATGTCCTAGGTGCGATTTCACAGTGTTCAAAGGTGTATAATTTTTGTATATGCATGAGACATAAAAATTTTAGTTTAGGGATCACTTTTCACGCTTTAAAAATAGTAAACTCTTAAGATTTTCTTAGGACAACATTATCATGTACAAATTGTAATTTGAAAGTGTTCAAGTGTTGTGTAAATTATAAACACACGTTTACATTAAGAGTTGTATAATTTTTTTAATTTGAAATTGTCCAAGAGTTGTGTCAATTATAAACACTCCTTTATATTAAGGGTTGTGTCATTTTTTTATTTCTTATATATCCATCTCCCTAAATCTCAAAGTTTGACTTTTACCTTATAGATTCACTTGATTGCAGCTGAGACATTAACTCGATAAACCAATTAAATCATCGGAACGGCTCGCCGGCTGCATTCTCCACAACAAGAGTGCGCCCGATTGATCTCCAGTTGCGCCAATTGATTGTCCACAGCAAGTGCTCCCGTCTAATCGGAATATTTTGGTGCGCGATATAACCTTACCTGCGCACAGTTGCCATTGTCATCCTTCATACAGGTAAACAGGACAGCACCATACGGCGGCCAGGACGAACGTGAGGTCAAAGTGAAGCTAGACAAAGGGCCCCCATCTCCGAAGAAGGGCCGCTGTCGCCACAGAAGAAGAAGAAAGGGGAGGCAATGACATGGGGTTGGGAGCGGGGCTGGCTCGGGGTCCCATCTTGCAACGCCAACCAGGGTAAGCTATGGGTCCAGTGGTCACGTGGATAAGCTGTGGGTCCCATGCTGATCTGGATAAGTGGAAAGAGGTGTACACTACGGGAACCGACTAAACACGACCCCACTTGTCAGCATGTAACGGTAAGGATCCATTACGAGACCCGAAAGAACGCGGTCCACTTGTCAGCACGTAACGGTAAGGGTCCACTACGAGATCTGACTGAATGCGTCCCCACTGTTAGCACATAACAACAAGGATGACGGACAACGAGTTTCAGACCATCTGAGAGTTTCGTAGTAGGAGATGGTCAAAAGTGAAGAAAAATTAAATGGCTAGGGAAAGTGAGTACAACAAAGGAACCACGTGCATGAAAATAGAATTTCCTTTGTTATTAGCAAGAGCAGATGTGTGCCAAGAACATGTGTAGCAAACAAGGAAGGAGTTTATAGTAATTGAATTAACCAGAATATTGATATCATGTTACAGTAGGGATTTGGATACATGCATAGTTAACAACCGAGGAGAAAATAATGAATGAAGGTTCACCCCTTTGACCGTCCTCCAACGACGGTTGACCAATGTATTTTTATCTTCATGTTTATTTTTTAGGCTATATCTACATAAAAACCAAGGTTGACACCATTTTACCACAAGATTCATCCCGGTTACACCGAGAGTTTGCACCTATCATTCCAAAACTTCACTAAGTGTTGCATGTGAATCCTGTGACGACTTACAATGTTGTAGAAGAAAGTTATCCTTTTCATCGCACCAAAAGGCCATTTTCTATTTTCTGGGTGCTAGAAATCATGACTTTTATGAAGCATATACCATGAATATGTTGCCAAATGGTATAACCCTATTTTTAAAAATTAGACCACATTTAAAGTACAAATTACATATTGGTTGCACCATAAAATCTTACCATCCATCTCTCATAAAAAAGACAAATATTTGCCGATTCAACTGGAAATTGAAAACTTTGAACTAAAGGTGCTTCGTAGTTTGCTCATGATTATTTTTAAAAATCATTTTTAGGTGCAAAAGTGGTTATTTCATCAGAGTTCGCCTAAGAGTTTCTCGTAATTCAACTCCTAGCAAGATGGGTCATGCCTGCCATTGACCACATCTTGAAATCGGCATAACTAGTTCATAAAAAATGGTAAACCTTCGCATTTCTCCATTTTAGATGACCTATTATCCATATAAACTACCAAACATCCAATATTTCAAATATTTTTTAAAAGTTTTCTCAAAAGGGCTATCTAGTATGAGGATTCATGGCTTTCAAGCGAAATGAGGAATGTTATGGCCACGTCCATGGAATAGTTTGTTTAAATGAGCCAATATTTCGTTGACATGTGTATCTTGATATGGAAAACATATGATATGGATGTCATATTTGGATTCCTCTCATTTTTATAATCAATTTGGATTATTTTAGATTTCAAAATTCGAAAATAAAGAAGTTATTTTAGAAAATAAATTTTGTTATTAAAAATTAATTATTTCATATTTGGATTCCTCACATTTTTCTGATAATAATGGATATATGACTTGTTGAATTTCGATAATTAATGGTCTGATAATAATGAAATTCAATATTATTATTATGTATTCATTTTTTACTTAAATAATTGTTTGGGATATTAAAAAATAAAGACGTGTGGCATTGGTATAAGAGTTAATAGGTTTGATATGGTAGTATTGACAACAAGGTATAATTTGTTTCGCGATAGCTCGTCTGAAGGAAATCGAGAAGTTAAGCATGTTGAGAATGGAGTTGTGTAAGGATGGGTAACCGATCGGCAAGTTTGAACAAAAACTGCAATTTAACCTAAGATTAAGTGTACTTAGTGTTAAAAATGTCCCAAGTGAGAGATTCATACAATTCAAAATAAAAAATTGATTTTTTTATTTTTTTGGAAAATACAAACGGGCGTCAGTCTATGCCGAAGGGCTATACCGAGGGAAAAACCGTCGGCACAAGCTGTGCCGAGGGTGGCCATCGACGTAGCCCTGTGGCGACAGGATGCTAAGCCAGGGGCTATACGGACGGCTGCCCTCGACACAGCCTGTGCTAACGATATTTCGGAGCTGTGCCGAGGGCAGCTGGCCTTCTGTGCAGCGCAGTTTTCCTATAGAGTTGGACGTCCAGCTATGATCATGACTATTAATTCAAAAGGTATAACGTGATATCCATGCATCCACGTGGAGTTGTGAACAAAAAATCAAACGGCGCGCATGGACCCTGATCACGCATACCTATAGATATCTCTCTAAACCAATCACCAAAACCTTTCTCGGAAAACATCTTTTTGAAGTCGGCATCTTCAGTTGATCATGAAGTTTCGTCTATAGCGAAAGCCAACTCACCACCAACATCCCATCCGTCCCATATGGCCGGACAATGAGGCGCTCGCCCCGGGACCCCATGGTCGAGGGCCTTGGCTCACTTTTTTTGTTACTAGTCTATCTTGACATCCAATACTATAAAATAATCTATATCTATCTATATATATATATATATATATATATACCTAATCTACTAATTTACAGAACGGTAGGTTCGTCCTTTCAGTTTTTCGTTCCGATTTTTTTTGGACGGTTTTGCCCCTGACGGTTTGGGATAATTACCTAATCTGCCACCGCCAAGTGATAAGATGAAAACAGCGCCTCCATCTCGAGTTCCCGACCCGTTGACCCATAGCGCCAGCGCAGCGCTCCCTTTGTCCCAAGCTCCGATCAGGCCGCCGCCACTCCTCTTGTCTCCTGTGCCCGTCGCTTCTCTCGCTGCGATTGCGATCCTCCCTGTGAAACTGCCGCCTCGACTCCCCATCTACTACTCCTTCCCGCTCACCCCACCGACGAGGAAACGACCAGAGCCGAGACTCGATGCAGGGGCGGTCGATGCGGTGAGGAGAGGATGTCGAATGAGCCTACCGAGGTCGGCGGTGGCCTGGGGTATTGGAGGGGCGATGGCGGACGTTGAACTGGTGCTCGAGCTACAGGTGTGTCAGACTCCAGCGTCGTTAAATGCGTAGAGGAGAGTCGAGGATGAGCAGGGACAAGCTAATGCAGCGTTGGTGCTTGGGCTAACGGCGTAGAGGGAGAGGCGGGGTCGAGGATGCAAGGAGGCGGCTCACGTGCGTGGCCACAGTTTCTTGCTGGGACAGGGCCTAGGATGGAGACCCGGGCGACGGGAGAGCTTGGCGACCGGAAGCTCAGGGGCAGCAGTCTTTGGTCTTGGCAGCAGGAGAGCAGGAGGACATTAAGGTCGACGCCAGCCTTGAACTCGGGGACGGGTCGGCGCGGCTCGGCGCTGGACAGAGATAGGCAGCGCAGCCGGGAGATGAGGAGGAAGACGATGTGAGATGACGGCGATGTAGGAGCCCGAGGTGGATGAGGGGGCTGGCGGCGCGCGGCAAGGGAGTGGATCTCGCGAGGGCGTCTAAGGTTAGTTGGGGATGGTTCTCGTCGGGCAAGTGTGTCGCGTGTGGGTGTCATGTGTGGACTGTGGTGCGTCTCCAACATGCGTGCGTGAACGTGTCGGTGTGGTGCGGGAGTTGTGTGCGTGTGTTCTGTTGGGTGTCCACCAAATGGTCAGTTGCGACGCGTGCGTGCGTGCGTGGTGCGTAACCGAGTGCGTGCGTCAGTGTGTTGCATCGTGTGTGGGTCAGGTGCGTGCGACTGGTGGTGTGCATGCTGTGTTGATTTCCTAGGTCGGGGTGTGCATGTTTCTTTTAAATAACTTCACATGGTTTCTTCTTGCCAAAATTGCACTCGCATGAATATCCTCTGCTAAAATAAAAAGGGCATATTGGAAAGGTAGAAGGACAGCAGTTGATACTATCATACCATTTTTTTAGGGTCTTAAATAATTATGCAAGACACGTAATAAACGTTTTTATATATAGATAATTTATCTCCGTAGCAACGTACGGGCACTCAGCTAGTACCTAATAAAAAGTACGAAGTGTTTCTTTCGGTCTAATACTTTTTTGGACTGTTCTACCCCTACTGTTTGGAGTAAACTACCCACCACACCACTGCCACCCGCGAGTAAAACCGGTTCGTTTTTTTGGCCCCTATCAGTTTTAACATATCAGCCTGCGAACCGCAAGTCAAACGAACGGTTCAACTCGATTACCTAGATATAAGCACCACAGACTCCTCCCGCCGCCGGGTATTAGGTAAATCAAGCCCTCGCTCCCGTCCTCTCCACCTGCCTAATTCGTTCCGCTTTCCCCCGATTCGTACCCCATCAGAGTCCACCGTGAGCCGCCCGTCGCCCCCAGCCTGATTTGTTCCTATTTTCCCCCAACCCATACGACAGTTAGATGCAACACGATCGACCACGCTCGTGTGAGATGGCTTACTTTGCCTGCTTATAAAAAGGACTAGATTCAGGCGGCGAAAGAAGCCGACCTGATTTCGATGGGGCAGCCTAATTCCGGCGAGCTGCGAGGATTTTAATTTGCATCAACGGATTCGCCGTCATGCTGAATCCAACCCCTCCTCTGTGCGGACCTGCTGAATGCCTGAATCCCGATGGGGCAAACCAATTCGGGCGAGCTAGGAGGCTGGACGAAGCCATGGACCTGCTCGGCCGGAGCACGGCGAGCACCTATTCTGCGCCACCATCCGAAATCAATCTGTTGCGTGTAAGTACACGGGTACTTGATCTATTCAATCTGAGGCAAATTTCATTACACGTTCAACTGATCAATGAGCGAGTAGTAGTTGATTAATAATTTAGCTGCTTGAAAGACACTATCTGCGTTTGATAACAACTGCTGTACTATCTGCATGTTGTTTGATGAATAGCGTAGTGATCCTGGATATACGAGGAGTTGACTTATAGACAAATCCAGAAGTAGTTTGGATGTTTGAATATCGGTCGGAGGTGACGAATGGGAGAAATAAGAAGTAAACACCAACTTAGTACTGTTAAAACTATCATGTTTGAACATGTATGCCTTTTTTTTTTCATATACTGTTAGAAATAATAAGATAGAAATAGAAAGAGAGGCTTGATGGACATGATACCACCAATGGGAAGATGTAATCCATAAACTTGTTTTTGGAATAGGCTCAACAACTTTGTTGTTCCGCCGCAACGCGCGGGCATTGTGCTAGTATATATATATATATATATATATATATATATATATATATATATATATATATATATATATATATATAGAGAGAGAGAGAGAGAGAGAGGTAGAAACCCTATTCAGCACCCAGGGTGCAGAAAAGTTATTTTGCACCCAACATAATTTTACGCTGTTAGACTAAAAAATTATGTTTTGTATACGAATAATTATGTTCATATAATCACCACAATCAAAAAATTTGACACAAAAATATTTTTTTGAGTCATTATAGTATAAAAAACACCAAAAATATGTCTTTTACGTCGAATTTTTTTACGGTATGTAAACAGAAAAAATTATGTCATTTTTAAATTTTATTATGTTCTTCTCAACTTACGAAGTAATACAAAATTTACGTGACGTAAAAATAATATGCAGTTCTAAAGATAGAGGGTGGGTGTAGAATAACTATTCTACACCCTGGGTGTCAAATAGCGCCACCCCATATATAGGTATATATATATATAATAATAATATAATAATAATAATAATAATAATAATAATAATAATAATAATAATAATAATAATAATAATAAAGCACGAAGTGTTTCTCCCGGTCCAACACTTTTTTGGACAGGTTTACCCTCCCATAAAACCACGTATTACCCACGACTGCCACCCATAAGCTATGATGGTTCGATTAGAAAAAAATAAAAAATATCAGGCGAGCATAAGATCGATCTATTACCAGCAAACCACCGGTAATCTATACCTTTTATGCCGCGCAGTTGTTTGTGGGTCCAGGATTGTTTCCTTCGAAAGTTTTTTCAAACCAAAAGAGATGGAGTCTTGATAGAAAAGGAGAAGGAAAAAGAATTTCGAAAAGAAATCTTGCGCAAAGTACGCCTCTTCCTGTCCGGGTATAAAGAAACGGAGCAAAACACCAACTATCCTACTCTCGTTGCCGCCGCGATAAAATTGAAGAACAAAGGGGATATGACCGGATCTCGCGTGGCAAGGAGGCGCACGATCTCGCGGGCGGCGGTGGAGTCGTTGGTGGTAGCCATGGCAGGTGCATGCGTCCGCTGCCCTTATGCTCATCTTGCAAAGAGAGTTCTGCCGGAGTACACAAGCCTCATGTCGCCGTTGGCGGGAGCCCCTCATAGAGCGTCGCCCTGAATTTGCCTAAGTCCAGCCATGGGAGTCCCACTTCTGCGATGCGTATGGGTCAGCGAGCCCCTACTGGTGTCGTGCTGTTATGGATTAGTTGAGGGCGCTCAAGATCTTCTTGGAGGCGTACATGTTTGTCATGGTCATGGGCTCATGTCCTTCAGAGGGCATACCTACATGGAGCTGTGTAGAGCCGGACCCGACAACGTCGCTGCAGGTGCATAAGTGGTTAGTGAATACACATACTTCTCTTCATAAAGTAACATAACGACATATCAAAATTGTACTTGACCAAGATACAAGAATACTACTAGCTTCAATCACAGTGTTAGTTTGCTCAGGCTGTGCTGCTGACATCAGGTTCTATGTGTGTCGAGAGTAGGCCACTACAACTGCAGATTCAGACAACGATCCTGAGGTATTGGATGGTGGTTATCATATAAGATCAATCTAATGATAACGTTGGACATGATAAATTAAAGGGAAAAGACACCAGATTCAAATTATAAGTTGTAGAGCAAAAGATTATGCAGACTCTCGGCGTTTGAAAACCATAAATAGGCACGCCTTTTACAAGTTTGACATGAGCCTAAGGTCTGAATACAAGCACAACTTTCTTTGCGTCAAATGAATGCACAGTCCACCAATTTGTTCTATAGATAGTATTACATGGCGGTTCCGATCCACCCTTTCATGTACCTGGTAAATTAATTTCTCTTTTCCCTACTGCTATCTAGGACTACCAGGACTCCAGATTGGGTTCACATTGTTTGTGTTCTGAAATCATCTTAGTTTCCCGATTTCAAGCCATTACACTGAAATTTTGTTACTCATTCAGGTACAGTGAGAAGTAGTGCTGGGGTTTGATGAAGATAAAATCATTATAAATCATCTATATCATGGTAGAGGTGAGATGACAATTCGTCAGTTATGACATTTCATTTTTAGATTATTAGCATTGATTTCTTATGGAGAAATTTTTTATGAGCAGTTTCAGAGTTATGTGATGCATGCACACCCAATTTTATTACGGAGTATATTTTACATGGTCACATTTATTGGATGCACAAGCGTAAAAAGATTGTCTATATTTGTTTCTCCATATTTGTAACGGAGCGTGGGTATTAGTCGGACTCGGACAAAGCTGAGGAGTCATCCATGTGTTTTACCCAGCGACAATAGCAATAGAGTCCCAGGCAAGATATGTTTTTCATCGTTACATGTGTTAACGTAATTATCACTATTGCATGATACAAATGTACAATAGACATGTCGATCAAGGACTCCATGCCATTTCAGGTTGATTGACACAAGAATTTGAAGGTATGGAAATTGTTTATTTGATTTAGTGTTGCACCGTAGCAACGCACGGGTTTTGTGCTAGTTCTATAAAAAATATAAATGGTTGTCTAAAAGAATAGATGGTTCATGCTATACCTATCATGACTCTACTCTTATAAAGAAATACTCTTAACATTTTCAAAAAAAAATTATGCCATAATTTCGGTGGCCTCTTCAAATATGCAGAATAACATATGCCCTCGTGTTCCTTTACAAGGTTGTGCACATTCATTAGTGTAGATTATGGACGCAATCACATAGCTATACCATTCCGCAAGCAACTCTTCTCTAATTCTCAATTATTCTATTTGTACATGTCATACATGTGAGACTATATTCATCCTTTTATTAATTCAGTGTCTAATATGTTTACTCATCTACTTATTTTTTGCACAAGCCTATATACACAAGCAGCATGATAAAATAAGTATGATGGTATATATTTCACTTGATCAATAGAAATAAGTGGTTTCGGATGTCTTCACCGCAATTTCAAAAATCATGGATCTATTAAATGTACGAATTACTTAATTTTTTATTGCATTACAGTTATACTTTTCTTATGGAATACTAATGTTTTTATGTTTTTCTGTGTGAAGAAGTGGTAGATCTTGACATGCGTAGTTGAGACGCCAAGAACGCTAATCATACATAAATTTTAATTAATATTCAAAAAATTTAAATAATATTAAATATATCCCTAATATTTTATGTATTAAGAGGGTCAGTGCCCCCTTGACCCTAGGAAAGATCTAACACTTTAAACAAGGGGTCCTTAATGTCATGTTGCCCTAGGGCCCCTAAATTCTATGGAGGGACTCCCATCATCACGTCTCGTCGACATCCCATCATCAGAACTTGCAGCATCCTCGCATATCGACTTCACTCAGCCAGTTTTGGATCCAAAAGCTATCACGTAAAAGTTGAAACGAATAAGCATCCTCAAGTGTTCTTAATAGTTTGTTGTTGGCAAATAAATTGCATTTTTTTGAACAATGATTCTCTGTGCAGTTCACTAGAAATCAGGTAATGAATCTACCATGATTGAACAGTTATAATTTTGTCCTTCACTGTTTTAAAACGCATATAATATGCCTCTTGATTTATTTTGTCTATTTATGGAAAAGTTTCTTAGTCACCATGCCAGAATGCATGCAAGAAAACAAAAATATTGGCATCGATCATATATTAGTATGTGTGCTTGATAGATTCTATTAGCAACGATCATTTGTCACCGAAAGATCCAAATTTGACATTGTGACATTAGGGACAGCTCAAAGATGAGAGGAACGGGTGCAAATGGAGAAAGTGATTCTTCATTTTCTTTTCAATACAGAGAAGTGAGGCGATTTGAAAACCAGGAGTCGGTGCATATACATGCATGTTGGGTAGTGTAGAATGAACAGTATGCTAGATCTAATATTTGTTAAAATTTAATTCAAAACATGAAATGTTGGGGAAGTTTTTGAACCCAACTAAAACATATGGGCGCGCATGTATACTCGTGTATCGTCTGTGATCAGATATTTTAATTAGGGATACTTCGGTTGATGATTAATAAAGTGTGTGGTAGGAGTAATGCTAGACATACGGGCGAATGACGTGGTTATTAGCAGCTGTGCATCCTGATTTGCTGGAAAAACAATCATCCCAATATTTCTCCAACCACCTCGAGCCACGTTTAGTCCGTATGTCTACTCCGTAAGTTCCTTCCGTAGATGTAGGATTATATTGTTTGGAAAGTGTACGATGTACATGTTAAAAGTATAAAAAGGATGGCACAAATCATAGAACAACTGTAGCCATTGGATCTCTGCGTTGTAATGTTCCTTTTTATACTTTTAACCGAAACACAACTCTAGGTGCATGCTAGATAGCGCGCACGCCCAAACAATTTATTTCGGTTGGCTTGCTTTGAGATTTGGTCCGATAAAGAACCTTTTGCATGCTTATAGTACAATTCACAGTCTTTCCTCTATATTGGTCTTTTTTATTTTTCAAGCATAACTTTAAAAAGGCTACGAATGTTGGAATAATTGTCAAAACAAAACTCTGTTTGAACCTGTGTTTTAATTTTGTTGATTTGTTTTAATCAAGCAAAAAAAATCAAAATTCAAACACCAAAATTGTGAAACACAATGAAATGTCTTAATTCACGATGAAATACAACGGAACAACATAAAAGGGTTCACTATGTGATAAATTTATCGGACACGTCAAGCACAACTTTAAAATATGACGAAGCAAAAAAAAGTGAAGTTTGAGACACATTTAAAACAGACTGGTTATAGAATAGAATTTCACCATGTGTCATACAGGCTTTCAAAGTTTCAAAAGTCAATTTTTAAATATTGTCAAAATATAATCAATATCAATATTAGGCTTATTTTAAAGCTCTCTTTATTACAAATTCAAATAATTAAACAGATTTTAAAATGAACTTTTGTTTCAAAATTTACATAAGCTCTAAGTTTAATAACACCACTTAGTAGAATCTAAAGGGAGAGAGAATGGGCTGACACATACAGTAAAGTGGGAGAGAGAAGATAGAACATACACCCTACCTGGGGTGCATGCTAGAGTGTCATTCTCATACTTTCAACCTATATTGTACACTTTCCAAACTGTACCCTCATATATATGGAATCTCTGCGTTGTAATTTTCCGCATCACTTGTGTATAAGTGCGATACTGATTCTGCCGCTAAATATATGTTATAGTTAACAAACGAGGATTTTATCGAAGGAAACTCTTTTACACATGGTTTGTTCCGATCCACTTGCTATGGGGGTATTACAAATTCAAAAAGAAATTGCAAATATTTAGTCATTGGGTGGGCTATTTCTCAGTTATTATATGTTTTACACTCCCTTAATGAACTAAGTGTTATTATAAGGCAATTTTTTTTGACCAGGTGTCAAATAAGAAAGAAAAACTTTTCTAGTGTTAAATAAGGAATCATATTTTTAAATAGTGCCAAATAAGGATTTCTCTCTAATTATTACAAGCATGCACGCCCTCAATCGCGGCTATGCGTGAAACGAAAACCACATGTTAATAATCAACAAAATTGCTCCCGTCCGTAGTAGTAGATGCATATAAACTCTTCGTCCTGGCGAGCTGATCAGCCTTTGTAGCCACCAACAACGCCGGTGGCAGCACCGGCTGCGTCGGTTGCAGCGCCAGCTGCGGCACCGGCAGCGTCGGTTGCAGCGCCGGTGGCGGCACCAGCAGCGTCGGTTGCAGCGCCGGTGGCGGCACCAGCAGCGTAGGTTGCAGAGCCGGTGGCGGCGGCTCCGGGCTGGGCAACCTTCTGTGCCTCGGACATGGCGGTGATGGCCTTGGTCAGCGCGGCTTCAAAGACGGCGTACTTGACCTCAGGCGCGGCGGCGTTGGTGGCGGCGTAGGCCTGCTTGACTGCGACCTCGAGGGAGGGGATAAACCTGTAGGTCTCGTAGGCGCCGCCGGTGCTCTCCTTAAGGGCCTTGTTGAAGGCGGCCTCGAAGATGGCGAACCTGTCGTTGACTGGGGCGGCGTTGGCGGCGGTGGCAGCGATCTTGAAGGCGGCATCGATCTTGTCAACGATCTGCAGCTCGCCGGTGGGGATCTTGGCTGCGGGGATCTCCTGGGTGGCGGGCTTGACGGCGTGCACCTCGAGCGCGCCGGCGATGACGCGGAGCGCCTCGGTGAGGGAGGCGGCGAAGGCGTCGAACTTGGCCTCGGGTGTGGCGCCCTCGGCGGTCTTGTAGGCGACGCTTAAGGCGTCGTTAAGCTTAGCGGTGAGCTGGGGCGCGTTGGCGCTGGCGGCGGCCATGTTGGTCTTGCTGAAAGCCGCATCGAAGGTCTTGAACTTGTCCGCCGCAGGGACGTTGGCGGCGGCGGCCACGGCCGCCTTGAAGCCGGTGTTGATGTCTTCGAGCACCTTCTGCTCCTCAGTCGTCGGTTTCGGGTAGCCGGCAGCCGGGGTTGCCGGAGTGGCCGGGGCGGCTCCCGGGGTGTAGCCGGCGTCGGCAGCCGGGGTTGCCGGAGTGGCCGGGGCGGCTCCCGGGGTGTAGCCGGCGTCGGCAGCCGGGGTTGCCGGAGTGGCCGGGGCGGCTCCCGGGGTGTAGCCGGCGTCGGCGGCGTAGGATACGGCCGGGCCTGCCACGAGGGCGACGGCGAGGACCAGCGCCACCGTGTACTTCTGGACCGCCATTGCTGCTCTCTTGCGTTGGTTAGTAGGAGCTAGGAGGGGAATGGATTGTGTTGTGTGTGTTGTGAGGAAGGAGGTGCCTTCTAGCAAGCTTATATATACGAACATAGGGTGGATACGGGGGTGGAGGGTGAGAGGTCAGGAGAGCTTTGCGCGCCAAAGTTAGCTACTTCCACTGCATGCCATGGCCTTCTGTTCCTGCTTACCACTAATCTCCTTGTGTGTTCTGTTGACCAGACTCTTTCCTCCTTCTCTAAATTTCCTTTTCTTTTGGACCGCGCTAGGCGTCCCCCGGACGATGGGGGTTTCCCATCGTCCTGGTCCCCCGTGCGCCACGTGTCCCCAAATAATTAATCCGCGTTTTCTTTGCAAAACATCCGCGTTCTGCATATGTCCCGTTTTGCTTCGAAGCAAAAAAGCAGTTCATTTAGAAATAGAGCGTCTCGCCGGAGATCTCGGGAGACCTCGCCGAACCATGCAGCAAAAAAATGTGCTAATGCAAAAACCGATGCGGAGACATCGTCGGAAAAAACTCGCCGGTGACTCTCGCCGGAGACCTTGTAGCAAAAGTTGACACTGTTGTAGCAAAAACATAAAACGGTTGTAGCAACAAAGTTCTTCTAATGTAGCAAAAATCCTACTTCGGAGACATTGCGGAGAATTTAGCGAGAAAACCTCTTGGAGAACTTGTAGCAAAATTTTTGTGGTATTGTAGCAAAACAAAAAAACAGAGATAGCAAAAAAAATATATCAATGTAGCAAAAATACTGAAACTTTTTAGCAAAAATAATTTTTGCTATTGTGGCATCCTAGAGCAGCAAATCTAGGGCCTTGTAGCAAATCAGGGCTCGTCGCCCTTGCCCGTGAGGAGCTGCAAGGGCGGCCGCCATGGGAGACAACTGGCAGCGGCACCGGGCGTGTACGCTAGGCTCGAGGCCCTTGAAGCGATTAGGGGCAGGCGTCCGCCCGGAGGCACATGAGGTGGTCGGCGCCTGGCGATGGGCTTTAGCAAATCAGGGCTCGTCGCCTTGCCCGGAAGGAGCTGCTAGGGCGCGCCCGCCATGGGAGACAACATGGCGGCACCCAGGCGCGTGTGCTGAGCTCGAGGCCCCTTAGCGATTAGGGCAGGCGTCCGCGGCGGGAGCACATGAGGTGGTCGGTAGCGGCGATGGGAGCATGTCTGGGGCGGCCTCCTGTGGTCGCCGGCGTCGGAGCGGGATACGGGAAGAGACGGGAAGAAGAACGATAGGCAGGATGGGATAAGATTCCACCCCACGCGAGCGGAGACGCGGCATGACGACCCGGACGATGGAATCGTTCCATCGTCCCGACGATACGTATCATTTTTCTTTTCTTTTCCTAACTAGTTCATATATTCACACGGCATGGAATGGCCATGGCAGGATAGTTTGTCTTGTTATGTTCCAAATTATAAGATCTTTCGAAAGGGTATTTCGTTTTCTAAAACGTCTATAATTTAAAACACGGCTAGTAGTTTTTTTTTTTTGGCTACAAAATCTACCGTGTAGTCTCACCATTCCAAAACAATCGATTTTTATAGTTTTGTTCTAAGCCATATTCCCTCCATTCCAAATTATAAAATCTTTTAGCCTTTTTCTAAAAAGCATGTATCGAGACGTCTTTTGGTGTGTAATTTTAAAGGTAGATGAATGAATATAATCTACATACTAAAAGTCGTCTAGATAGATTTTTTTTTAAGACTAAGATATTTTATATTTGAAACAGAGGGAGTAGTACTCTAAGGTTAACCAATATTTTCAAAAATATATCAATATCTAAAGCACTCATGTTTAATTATTCACATTAATCAAAGAATAAATTTGGTACTCATTGTGGATATTAACATATTTATATAGAACTTTGATTAAACTTAGAGAAGTCTAACTTAAGAGAACTCTTGGAAAACGGGTATCCGTTAGTAATAAGAGGGGTATACCGCAAGCCCCACAGACATGGTTGCAGTATGCTGCTCGCATAGGCTGAAGATCAATGGCGGCAAGCAGAATAGGAAGAAGAACGAACACTCTCAGACTTTGCGGTGAACATGATAGGAAAGCGGTATGATGGAGGAGGAGGACGGCAGAGCTTGGCATAGAGGTAGGCAAATGAGGAACTGGTGATATATGGTATATTTTTTTCAAAATGGATGGTGTGCGACCCCTGGCCTCTGCATCGAAAAGATGCATATGGCCTTTATTGCTTTATTATTGATTGATCGACAAAAGAACAACAAAGATTATTCATCGCCAAGCCCGAAGCGACCACACAACACTTACAAACTCAACAATGAAGGAAAATTGTGTCAACTGCGCCGCTCTGTGCCCGAAAAAACAATGAAAATACTCCACCAGCTAGGAACCGGGAACAATCGCATATCCCAAGACGTCCTCTAGGCGAGATGAGAGCGTCCATCCCGATTAGCTGACCCTTAGCAAGCACTCTGTGTGCACGCCTCAGAAGTCATCGCCGCCGTCGAGCCTCTGGACAATCTTCACGGTTAAGATCCGCATAAACTTTGCCGTTCATGCCACTGACGCCCCACGGCACCAGATAGCGCCACCGCCCTGTCCGAGGACATCAGCACACCCGTCACCGAGACCTTGCTGCACCATGCAGCCAGGAATCACCACCGTCGCCGAGACTTTGCGGTGATATATGGTATATATAGGGGAGGTTGAATAAAATGAAAATGGGCACATGCTCCTCTACTCCGGTTCTCTTCAGAATAGTACCAATACAGGAGTAGCTGCAGAAGTAACTCTTGTGTTATTTCTGGTCAAATTGATGGCAAAAATTTCTATATATACGATTGAAACAGCTTCTGTCTGGAGAGGGATTTTCAAATTAAACAACTTTCCCGCGCCCGCTGCCATGAACTCGCCAGTATCAGATCGAACTACAAAGCCAAAAACACCATCCTCTTTCTACCCAATGAAAGAAGCATCAAAATTAACCTTTGCCATCCTGGTGGAGGAACAACCCAACAGCTTCCTGACGCCACGGCCATATTCACAGGCTTTGCCTCGGCCTTAAAATCCAGCATGTATTTGTTAATGAAGCGACACACCTCTTCAGCATATTTCCTAGTATTCCCCGCATTTGTTTTGTTACGAGTCGTCCACCAGTTCCACATCAAAACGGAAATTTTCACCTGCTCCTCAGACCCGCGCGACCAAATGTGCTCCATAACAATCTGAACATTTGGACATGAAGCAAGGCCAACTCTGATCTCCTCCATATTCATCATCCTCCACACTTGCTTGACGAATTTGCGTTTGAGGAAAATATGGGCACCATCTTCATCTAATCTATTAGAGTATATATTTTATATTATAGTTTCCCCGTGTGTTAGGAGGTTTCCTGTATATTTGCGCCTGTACATATACTATATATTGTGGCCTTTGGCCCTCTGGTAATACAACAAGTCTATTACCCTAACATGGTATCAGAGCTGTAAGGTAGCTCCTCTTCTCGCAGCCGCCGCCGTCGCCCGCCCCGGCTTTCTGCCGCCGCGCCCGGCCGCCGCCGCTGCCTCTCCCTCGGCTCCTGCGAGTTTGCCCCGTCCTCCTCGGTCGCTATCACCCGTCCGATTCACCCCGGCCACCGCCCGACCGTCCTGCCCGCCTGTCGGCCTGTCGCCGTTCACCGCCCGGCCGCCGCCGCCTTCCGGCCGCTTCCCGGCCATCGCCTGGCCGCCGCCCGGCCTATCGACCCCGTCCGCCGCGGCTGTTGCTGCGTGTTGCGGATCTGATCAGATCAGATCTGATCTGATTTTCGTAAAAAAAAAAGAGCAAAAAAAAATATCTTCCTCGTCGGGCTATCTTGCGATTCCTAGCTGCCCGGTGATTTTTGATGGCGCGAATTATCCTGATTTCGCTGCCTTTATGCGCGGTCTTCGTCTTTGGGGTGTGCTTTCTGGCGAGGTCTCCTGTCCGCCGCGCCCCGCTGCTCCTACGTCGCCTATTGCCATTGCCCCTGATGTAGGGGTTCGTAGCATGGAAAACAAAAAAATTCTATCGCATACAAACAAACAAGCCAAGATCTATCTACTAGATTGTAGCAACGAGTCGATGGAATAACTTACCCTCGAAGATTCCAAAGCGGTTAGCGAGCGATTCTCGTGGGTGATGTAGTCGTACTCTTTCCGATCTCAAGATCGCGTAGACGATCCTTCCGGCGCTGCGTTCCGGCAGCGCTTCCGCAGTCGGTCACACGTTCGGTACTCGACGAAGACCTTCCTCTCCCTTGTTCCAGCAGGCAGCGGAGGTTGTAGCACTCTCCTCGTGATTCCGGCCTGGCGGCGAGATCTGGGAAGTAGAGGGAGATCCCGAGGCTTAAGCCGGAGCGAGTATGGTGGAGTATGAGAGAGAGCTATTAGTGGTCTAGGGTTTAGACACACCAATTAGAAGGCTCTAAACCGAAGGCTAGGGCAATTAGAAGCTCTAAACCAAAACGGCTCTAAACCGGAGATTAGAGGATAGGAACTTGTGTGCTAGGAGGAGGCCTGCCCTCCTTTTATAGGTGGGAGGGGCGGCCAAGGGAGGAGTCCCTCCCAAGTCGGTGGTTGGCCTTGGCGGCTTGGAGGACTCCTCCCAAGTCGGTTCAACCACCTCTTGCTTGTTTCCCAGGTTTCTTTTAGCCGTTTGACTTTTAAGCGGCCATTTGACTTTTCTGTTTTAGGATTCAATTTAATCCTTTATTTGGAACAACAAGAACACTTAGTACATGATGCAATCATTCAATATGTAATGAAACATTCATGTACCCTCCCCGGAGTCTTGGACAATCCGGAACCTTCTAGAACATTCCCGATGAAAACAGGAATCATTCCCGAACTTGAAAGGACTTTCCTTATATGAATCTTATTCTCCGGACCATTCCGGATCACCTCGTGATATCCCGGATCCCATCCGAGACTCCGAACAACATTCGGTCTCTTTCTCATAATACCATAACTACTCAAAACAACGTCGAATCCTTAAGTGTGTCTCCCTACGGTTCGTGAATTATGCGGACATGATCGAGACACTTCTACGAACAATAACCAATAGAGGAATCTGGAAATTCATATGGCTCCCACATATTTCTACGATTACTTTGCGATCGAATGAACCACTTACATATGATACCAATTTCCCTTTGTCTCACGATAGTTTACTTATCCGAGGTTATGATCGTCGGTATCTCTGCATACCTAGTTCAACCTCGTTACCGATAAGTACTCTTTTCTCGTTCCCGTGATATGTGATCCCTTGTGATCCAGTCACATGCTTGCAAGCTAATTGGATGACATTCCACCGAGAGGGCCCAGAGTATATCTATCCGTCATATGGATGGACAAATCCCACTCTTGATCCATGTGTTTCAACCAATACTTTCCGAACACTCAATGTCACCTTTATAGCCACCCAGTTACGGTGTGGTGTTTGATGTCATCAAAGCATCCATCCGGTAAAGGTGATATGCATGATCTCATGGTTGAAGGAATTATGTTACTATGTATCAGAAAGCATATAGCAATTGAACTATTTAAATGACTTGATCTTTATGCTACGCTTATCTATAGGAGTATGTCCATCACATCATTCTCCTAATGATATGATCCTGTTGTTAATAACATCTCTATGTTCATGATCAGAAAACCATGATCATATATTAACCAACAAGCTAGTTTAACAAGAGGCTTTACTAGGGACTCTTATTTTAGTTTACAAATCACACAAGTATTAATGTTTCTGGTTAATACAATTATAGCATGGTATGTAAACATTTATCATAAGTGTGAAGATATGATAATAACCACTTTATTATTGCCTCTTGGGCATATCTCCAACACCTGATGCTTCTCAGGATCTGACTGACTACACTCAATGGATATATGAGGATGCTCGTGTACATTGTTCTCACTTACGATTGTTACCCTCGATGTCTCTTTGAGTTCATGGGTCTTCCCATCGCTGCTGCTCAGTGGGTCTCCCACTTGCACTAGAGTCAATAATCTAGTTTCAAACCTTTGTGTATTCAACACCTATGGCTTTCCGGTGCTGTATGTACACGATTGCTAGTGGTCAACTGATCTCTGGATCTGACACTTCCAGGTCCGTGTGTAATTGCATGTCTTTGCGTCTCTACGCATCACTCATTCTCTAATGAGATGGCTTTGTATAAGTTTGGTCTTCCGTTGTGACCTTTAGCTCTTTGGGGTTAAAACATGTTGATAATATTGTCGCACAATATATCTTTATAGTATTATCCCACTGTGAACTACACCTAGTTTGATAACAAACTACTTGACACAAATGCCCTCTTTTGCTGCTAAAATAGCAGTCATATACTTAGCCTTTTGTTGTAGTATCTGTCACAATGTCTTAACTTTGTAACTCATCCAAATCCATTATGGAACTCACTTTCCATTATATTGTGCCACCCTTAGTTTAGATTGAGATAAACTTAATTTGTACTTTGTGACAAAACTAGTATCAATGTAGTACTTTTACAATGAACTAACCATCTATTTGTCACTTCTACAAATATTATACTCTTAGTTCTTCCAAAAGATCATAAGAATATCCTTACTATTGTCCAATGATCATCTTACGAATCATTCTGGTATATGCTCACAACATTTAGAGCATAGGACATATATGGATTTGTACATATCACAGTATGATTGATATAAATACTCTTTGTGATTTCATACATCAAGTATCAATCTATACTTGATTATTTGTTTCACTTTACCAAATGTCAATACACTTGAATATATCATCAACATTTGAACTCTTTCAATCCTTTCTGTGCGACAAGAACCTTTCTTGTATTTTCTATATTGAACTCATTCAATATCTCGTCTATGTACTTCTGGCACAACCATATTAGCGTCTATTGATGCCAAATATTTGGGTTTTGCCTAAGTCTTTCATCGGGATGAAATTCTTAATATGTGTTAATAAAAGATACATTATTTCCAATCAACAATATGTCTTCCACATAATGTATTAGAAACATGTCTTAGCGCTCCCACTTAATTTCTTGCAAATGCAAGCATCTCCATCGTCTCTGATGAACTTTTAAACTTCTTTAACAGTTTCATCACAGTGAAGATTCAACTCATGATGCTCACTTTAACCATTGAAGTTTGCATATGCTTTTAGCATCCTTTTGAATTAACAAAACCCTATGGACCGTGTTTTGCACATGTCCTAGGTAACGATTCTATTAGAAGAACTTGTTTTGTTATTCAACTACCATATAACAAATTATATATAGTGGTTGCTACATTAATCCGTCTAGACTAAATATCACTATGAAAGATCAAATCTTGTCATAGTCAACCTTTGAACATTTTGTGAACTCTTTCCCAACATGTCGACTATTTCATAGATGTAAAACATCCATGTCTATTTCTTTATAGATCCAAACACAACTTTAAGGTCTTACACCTTTCTCGAGGGTCCTTCAAGTTCAAAACTTGATTTCTCGTGTATGGAACTATCATGGATTTTATGGCTTCAAGCCATTTGACGGAGTCAGGGCCCATCATCGCTTCTTTGCATGTAGTCGGTTCATTATTCTCAAATAATGATTCAACCCTCAAATCTTGGTATTTGATTGTTTATCCGATCTACTTGTTTCAATAGGAACTTAGATCTCCGTGACCACAACCTTTGAGGTACGTGAGACATGAGCTTTATTCTTTGCCTCGGAACACTTTTCTTTGCGCAACTCTGCACATATAGCTAAGGTTCTTTTAACCTTATCAAAGTTCTATTGTCCTCCCACTTAACTTTTCACGAAAAATTCCTTCCCAAAGAAACTTGACGTTCTAAGCGACAAACACTTTTGTCTCTGGTGTTATGGAGGAATACTTAACAGTTATTCAAAATAACATACAAATACAGGTTCATTCGACTTTGGTTGCAAAAATCTTTCTTATGCAAAGCATACCAATGTTTAAGAAAGGAAAACTTGGGTTTTATCCCAAACCATAACTTTATATGGTGTCATTTAAACGGATTATGATGGAGCTCTTTTCAGTGAAAAAACGGTAGTCTCTAAAGCTTTTAATATTTAAAATATAATGGCAGTTTTATGAATTATACCTTTGATCTTACCATGTCAAACAAGGTTTAATTACATACCTCGAACGCTCCATACCCTTATGGTGTTTCGGGAAATGCAAATCCACGGAAAGATTCCTTAAATCTTAGGTATTATGCTAAACTCTGTAACTCAAATATCTTCCTTAATGATCTTTATCATAAACTGTTTATATTCTTGTTACAATGATTTTGCACTTCATCTTGAAAGTCTTTGAACTTTTCAAATGTTTCATACTTCATCCTTATTAAGTAAATATTCATATATTCACTCAAAATTTCGGAAAAGCAAATGAAGTTAAAATCCATCGCTCTTGACTACACATAATGGACTTGACAACAATATGTACAAGTTCCAATAAGCTAGTCATTCGTTCCTTTTGGCCTATGAACGAAGTTTTAATTATCTCTAGAAAAGTTTCACAAGCGTCATTTGATCAAAATCAAATAGACTCCAAAATTCCATCCATATGGAGTTTCTTCATGTTTTCTTTCCAATATAATTTAAACGGCGATGTCACTTCCTAAGCGATCTTTTAATCAATTTGTCTTTCGACATTTTTAGCACTAATTTTATGGATGTGATTTCTCCAATGAGATTTGTGAATCATCCATCTTTTATGGATTGCGACAATTATTTGAACAATCCTTTTGTTCTCACAATACCTGATAAAACAAATCTTTGAAGGCAAGCTTTGATGTTTAATGAGCAACACAATAACCCTTTATTTGTTCTCGATGAACATCATCACATATTATTTTAGGCCAATGTAGTTCATGAATTGTGTTGTTTCGTATGACGAACACCAACAAATTCAGTATCAAATACTTGAGAACCACATTGTTTAATAAGCAAATAATATAGCCATAACATGTATATCTTCTATATACTTAAGCTAAACAATTCTAGTCTTTTCCTTTCTGCCATATATTTATGAGATTCTCTTTCAGTATTTCCTTTTCTATTTGAAAGAATCTATCAACATCAATAGTGGAGTCATACATATGACACATAGTCCAAAGCATGTATAGTTAAATACCAATGTCTTTGGATTTGCACTTTGAAGTAGATCACCATTATCTAATGTTTGGTGTTCTTTCAAATTCCTTTCTTTAGTAATCTCTTGGTGTAGTAAACATTTTACCTACATCAAATATTCACCCTCATCATGGATTTATCCATGATCAAGCTACTTTTAGCTTATAACGGTGAATCATGAGTATAACGTTGCTCTCCAAATCCTTTTGGACGATTAGGACAACTAGTGTCTCCAACCTTTTGCAAATTCTCATCAAATATGAGAACATGACTTTAGCCATATTATACTCTATCATGTTGCAACCAAAACTTCGTTTCAGATATCACAATATCTTCCACACATCATGGTTTCAAACAACTCTTTCGGATCCTAGATAACTTTGATATTAAGACAATCCTTTGAATATCAAGAATCATGGAAACAAACATGATACTTATACACTAACACTTGGAATTGTTACTCTTGATTTAATACTAATTATTAAACTTCATGGAGTAATCGGAACTTAATGAAAGTTTGCAATAGGACTTTTAAACTTTAGATTAACACTTCAAAACAATACGATACCAGTTCGTAAAGTAACTAACCAGAATTCTATAGTTCTATTATCTCAATTATAACTAAGCGCAAGGTGGTAAACGGATGCCAATGACTACAACAGCTATTCAAATTCACTTTGATTTAGTTTATGATAAATTGAGTTCTAATTAATAAGTAAATTAGTCTAGGTGAACTCCCACTCAAAACAATATCCCTCACATTGTTTTAGTGATCACACGAACCAAATCCACCACATCAAAACCGATCATCACGAGAGTTGATATAGCTTCAATGGCGAACAATAAACATGTTCATCATATCTACTATATGACTCATGCTCTACCTTTCGGTAATCCGTGTTCCTGAGGCCATGTCTGTACATGCTAGGCTCGTCAAGATCAAACCTTAGTTTCTGCATGAGCAAATCTGGCTTGCTCACGTTGTATACACTTGCAGAATCTAACACCCGATCATCACGTGGTGCTTGAAACAACAAGCTTTTAGCGGTGCTAACTAAGGGTGAACACTTTATGACTTGAAATTCATGTGCATGAGGGATCATCTTATAATGCTACCGTCGTCTACTAAGCAATACAAGATGCATAAAGGATTAACATCACATGCAATTCAATAACATGTGATATGATATGGCCTTTCTTCTTTGTGCTTCCGATCTCCATCTTCAAGCACGAACATGATCTCCATCATCATCGGCATTGCATCAAGGTCAATGACGCTTCTCCATGGTTGTCGTCCACCGGCTTCAACTATTACAACTACTTTGAATAGACACGCGGGTCTTAACATAAATTAAAGACAACCATATGGCTCCTGCCGGTTGCCAACTTACAATAAGGAACATTGCATACATCATATATAATCACAATCATGGCCATATCACATCACAGCACACCCCTGCAAAACAAAGTTAGACGCCTCTACTTTCTTTGCATATTTTACGTGGTTTGGGGCTTTCAATAAGTGTCGTTCTAACTTACGAACAAGAACCCCAACATTGATACTAGTATTGTTAATCACCCGTTATAAATTGGATCTTAACTATGCTAGGAGAAACAGGCACCCGCAAAGCTAGTTATGCAATACAAGTTGCATGTCAAGCGTGGAGCAAGTCTCATGAACGATGTCATGTAAGGTTAGCCCGGGCCGCTTCATCCCAACATACCGCAAGATGCAAAGTACACAAGAAGCAATCGACAATAAAAGCATCAACGCCCACAATGACCATTGTGTTCTACTCGTGCAACAGATCTACATATAGACACGGCTCTGATACCACTGTAGGGGTTCATAGCATGGAAAACAAAATTTTTCTTTGCATACAAACAAACAAGCCAAGATCTATCTACTAGATTGTAGCAACGAGTCGATGGAATAACTTACCCTCGAAGATTCCAAAGCGGTTAACGAGAGCAGATTCTTGTGGGTGATGTAGTCGTACTCTTGCCTATCTCAAGATCGCGTAGACGATCCTTCCGGCGATGCGTTCCGGCAGCGCTTCCGCAGTCGGTCACACGTTCGGTACTCGATGAAGACCTTCCTCTCCCTTGTTCCAGCAGGCAACGGAGGTTGTATCACACTCCTCGTGATTCCGAAAGACTGGCAGATCTGAAGTAGAGGGAGATCCGCAGGCTTCGCTAAGGAGCGAGTATGGTGGAGTATGAGAGAGAGCTATTAGTGGTCTATGGTTTAGACACCAATTAGAAGGCTCTAAACCGAATGCTAGGGCAATTAGAAGCTCTAAACCAAAACGGCTCTAAACCGGAGATTAGAGGATAGGAACTTGTGTGTCTAGAGGAGGAGGCCCTGCCCTCCTTTTATAGGTGGGAGGGCGGCCAAGGGAGGAGTCCTCCCAAGTCGGCCTTGGTTGGCGCGCCGACTTGGAGGACTCCTCCCAAGTCGGTTCCAACCACCTCTTGCTTGTTTCCCACAGTTCTGTTTTAGCCGTTTGACTTTTAAAGCTGGCCATTTGACTTTTCTGCTTTAGGATTCAATTTAATCCTTTATTTGGAACAGCAAGAACACTTAGTACATGATGCAATCATTCAATAAGTAATGACACATTCATGTACCCTCCCCGGTCTTGCGGACAATCCGAACCTTCTAGAACATTCCGATGAAAACACGGAATCATTCCCGAACTCAAACGGGACTTTCCTTATATGAATCTTATTCTCCGGACCATTACGGATCACCTCGTGATATCCGGATCCCATCCGAGACTCGAACAACATTCGGTCTCTTTCTCATAATACCATAACTACTCAAAACAACGTCGAATCCTTAAGTGTGTCTCCCTACGGTTCGTGAATTATGAGACATGATCGAGACACTTCTAGAACAATAACCAATAGAGGAATCTGGAAATTCATATGGCTCCCACATATTTCTACGATTACTTTGCGATCGAATGAACCACTTACATATGATACCAATTTCCCTTTGTCTCACGATAGTTTACTTATCCGAGGTTATGATCATCGGTATCTCTACATACCTAGTTCAACCTCGTTACCGATAAGTACTCTTTTCTCGTTCCCGTGATATGTGATCCCTTGTGATCCAGTCACATGCTTGCAAGCTAATTGGATGACATTCCACCGAGAGGGCCCAGAGTATATCTATCCGTCATATGGATGGAAAAATCCCACTCTTGATCCATGTGTTTCAACCAATACTTTCCGAACACTCAATGTCACCTTTATAGCCACCCAGTTACGGTGTGGTGTTTGATGTCATCAAAGCATCCATCCGGTAAAGGTGATATGCATGATCTCATGGTCGAAGGAATTAGGTTACTATGTATTAGAAAGCATATAGCAATTGAACTATTTAAATGACTTGATCTTTATGCTACGCTTATCTATAGGAGTATGTCCATCACATCATTCTCCTAATGATATGATCCTGTTGTTAATAACATCTCTATGTTCATGATCAGGAAACCATGATCATATATTAACCAACAAGCTAGTTTAACAAGAGGCTTTACTAGGGACTCTTATTTTAGTTTACAAATCACACAAGTATTAATGTTTCTGGTTAATACAATTATAGCATGGTATGTAAACATTTATCATAAGTGTGAAGATATGATAATAACCACTTTATTATTGCCTCTTGGGCATATCTCCAACACCTGATGCTTCTCAGGATCTGACTGACTACACTCAATGGATATATGAGGATGCTCGTGCTTCTGTTGTTCTCACTTACAGTGTTCTGCCTCAGTATGCTGCTGAGTTCATGGGTCTTCCCATCGCTGCTCGATGGGATTTTCTTAAATCGCGCTCGGTAGTCAGGGATGCTCTTTACTGTCGTGGTTCGCCAGAGCATGCTCTTCAGCAGGTGACTCTACGTTGATGAGTTCTATTCTCAGTCTGCTATTTTGCGTCGCTGATTCTCTTCAGAGCTGTGCCACCTGTCCGATGTACATTTGACTGCGGATCTAGAGTTTCAGCGCGTTTTGAGTTCTTGTCGCTCCGTAAGGAGTTTGAGCCGTGCCTCCAGGCTGCTTGCCCGTGGTGTTCCGCTCTCTAAGGTCTTGTCGAGCTTCGTGTTGAGGAGACTCGTCTTCGTGGTGCTGGTCTTCTTGAGGTTCCCTCCGTGCACTTCTCATGGTCCTCCTGTCGCCGGCTTGGTTGCGGTCTCCAGACTGTCGATACTCTCCTCCTCGGTCGGGGCCGAGTCACCTCAGTAGCCTTGTGGTAAAGCACCTCCTCGTCCTCCACTGTGCCCTCTGGCAAGCAGCCACGATGTCTCTAGCTGGAGGAGGGATCCTAGCTCGTCCAGTACCATGCTCGTGGCGTGCTGGTTCTTCAGATCTTGTGTTTTTACCTTTGTCGATCAGGATATTCCTCGTGGTCTACTCACACGCTACAGGCTCTTCCTCGCCGAATGCTGCTGGTTACGTGCCTAGATCTTACGGCGCTTCTTGACCACCACCTTCTACACGGTCAGTCGTCATCCCGTGGTATCCGGATTCGGAGCTTCTTTTCATATGACTTCTTCGTCCTCTATTCTTTCTCTTCGCTCTCTTATTTCTCCTATCCGTGTTATCACGGCTGATGGTACCTCTCTTCCTGTTTCTAGTCGAGGCACCCTTTCTACTTCATCTTTCTCTATTCCTGACGTTTCTCATGTTCCTAGTCTTAAGATGAACCTTTTCTCTGCTAGTCGACTTCTTGATTCTGGTTGTCGTGTCATTCTTGACGCTGATTCTTGTCTTGATTCGGGACCGCCGTGCGAACCACAGTTGGAGCTGGTCCTCGCGTCTTGAGTCTCCGGGGCTATGGGAGTTAGGCGGCCGGCGTTCCATCCACGACACTTTATCTACTAGTTCTTCTGCGGTTCTTTGCTTACATCCTGGCTCTTTTCAGCGGTGACATCATCCGGGTCACCTTTGTGGCTCCCGTTTATCGTCCTTAGTTAAATCGTGGTCTTCGGGGTGCATCTCGGGAGATGTGTCTTTACATTCGTGTCAGGGTTGTAGGTTAGGCAAACAGATTCAGCTTCCCTATCCTACTAGTGTGTATGTATCTCAGCGACCTTTTGATTTAGTTCATTCAGATGTTTGGGGTCCGGCTCCCTTTGCTTCCAAAGGGGGCCATCGATACTATATTTTATTCATTGATGATTTTTCACGGTACACCTGGTTGTTTTTTATGCGCTCTCGCAGTGAGGTGCTCTCTATTTATCAGCGTTTTGCGGCCATGGTTCGTACTCAGTATTCCACGCCTATTCGTGTGTTTCATGCTGATTCTACAGGAGAGTATATCTCCTAGCACCTACGTGGTGTCCTTGCTGAGCAGGGCACCCTCGCTCAGTTCTCGTGTCCCGGCGCCCATGCTCAAAATGGTGTCGCCGAGCGTAGGCATCGTCATATTCTTGAAACTACCCGTGCTATGATGATTGCTTCCTCTCTTCCGCCGCATTTCTGGGCTAAGGCTATCGCTACGTCGACTTACCTCATCAACATTCAGGCTTCTGCTGCCCTTCAAGGTGGTATTCCTCTCGAGCGTCTCTCTGGTAGCTCTCCAGACTATTAGACTCTTCGTTTATTTGGTTGCGTTTGCTATGTCCTTCTACCTCCTCGCGAACGCACCAAACTGACCGCTCAGTCTGTTGAGTGTGTTTTTCTTGGATACAGTGATGAGCATAAGGGCTATCGCTGTTGGGACCCCGTTGGTCGTCGGATGCGCATCTCTCGTGATGTCACGTTTGATGAGACGCGTCCCTTCTATCCTCGCCCCACCTCTGGTACTTACCCGGTGGATGATATCTCTTTTCTTCTTTTTCCTGATGCACCTCCTACTGTCCCTTCGTCTCCACCTCTTACTTCTGATGCGCCCCTTCGATTTCGGCGCCATCCTCTCCTCCGTCTAGTTCCCCTAGTTCTCCTCGTTCTCCCCTAGTTTCTTCTCCACCTCGTTCTCTGGCTTCGAACCCTTCCTCTGATGTTCCTTCTTCCTCTTCTTCTGATCAGTCGTCTTCCATCGATGAGCTTCCCTCTTCACGGCATGTTCGTCAGTGTCGTGCTCCAGACCGTTACTCTCCTAGTCAGTATGGTCTCTCTGTCGTCTCCGAGCTGACTTCTTATCGGGATGCCGAGCTTCATCCTGAATGGCAGCTTTCCATGGCTGAGGAGATCGCTGCGCTTGAGCGCACTGGCACCTGGGATCTTGTTTCTCCCCCTCCTGGTGTTCGCCCTATCACGTGTAAGTGGGTCTATAAAATTAAGACCCGCTCTGATGGATCTCTTGAGAGCTATAAAGCGCGTCTTGTGGCTCGTGGCTTTCAGCAGGAGCACGGCCATGACTATGATGAGACTTTTGCTCCTGTGGCTCATATGACCACTGTGCGTACTCTTCTTGTTGTTGCTTACATTCGGCTGGTGCGTGTCCCGGCTTGATGTTGACGCTTTTCTTAATGGTGAGTTGAGTGAGAAGGTTTACATGCAGCCTCCTCACGGTATTCTTTTCCCGATGGGATGGTTTGTCGTCTTGACGTTCCTTATGGCTCTAAACAGGCCCTCGTTACTGGTTTGAGCACTTTTCCTCTGTGGTGACTGCTGCTGGTTTCTCTCCTAGTTTTCATGATCCAACGCTATTTGTTCACACTTCTCGTGGACGCACTCTTCTTCTCCTCTATGCTGATGATATGATCATTACTGGTGATGATCCTGAGTATATTGACTTTGTAAAGGCTCGTCTTCGTGATCAGTTTATTATGAATGATCTTGGTCCTCTTCGCTATTTTCTTGGGATTGAGGTCTCCTCCAGTTCTGATGGCTTTTCTATCTCTCAGGAAAAGTATATTCAGGATCTTCTTGCTCGTGCTGCTCTTGGGGATGAGCGCACTGTTGAGACTCCTATGGAGCTTAATGTTAAGCTTAGTCCTACTGATGGTGATCCTCTTCCTGATCCCACGCGTTATAGCCATCTTGTTGGGAGTCTTGTTTATATTGCTGTCACTCGTCCTGATATCTCTTATCCTGTTCATATTCTGAGTCAGTTTGTCTCAGCTCCTACCACCGTTCACTACAGTCATCTCCTCCGTGTCCTTCGTTATCTTCGTGGCACGATCACTCGTCGCCTTTTCTTTCCTAGTTCTAGCTCTCTCCAGCTCCAGTGCTACTCGGATGCTACGTGGGCGAGTGATCCTACAGATCGTCGTTCACTTTCTGCTTACTGTGTGTTTCTTGATGGTTCGCTTGTTGCTTGGAAGACGAAGAAACAGGTAGCGGTTTCCCATTCGAGTGTTGAGGCTGAGCTGCGGGCTATGGCTTTGTTGATTGCTAAGGTGACCTGGTTACGGTGGTTGCTTTTCAGATTTTGGGGTCTCTGTTATGACACCCACTCCACTTTTTTCTGACAGTACAGGTGCTATCAGTATTGCACGTGATCTGGTCAAGCATGAGTTGACCAAGCATATTGGTGTTGATGCTTTTTATACACGTGCTCAGGTGCAGGATCAGGTTGTTGCGCTTCATTATGTGCCTTCAGATTTGCAGTTGGCGGATATCTTTACAAAGGCACAAACTCGAGCGCAACATGACTTCTTACTCTCCAAACTCAGTGTTGTGGATCCACCATGAGTTTGAGGGGGGGGGGGTGTTAGAGTATATATTTGTATATTATAGTTTCCTCGTGTGTTAGGGGGTTTCCTGTATATTTGCGCCTGTACATGTACTATATATTGTGGCCTTTGGCCCTCTGGTAATACAACAAGTCTATTAGCCTAACATAATCAACTGCAGACTGTACATCGTGTGTACAGGTCCACCTTCTTTCTTTGAATATTCATGCGTTTTGGTAAGCTATTGTGGGCAAATCTCCATAGGAACATTTTTTACATTCCCCGGGACCTCGAGTTCCCAGATTTTCTTCCACACACCAGAATTACTACCGCTACCACCAGAAGTACTTGTACCTCGATGAAGTCTGATATCACGAAGATACACACCCAGACGGTATGCTGATTTCACGCTAAAGATACCCTTGATGTCATAATGACAGGCTACCCAGTCCTCCAAATCTGGATTCAAAGGGATGGAAAGTATATCCCTAGTATCCTCTATAGTGAAGTTGTGGCGGATTAAAGCCTCGTCCCACAACTTCGTGATCGGATTGATAAGCTCACTGACTTTTGTGATGATCGATTGCCCCTGCATAGCCACAGGTCGTCTGGTTATACCTCTTGGAATCCATAGATCGTTCCAAGCATCAATGTTCTCGTCATCCCCAACACGCCAAATGAACCCCTCTTTCAAAATCTCAAGGCCTCACAAGATACTGCGCCAAGTATAGGACATGTTCGGATTCAGCACTGCTTCAAGGATTGAGCATTGGGGGAAATATTTCGCCTTAAGCACCACAACACAAAGAGATTCTGGGAACTGCAAAATATGCCAGGACTGGCGTGCAAGCATGTCCATGTTGAAAATATGCAGATCTCTGAGCCCCAGCTGTAACATCCCAGCATTGAGGAACCAACAAAGTGTAAAAATAGAAATCTGTGCATTTGCATGCATTCATTCGTAAAAACAAATTTTTCGCTAAACAAAAACCTAAGGATATCAGAGTTTCTTTCACTATCTAGAGGTGGATTTAGCTCTTTATAGTGATTGCTATAAATTTTGACATGACCTTTAGGAATTTAATGAATTTTGGGAAGCAATTTGAATTCAAAATTGAAACTTAAATCATTTGGAAAAGAATTGAAAATTAGAAGTAATTAGTATTTAATTGATTTCCAAAATGATTTAACTAGTATTGTTTGAATATATATAATATTTACTAAACAATAATGAAAATTGAAAAGAATACAAACAGAATAATTTGAATAAGAAAGTATCTCTTATTTCTTTCCTTTATTCAACCACAACAATAAAGATACAAATATATATATATATATATTAAACAAATTTATTACAGAAACAATTTACAATAAATAGGAAACTTTATTGAATAAAGGAATGTTATTACAAAGATTATTTACAAGAGAATAAATAAAAGATTACAAAGAAATTAAATAAAGAAAACCTATCTATTCCTAAACTACATCTTGATCTTCATAGCTTTTGTACTTGCAAAACAAAAAGGAATAAGAAGAATAAAGAAATTATTTTGGTTCACTTTTACTCTCAGTTAGGAACAGTGAAGTGCACTGTTCACTTTTACCTCAGTTAGGAACAGGAACAGTGATCTTGCTAGATATCCAATACATCAACCAACTAATCCACACAGAAAACCAACCAGATCATCCACAAGATGGTAACCGAATGGAGGGGGTGGTTTAGGAGGACAACAAGGTAAAGCAGGAGCTCACAGGAGCTAGGAGGAGCAGGGCAAGTACCAGTAAGTGCACAACAAGGACATGGAGAGGTCATAGTTCCAGAATCAAGTCAGCAAGATCAACCACCACGGAAACATCACCAACAGCATCTGCTTGGTGAGTTTTACACATGATCATTATTGTTATTGATCTTATCCCACTACTAGGAAAACGGCTATAGGTAATCAGCACATCCGTGGCTCACATGGTTGAAGTGCCCCACGGCTAAAACAGGTGTGGCTCACCTGTGGGCAGTGCCCTACTAATAACTAGAACAACCGTGGCGCACATGACTATAGTGCGCCACAGATGTGTGTGGGCTGTTGCCCTACGCCAAACATCTGAAGCGCACATGTCATGCGCCCACGGTTGTTAGGGTCATCTGGCGACGCGGTGCACAGTGCGCTATGCCTGCGCATGCCCCTCTGCGAAACGGCCAAACTTCTATGGCGCACTCCAGTGCGCCACAGGACTAGGAGCTGTGGCGCACTCGGCCTAGTGCACCACAGAAGTTTGTACTCCCTGTGGCGCACTAGGGCCGTGTGCGCCACGGATGTGTCGATTCTTTTAGGACAGCACTTTATGTGCACATGTGTGCCCACACATCCACCACCCCACACTTCACTTTCCCCTTCTTCTTCCTCCTTAGATCAAGTCGGGATCTTCTCCTTCACACCTCAATTTCTCCACACATTCACCATTTTTAGCATGTAAAACTTGCTTTGGATGTTACATAAGTAATAGAGGAGGTCTCCGGTCGACGCGCGCACCTCTCCTTTCCATCTTTCTCGCGATCGGTCTCTCATCTCGGTAAGTTGTCCATGTAAGGATGTGTTCATGTGTATATGGATGATGCATGTGCTCATATGTATGTAGATGATCGATGCTCATGATGTGTGTATGTGTGGAGAGTATCGATGGTCATATGTGTGTGTATATGGAGAGTATCGATGATGCTCATGCATGTGTGTATGGAGAGGATAATGATATGTTCATGTGTGTATGGATCGGTCTCTCTCTCTCTCTCTTGTGTTTGTATGTGAACAAGTTGCCATTTGTTTTGCCAAAATGTTGATTCATTTCCATTTTGGCAAGACTTTGGCATTTCGCAAAGGTCCTAATTTTAGGATAGGTCATGCCGAAATTTTCTATCAACCATTGCATGCATGCATTCATTATGTGGTTCTAATAGACTTCAAAATTGTACCGTGTACATCGTGCAGGAAAAAATGGTCCGCATAATGAGCGAAGGCATTGTGGCTAGATTTTTGAAATGTGCGACGGCCGACATGATACGAAATAACAAGACAGATATAAGATGTCCGTGCAGAAGATGCAAACTCAACTGGGTGATCGACCCAGATTCCGGGAATCTGCAGGCGCACCTGCTCCGCCATGGTTTCATGGATGGATACACTCGTTGGATAAGCGATGACGTAGATGATGGAGACGGTGAAGAAGGTGGCCAACATGATGATCATCATCACGGCGAGAACGGCGAGATGATGAAGAGTCTCTGGAGATGGTGAAGGTGCAAGGCATCGGGATGATGATGATCTAGATGCGGAGGAGCGCATTTACGACGATGGAACAACGTCAGGGTGCGGACCCTTATGTGCAAGAGCTGCTTCTCAAGCATTTAGTAACGCCAGGCTGCCGCTAGAGAGAAAGCCAAGCTTGCGCAACTTGAGAAAGACGCGGTTACTCCATTGTATGAAGGATGCAGGCCCGATGATACCCGGTTGAATGTAACGCTCAAGGCTATGGAGATGAAGGCAAAACACAAATTGAACGACGCAAGCTTCGGCGATATGATGGCATTCTGGCACGATCGTCTCCCGGAGGGGAACACATGTCCAACTAGTATCGAGGACGCCAAGAAAATCGTCTGCCCTCTCGATCTACCGCACGTTAGATATCACGTATGCATCAACGATTGCATCATTTATCGGGGCGAGGACGCGAAGAAAACCACATGTCCGTTGTGCGGCGTGAGTCGATACAAGAAAGGGAAGAAAGCACGTCGAAAAGTGGTATGGTACTTTCCTATCACTCCTCGTCTGCAGGGCTATTTCGCGGACCCTAAGGAAGCGAAGCTCATGCGATGGCATGCGGAAAGGAAGAAGCCAGGAGATGATGACCCCGAAAAGGATGAGCTCGACGCACCCTTCGATGCTAGCCGCTGAAAGCATTGGACCTCGAATTCTGTAATTCGGTGGAGATTCGAGGAACATCAGGCTTGGTGCGAGCACGGATGGACTCAATCCGTTCGGTAGCGAGAGCAGCACGCACATCACTTGGCCTGTGTTTGTATGGATGTACAACCTCCCTCCATGGTTGTGCATGAAGAAGAAGTACATACAAATGAGTATGCTAATTCAAGGGCCGAAACAACCTGGTACCGACATCAATCTGTATCTCGGGCTGTTGAAAGAGGAGCTAGCCACGTTATGGGAATCTGGAGCCAATACTTACGACACCGTCGCACAAGATTATTTCACTATGAGAGCTGCGTTGGTCACTGCGGTGCAAGACTATCCAGGTTGCGGGTATATCTCGGGGCAGGTTATCCAAGGATTCTACGCATGCGTTAGGTGCATGGATAACACAAGCTATCTCCAACTAGAGAAAGATCCAGGGTCATCGAAAACCGTGTTCATGGCGCACCGGAGGTGGCTCGGCAAGAATGATCCATGGAGAAAACGTGGAGACCTGTTCGATGGCAAATCAGAGACCCGAGGAATCCCAGAGCGTAGGAGCAGCGAAGAAGTGGAAGAGTTGCTGAAAACGGAAAGATTGTCCTAAGCCCGAAAGAAGCGAAAGAGGCAACAAGACAAGCACCGATGAAGGTATGGAAAACAAGGTGCATTTTCGGGAGTTGCCATCTTGGAAGTTTCTCCTGACGCCTCATAGCCTCGACATCATGCATATCACGAAAACGTATGCGAGTGCGTCGCCACCATAATCAACATGCCGATAGGACGAAGATGGTCCAAAAGCAAGGCACGACTGATATGCTTGGGTATCCTAAGGAGCTTCACGGAGGATGCACTACTCCCGATGATCGGGAAGATGACGATGATCATGAGTCGAGACGACACAAGGTCGTTGGAAGGGTAAAAGTTCAAGAAGAACGAATATTACGCCTCCTTCTTGCTTCACTCTAAGCCGGATGAGATCAAACAGTTTTTCAAGTGCCTTCTAGGAGTCAAATTTCCTTACGGCCACGTGGGCAAGATAAGCGATACCTAGACGAGGCGAAGCAGAGGTTCGATGGCATGAAGTCTCACGACCGTGCTAATGACGCAGTACTTCCGTCACTAAGAGGATAATGGACGAGCACGTGTGAAACGTTATTTGGCCTATGAAAGTTTTTCGACGTCATCTCTAGGAAGTCGATTGGCTTGAATCAGCTCGGAAGGCTACAGGAGGAGATCGTGGTGATACTATGTGAGCTTGATGTCTACTTCCCACCCGCATTCTTCGACATTATGGTGCATCTGCTGGTCCATGTCGTGGAGGACATCGTAACTCGGGCCGATGTTTCTCCGCAGCATGATGGCGTTGAAAGGATGAACGGACATCAAAGGATACGTCGCAGGTCCCGGCCCAGATGGAAGCATAGCCAAGGGCTTTACGGCAAGAGTGCATCTCTTTCTACACGAATTATCTAGACATCGAGAACTCGCCGGTCTTCCCGCCAGCACACCTTGGCAAGCTCGGATCTGGTCACCGAGAGGTCGTGACATCGCATGGAACCCGATTTTCGACGCTTGAGACTTCGATCGAGCAAACCTCGTCGCTACAACATTTAGAACTGGTCGATCCTTGGGCATGAAGCACAAAAGGTTAATCGAAGAAGTACGAAGGACCGGGCATACAGAGGATGCATGGAGAAATAATCAAAGAGCACAACTCAGATTTCACGCGTTGGTTTAGGCGGACCCTTGATAATCCCCGCCGCATTCTTCCGACACGAAAAGATCATATTCACCTTGTCGCAGGGACCGATGCAAAACCTGGTGACCTAGCAGGCGTATGATATCAACGGCTACACATTCTACACGGAGGATCGGAAAAGGACAACAAGTGTGATTATCGAACTCAGCGTAGCGTCGAATTCTACACCGATGACAACGTGAAGGAAAGATTCTACTAAGAATCGAGGAGATCCGGAGCTCGACTACGTGGAGAAAAGGTGCCGATGTTCCGTGTCGATGGGCAAAGAGCGTCGAAAGAGAAGACCGTATTTCACAACCATGGTTATACCCGGCAGCCAAATCCAAGGCCATTGCAAACGTGGCGCGAAAAATGAACCGTGTGCGGCTACCAAAGTGGACCAATGTTTTCATTCGACCCGACAAAGCCTAGCCGTGTTGTCGTGAGGAGAGGAAAAGAAACATCATCGGAATGGATGGAGTCGCCAACGAGCAAGACTTGACCAAGACAATGATCCAAAGATTGAAGATGACGGCGACTACGATGCAAAAGAACATACATCACAAGAAGAAAAAGGACAACCCTACCCAAAAAAGGTAGCCCGTTCGAAAGAAGAAACATTAAAGTGCCGGGGCTAAATTATTCAACCGCGACAAAGAAGGGAAAAAAGATTGTAAAACGCTAGCTCAAAAAATATTATAAACGCGTGGTCAAAAAAGATTGTAATATTCATGAACAAAGTATTATGAAATTTAGTTATACTTTAAATCATATTTTTGGGCATTTTTGGAATATTATTACTTTTGGGCATTTTTGGAATATTTAAAAGTATTTTAAAATCAAAATAAAACTTCTATGGCATATATCACCACTTTTGGGCATTTTTTGGAATATTTAAAAGTGTTTTATAATCAAAACAAAAAATTGGGGCACCAGGATTCGAACCTGGGTGCTCTCAGGTTTAGAATAGAGTAGTGGGCAGAACCAGTGGGATAGGCTAGTATAGTTGTTAGCTAGTGGGACTGTAGTTCTCTTATCCAGTAGCTAGAAGCCGATAGGCGTAGCGCACTAGCCCATAGTGCGCTACAGATATCCGTAGTGCACTATGCCCCAGTGCTCTACGCCTAAGTGGATTTATACACACGTGCGCTCGACCCCCCCTCTCTCATCCCCATCTCTCCATCTCTCAGCCCAATCGAGCACGATCTGCCGCCGCCGCTCTCGATCCGCCGCCGCCGCGTCTGAGGAGGAGGAGGGCTCCCCGCGTCTCAGGAGGCCCGTGTCAGGAGGAGGCGCGCGTCTCGGGAGGTGGAGGCCGCCGTCGTCGCACTCTGGATTCGCCCGTCGCTGCGCCCGAGAGGTGAGCGTCGCCTCTCTCTCTCCTCTCTCCCTCTCTCCCCTCTCTCTGCAGGCCATGGTTAGGGTTGGTGGGTCTCGCTCCATGTCGCTCTCTTGATTCAATCCTATCTCCTTTAGTTGGCCATGATAATTTCATATTTGGCCTTAGGTTTATCCTCTGCGCCTTTCTAGATGTGTGTTGTTCCCAAATTTGAGATAAAACTCTAGAATTTCTTGAAGAAGATGCAAACTGTGCTAATTAGACCAAGACTTAGGCAGATTACTTTAGGAGTCATTTTCCTTGATTTTATTTGATAGAAATATTAATGTGTGGGTACATGGGTAGGAGTTCTCTAATTTGGGAAAACTGCTCTAACTCTTTAGTTCAACATTTCACTGCTACATTTTGCCTAGCTACCGCTCACATTGAATTATTCACATGGCAAAAGAAAATCTAAACTATAAAGGTTATCAGTAAAAACTAGCAAATGGCCATATGGGTTATCTTGAAAAATTGAGAATTGAAGATAAGGTTTGTCATGTAAGTTTTCAAGATGGTGCTTTAAACAGTGACACATACTGTACACATTTTGGACAGAAATAGGACCTCAAAGTTTGTACCATCCTCGTTAGTTTCAGTACATAATGCAGCATCTACATCAAATTTAACAACTGGTTTTTACATTGTTAAATTTAACAACTTAATTCTGGACATCAACACGCACCACATACAGAGATTTAACTTGTCAGTTTTACACTGCCCTCAAGAGGAATAACAACATTTTCACCTTAGTCTAGATGTAAGCTGGTGGTACTGTACCAAAGTTTACATGCAGGGCATACACTCGTGAGAGCGGCTTCATGTTCGATGTGCCTATCTTCCATCCCAGGCCTTCACACTTCTCGTGAGGCCATAGCTGTAGTACAAGGAGTGGGCCGCTTACTTATTTTGCTTATTATTATTATATATCAATCAATGCTTGGTTTTTTTGCTTACTCTTTGGTTTTTTTGCTTACTCTTTGGTTCTCGGACGACAAGTGTGAGTTATTTTTGTCTTTTTCGAGAATATGCCGATGATTGAAATGTCGTGGCACAATATATATGTGAATGTGCTATGACGGGATTGTTAGCCTTGTGATATGCACAAGTCCAGGAATTGTGCATCCTACTTGGCTAACAGTCCCGTCATAAGCATATTCCTGTGTCCAACGACCTAGCTAGTTATATATGAGGCATTCTTTTCGAGTTATTTTTGTCTTTTTCGAGAATATGCCGATGATTGAAATGTCGTGGCACAATATATATGTGAATGTGCTATGGCGGGATTGTTAGCCTTGTGATATGCACAAGTCCGGGAATTGTGCATCCTACTTGGCTCGGTCCGTCATAAGCATATTCTGTGTCCAACGACCTAGCTAGTTATATATGAGGCATTCTTTTCGAGTTATTTTTGTCTTTTGAGAATATGCCGATGATTGAAATGTCGGCACAATATATATGTGAATGTGCTATGACGGGATTGTTAGCCTTGTGATATGCACAAGTCCGGGAATTATGCATCCTACTTGGCTAACAATCCGTCATAAGCATATTCGTGTCCAACGACCTAGCTAGTTATATATGAGGCATTCTTTTCGAGTTATTTTTGTCTTTTTGAGAATATGCCGATGATTGAAATGTGGCACAATATATATGTGAATGTGCTATGACGGGATTGTTAGCCTTGATATGCACAAGTCCGGGAATTGTGCATCCTACTTGGCTAATGTCCCGTCATAAGCATATTCTGTAATCCAACGACCTAGCTAGTTATATATGAGGCATTCTTTTCGAGTTATTTTTGTCTTTTCGAGAATATGCCGATGATTGAAATGTCGTGGCACAATATATATGTGAATGTGCTATGACGGGATTGTTATGTGATATGCACAAGTCCGAGAATTGTGCATCCTACTTGGCTAACAGTCCGTCATAAGCATATTCACGTGTCCAACGACCTAGCTAGTTATATATGAGGCATGCTTTTTGAGTTTGCTCTTTTGATTTAAGAGTACTTTCTATAAGTGTATCTTCATATGCGACTTTAATTATACATGTTTTTTCAATCACGGTTAGTTATTATTGTCAACTTGTAGATGGCGTACGTCGTAATGTACAAGGGGCGGTTCCCGAGTCTCGATGATTGGGAAGACTGGGAGACAGTGCACCGTTTATTGGCAATAGCTACAAAGGTACAACACTATGGAGGCGGAAGATAGATACACCGCTATCTAGCGGGAGTTAGGACAAGGAACGGATGAAGACCTACACCTTCGTCATGGCGGTGATCATGCTTATCTTCTTTGGTTATTTATCCCGTTGTGTCTAGCTAGCTAGTTTAGATGTCTAAGCGAGCTTGAGCTCTAACTTGTTCGATCGGCACATGTATTCGCATGTCACCAACTACTACTTTGTAACATGATCAAAACAATGTAACTTGGACTATGTATTCATGTATGAGACTTATCTATATGTATTTGTTTCAATCTTGTTTTCATATTGAGTATTTATATATAATTGTATATCTTGTATCGTGTGTGTATATCTGCTGTGTTGTATATAATCTGTATTGCATATAATCCGGCTTGGAAATTAAAAAAAACAAAAAATACATCGTGGCGCACATGGTCTACGTGGCGCACTACACCTAAAGCGCACCATGGATGTTTAGTGGCGCACTGGTAGTGCGCCACAGAAGATCAGGGTAGCGCACCACGGCAAACTTCGTGGCGCACTGAGGTGCGCTCGCCTATCTCTACACAACCGTGGCGCACTAGGCGATGCGCGGCTGAGAGATAACCCGTGGCGCCAAGGCGCTACTGCGCCCACGGATGGGCCTTTTAGGTGCGCCACAGACGACCATTTTCCTAGTAGTGTCCATTCCATAAGAACATGGATTTTTCTATCCATGTTATTCTTAGAAAAACACCCAAGTGAGGTGTATATTAATCCTTGAAGAAAGTTAAAAATCTAAGAATAAGTCTTTACAAACCATAACCAAGATCTCAGCCTTTGCATCATTGATCTTGGATGGAACTCTCTATTTTTATAACTAGATGCAAAGGAATTCATTGATCAACAATTTTTGGGCAGATTCTATGAATAGTATCACCTCAATAATGATTTCATCTTATAACTTTATCTTATACAGTAAGAATCAACCATACCATTCTTACAAAGTTTATCCAATCATCTTCCTATTAAAATTATAGGAATCATAGTTTAAGAACTATCTCTCATGGAGCACATGAAAAGGGAGGCAGCAGGTAAAAACATTTGTTTCTACCTAGTAATGCCTCAGACCAGCATCATAGGCTAAGAAATCTATCAAGTATAACACTATATTTGACAGAAATTCTTTAATGCTTACAAAATAAGCCAATCCAAAGTAGAGGTCATGAAAAGCCTAGAAAAAGACAAGAATTGTGTACCAATCAATATATGTCGTCACAATAATCATGCTTGATAAGCAATCCATATACACAGGCTACATAGTCAAATCCTCTAAAAAACATACTTAATCATTTTCCTAAATTAACAATTAGGAATCATTTCTATCATCTATAAATTCTATCATCAGAAATTATCAAAGAATATTTGGATTAGATATCCAACTCCAATTCTTTCATACCAAAGCATATCCGGCAGGACAGATAAACTAATCTCAATTCATATTCTAGCCGTATCATCATCAATCCAGTACATGACAGGAAATAAAATTTAGTTAACAGTTTACTGACAGAAGCCACTGTCAACACTCAAAATCACAATATATCCGTGAATCCCACACAACTAGGTTTAGTATGTAATCAGATCAAATAAGCATTCTACCAAGGGATGAAACCTAGTACATTGGGCAACGCTAATTATGGTTCATAATTAGCAAGTATAGAGAGGGTAGTAAGGTGAGAGAGAGAACAAGAGGGGAAAAGGAGGAACTCACACGTGGTCCTCGCTGAGATTTGGTAGAGGAAGAAGAACAGTCGACGAAGGTGTACACGATAGCATGGGGAGCACCTGAAGGCGCCGCGACACGTGCCAAACCACAAACACGATGGAGTGTCATCGATTGACTCGTCTCGTGTCACGCGGCAGGGGAGACAGTAATTTGGAATTGCCGGCGGCAGTGGCGGCGGCACTATATTGCCAGGAAGGGGAATGAGAGAGGAAAACATGAGCGCGTGTGAGAGAGAGGGGGTACTGGGCCGGTCTAGGCTAGCACCGAGTGAGCCAAGGGGTTTGACCCAAACCTAGATGGGCCGGGTCAGGGTTGGGTCAGCCCAGTGAGCTAGGTCAAGGTTTTATAGAAAAGACTTAAAACATTATATTTAAAGACAAAAATAACCATAAAACTAAATAAGCTCTAAGAAATTAAATAAAAATACCAAAAATACAAGTAACATATCCATTAGTTCATAAAAATTAAGAATTCTATTTTTAATAGAATAAATTTAGGTTAATTATTTTTATAATATATATAACTTATGGAATTTTATATAAATAAATAAAATACCTAAAAATAAATAAAATTCACTTTTGTAATTCTAAGTAAGTATAGTATTTTAGAAAAACACTAAATTGCTAATTAGAGTAGTAAAAGAATTTTCTCTAAATTCTAAACATTTATTCTTAAATAGAATTGTAAGAAAATTATAATAAGAGCTAAAATTAAATAAAAATTAATTTTAAACTCTTATATTAATGTATTGTACTACAAAAATATTAAAGATAATAATATTTACAAGATTTTAGGAATTATGTACTTACAACTATCTTCTATTAATAAAGAAACTTAAGAATTTAATAATGTGGGTAAAACACGCAAAGAAGATAAATAATATAATGATGCACTATATTACTATGCATATTCATTGTTGCTTCTTTAAATATTGTCCTTACCAGGCAATAATGGTGTTTTGTAGAAATAGAAGCTCAAGGTCGAGTGCAAGCGTCCGGCTTCACTACCTTGCAGTCACAAGGCAAGTTCATCACTTGCTCATGTCCTTTAATGATTTTTATCAAAGTAATTGCAAATTGTGTGTTATCATCTATGTTCTGAAGATAAGAAAGAAAATTTTATTTTCTCAAACAAATAAAATGTTGTTATCATCCTAAGTGATGATAAATGTAAGGTTGGCAATGGAACTTAGGTTTCCAGTTGCATGAGATTCATAATAGGAATTAACAACCCATGACATATGTTATTCTAGCGCCGTATAATATGCGTTAACCATGAGATTTGGAATGGGACAGAGAAGTCAACTGGATCTTCTTCCTTTTGCATATAGACGCATGTGCAAGCTGTTGCTGTTATCCTTGTAGCGTGATTCTTAATTCGTAGAGGATATGCAACATATGGTTGGGAACCCTCAACGTCCCACGGTAGTTCTGGCATCTGAATGGTCTATACTAACCATTGTCGTAATCCGATATGTGGGCATGGCGTACACCAAGGATACATGCGAATTCATGAGAAGCGATGATTGGCTTGGATCATCTGGGCCCACATCATGGAATTGTGGATGGGAAAATGCCCGATTGTGCAACAAGGATTTGATCTCTCATGGGTAAAGCAATGCACCTCTGCAGAGTGTAAGACTATAACTTGTTACTCTCTGTTCTGGGAAGGAACTGTGAACACGGCAGGAAAGGAACTCCGTGAAGTTCTAGTCAACATGTGAAGGCTGATGGGCATAGTTTTTTATATTAAAAACAACCTTTGAAGAAATGTTAATGAAAACTACATAGTGCCCAGCACTGATAGTCCGAGGTGGTAGATAGAGCATCAAACTTCCCACCTTTCATATAATGAACTTCCTGGGTAACGTTGTTACTCACTCTTTCCTTTGATCCCCTTCTTAGACCCTAAGGAGCCAGAAGTCATTACAATATACGTTGCTGAAGGACAAGAGGATGTCTACTACGAGGAACCATACCTGTCCAGAGGAGTGGAAGGGATGGAATACAAAAAATTCTACGGAGTGGAGGGCAACGAGTCCGAGTAGTTTCCTTAGTTAGTAGTAAACCAATTGACCCGAGCAGCATAAACTTTATATAATAAGTTGTTGAGCTCAATTCTGGTTATGAGTTTGAAACTTTGATCTTCGGCTTAAACTACTTAAGTTTGGTTTGTTAGTTTGAATCACTCGAAGTACTGATCTTATGGTATTGTAATAATAATAATGTGTGTATGTTTGTATTATGGACCCGCAATGTTTCTGTTGTAACACTCTGAGGGATGTGATATTTGCAGAACGGTGTTCTATGAGTGTCATGTCAACGACTATAGTGTACTACACATGAAGTGGTATGCTGGGTCACCGCAGATGGTATCAGAGCAATTGCTTTGACGTTAGGTTGGAAACCTAGTAAAGGGTATTACCTGTAGGAATCTTATAGCAACGATAAAGAGTTCTATAAAAAGTATAATGAATATTCAATTGAGAATATTTCGTTGTATATTTTTAGTGCGATAATTCTTTATTATGATGCAATATTATAATTGATTACTAATCAAAATATTTTGTATATAGTTAATATCCCACCAAAGTTTCCAAAACAAATTTTGGTAAGGAAGAAAGAGACTCTTAATGATTATCAGCGGACATTCACTAAACAACTTCGTCAACTTTTGAGGGTTTTTGGTTGTACAACTACGATCCCAGTGAATATCATGACATACTATGATGGGCGTATGTTAGCCAAATATCGTGTGAGTATCCAACTTCTAGAAGCTTGGTTTATATCACGATTTACCTATGGGTGAAGGTAGAAGTCACTTAGCGATACCATGTTGCTATTCGGAGGCGATAGCCAATCGGGGCACAAAGCCCAAGAGTTAGCAGGAAACACATTTTACGTGATTCCATATGATTCTATAGACACGGAGCCGATCTGGGATCTTCTTACTTTAGTAAAGAAGCATCAAAAATTAGCTTGCAAGTTTATGGATCGATATCGACTGATAGTTGGGTCTTTGTATAATATACATCAAGTCATATTGGAGGATAAGAATGATATGTTGGAGGATCTAACTAATCCCGAACGAAGGGATAAGTTAGCATCTCAGTTAGAGAATGAAGCAGTGAGTACGGTTAGCCAAATTTTTAAGGATATTCCTATAGATATAGTATCTTTTACACCATATCCTTATTCACTTAGACCTGAACCTACCTATGATCCTACTTTAGATATGAGGTATCCGATGCGAGAGGCTTAGGAAGCGGTGATTGAAACTTCCTATTGAGAATTTGGATGGATGGAGAATGGGATCACCTGATGGATCTCGAGGAAATCAAATGTCAATGGATGGTTCTGACAAAGATGTTGGACAATCTAGTTGGATGGGTGCGAGGTCAAATGCCTTGTTTGGAGGAAGTCAGGATGAGGAGGAAGATCCAGGAGAGGGTGTTTGAATCACTAATACATTATCCAAACCGGAGAATTTACATTATCGAGTGTTTAATAATAACTATCATACCCGAGAGCACAGGGAGCGATGGAATCTGAGTATTCTATTGATTACTCTAGGGATGGGGCTCAGGAGATGCAGGTGGGTGATAGTGATGAACAGGTTTCTGGAGAATATGCAGCTGAGCTGGGTGGAGTCAATGCACTCAGGTTGAGTGATAAATCAAGTCCCGATACTTCAGATACCGAGTACATTCCATCTAGAAGGCCAGTTGTTCCATAGACTATGTGTCGGACTTCACGACAGCAGGTTGGATTCCAAGCATGTATAATGAGCGTCGCGACTATTGAGGACTTAGATTACTCAAGTAGAGTAGTAAATGGTATTGCATATGTAGTGTTTGAGAGGCTGTTGTATTTAAATAAGTGAAGTAGTTTGAAGTACCTACATGGTACGGGCTTGTAATAGAGTTGTACCAACTATATTGTTTGTAATGTATAATATGTATAATGCATATTTGGATCTTATTTGGATTTTTTCCATTGTGTGACTAGTTCTGTGCATGAATTTCATCTCAGAACACATATGCATGATGTAATTATGAGTATTCGCTTTATGTTGCAGGACTAGGGGGTAATGGAACCAGGTGTACATACTGAGTCTGAACAGCAGCACATGGAGAGCGAGGCAAAGGAGAAGGCGGATGCAGACGCCAGAAATCAAGGAACAATACCACCACCACCACCAATGAGGCCGTTAATGGAGCAGAATTTCATACAGTGTATGCAGATGATGCAAGAATCTTAAAATAAGTTCATGGAGGAGTTGTTAGGACGAGCCGGAGATCACAGAGAACCTGAAGGTCGTGGAGTGAGTGTTTACGACTTTCAGAATGCAAGGCCATTACCTTTTGCATCAGCTCCTGAACCAATGGATGCGGAGGATTGGTTCATAGATATAGAAAGAAAGCTGAAGACTATAGGTTGCAATGATGAGGAAAATCTGAGGTATGCAACCCATCTTTTGACTGGAACTGCAGCATCATGGTGGGAGAATCAGTTAGCAATGCAACCTATAGGATGGGAGTATAACTGGGAGGAGTTTAAGCAGAGATTTTGTCAATATCATGTTCTAGAAAGTGTAATGGAGTTGAAGTACACGGAGTTTGAGGAACTTCAGCAAGGATATACCAGTGTCATGAAGTACATCCAGGAGTTCAGTCAACTATCTCGTTATGCCGAGGAGGAGGTGAACACTGAAGAGAAAATAAAGAAACGTTTTCTACGTGGTTTAAATCCATTCATGAAGATGCAGCCGAGGCTTGCCAATAAGCAGACTTTTCGAACAGTTACTTGATGTAGATATCACCTTTGAGGATGATTACAAGAATGTCCAGGAGGACCGAAGGAAGAGGGCAAAGAAGGAAACAAAGAGGATCCAAGCAAGTAAACCTATTGGAATTCAAACCCAGAAACAAACCTTACAACAACAATAACAAGAGCAACAACAATAATGGAGGACATTTCAACCCTAGAAGGAACATAATATGCAACAATTGTGGAATTCCAGGGCATACACAAAGGGAATGTAAGAAACCCATAGTTATTTTCTATGGATGTGGTCAAAAGGGACAAATCAAGCCGGATTGTCCAAATAAACCATCTGGTGGTTGGCACACAAAAGGTGGAGGGCAAGTAAGTGGAGGTAGTGGAAAGCCTAACAGGGGAGGAAATTTTTTCAAGAACAATAATGGCAAGAGGACCAGGCCTACTGGGAAGCTGAACTGTGCAACCTTGGAGGAGGTGGATAATCACTACAAGAAAAATGTCCTTTTACAACGGACAATTTTCGTGGTTGAAGGTCCGTTTGTCGTGGTTGAAAAGCCTTCTATGACGGATGACCATCGTGGTAGAATCCCCGTCACAAATGATTCTACCATAATTTTTTTTACTGTGGTGGATCGCACCCTTTAGCCACGAAAATTCGTTCCGTCGAAGATCTGTTCGCCAGCCGCGTTGACTCCTGATGTCATGCAAAATGCCATGTGGCGAGCACTGTTAACGACCAGTTAACACCGTTAACTGTCAATGAAACCGTGGTAGAAGACAAACCGAGCCAAGGCCTGGTAATTATTAAGTGGGCCCGACCCATTAAGAAAGCCCAATAGGATCGTGACCCATTACTATTTCGTCATGCACTGTTACACATGGTCCCAATGGTGCAGCTGTAGGCGGCCCGTAAACTTTCTGGCCCATTACTATTTCCACATACACTGTTTGAAATTGACCCGTTTGCATGACCCATAAATATCCGGGACCGTTAGTGTTTCGTCCTGCACTGTTTGAAATGGGCCCTTTTGGCCAGCCTGCTTTGGCCGGTAACCTTTCTGGCCCATTACTGTTCAAGCCCGTAAATGTCTGGCTCATGGTATGGCCCGTTACTGTTCTAACCTAGTAAGTTCCTCGGCCTGTTACTGTTCTGGCCAGGTGCAAATTCGGCCTGTTACTGTTCTGGCCTGCTGCGGTCCTAGCCTTTTTCTGCCCTAGCCTGCTACTATTCTGGCCTGTTACTGTTTTGAACATTTAAGGTTCTGACCCGTTATTTTTCTAGTCCCTACTGTTTCGAGACTTACTGCCAGAAAGGTTACCGGGGAGAAAGTAATGTAGGAGCATTTCAGGGGAGATGTAGCAAATGTGGAGTTCCAGGACACAAGAAATCATGTTGTCTAGAACATCAGGAGGATTGTGGAACATCAGTGGGAAGAGACACGACTTCCACCAAATCACCATCAAAGGAAGGTGTAGGTGAAGACGATACATACTCAGGAAAGCAGAATTATGAAACCCTAAATGAAGTCAATAAAATCAACAACCACAACAAAGCAAGTGGTAAGTCAAAGCATTATTAATGATATAAGTTACTTTATACATGTATTTAAGGAGTTAGAGATTTTGCACCACTATTTCCCAAGTATGTGGGTGTACCATCTGTTCCTCATAAGACCATTACAAAATATCAAGGGGGAGAGTGAATAATGAAGCATCAAGAATTGAGATCCGGAGTAAGGTTTAGGGAAAGCCAAAACATTCTTAAAAAGTAAGTCATAAGGGCTAAGTATACCATAAATAGATGAATAATAGAGTTAAGATATATTTAGGCAAAGTATAAACCAGAATCTTACCTTAAGGAGACTTTCTAAAAACTTAGACACCTCTTGAATAGATGTCCTAATCTGAAAACACTCAAGAGGATACGACCAGGGCTGAAGTGCTAGATTCCAAAGAAGTTTATACATCAAATGGGATTAGAAGTTGGCTCATTCTATATCAGAAGAGGATCCAAGGAAAAGCTTAAATGAAGATATAGCAATTATCTTCCTCCTGGATTTAAAAGAGTCACCAGGATCTCAAGAAGTCAACCTTATCTTCCGAAACGAAAGAGGGTGCGAACTTCGAGGACGAAGTTTATTTTAAGGGGGAGAGTCTATAACATCCCAGGATTAGCACCTAAAAATAGAGAGGACGCAGGTTTGTGCATTACATTCATGCATAAGAAAATCCGGGGAATTTTCGCGCAAAACTAAAAGAGCTACGGAGGGATCGGGATATCTCTTGTACTGAAGGAAACTTCGGAGCAAGTGCGATAGATTTCGACATGACCTTTGCATAATTCTTTGTTTCGAGAAAAGTTTGTTCAAACATGTATTTGAATTTCAAATATGAAATTCAAATGAATTTATAAAATTCACAAATAAGAATTGGAAATATTTAATAATTTGAAATAAAATGATTACATAAATAATATAACAAGGATTCTTTATTAATATAAATATATATGTATATAGTATTACTTTACAATAGATAAATAAAAGAATTCTTTATATAAGACATTGTCTTTACAATTAGGAAATAAATAAGTAGGAAAAAGATTTCATAATTGAAATAAATCACAATATTCTTTATTACAACAATATATATGACATTATCATTACAAAAGAATTGTAAAATAAATAAATGAAATAAGTAAATTTTATTGAATTGAATACAATAATACAATGTTTTTTTACAATATATAAAACAGAATATAAATTACAATATCTCAACATTATTCAATCAGAAAATAAATTACATATATTTATATAAAATAGGAATTCCTAAGCTACTGTGCTCTGATGTCCTTCAACAGTTGACATTTTTCTTCCTTCTCTTCATTTCCTGAAAATAAAACAAAAAAGAAAACAAAACAAATGAAAGAATGGTTAGTAGGTTAGTTTGCTCTCAAAAGTGAACAGTGAGTTGCACTGTTAAAAGTTCATCATTGAGCTAAACTTTAGAAAGGGGCAAGTTTCACCAAAAAAGTAGCATATGTTCATATCAGTATATTTTGCCTCAGTACAACATCATAGGCTGGAGAGGGGCAAGTTTCACCATGATAGTTAAAGTAATAAGATAAAGATTCCATAAATATCAAGTTTTCACTTGATCTCATCCACACCAGCATGTCCCACTTGCAAGCAGCTTGCACATCAACATGCAAGTAGCTGCTGTCAACACCACAGCAAACCAGGAAACCAGATAAGAAGGGAACAACCGTAGCCAACAAGTACCTGGCCACACTCCACAGCACATCCACACAAAGTTACCATCAGAGTGTTATACCTCACCCTCAACCAACTTTGGTTGCTCCTTGGAGCCATCCAGGAGCTAGGAGTAGAGGGATTCACAGCAAAGGCAACATGGTTGCAAGGTAGGAGGAGGCAAGAAGCACTAGTAGTCCAAAGAAGAACTAGCCAGCATATCAAGTATTAGGATAGGATTCAAAATAGATCTAGCAAGGAAGAAGGAGGAGAAGGATTTCCAGGACAGGATGCATGGAAGCTTACATTAGTAGCAGAACAAGATCAACAATCATATCTTGTAGCAGGTAGAACTTTACAATATTTTCAGCATCTGTATTCTCTTTTGCATCAGCATCTTGGGAAAATAAAGAGACTAATACCCATCAAATCCACCCCTATACCCTTCAACTAGATGATCATCTAGGAGGATTGGAGGAGGGTGTTCTCTCAGATCTACATAGAGATGCTATGTTTATTCCTCATAGAGAAATAAAAAGATACATCATAATCTCTGTTCTTATTTAGAGTTTGGCCTCAGCCTTTGCATCCTAGGCAGGGGCTACAACACACTTCTACTAATCATACCAAGGCCATAAAAGCATACAAATCATCTTTGCACAAACCAGCAAGCATGAGGGATTGCTGGGCACAAATCCAAAAGAATTGGAATTGCACCTCAGGCACAATCCCAAACTCACTCCCACCAAACTATGAATCTAGTCTTAAAAACTAGAACATCAGCCCTTCATCAAGTTTGATAATAAATTATTTTCTTAGATATTCAAAAATATCTAAGAATCATTTTATATTTTAAAACAAAGGTAAGTTACAGACTGCTCATATTCACAGTTTGATTCAAGGCAGCTCATACTACAACAAATATCACAATCTTCATTTTATAAGATCATCCAGAATTCAACAGCTACCCTCTCATATAAGTTTAGAAGAATTCAAATCATTTTCTTAGCTAATAAGCCAGGAATCATTAGTGTACTGCTATTATCACCATGAGGAGTGTATATCTTAACACACTTAGAGCTAATTGCCATATGTCATTCACCATCCAGCAATAATTTCAAGCCAATATGATTTCCAGATCATTTTCCTAACCAACTCAACTAGCAGTCAGTATCAATAGTTCTTGACTATCAACATGAACTAGTAAATGTTCAGACCAGCAAGTATCCCAAACTGATAAAAATATAAACCAATGGTTTGAATTTTCATGTCTACTGTAATCATCCAGAAGGGTTTCTCAGATCATCTACCTAGATTAAGAGTATCATAAATCTACTCTTACCATAGTACCTCATCATTTAATCATAGGGTAAAGAATTAAAACAGGGCCTTGAGACCATCACAAGTAAACTAATCATGTCAATTGAGCATCAAACCAGAGCTAAGATATCTCCACAAGACACAGTTATTCACCAGATGTGAACCCTAGGTTCAGAGATGAAATCTAGACAGTGGGGAATCACAGAAAGCACATTTTACATAGAAAGGTAGATAAAGCTTGGAGGGGAGCATAGAAGAGAAAAACACCTACCTTTGGCGAGTCATATCTCGCCGGAGAGGAAGCAGAAGTAGTATCAACGACAACGGCAACACATAACACCATGGGTAAGGCTTCACCATACACCACCACCTAGCCCAGCATCCATCTCATAACCAAGGCGGCACAGGAGCATACGAGGGCCTGACATCCTACACGGCCTAGAATACGAACTACAGTGAGCGGCGGCGTCAGAATCGACAGCCGCTATACCATGGCAGGGCTAGGGTTTCCAACGAGTGCGCATCAGGGGGCGCGCCGGCCAAATTAACGGAGTAAGAGGAAGGAGAAGAGGTGGCGAAACAACGTCGTGAGGCCGGTGGTGATCAGGCGACCAGCCGGTGGCGTCGCGCCTGGGAGAGGAACGTGAGAGGGATAGGGTCGTGTCTGTGTGCGTGTGTGCGGGTGAGAGGAGAGAAAGAAAGGGGTGGGCTGTGGTCTAGATGACCCATGCCAACTTAGATGGGCTAGGCCAGCCCATGTACCAACCCAAAACAGCCCAAGTCAAATGAAACAAGAAATAAAATAAAAGTAAAATAAATAAATTACCAAAATAGCCTTTAAACATTTTTAGCTATAAAAAAATTATAGAAAAATCATAAAAATACAATTAATATGTTAAAATTATCATAAAAATAAGATCTATCTAATAAAAATATAAATTTATTTATTTAAAATAAATATAGAGCACATAAATATTAACATCATTAAATCCTGAGTAAAATTTCATAAAATAAAAAAAACTTCTAAAAATAATTAAAAATCATTTTTGTGTATAAAAATAACTCTACTATTTTATAAAAATATTAACTTAGAGTTTTACAAATAAAATATAAAGCAAATATTTAAAGACACTAAATTCTTTGAGGAATTTTATAAAAATAAAGCTAAGACTTAAAAATAAATAAAATTCATTTTTAAGATTTTAATAAGTATATTCCACTAGAAAAATACCATGTATATTATTCAAAAATATTTTAAGATAAATAAAAATCATTACTATTTTAATCAAATGAAATAACCACTTTGTTAATTCTTAAAATTATTTCTTAAGTAGGAAATAATCACATTTTCTTATAAAACACCAAAACCTTTAAAGTTTAATTACTAAGTCTAAATCTATAATCAAAATAAAACTTAAATATAATTATTAACCTTTAAATGATTTTAAATCTTAAATTCAAATTAAACTCCTTTTAAAAAAATATTACATAACACTCATGTGTAAGGGGGTGAATAATATCCTTTCCTCAACCACTCTTAAAAATGACTTTAAACTCAAATAAATTTGTAAGATCATCTAATTATGCTCCCATTAATAAGTTGCATATTATTAAATTTATCATTCACTTAAATTAAAAGGGGTCATCCTTAATCATATTTGCCGAAACCCTAAAACTAGATGCTACTCTAAAACTCATCATATCTTACAATTCACTTCTATTTTTATAGTTAAAATTTGGTTTAAACAATCATAAATATCTCATTTGAAGTTTATTCATGTTTTAAAGTTAACTTTAGCCACTTGTATCATCAATTAAAATATGATAACCTAACACCATTCATAACCATCACCAGCCCTAATGTAAAATCTAATAAACCTTAAGACTAATCAACCTTAACTAAATACTAGTTTCTTCAAATGTTATTATTTTTGCCACTTCACACAAACAAGTCTATATTAGTTCCTTCAACTCTTAACAACTCCACTCAAAGACTTTTTATCCCAATCACCAAATAACAATTAATCATAATCACATTATTCTATTAGTATTTGTATATTTTGGATTGTTAACACTTAAGTTCCTTATCAATGTCATTGCTTATGAAATAAACTTAAAGATAAACCCAATCTTAAAGAAGATACCTAAGATCACCTTATTCAAAATACTAAGGGTTTCACTTTGGGAATTATAAAATTGCATAGCATTACTTATGCATAATAGCATCCTGCTTCTTTAAACATTAGTCCTTACCGGACCAATGATGCTAATTTGAGATACTGGATCTTCTATTATCTCGAAGACCATGAGTGCATAATCTTGCAATCACAAAAGGCAAGTTCACACTTGCTCATGTCCTTTGATTATTTTCTGTAAAGTATTTTGCAAACCCAGTGTTGTCATCACCTGCATTTGAAAAAGATCAGAAAACACTATTTTCATCATAATATGATTATAGGTTATTTACCATGAGGTAATAATCTACTATAAAAGTTCCGGTGGTAAAGGAACATATTATCTAGGACTTAACAACCAATGTTCCCAGTGATTCTTGCGCCGTATATTACGCGTTAACCATGAGGTTTGGAATGGTACGGAGAAGTCAGCTGGATCGGCTCCCTTTCGCATGCATTGGACACTGTTCTGGGCATTTGTGTCGTGGGAATGACCACGGCGATCTTTCTGCAATCGCAGTAGAACATAGAACATGGGGCCGACCATCTGCGGTGCGAGATGAGGGCGGAGACACAAGGATTTACCCAGGTTCGCCCCCCGGAAGGTAAAGACCTACTCCTGCTAGATTGTATTATGGTGGAAGTACAATGGGGCGAGCTCGGCGGCTGGGTAGCGAGTCACTTGGGTGGATGATGGAACGTGTCCTCTACTCTCCCTTTAGGGAGGTTTATATAGACTCACCCCCTAGGGTTTACAGATCTCAACCGAATCAGTTAAGGTTTTAGCAATTGTTTAACCTAATCCGACTGGGCCCATCTCGCTACGGGCCTTGACTTCCGATAGCTTGAGTCCACGCCAGTCTGATCCGATCACCGTTACTGAGCCCACTCGCGGTACAGGCGGTCGAATCGTCTGATGGGTATACCCGGTGGCATATCCCCATCGGTAGTCCCCAGGCCGTCGTTGATTGGTCGCGGTGGTCGCCGCGATCGGTGTATCGGCTCAATGCGACGCCTTACGGTCGAATCGGCGGACTCCTGAATAAAGGAAAGACAGTTACTCTAGTCGCACTAACGGCGACCAATTTGGTCGCAGCTCGGTGAACGGGTTGGTGAATATTCCGTCACTGTTGTAGTGATCGGGTCGGCGAATAAGCAAGTCACGCGGAGCGACGAGTCGAGTGGATGAAGTTGGACCGTCAAGTGGGGTCAAAACTAGCCGTTGGAGTAATCCAATGGTAACTTTCGGCGTAATCACCGCGCAGTAATGGCTCCCGAAATTGGTGGGTAACAACCGCTATATAAGGGGAATGACGGGAGAGCGGGGAAATACTCCTTCATCTTTCCTTCGACCTCGCCCATCTCTGTTTCCACTCCGCATCGCGATCCAACCGATCTAGAGAGCCCCGACCTCGGCAAATCTTTCAACCAATGGCCCCTTCCATCGAACCATGGGGCCGATCCAAGTGCACCAGGGCGCTATTGGCGTCTTTCGAAGAGGCCGGGATCCTGCGTGCGGGAAGGTGGCGCATCCCCACGGCCGGAGAGGTGACTCCGGACCCATGCAAGGGAGAATTCGTTTGCTTCCCCAGCCACCTGGAGCGGGGGCTGGGGTTTCCCACTTCTCTATTCTTCCGGTGGTTCTGCGCCTTCTACGGGATCCAGTCATCGGACTTGGGCCCGCATAGCATCGAGCAGCTCGCCATTTTCGTGGCGTTCTGCGAGTGCTATCTGGGCTGCAGGACTTACTTCCCCCTGTGGCAAGATCTGTTCCATGGGAGGATTAGTCGCGAAGAATCAGGCGGCCCGATGCTGGCAGCGGGTGGCCTGACGTTTCAACTGAAGTCGAAGGCATCCTTCTTCGACCTGATGCTTCCGGTCAAGGCGGCAAGCGAGTGGAAGAAATCCTGGTTCTACGTCACCGAGGCGACTCCAGATGGTGAGGTGGCGCTTCCAAGGTACTTCGCCAACCGGCCTGAACCGCGTCGGCTCCAGGCCAGCAAGATCCCGCTGAGCCAGCGGATGGTTGTCGATGAAATGTTGCAAACCATCCGCGGCCTGAAGAAGAAGGGCCTCCAAACCATCAATCTTTACAACTGCTGGCTCGGGCGGCGGCTCGTGCCTTTGGCCCGCCGCGATCATTATATGTACGAGTACGCGGGCAGGGACGACCCGACAAAATCCTGCCTCGTCGAGTGGAAGCTCGAAGACTATATCCTGGCTCTGAAGAAGATCACCTAGGCGGCGTACCTGGACGCGAAGGCCGGGGTCGCCCCCTACACCGCAAGGTGCCCAGCTCCGACGGTAAGTCGCCATTGTTGTCGCCATTTGCAGTCGCGGTTATGCTGACGTTGTTTCGTCTTTATTGTAGCTGTTCCAAGTGGTGGAAGGATGGCTCTCGCGAGATGAAAACTCGATCTCGTCCGTTCGGGACGGGAGCGAGTCGCCACCCGCCAGAGGCGACGCCGTGAGCGACGCGGGTGATGACGACGATGATGACGAAGACGAGCCCATGGAGGACACTGCTCTGATGGTTTGCAAAACTCGCGGACAGCCTCAGCGCGAGCTCGAGGCAAGTAAGAGCCTCGAACGTCACGACGACGATGACGATGAGCTCCCCGAGCACACCTCGCGTCGTGAGGCTACGCCGTTGAAGAAGAAGAAGAAGAAGGAGGTGAAGGCTCCGCCAAGGAGGAAGACGAAGCCGGCAAAGAAGGCGTCTCCGCCTCGTTCTGCGACTAGTTCTGCCGTCGGCAGCTCGGCTAAGGGTGAAGCGGCGCAACCGACGGCAACATCAGAAGCTGCTGCCCTCCTTGATGAGGTACCTCTGGCCTCGCTTCCACCCCCGTTCGCCCCGGTCTCTGGGTTGGGGGCTATTCTAGCCACAGCGGCCTCGCCTCCCAGGAGAGTTCCTATAGATGTCGTCACGGAGGCTCCTGCCGCAGCCTCGTCTTCGAAGAGGCCCTCCGTGTCTTGGTCACACGACGTGCTCGAGATGGGCCTCAGTCGGAAGCTGGGTACCGAGCTGGAGAAGCCGGCCAGTATCCGCACGGGACTGCGGTTCATACCAGTCGCCAAGTAAGTTTTGTTCATCTACTTGCCTTCTGTTGCACTCGAACAAGTTTGCTCATATCGTTATTTCACAGGACTGGAGTTAAGAAGATCGGCCACCCTTCCGTGGCCAAGGTGCCGCCAGTCGTCGCTGAGGAGGACCCCTGACGGAAGAGGAAAGCTGATGAAGTCGCTGCCCCCGTAGACAGTGCTAAGAAGGCCAAGGGGACGACGTCGTCACGGTCTCTGATGACACGACGGTTGCTCCGAGTGATCCTCCGACTGCAATAGAGGTGGCCTTGAAGACCTAGGAGGATGTTTCCTTGCCTGGAATGGCCGAGCCGGCTCCTCTTGGTGATGGAGCGTCCGCCGCGACCTTCCCCCGCTTTATGGCCAAAGCGGCTTCAGCGAGTGGTACAACGCCATCGAGCCGCACACCTGGGGTCGCCAAAACGGAGGTCGAGCAGCGTCGCGGACACACTCCGGCTCTTCTCGCATCTGTGGATGCGCTACAGCTCCACGACATGCTGGGCGCAGCCATCCAGGTATGTCCAGTCCTCGAGGATCGGGCCACTGAATTTCAGTGGTCAGATTCTTTTAGTGTTTGTTTTTATTTGTAGCACCCAGTCCCCGAGTGCCTAGTCGCTGAATTTCAGCGGGTGGGCACTTATAATTTTATTGTTGTTGACTGTTTGATTTGTGCGCAGGGCTTACAGCGTGAGTCAGCCGATCGGCTTGCTGCGAAGTGTCACGCAGAGAAGGAGATTCTTGCCGTCCAAGAAACGAATAAGGGAATCCAAGCGATCGCTGCCAAGGCAGAGGAGGTCCGCCAGGGACTTGTCCCGGCGAGTGAGCTGACGGCGGCTCAGTCTGCATTGAGTACGGCGAAGAAACGAATCGCTGATCCGGAGCGCGAGCTCAAGGAAGCAAAAGCGGAGGCGAGCTCGGCGGATGGGCGAGCAAAAGCTGCTGTTACGGCTGCCGCTGAAGAGCGAAAGGCCTCTGACGCCCTCGTTATTGGGCTGCAGAACGACTTCTCCTCGCTTCAAAGCTTCATCACGGGTCTCTGCCGTCCTTTAATTGGTAAACTTTCCACCTCTGCCTGTAGTAGCTACATTATGTAATCTTTGTTGTACTCACTGCCGCCCTCTGTCCACAGGTCGGATTATCGACAGCTCGGAGGAGGCGCAGTCGTACGACACGCGGTAGTGTGTGACCACTCTGGTCGACTCGGCCACGTTGTCCGTGGCTTGCATTCGGGCGTATCTTCAGGAGATATCGCCTACGGAAGTTATTCCTAGAGACCTCGTCGAAGTATGGCGGTATCTAGAGAAGGCGCCGTCAGTCGTCGAGTTCATGACGCGGTCGGCGTTCTGGCGCGGGGCAGTGACGGCTCTCAGCCTTGGGCTTGCCCACTTCCCGGAGGACTTCGATCTTGACGACATGATGAGTGGCTACCCCTTGTCGACGGGCTCGGTGGAGATCGCCGAGATGCTGAAGCTGACAGACCGGGCCGCGGTGTACTCCGATCGCGTCTGGGTGATGGGCGACCTCCTCCCCTATTAGGAGACGACTGTCGCCCCCAACGATCCTGAGCCGCCGCATCGGGACTTCAAGGTTGAGCAGCCATTCCGTGTGGCGATGGCGGGTGAGTTGACGACGTATCCGTCAAACCTGTACACGCTCTTCATTCGCAACCGCAGGGGTGGCGGCGAGTCGCCGTCGAAACCTGCGGAGTAGAAACACTATGCCCTGGGGCGTTAGTAGCGATTGGCCATTGGACTCAACTTGTATTTTGGAGCGACCTTTGTTACGCTGTAATGAAACAGTATTATTTTGTGAATTGTTTCGTAATTTTGATTGCTTATTAGATGAGTCCCCGAGCGCGTCCGCCCTTTTTATGGGGTTTACCTCGTTTGTTATGTGTTTGTGGTTTTGAATGTTTTGTCAGTTGCTTTGTTATTGACGTCGACTCGCCCGAGCTCGGAGAGCCAGTCGTAGGGCGACTCCCGTGAGTGCTCTTTACTTGACCTTTTTCCCTTGTGCGAACGAGGTAGGGTGGCCGAGTCCCCTAGCGTGGTACTTGGTGGTTCTAGTCGCAGCTCCAGGGTGGGTGAGAACTGAGCGCGTTAGAGGAAGTGCGTCGCTGTGGCATCCCGCAAAACCACTACTAGAAAATCGCGTTGAATTTGTGCATTGCATCGTCATCATCATGCATTGTTTGCATAAAACTATTTTGCAAACCCCGATTTGTTTTCCAGACGCCCCATCTCTATTCAAATGTCAAACACCGGGTCTCCGGAATAATTTTGTTTTGTTGCTATCGGGTTGCAAACGGCCCAATTAAATTAAATACAAGTTTTATTTATTTTGTTAGGGGCAGTCGAACGGGCCGATTTAGCCCGAACGACCGCCCCAGATTTAAATCGGTCCAACCCCACCTGCCCCTCTAATTCCTAAACCTACCCAAACTTCTACCCTCTCCCCTCTCCACATCACCCCCTCCAATACCAGGCTGCCACATCACCCTTCCCTCTCCCCCTAGCCAATCAGTTTTTGCCACATCACCCAATCCCCCCTCCTCTCCCACCAAACACATCACACCCACGCACGCAACACACACAGCCACACCAACCGGCCAACCCACTCCCTCCCTGGGCCCATGGACCCACCTACCACGTCCACACGCCCGCTTCGCATCGCACGACCCGAGCGGTCCCCCTCACGCGCTCTGCCCCCGCCTCTCTCCCCTTTCTCCCTCCTCTCCGGCGCCCGCCGTCGCCGGCGAACCCTCCCCTCCCTCGCTCGCCCGTCCGCAGCTCTCCCCCCCCGCTTAGCGTCCGCCGCACAACCTCCCCGCCCCTCCCCTGCGCCCGCCGTTCCGCGCCTCCTCGCCGGGCCCTCTCCGGCCCGCTGCCTCTCGCCTGGTGCCCGCCCAGGTCCCCGCCGCCCTCAAGGCTCGTCACCGTCTTCCCTCCCTGCCGCTCCGCCTCCCGCCAACCTCCTCTCCGGCGTTGGCCGGAGCTCGCTGCCCGCCACGCTGGCGCTCACACCTCCGCCGCCCCAAGCTCCCCGGCCGTCCCGCCTCAAGCCCACCGCGCCTCCTCGGCAAGCCCGCACGCCGCCCCAGACCTCACCGCTCTGCGCCCTAGCCTCTCGGCTCTGCTGCTCCCTTGGTGCGTGGCCTCCGCCTCACCATCGTCGCCGCCCGAGCTCCCTCGGTCCAGTCGCGGAGCCGACCCCCGTCCACACCGCTGAGCCTCCCGTCCTCCGTCGCCCGCCACCGACGCCTGGTCCTCTTCCTCCGCTCGGTCCGGGCCAGCCCGCCTCTCCTGCAGTGTGCGCCGCCTCGGTCGGGTCGTGCGTCCCCGACCACGGCCTCCCAAGCTCGCTGCCGGTCTGCCGTCTGCGCCCGTCCGTGAGATGGCCTGGAACCCGATGTGGAATGCTCTGTACTCCGTCATGTACACGCAGGACCCACCTCGACAAGACCTCCTCGTGGACAAGACCGGCACTATACGAGACCGAAGGTCTATCCAAGGCCACGGCGCGGATCCCGAGACCTGCTTCCCGTGCGGCGTGACCGGACCCCGGGGAACCACGATCCCACTGCAGAACAACAAGGTCTTCGGTGAAACCGACTAGGTCTTCTCCTCGGGACCGAAGCTCCTGAACGCCAAGCCGCCGAGTTCGGAACCTCAAGATCTCCGTCACGGACGTCATGTACTTCCGGAACCCCGGACCAAGACACAACCTCGACACGCCAAGTTCGCCGAGACCCGTGCACTGAGACCCCGATTGCATAAGCGCTTCTTCCGGATCGATCGAGCACCCGGACGCCCCAGTCGTCGACACGGAAACGCCAAGTTCTTCATCCCGAACGCTAACACCGACTCGATGGCGCGAGCCCGACAAGAACCTCGCAACGACAAGCTCGACCCTGTGGGACCCGACAAGATCGGCACGACGATAAGAACGGCACCGACCCGGAAGAAGCCGATGCGCCCCGACACCGACCCAAGTTCTGCTCCCGGACATCGAGACCCCGAAGCGACAAGATCTGCCCCGATACCGATAACGACCCCGGAGTCCGAGAACGCTTCCGCCGAACCCCCGAACCCCCCAGATCCGTCGAACCCTGAGACCGACCCCGAACCCCGGAACCCAAGATCGTCGAGACCCCTAAATGTGTGACCCTTTTCCCTCGATACCCTATTTTATAAATGCATAATAACAACTTGATTGCATATTAAATTGTCATTCCCGCATGCATATCATTGGTTGGGGGCCTTATGCCGATTCACCTAATAGTTAAATATGGGGCCCATATGCGGGCAAATCTAGCCTTATATCGGCCTCATTTAAACTTGTGTAGCGAACCGGTATCTTACCTTGCCTTGTTATACAACATTTAAATTGCGGGGATCTAAACAACTTGAACCACCTAATTAATTGCCGGGACCCCGGTTCCGCTTAATTTGACCTAATTGCATCGCACCTTTGCCATGTCATCCATCATGCATGCATCATGCCGATCTTCTGCCGTTGTATTAAATATTGCATCCGGTGTTCCTTCTAGTGATTTGCTTCTTCGCGGATAAGGCCGTTGAGTTGATGTGAGCTTCGCCCCGTTCTTCGGTTAACCCTTCGACAATGTTTTCAGGCGAGCATCTCCCCCTTTCTACCTATCTTACTTTTATAGTATTTACTTCCCTCCTGTTGATCTATTGCTATCTGTGTTGCGTTGCTCTAGATTTCGTACCCGTGTTATCCCTCGCAGCCCTATACAGCTTGGACACATCCTATTACCTGTTGTTTGGTAGATAGCTGGACCCGCGTGTCGTAGTCGCTTGCTCAACGGTTTTGCTTGTCGGCTAGTACCACCCTTGTTGGAGAATTGCCGCATGTTGACGTTGGAGATGATCATGGTTTACTTATTGTTCACTTTACCTTCTGTTTAACAACTAAAATTGAATTAAGCAGAGGCATCGGTGGGTGATAGGTAAGATTTGGTTTCCGAACGCCCACTTGTGTCCCGTAGGACCGAGTTCTTGACACTGTTCCGAGATCGAGCGCTAACCATTGGGGAGATATGGGCCCCATTGATAATTACCTGATTTCAAAGTATTGTCTGGGGCCACAAACTAGTTTGGGGTTTTATTTACTATCTGTACTTATGCCATGCTTTATCGCTTTATTTACGATTGTGCGAGTCCGCACCTTTGTCTTGTGGACTTGTGACCCGTTACGTGGTATCGACGGTCCCCGTTTGGGGCATACTCGTTTACTGACCCCACAAACCCTAAGTCCGTCTGAGACCGGCCGACTTCGTTGGTGTACTTAGGGGTGGCCCCAGTGCTTGCTTTGGGTGCAGGGCGTCGTGACTTAGGCCCCGCCGACATACCGATGGGTGTATGTTAACCGATCCGCAAAAGGGTCAAGTGCACGTGGATACTTTGGTGCACCGCAGGGTTTAATCTTTCGAAGCCGTGTCCGCGGTTATGGACGACTTGGAGCACGATGCTTGATCATAGACAACTATAACTAAAGTTTACTGTTTTAAATTGACTTGTATCCGATATGACTAGTAATCAGCTTCACTACAACGGAATGGCCAAGTAAAAGTATCAACAATTGCTGGGTTTTGGGGTTATCTCATGATAATTGTATCTGACTAGTAAGTGTTGCCACTATGACGGAATGGTTAACTAAAAGTGCCCACTGCTTACTTTATCAGGATGAATATCTAAACCTGACTAGTAATTGCTGCAACAATAACTGAATAAGTACAACTGCCAACGGTGTGAGTTCCTCGGTTGACTTCCTCGTTTGGTCTCGGGGAAACACGGGATGGGTTTGTTTGGTGATAGCTTGAGTTGGATCCGGTTAGGCCATTCTCACCCTCTCCGATCACCGATTGTTTCGAGTCTCTATAGGTTGTTTAGTGCATCTTTGCCGCTCGATCCACCATACCTATGTGGCGAGGACCGCGAATTCTAGCCTCGCTGTCTTGGCCTCGATCGACGCTCCTTCTTTTCCTTTGCCCTTTGTCGGCACCTTTTGTTTAAGCAGGTTTTGAGATCGGCGTCGTTAGCGGGTTACCCTTCCGCTTGGGCAGGGTTATGGACGCCATTGGTTATTCTTCAGGGCTCTTAGCCCATTTGCATCTTGTCCGTAGTCGGACGCTCCCTCTTTTCAAGGTGATTTGGATCTTTGTACCGTATATCTGTATTCTTGACTCTTCGAGTCGCTGTTGTATATATCTCGTGGGTCCCATCGAGGACTGTTGTGTAATGTTATTACTTTGTTTTTCCACCCGCACGAAAGTGCTCGGTGAGCACCTTGAATCGTTTCTATGCGGGTTTGGTAATTTTGCTAAAACTTGCATAGGGCCGATTCTCGAGGGTGATAGCCGCTCTGCACGACGTGGTCGATCATCTGAGTCTGCACGCTCTTGTACTTGGCGTTTTCTCTAGTCGCTCGTGCTCAACTGGTCGTCAGTCCCCGAGCGTGGTACTTGGCCGTTCAAGTCGCTGTGCCGAGGATGCGGAGGACCTTGGTCGTTGTGAGGAACGAGGGCAGTTGTCTTGGATCGTTGAGCCAGTCGAGCTAGGCGACTCCACTGGGGCTCCGGTTTGGCGTTTTTCGTGGACGTTACGAGTCCTGGGGTAACCCAGTGCCCTCGGAACGCACTACTTGGCCGTGCCGGTCGGTTGAACCAGAGGTTGACTTCTGCGGTTAGCTTGACACTGTTATTACGAGTGCGAGTGGCACAAGGTACGGAGAGTAGACGCAATTTGCGGTAACCGATCTATTTTATTCCATAGCAGGTAGAGAGTACATGTATGGAGTTCTAGGAGTAGAATTTCCATAGTAAGTTTACGTTCCATGGTCACTCGACGTCGAGTTTCCTGTCGCCTCGGACGTCGATGAGGTAGTAGGCGTCGTTGCCGAGGACTCGCCCGATGGAAAATGGTCCCTCCCAAGGGGGGGATAGCTTATGCATGCCCTTCTTGTCCTGGATGAGGCGTAGTACCAGATCGCCTTCCTGGAACGTGCGAGTCCTTACTCGCCGGCTATGGTAGCGGCGGAGCCCTTGTTGGTAGATGGCGGTGCGGGAGCGGGCTAGGTCGCGTGCCTCGTCGAGTTGGTCGACTCCATCCTGGCGTGCGAGTTCGTTTGCGGCCTCCGTGTAGTGGACAACCCTGGGAGAGTCGTGTTCTAGGTCGGAGGGCATGACTGCCTCGGCCCCATACACCATGAAGAAGGGGGTGAACCCTGTCGACCTGTTGACGGAGGTGCGGATGCCCCAAACGACGGAGGGTAGCTCCTCGACCCAGCACCCGGCGGTGCGCTCGAGTGGTACTTGGAGCCGTGGCTTTAGGCCATGGAGGATGCTCTGGTTGGCTCGTTCCGCCTGGCCGTTGGACTCCGGGTGAGCGACTGAGGCGACGTCGAGTCGGATGTGATGTTCTTCGCAGAACTCGGCCATGGCTCCTTTGGCGAAGTTGGTGCCGTTGTTCGTGATGATGCTGTTTGGGAACCCGTAGCGATAGATGAGCCCGCGTAGGAACTTGGTGGCGGTCTTCCCGTCGCATTTCCGGACCGGCTTGGCTTCGACCCATTTTGTGAATTTGTCGACTGCGACCAGGAGGTGGGTGAAGCCGGAGGGGGCCTTTTTGAAAGGGCCTACCATGTCCATACCCCACACGGCGAACGGCCAGGTGATGGGGATTGTCTTGAGCGCCGAGATCGGTACGTGGGTCTGGTTGGCGTACTTCTGGCACCCGGTGCACCACTGGACGATGTCGACAGCGTCTGCGTGTGCGGTTGGCCAGTAGAAACCGTGTCGCATGGCCTTTGCCACCAGAGAGCGGGCGCCGGCGTGGTGGCCACAGTCGCCGGAGTGGATGTCGTGGAGGATTTTGCGTTGTTCAGCGGGTTGGACGCAGCGTTGGAACACGCCGGTCACGTTGCGCTTGTGGAGCTCGCCGTCGATGATGACGAAGGATTTGCAGCGGCGTGCTATCATCCGGGCGTCTGTTTCGTCTGCTGGCAAGGTGCCTCCTTCCAGGTAGGCGATGTACGGCATAGTCCAGTCCTCTGGCTCGGCAATGAGTGCGACTAGGGCTGCCTCTGGTTGCAGCGGGACTCCGATGTCGATCTCCCTTGGGGCAGAGACGGAAGGCTTGGTGATGGTGTCGAGGAAGACGCCGGCGGGTGGTGCGAGTCGAGCCGAGCCAATACGAGAGAGTGCGTCGGCCTCCTCGTTCTTCCGCCTGTCGATCCACTCAACGAAATAGCCTGTGAAGTGTTCGCCCAGCTTGTCGACTGCTTGGCGGTATGCCGCCATGGTGGAAGCGTCGCGGTGCCGACTTGCCCAGCGACGAGGTCGGAGTCTCCGTAGCAGCGTAGGCGGTTGAAATTCATCTCCTTGGCGGCTCGCATGCTGTGGAGTAGTGCCTCGTACTCGACCATGTTGTTGGTGCAGGGGGTGAAATCGAGGCAGAGGACGTAGCGTAGCTTGTCGCCCTTCGGAGAGGTTAGCACGATCCCTGCTCCTGCACCGTCTGCATTCTTGGATCCGTCGAAGTGTAAACTCCAGTAGTGGAGGTATGGCAGCTTTTCTGGCTGCTGGGCCTCCTCCCAGTCGGCGATGAAGTCCGCAAGAGCCTGCGACTTGATCGCTTTGCGCAGCTCATACTTGATGTTGTGGACGCCGATTTTGACGGCCCACTTGGCGACTCGCCCAGTCGCCTCAAGGTTGCGGATGATGTCCTGCAACGGTGCTGAGGAGATGACCGTTATCGGGTGTTCCTGGAAGTAGTGCGGCACTCGCCGCTGCGCTCTAAAGACCGCGTATACCAGTTTCTGGTATTGCGGGTATCGCTGGCGCAATTCGGTGAGGACCTCGCTGATATAGTACACTGGTCGCTGTAGTAGGCGTTCTTTTCCTTCCTCTGGTCGCTCGACGACCATGACGGCGCTGACGACGCGCTCGGAAGCCACGACGTAGACCAGAATGGGTTCCTTGTCGATGAGGGCGGCGAGTAGCGGTGCTGCGAGTAGCACCTTCTTGAGGTCACGGAGCGCGTCGTCCGCCTCCTTGTCCCACTGTAAGGTGGGGTTCTTGCGCATCAGGCGGAATAGGGGCATCGCCTTTTCATGTCGGATGAAGCGATGAGCCGCGACTCGCCCGGCCAGCTTCTGGACGTCGCGCATGCACTCGGGTTTGCCGAGTCGAGCGATCGTGTCGATCTTGGTGGGATTCGCCTTGATCCTGCGCTTGGAGACGACGTATCCCAGTAGCTGCCCTGCTGGTACACCGAAGGTGCATTTGCCTGGGTTGAGCTTTATCTTGTATTTCCGCAGGTTGGCGAATGTTTGCGCAAGGTAGGCGAGTAGGTCGCCCTGGCGGGCGGACTTTACTACCACGTCGTCGATGTAGACGTGGATATTGAGGCCAATTTGGCTCGCAAGGCACTCCTACATACACCGCTGGTAGGTCGCCCCGGCTTTCATGAGGCCGAAGGTCATGGCGGTGTAGCAGAAGGCTCCGAATGGCGTGATGAACGCCGTCTTCTCTTCGTCCTCAATGGCCATTTTGATCTGGTTGTACCCAGAGTAGGCTTCGAGGAAGCATAGCGACTCCGAGACCGCGGTGGAATCGATTATTTGGTCGATCCGAGAGGGCAATTGCTCCTTGAGCGCTGTTTAAGTTTGTGTAATCGATACACATCCTCCAGGTCCCATTTTTCTTCTCGACCAGGACTGGGTTTTCCAGCCACTTGGAGTATTTGATTGGCCGGATGAAGCCTGCAGCGAGTAGACGCTGCACCTCCTCGGCGATGGCTCGACGGCGCTCTTCATTGAAGGGCCGCAGCGACTGCTTGATGGGTCGCACTTTGGGGTCGGCGTGGATTTTGTGCTCAGCGAGTTCCCTAGGAACACCAGGCATGTCAGAGGGCTTCCATGCGAAGATGTCCCTGTTCTCACGGAGGAACTCGATGAGCGCGCCTTCCTATGCTGGGCTCATGCTCGTCCCGATCGTCACCGTCTGGCTGGAGTTGCCTGGGACCAGCTCGACGGTGCGGGTATGCGTTGTTGCTTCGAAGGCTAAGGTGTTGCCGCCCTCCGCGTTGGGCTTCTTGAGTATAGTGGGGTCGTCGTTGTTGATCCCGCTCGCGTATTTGGCGAGCTCGTCGGCGTGGTTGGCCTCTGACGCGATGACGGCGTCGGCGAGTTCGGCTCCTTTGGCTTCGCACTCGGCAGCCATGTCGGGGTCGCCGTGGATGGTGATGACGCCACGCGGTCCGGGGAGCTTCGTCGCGTTGTACGCGTAGTGGGGCGCTGCCATGAACTTGGCGAACGCCTGGCGCCCCAAGAAGCAGTTGTAGGGGTTGTCGAAGGGCACCATCTCGAATACGATCTGCTCGGGGCGGAAGTTTGCCGGTGTGCCGAAGGTGACTGGAAGCGTGACCTTGCCGATCGGGTACGCCTTCCGACCGTGGACGGTGCCGTGGAACATGGTGTAGGTCGTCTCGACCATCGACTGCGGGAGCCGCAGTCGCCTGAAGGTGTCCAGGTACAGGATGTTGATGGAGTTGCCGCCGTCCATCAATGTCTTGGGGAGCCAGTAGTCTCCCACCTTGGGCTTGACTACCAGGGCGACTCGTCCTGGGTACTCGATGCGTGGCGAGTGGTCCTGGCGGCTCCAGGTGATGGGTTGCTCCGAAAAGTTGAGGAACTGGGGAACGTCCACCTGGGCCACCGCGTTGACGGCGACGGCGCAGGCGATGACCTTCTTCTCGCGCTTCGTGTTGAAGCCTGTGAAGGTGTGGAGCGAGCCAGCCACGCTGCCGAATTTTCCGCCATTTGGCGGGTTGTTGTCGGGGTATTCCCGCGCTGGCCGTGCCTTCTCGATCTCCTTGAGAGAGTGGCAGTCGGCGGTCATGTGCGTGGTGGGCTTTCCTTCCCTGCTGTGAAATGCACAAGGTTGGTTAAGTAGGGCCGCGGGGTCGAACCTTGGTTTCGCCTTGTAGTTGCCGCCATCGCGGCGTTGCCCCCCGTCGCGACTGAAACTCTTGGGCTCGCGCTGCGCGTGCCCAGCGTTGGCGACGAAGTCGACTCGCCCGTCACTGCGGCGCTTGCCGGTGAGGCAAGTGTTGCTGTATCGTAGATCGGATCGTCGTCCGTTGTCGTTGCCGCTCGTGCGGTGCTGTCCTCCCGACTCGTCGTCGGTTTCTTGATTTGGGTCTTCCTCCGCGTATCTTTTGGCGATCTCAAGGAGGTCCGGTATGTTGTCGAGTGTGCGGTATGCTCGTTTGATCTTGGCGACCAGGGGCTCGTAACGGCACGAGGTCTTGAAGCAGTGGATTGCGGTGTCTGGATGGATACCGACCGCGTTGTACCACCGTTCTTGCCATCGTTGGACCCAGTTGCGGGTCGACTCGCGAGGTCCACGGGCATCGTTCGGTCCTCGATGGTGGCGGGTGTATGAACCCTCGAAGTGCTGACAGAGGCGTCGCGCATCTCTTCCAGAGTTGATGCTATCCGCGGGGAAGTGTTGATCCGCACTGCCGCCCTCCATCATCGGGAGGTAGCGGTCTGGTAGATCGGTGTGGCGGCGATCCCCATTGCCATGAGGTAAGTATCCGCCATATGGAGGATCGTGGTCGTACTTCTCTATTTCCTTTGGCGCTTTGAAGTTCGGGTATCTTTCGCCTCGGATCATTGGTCCGAAGCACGGGGCCAGTCGATTTAGCAACCCCTCGGCTCCGATCACGGTTGGTTAGGGTATGCGCAGTCGTCGGGCTGGCATGCGCCAGCTCGGTTGTTGATGATGTGTGCGGGTGTCGACGGTGACCGTTGCGGCGGCGAAGTTGGTCGCCGGGAAGTCGTTGGTGGAGAGTGCCGCGTTCGCGGGTCGGTGTTGGAGCTGCAGTGGTTCGGGTGGCGGGCAGTTGAGGGTGTTTGCCGCCAAGGGACGACCGCTTGAGGCCGCTCTGCTGCCCGATGAACGCGAGTACATCCGACCCTGTGAGTCGACGCCTGCATTTTGTTGCTGGACCGCCTTTGTGAGCAAGGCCTTGACGTACTGGATCTGTAGGGCGCCATCACCAGTGGCCGTGATGTTGTCGGCCGCTGCTCGGCCCGCCACGAGGTTGTCCATCGGGGTGGAGAACAGTGGTAGGCCGTTCGCGTCTCGCTCCCGTGAGGAGACCATGATCCGGCTGGTCACAGGGGTGCGGTTGGGTGGAGGTGGGCGCCATTCGTCGACCACCGGTGGGGGCGGGCACTTCCTCACGGTGGCGTGTTCGCGGATCACGTGCTCGCCGCTGGCGGGTCGTTCTCGTCATCGGTTCGTGCGCCCTGGGCGGTGGGGTTCAGCGCGACCTGATTCGTTGCTGGTGGTAGCGCGACGGCTCTGCGCAATCACACCTCGGAGAAATTTTTCGCGCTCGGCTTGCTCCTTGCGGACTGCTTCCGCCAGCTTCAGGTGGAGTTCCTCGACCTCCGTTGCCGTTGCATTGGGAGGGATCGGGGTGGAAAAGGGATCCTCCGGTGGGTCGGCGCCAGTTGCCATGTAGGTCAGGGCGTGGCGACCGGTCCCGTCGCGGAGATCGGCGGAGTTTTCCGACCCGGAGTCGAAGTCGAAGATCCCAAGGATGGAAGGATCCTCGAAATCTCCGACGTTGGAGACCTGGGTGATGGAGCCCGCGGGCGACGCGGCGACGATGGATCCGGCGAGTGACGCCAGGGTCGCCGAGTCGGCGTCATCATTGAGGGCCGCGTCTTCCGCAGCCGCGGTGGTTTCAGCCACATCACTGTGGGTTGAGTCGTACTCAGAGGCGAGGCGGTGGATCGTGCGGACCTGACTCTCGGAGAGCCGGTCGCGTGGTGGCGACTCGCGGATGCGAGCCGAGTCCTCCAAGACGATGACGTCGGTGGTGCCGACGAAGAGATTGATCGTGCCGACCGGCAAGATCATGCTGTGCGTGACGGGTCGCGCCGCCGGGACGTAGCTGCTCGGCAAGATTTGGATCATCTCGCCGATCGCTATCATGCGGCCGGTGGCGATTGACTCGTTGATGGGCAGATTGGATCTCGCCGCAGAACACCGGCCAGACCGGCAGTCCCCACGGTGGGCGCCACTGTCGTGGGAATGATCACGTCAGATGCTACAATCGGTAGTAGTAGAACATGGGAAAGGGCCAGCCAGCTGTGGTGCGATATGAGGAGACACGAGTTTACCAGGTTCGGCTGAGGGTAAAGACCTACTCCTAGATTGTATTATGGTGGAAGTACAATGGGAGCTCGGCTGGCGTGAGTCGCTTGGGTGGATGATGGAACGTGTCCTCTACTCTCCCTTTAGGGAGGTTTATATAGACTCACCCCCTAGGGTTTACAGATCTCAACCGAATCAGTTAAGGTTTTAGCAATTGTTTAACCTAATCCGACTGGGCCCATCTACGCTTCTGGGCCTTCAGCTTCCAGTCGCTTGAGTCCACGCCAGGTCGTGATCCAGCCGCCATTCTGCAGGCCCACTCGCGGTACAGGCGATCAGATCGTCATACAGGTATACCCCGGTAGGCATATCCCCATCAATTTGTAAGTTACAGATCGTGGGTATAGCCGTTTTATACGGGGGAAGTCTACCGTGGATCTGGGCTTACAAAAGACAGATATCTAGTGTTAATGGTTGTTGTGTGTATACAATTAAGGTATAGCCGTTTTATACGGTGAAAAGTCTACCTTGAGTTTGGTCATCCTACAATTGTGGTGTATGCGAGGTCGCGGAGAAGGACAGTGATTGGCTTGGATCTTAGTCTAGGCCTCATACCAAGGAAGTGTGAACGAGCCTATAACTCGGATGTGCAACAAAGCTAAGATCTCTCATGGGTAACGTAACGCACCTCTGCAGAGTGTAAGAACTGTAACTTGTTACTCCCTGTTCTGGGAAGAAGCTGCGAATGCTGCGGGAAAGGAACTCCGTGAAAGTTCTGGTAAACCCATGAAGGCTGATGGACATAGCTTTTTAGAATAAAATCAACCTTTGAAGAAATGTTTACGAAAACTTGCATTGCCTACGACCTATGGTCTGTGGCTGTAGGTAGTGCATCAAACACTCCTCTTTAGTGAATTTGCTGAGTACGCTCGTACTCAACGTATCTTCTTAACCCTTGCTAGATCTCGGAGAAACAAATGATGTTTCCAGGAAATAAGTCACTTGAAGAGTTGAAGATATCTAAGGTAGATCAACGGAATCGAAGACCTTACCTGAATCTATCAAAGACAAGACTGAAGCATAGAATAGAAATAAAACTCCTAGAATCTAGAACCTACTTCTGTAGAATAATTCTATAGTAGAACTTTCAAGACTTATACATATATTAATAGTAGTACTTCTAAAGTAACTCCGAGTGGATCTTTCTGGTTCTTCCTGTATAATATTCCTCACTATCCGAGGAAGCTCTCTGGATCTTTTTTAATATGCCATATGTAATATAAAGTGTTGTCTTGGACCCGCGATGTTTCTATTGTACCACGCTGAGGGATATAATGCGGATGGAACGGTGTTCCATTGGTGTTATATCAGCGACCATGTAGTGGTATGCTGGGTCACCGCAGTTGGTATCAGAGCATATGCTTTGACCTTAGGTTGGAAACCTAGTAAATGGGTAGAACCTATAGGTTGGATAGTGACTTTAGGAAGCCATCTTATCTACACTATATTTCCTTATACATGTGATGGATATTCACTTGAGAATAACCTTGTCATACCTTATTAAAGTTCTTAAGATTACTTCTTTTATTATTAACGATACTTATCTACTATTTAATTTAGGAAGTACCTATCAAGTATTTCGTAAGAAGGAAATATATCTTCCAGTAGACTATTCTATACTATCATTAAATGAAAGTAGTATATCACCAAGAAAGAGTACCTCATAAGGGAGTAGTAAATCATGGTGTTATCTTACTAAGAGAAGGCATGAAATGAAGTAAAACTTTGTTATTATCTTTATACTAGTGGTAAATACCAGAGGAGTATGTCCCAAAACCTTAAACAACATGTTATTGTAGGGAAAGTAACTAATGTTTTGTTTAACTAAGAGATATTATATAAAGAATAGAATCTTATTAAGAGTAATAAATAGGGTTATGCTTATCTAACCCCATGTAATATGCCAAATTTATAGTGGCATGAATGAAAAGGAAGTATTATTGTAGTATAAGTATATCTATATAGGTTATGAAACTGGTTAAAATTTGAGAATTATTCGTTGTTATAATAAATGTGTTTAGGGAAGTTAAGATTAGAAACAAAGGGTAGAAATGTGAGAATGATTTTTAGGATGTATCTCTAAGGATAATTAAGTTATAACCAATTATAGAGTGATTTAACCAACTATCTCTAGAGTCGGATCAAATTTTACCGAAAGTTATCCCTTTGCAAATGAGCAAATGGTGTAATTTCATAGACAAAGAACATTATGAGCCATACAAATAGGTATATAACGGTAGAATTCCATACACTATATGTATCAAAAATTGTAGTGTATAACATCAAAGCCTAAGTACAAGAGATGTTTTACTCGAAGTACTGTTTCTATAGGCTTTTGATGTATGTTTTCTAGAGATAACATTTGGATTTGTTGGATTTTATTGGATTTTATTGTGTGACTAGGACTGTGCATGAAGTGTGAACTTTATGGGCATATGCATGATGTTTCATGGAGTCCTTACTTGATGTACATGTCTAGAAGGGAAAATGGGTTCGCGTGAGGTAGAGGCGAATTATAATTTTCATGTTGGAAAGATGAAGGCTCATGAGATGTTGGTGATACAACAAAAGGAGGCTAACCAGGCAAATTTGAAGGAAGGATCAAGTCAAAAGCCGTATTTAACCACCAAAGAGGAGGTTATTCAGTATATGAGGAGTATTGAAGAAGGAAGAAAGGTTGAAACCGAGAGGCAGAATCAGTTTTATCAGGAGACATTAAAGGTTAGGCAAGAGAAGCAATTCAAGTAATTACATCCTAGGGTTAAATTGGTGGAATTCTTAGAAACCAAACCCTGGAGTTTTTCCATGATTGAAGAATCTATGGAGGCGGAGAATTGGTTAATGGATACATCCCGTAAGCTTAAAAGTGTGGGATGCAAGGATGAAGAAAATGTGCGCTATGCAACTTATCTATTGACCGGAACCACAACCACGTATTGGGAGAAATCCAAGTTTGTGATTCCGGAAGGAGGTGTCAATACCTGGGTTGAGTTCAAAAAGAAGTTTCGGGAAGAATTTGTTTATCGGAACAATGGGAAAAGGAAGGATAATGAAGCCTTAGAGAAAAAGAATCTTCCAGTCCTGAAACATGTATGAGAGTTTAACCGTTTATCCAATTATATTAGTGAGAAAGTAAAAAGAGAGGTGAAACGACAAAAGAAGTTCATGAAGGGACTACAAGCAGTTATGAAAATGCAGCTCAGGATTGTGCGTGCAAAGGAGTTCTAGGAATTGGTGGATAGTGCACAAATATCAGTAGATAATGAGATTGATGCACCTGAAAGAAAGAAAAAGAGAATTCAAAAATAGACCACAACAGGTCAGGTCCGAGGACATATGATGAAGAATTGTCCGAATCCACTTATGACATACAAAATAGAGAAGATCTGTCTGGTGGAATTGGCCACATTTTTAAGGAGTGTCCAAAACCTAAGATAATATGTTATCAATGTGGAGAACCAACACATGAAAAGGAACTACCTAAAACCGATTAACTCATGGATAGGCAATAGGAGTAATAGAACCAATCTTTGGGGTTGTCATCTACTCAAAATATTCTGCCCAATCCAAATGGAGAAAGTAATGTGGAGCATTTCAGGGGAGATGTAGCAAATGTGGAGTTCTAGGACACAAGAAATCATGTTGTCTGGAACATCAGGAGGATTGTGGAACATCAGTGGGAAGAGACACAACTTCCACCAAATCACCATCAAAGGAAGGTGTAGGTGAAGAAGATACATACTCAGGAAAGCGGAGGTATGAAACCGTAAATGAAGTCAATAACAGCAACAACCACAACAAAGCAAGTGGTAAGTCAAAGCATTATTAATGATATAAGTTACTTTATACATGCATTTAAGGAGTTAGAGATTTTGCACCACTATTTCCCAAGTATGTGGGTGTACCATCTGTTCCTCATAAGACCATTAGAAAATATCAAGGGGGAGAGTGAATAATGAAGCATCAAGAATTGAGATCAGGAGTAAGGTTTAGGGAAAGCCAAAACATTCTTAAAAAGTAAGTCATAAGTGGTAAGTATACCATAAATAGATGAATAATAGAGTTAAGCTATATTTAGCCAAAGTATAAACCAGAATCTTACCTTAAGGAGACTTTCTAAAAACTTAGACACCTCTTGAATAGATGTCCTAATCTGAAAACACTCAAGAGGATCTGATTAGGGCTGAAGTGCTATATTCCAAATAAGTTTATACATCAAATGGGATTAGAAGTTGGCTCATTTTAAATCAGAAGAGGATCCAAGGAAAAGCTTAAATGAAGATATAGCAATTATCTTCCTCCCGGATTTAAAAGAGTCACCAGGATCTCAAGAAGTCAACCTTATCTTCCGAAACAAAAGAGGGTGCAAACTTCGAGGACGAAGTTTATTTTAAGGGGGAGAGTCTCTAACATCCTAGGATTAGCACCTAAAAATAGAGAGGACACAGGTTTGTGCATTGCATTCATGCATAAGAAAATCCGGGGAATTTTCGCGCAAAACTAAAAGAGCTATGGAGGGATCGGGATCTCTCTTGTACTGAAGGAAACTTCGGAGCAAGTGCGATAGATTTTGACATGACCTTTGCAGAATTCCTTGTTTCGAGAAAAAATTGTTCAAACATGTATTTGAATTTCAAATATTAAATTCAAATGAATTTATAAAATTCACAAATAAGAATTGGAAATATTTAATAATTTGAAATAAAATGATTACTTAAATAATATAACAAGGATTCTTTATTAATATAAATATATATGTATATAGTATTACTTTACAATAGATAAATAAAATAATTCTTTATATAAGACATTGTCTTTACAATTAGGAAATAAATAAGTAGGAAAAAGAATTTCATAATTGAAATAAATCACAATATTCTTTATTACAACAATATATATGACATTGTCATTACAAAAGAATTGTAAAATAAATAAATAAATGAAGTAAGTAAACTTTATTGAATTGAATACAATAATACAATGTTTTTTTGACAATATATAAAACAAAATATAAATTATAATATCTCAACATTATTCAATCAGAAAATAAATTACATATATTTATATAAAATAGGAATTCCTAAGCTACTGTGCTCTGATGTCCTTCAACAGTTGACATTTTTCTTCCTTCTCTTCATTTCTTGAAAACAAAACAAAAAAGAAAACAAAACAAAAACAAATGAAAGAATGGTTAGTTGGTTAGTTTGCTCTCAGAAGTGAATAGTGAGTTGCACTGTTAAAAGTTCATCATTGAGCTAAACTTTAGAAAGGGGCAAGTTTCACCAAAAAAGTAGCATATGTTCATATCAGTATATTTTGCCTCAGTACAACATCATAGGCTGGAGAGGGGAAAGTTTCACCATGACAGTTAAAGTAATAAGATAAAGATTCCATAAATATCAAGTTTTCACTTGATCTCATCCACACCAGCAGGTCCCACTTGCAAGCAGCTTGCACATTAACATGCAAGTAGCTGCTGTCAACACCACAGCAAACCAGGAAACCAGATAAGAAGGAAATAGCCGTAGCCAACAAGTACCTGGCCACACTCCACAGCACATCCACACAAAGTTACCATCAGAGTGTTATACCTCACCCTCAACCAACTCTGGTTGCTCCTTGGAGCCATCTAGGAGCTAGGAGTAGAGGGATTCACAGCAAAGGCAACATGGTTGCAAGGTAGGAGGAGGCAAGAAGCACTAGTAGTCCAAAGAAGAACTATCCAGCATATCAAGTATCAGGATAGGACTCAAAATAGATCCATCAAGGAAGAAGGAGGAGAAGGATTTCCAGGACAAGATGCATGGAAGCTTACATTAGTAGCAGAACAAGATCAACAATCATATCTTGTAGCAGGTAGAACTTTACAATATTTTCAGCATCTGTATTCTCTTTTGCATCAGCATCTTGGGGAAATAAAGAGACTAATACCCATCAAATCCACCCCTATACCCTTCAACTAGATGATCATCTAGGAGGATTGGAGGAGGGTGTTCTCTCAGATCTACATAGAGATGCTATGTATATTCCTCATAGAGAAATAAAAAGATACATCATAATCTCTGTTCTTATTTAGAGTTTGGCCTCAACCTTTGCATCCTAGGCAGGGGCTATAACACACTTCTACTAATCATACCAAGACCATAAAAGCATACAAATCATCTTTGCACAAACCAGCAAGCATGAGGGATTGCTAGGCACAAATCCAAAAGAATTGGAATTGCACCTCAGGCACAATCCCAAACTCACTCCCACCAAACTCTCAATCTAGTCTTAAAAACTAGAACATCAGCCCTTCATCAAGTTTGATAATTGTAACATCCCAAAAATATTGAACTCAAATCATCAAACTCTAATCTTCAAATTTAGGGTTAACAAAAACTTTTCCAATTAAAAATATGAGCATTCCTATGTGTATGTATTAAAATTTGCATTCTTTTCAATTGCCATGGTTCTGTGTTTCTTTCCTTGTATAATGATTCTTAGGTGAAATAAACATCATCTAAAAAATCCCCAAACTTTTCCCAAAGACAAACAAATCAAAACAAACAAATTAAGTGAATGGTCACTTTGGCCAAATTAACTCCCATGCCTACTTTGGCTATCTCTAACTTTCAAGAACTTAACAGAAACATGTATGGATCTTTTCACCCCTTGATAGTACTCATAACAAGAAACAAAGGCCCACTTTGTGATCATCCAAAAACATTAGAATGCATGGTTTAAATGACAGTTTAAAATTGAATCTATTTCATATGGGAAGATCCCACTATTTCAAAAACCACTCAAACAAGCTCAATTTTCAAAACCCAAGCATCCAAAGAATCCTCAACACATGCCTAGCACACCCACCAAAAATATTTTCAAAATTAAAAACTCAAGTTCTTGCGGCCATTTCATCAAACACTTGGAGACAACAAATCAAACTGTCCAAACTTCACTGTTTTGAGCAGTAATTTGGCTAAGAATTGTTCACCATTGATCACACTTGTCTCCCCCAGTGCCAACCAGTGCCTTGACCACCCCTAGCCCCTACCCTTTGCACCATGCCATGCCAACCCGAAGGAACCCTTGCCAGCCGACCATGGCTAGCTAGCCAGAGCAAGCACCAAGCCTAAACACCATGTCTAGGACACAGGCCACCATCCACCGCCACCCCCTGTCTAGCGCTCGAACCCTGCTAGCCACTGGACCACACGCCCAAGCCATGCCAAGCTTCTCTGCGAGCATGCCGAGAGCGCACCAGAGCGCCACCCTCGGCACACGCCCACAGACCGCGCGCCGCCCTCGCCACGTGCACGCATGGTCACCACTGACCCAGCAACCCCGTAGACACCCCCGTTCACCGCCCCATGCCTCACAGCCACCGCTCGCCATCGAAGACGCCGCCTCTGCCGCGCAGATCACCGCATGTTCCCGACCATTTGCCACTGCCCCTACACGCGAATTTAAACCATAGAGCATTGCCAGGAGACCGCCCGTCGATCGCTAACCTCGGCCATGCCTCTAGCCGTCCGTAGCCGTGTCACCACCGTCGCCTGCCCATCCCTCTCGGTCTCCCCGTCGAGCCTATAAAAGGAGACGGCCCCCGCTCGATTTCTTCACACCATCTCACTCCCCTCACCTCACTGATCATTCCACCCCTTAGCCGGAGCAAAGCGAGCAGCGTATCGCCGGAATTTGGCCGGAGCTCGCCGCTGTAGAGGAGAAAAGGAGCCGTTGATTTCGACCACCCCCAGAGCTGCTGCGACCATCCCTGAGTTCGCTGTCGTCGACTTCGTCGTTTGCCCACCTTGCCGTCGTCACTGGAGCCCCGGTATGCCCCCTATGCACCCCCACTGAGCCGCTAGGGTTCGAGCTCGCCGGTGACCTGTTCATCGTCGACGACGACCCTCAGCCGTCGATCTTCATTCTAATCCAACACACCATATCTCCTGCACCCGCGTTTAAGAGCCAACGGCGATGGGCCCCCACATTAGTTGCGCCCATGAGAATGACACTGGGCCGACCCATATACCCTTCCCGCGCAGCCCACTCGTTTGAATTTAGCTTTTTATATTTATATTCAAACTCAGTTCTGTACCTAGTTTCAAAAATCAACCCAGCTCGATTCAGTAAACCAAATTGAATGAAACCAATTTTGTTAGAGAGATATTGAAATGCTTAATCGAAGCCCGTTGGATTAAAATCATTTAGACCTATAGATCACCTTGGTAAAAATAACAAAGCAGAAGCTTTTATGCATTCAAACATTTTTCAAATTTAAACCATAATAGCTTTTGAGTTGATTCCAACTCTCAAAAATCATATTTGATCATACCTTTCAGAATATATAAAAATATATGGGTTTACTTACATAAATAATGTTCAAGTAATAAAAGAATGCCACATAGGAATTTCTAGCCACTTTAATGATTTATAATAAAAAGGTTAAACATTATTAAATTGTGACACCACTTTAAATCACATTCCCATGTACTGAAATATGTGTTGATGACATGTGTCAACATGATCCCATGTTTGAGTTGGAGAATATTAAATCTTAAGTAGTTTTTCAATGAGTAGAAATTACTTTTCTAAAATAAAATAAATAAGACAAATGCTTTAATCTTGTAATGTTAGTGATGATGCTAGATCATCCATAGAACCCTTTTGTGTGATGATTGAAAGTAGTTAAGTATTGTTTGGTGATTGTGTACCTCGTATTTATTCATAGACGCTAGTACCGACCAAGGATACGAGGAGGAAGGAGGATACTATGAAGAAGAAGCCGAGGAGAACTTAAACCATTGCTCTGCACAAGGCAAGCTTATACTGATACCGATGCAAGCCTTACTAATCAAGTTGACCTATGCAAGCTAATACTTGCTTGTTACCATGCCAACTATATGCCTTAAGCATATGTGATCATGCTCACTTGATAACCCAATCCTATTTTTACTTGCAAGCTTTATACTTTATTTCTTTATCAAAGCTATGTCCTTAGAGTTATTTAAATGACTTGTAGATTCTAGGAAGATAATTGAAGGTTGCATAAAGAGCATTGAATTTGGCCTAATCTAGATAATCTTGATGTCATCCTAAGGCATGAGATTGAACTTAGTTAAAACTCCACTTGTTTACCACCCCTCATTAGTACTCACCCCCACTTGTAGATGCTAGTGCTAAGCATAAAACTTGATCAACTTTAGATGGGAATATTTGGTGGAAAATGGTTATGAAAACCTTAGAATGATGAGTCATTCTACTGAGATGTTTTGACATGTGTTTCCGAACACTAGATGATTTTGATGATGAAAATGTTGAGGCATGAGCTTTAGCCCTTTATAAAACTGATGGTTGTCTGGATGCGATACCATTCCAATTTTACCGTATAACCACAATACCCGAAAACTGGGTAGGGCTTGACTGGAAACTTATATACTTTAGTATGGGTTCCCTCACGGCCAAGGTCTGAGCTGAGGCTACCTTGTGAAGATTGTCCACATGTGCAGTACCCAAGATGACAGTTGGTCATGGTTGGGAGGCTAAACTCACATGAGAGGTGCCTATACTAGGGCGTGTAATTGAAAGGTTAGGATTGATTATCCGCATACTAAGTATGGTGAATTCAGGATTTGTTCCTGACGGATGTATCGAATGTTGTGGTGAAAGTGTATAATCTCTGCAGAGTGTCAAACTATTCGAATAGCCGCGTCCGCAGTTATGGACAGTTGGAGTGGCCATACTGTTTCCCTGTCAGATGTTTTCAAAATGACTTGTGAAATGGATCGAGATTTTTGACTTGACCACAACAGAGTTGTGATATGAAATACAAGTTCCCACTTAGGTGTTATAAAACTTTAACTAGCTTTTCTTGCTTCTGAACTTAGTAGAGGTAAATCTGGCTTTTTGCAAAACAACCATAGAGCTTAGTGTCCTATTACAAAAACCCCCTTCACTTGTTAGTATTAGTTTCCGAGAAGTTAAAGAGTACTCATGGCTTTGTCCCTGGCTATTCCCGTGGCCAGACTATGAAGAGGAGTACCAGGATGATGGACCCCAGGAAGGTTACGACAACTAGGATCATCTCCCATCGTCAGCATTGCCTGTGACCCCGAAGATGGAGCTTCGCCTATGCTACCTTTATTATTACGTATTTCCTCTGCTTGAGATGTATTAAGAACTGGATCATGAGATCCTTATTTGTGTAAGACCTTATGTATGGTTTGTAATGGATGATGTACTGGGGTATCCAATTTTTTTATGTCTTGCAAAAATGGTAATCCTGGGATTGCGATGTATGGCATAACAGGCATCTGGGATTAAAAATCCGGGTGTTGATAAGTTGGTATTAGAGCCATCCTGACCATAGGAGACCCTAGTTAGACTGGACGTTTGAATCAAAAACTTAGTTTCAAAACCAAAGGAAGCAAATATTTACAAAAACTTATTCCCATTCTTATCACCTTGCTTCTTTCATAAAAATTCATGATCCTCAAAAACTCTTGCAAAATACCTAAAATTCGACACACTTGATCACTCTACTAACTTACTCATCCTATATTCTTATAGATGGACGTGAAGTACAGCAAGTTTTATCAGTTGGGGAATGGAGGAGACCTTATCTTTGAGCGGGATTTGGACCAGCTTTCAGAACTTCTGGAGCGTCCGCACCCCGAGTTCTTCGGAGTTCAGCTCAATGATCAAGGAGGAGAAGATCTGCAGTGGCTAATTGTTGCAAGTCTCTGAGGAAAGATTGAACCTCCCACTGCCGACGGAATTCAGTTCACCTTGCGAGAAAACAACTGGCTCGATGGACTTGCCAGGGCCATGCAGGAAGCTCTTGCCCGTCCGTGTGGGTAGAGTATCAACCAGATCAAGGGTACCCGCTTTGAGTTTTGTCCAAGGCGTGATGCTATGGGACAGCCACTGGAAGCGGCATACCACCACGAGCTGAAGACTCAGTTGGACCACCTTAGCTTCATGATGTACGATCGTCAGCAGGAATTGGACAATTGCCGTGACTACTCCAACCACAAGTCTGCCATCATCAAGAAGAAGGATCAGACCATCGCCATTGTAAGGTTCCCAACCTTTAATAAGGTAGAGATCCCTGTGTTTACAATGCTAGTCCCTGTATCAATAGCTAGCATCCACAGTTAAGATGTAATATCAAGAAACAGAGGTCATAATACAATTTTATAACCAGGAATAAAATAATTCATTACATCTTACATAGCTCATTTGGTTATCTCATTACAATGCAGTAGAATAACTATATAGCATGGAGTCCTTCATCTTCAAAGTGCCACAGGCAATCATGTTGGTTGTAGACTTGTAATCCTATTCAACACACTTCACTAACATAAAACAAACCTGCAACATAATAAGTTGCAGCCACAAGGGTCAATACATTTGAATTGTATTGGCAAGTTTCACTACTATGTAGAATTAAGTGGATCCTATCATTACATGCATATTTGGCTAAGTAGGGTTTATGTTCATTTGCAGAAAGCAATATAGTTTTATCCTATCTTTTCAAAATAGTTTTGATCTTTTGTCAAATCTTTCTAAACTTCTTGGAAAACTCCAAGTGCTTCTAATCCCTTGTTGTCACCATCAAGTTTTACTTTGAGAAATTGGAATGTCGAGATCTTCCATAGCTTCAGGCCTTAGTTGCTCAGTGTTGTCCATAACCGGGGACACGACTAAGTACTTAGAATTTGATCTTCTCCAGAAGTTGTACACTTTACCCACATGACACAATCTCGTCTTGTTGCCACCATTGGCCGCTGGATAAGTACTGACCAAGATGGAGTACTGGCAGATCGAGAATGTGACAAAGTCTTTTCATATAAGTCCTCCCAATACATGATGCTAGCTTGTCAACCAGGCACCAATGTAGGGATAAATTTCCCGTACAAAGTTCTAGTTAACCTGAAGATGCCAATGCATGCGTCTTCCACTATGTAGTTGATTAAGCCAGAGCCCATTTAGCATGTGGCTGTACACGGAAGCCACTGTACGATAAACATGTTCAATCTCTAAGTCCCTGGGTGGTTTTCTTCTAGTGCACACACACAAAAAGATAGCCATATAAACATGGTTCCCTTTGTTGCCACCTTGTCCAAAACTTGAGTATCCTTGTCCACCCAGGTGGTTCATTGAGTACTTGTTTTATTATATAAAACATATATCTTTCCAACACTTCATATAATCATATCATGTACCCCATCCCAAATATATAACAGGGCTAAGCTTACTACAACTACAATGTTTCCACTAAGGGATATATAAGGGTGTCCTATTAGGATTTAGCATAGCATAAAATATAGTAGTCCTTATCATGCATGTTACAAAAATACACTAAGTGTAATGAAAATAGTAGGACATGGATGATAGTGTCACTTGCCTTTTTAGTAGATAATGTTGGTTCACTTCTTGATCTTGCAAATATCACACTCTTCTAACTTCACTACAATTCAATCAAGCAAACACAAATTCAACTAGCATTCAAACCATTTCTCACACATAAAATAACAAAAACAAGGTGATGCATGCAAGCATGCAAAAGATGGTTTTATTTAGAAAAGTGGTTTCTACTAGGCTCTAAACATTATAAAGTTCAAAGTGGTCATTTACTAAAGTAGTAAAACCATTTGCAAGAGGTTTTATCTCATATACCAAATGTTAGGCTAAGTGACATTTGATGTAGTTGAAAATATCTTTTAGCAAAGAAATAACTTTATATGGTTCATCTAATATGTTCTTAATCTCAAAACTTGGTGTTTAGGGTCAGAAGGTTCGAATCAAATCATTTCCCAAAGGTTTTACTCAAATTTCATTTCTAAACCAAAAACAATATTTTTATTTGACTACAAATGCTCTAAGTCCAATATTTATTCCCTAACTTCCCAAAATACATTTTGAAATCCATAAGTTGGTTCCTATGGTCAGTAGGTTCAAAACAAACCATTTTGCAAAGATTTCATCTCAAAAATATATCTAGAACAATTTTTATATTCATAATAAGCCTACACAAGTTTCTGCAAATTCAACCAATTTTCCAGAAGCAAAACATTAAACAAAGTGCATGGTTGGGTAGGATTTGTCTTGCTGATTCCATTGATATAAAATTTGCAAAGTTTATACGTGTAGAATTAAAGTTATGAATTTTACAAGTTTGCAAATCTAATAGATCAAATTTCTATTTTAAAACCTGAGTCTGTCCACGTGGCTCATTCCTATTGGTTGAAAACGGTTCGGTTGGATCGGTACATTACGATCGCAGGATATCATTTAGATCGCACGGTGAGATCGGTGATACCCCGTTAAGTTGTTCTATCTAAGCCCTTTGGATGACGATCTAACGGCTCACGGTGTTTGACCATCGGTTGGCGGCGGCGGCGGCAGCGGCGATCTTGCTGGTGGCGGCATCGCAACGACTAAAGGAAGAAAGGGAAGGAGGGGAGGGGTTTACCAGAATATCCGTGCTTCACTGATGCTCGACGTGTTCAAGAGGAGGCAGGGGGCGCACGGGGACGCTCGCAATTGCTCGCCGGAGTTGTCCTCTGGCTCGGGTTCGTCTGGATGTCGTCGGGGGCGAGGCTGCAGTTCGTGCCGAGGCAAAACAATGGCATGGTTAGACGTGGCGGCGTGGGAATGCAGAGCATCATCGGGAGGTTCGGGTGGCTTTGAGCTTCCGTGGGGTTCGTCGGGCGATGGCGACGGCGACGCCTTTCAGTGTCGAGGTTACCGACGCTAGCGGACGCGCGCGGGTGAGTGGAGCACACTGGAAGGTGCGCCTGACGATGGGGAGTAAGGCTGCGTGCAGTGGGAGGCGGCTGCGGTTCGTCGGAATTGGCCGGAAACGTCGTCGGAGATAGAGATGGTGTGGTTCAAAATTAGAACAGCCCTGGGGCAGAGAGGCGCTGGCAAGTGAGGGGAAAGAGAGAGGAGAGCGTGGCGTTTAAGCGGGCCTGGTCACTGGCGAGTTAAATCCGGCCATCAACGCGAATTCAAGGAGAGTAATCACGACAGTAAACGGCGAGGAGGGGGAAAACGGCCGGCGCGGGGTTGATGACGATGAACAGGTAAGTGGGTCCTAGTTGTCTGTGACTCAGCGGGTGCGTTACTCAGTGTAAAACGGTTCACTGCGGGGTGAGTTAGTTGGGCTAGAGTGGGCTTAGTTGGGCTAGATGGGTTGGGTCTGCTTTGTTTCACTTTTTTTATACTGAAGGCTTTTTCTTTTTCTATTTGGAATTTATGTTTTGATTTTATTTCAAACAATTCAAACTCCAAATCAAATCAAACCACCACAAAACTTTGTGTTGATTTTAATTCTGTTTAACAACATATTCCAAAGTCCAAAAAAAAAATTCTTCTATTCTTTTAGGATCTATTAATAATTAAATAAATAGACCTTTAGTCTTTATTCAAATAGGATTTAATTTATTTTTAAAACTCTATTTGAAATCTAAATAATACCAAAACCTTTTCAGTAGGTTTCATTTGAAAAACAAAACACTTGGAATTTTTATTTAAAAACTTTAATAAGTTTTAGTGTCTACTTTAAATGGAAAAAGCCTTTACTTCAACAAAATTAGATATTAATAAATCCTTATTATTTTATTTAAATAAACCTTTACTATTTTTATCAAACAAAATATTTTATTTCATTTGCCTGGCCAAGATTTAATTTGGCTCTTTAAAATAATCCTTATTTATAATTCTACCTTTGCTTTTGAAAACCAAATCTTTTTATTAAAAGATCCAAAAATAGTGATTCCAACTATTATAACTTTATTATTTAATTATCTTTTTAAATCCCTTTAGGATTCTATTGGATCAAAATAGGTTTTGATGTTTCCAATTGGAATCAAAAAGTTTATTCTCACCCTAAAAATCAACAATTGTTTATTTTGTTTATTTATTTTTCACATTTCAAAATTTGGAAAATTTTGGGATGTGACAGGCTACCACCATTAAAAGAAATCTCGTCCCGAGATTTGGGAAGGCTAGGGTTACAAGTTGGCTTCAAAGCAACTAGGGTACTACCACCCTTAAAATAAAGTCTCATAGGGTTACATTGATTGTTCACTTGACTATGGGTTCAACACTTAATATCCAGACAAGGAATCCTTATTTGACTCAACTGAGTTAACTAATTCCTGACATCCACTTCTTCTATCTCTTCAAAGTTTCCATCCATGTCAATGTGGTTCACATGTCCTTTCTGGGTAACATTGGAGTCATTTCCATTGGATCTTCTAGCATCCTTTTTCTTTTTCTTCTCAGGACAGTCTGATGCATAGTGTCCAAGTTCCTTGCAATTATAGCACTGCAACTGGCTAATATCTTTCTTCCTGAAAGTGTCATGTTGGTTATGACCAAGGTCATCTCCATTGTCAGTATCATTTACGTTATTATCACTTCCATTGCTGTTGTGGTGATACTGATGTGGTTCAGAATCTTCCTTGCTCTTTTTGAATGAACGCTTCTTTTGTGATGATCCTGAGAGATACTTGAGTTTATGCTTCCTCTTTCTGTTCTCAACTTGATTCATCTTGTTTTCCAAAATGGTGGCTTTGTCACAGAGTGATTGATAAGTTGGGACATAGGCAAAACCTAGCTGCAGGTTCAACTCATCATTAAGTCCTTTAAGAAATTTCTCCTTTCTCTTAGCATCTGTATCAACTTCATCCGGTGCATAGCGTGCCAGATAGTTGAATTCTTCAATATACTCAGCCACACTGAGGTGACGCTGTTTCAGATTGTGGAATTCTTTTTTCTTCAAGTGCATCACTCTAGGTGAGAAGTGAGCTGTACGGAAACCATCCTCAAAAATAGCCCAAGTCACATCCTCAAGGGGAGTGGTGATCTGAAAGTTGTCCCACCATGTTGATGCTGGTCCTTCAAGCAGAAATGCTGCAAACCTAACTTTTTATTCGTCGGGGCAGCCAACAGTCACTAAGTCCTTATTCATCGAAGGTAACCAATCATTGGCTAACATTGGGTCAGTTGTTCCGGAGAACCTTGCATGCCTTAGCTTCAGAAACCTGGTGAGCATATCATGTGCTGGAGGATTATTCTGGTTGTTGTTGTTGTTGCTGTTGTTGCTGTTGTTGTTGTTGTTGTTGTTGTTGTTGTTGTTGTTGTTGTTGTTGTTGTTGTTGTTGTTGTTGTTGTTGTTGCTGTTGTTGTTGTTGTTGTTGTTGTTGTTGTTGTTGTTGTTGTTGTTGTTGTTGTTGTTGTTGTTGTTGTTGTTGTTGTTGTTGTTGTTGTTGTTGTTGTTGTTGTTGTTGTTGTTGTTGTTGTTGTTACGATTCGTATGAGCGTGGTTATCATCTCATCGATTCGCGTCTAAGTTGTCATCATCTGCTGCATCTCAGGAGTGATGTTGTTGTTTTGGTTGGGGTTGGCACGACGGGGAGGCATCTGTTGGTTGATAGGGGTAAGTAATGACACATAGGCAATAGGGAGTCCTAACACACAACCCAAATCAATCAAGTTCAATCAATCAATCAAGCAATCAACAAGCAACTATCCACTTAACAACTTATGAGCTTAACTCATGAGTTGAAGGAAACAACAAGTTTTCTTGGAATGATTAACTTGGTATGGTCATACCTCATAGGTCAATATGATCCACACACTAACATGATATCAATGTTTTGGTAGGCAATCTAATGTCTCTTGGGTTTTCACTTGTAGTCCTTAGTGATGTCTAAGTTGAAGTCCTTGGTCATGGTAGAGGCTTTGTCCATCAAGTTGAAAAGGAAGAGATGTAGAATCAAAACCAAAAAGGTTGATGAAAGAGTTTACAAGATTGTTTGTAAATAAGTTTTGGAACAAATACAACTCCTATTTTTCTAAGGGGTTTTGTCCAATCCTAGGGTTACAATCCTACAGGCAACACAGTGCTCTGATACCATCTGTAAGGTTCCAAACCTTTAATAAGGTAGAGATCCCTGTGTTTACAATGCTAGTCCCTGGATCAATAGCTAGCATCCACAGTTAAGATGTAATATCAAGAAACAGAGGTCATAATACAATTTTATAACCAGGAATAAAATAATTCATTACATCTTACATATCTCATTTGGTTATCTCATTACAATGTAGCAGAATAACTATATAGCATGGAGTCCTTCATCTTCAAAGTGCCACAGGCAATCATGCTGGTTGTAGACTTGTAATCCTATTCAACACACTTCACTAACATCAAAGAAACCTTCAACATAATAAGTTGCAGCCACAAGGGTCAATACATTTGAATTGTATTGGCAAGTTTCACTACTATGTAGAATTAAGTGGATCCTATCATTACATGCATATTTGGCTAAGTAGGGTTTAGGTTCATTCGCAGAAAGCAATACAGTTTTATCCTATCTTTTCAAAATAGTTTTGATCTTTTGTCAAACCTTTCTGAACTTCTTGGAAAACTCCAAGTGCTTCTAATCCCTTGTTGTCACCATCAAGTTTTACTTTGAGAAATTGGAATGTCGAGATCTTCCATAGCTTCAGGCCTTAGTTCCTCAGTGTTATCCATAACCGGGGACACGACTAAGTACTTAGAATTTGATCTTCTGCAGAAGTTGTACACTTTACCCACATGACACAATCTCGTCTTGTTCCCACCAGTGGACGCTGGATAAGTACTCACCAAGATGGAGTACTGGCAGATCGAGAATGTGACAAAGTCTTTCCATATAAGTCCTCCCAATACATGATGCTAGCTTGTCAACCAGGCACCAATGTAGGGATAAATTTCCCGTACAAAGTTCTAGTTAACCTGAAGATGCCAATGCATGGGTCTTCCACTATGTAGTTGATTAAGCCAGAGCCCATTTAGCATGTGGCTGTACACGGAAGCCACTATACGAGAAACATGTTCAATCTCTAAGTCCCTGGGTGGTTTTCTTCTAGTGCACACACACAAAAAGATAGCCATATAATCATGGTTCCCTTTGTTGCCACCTTGTCCAAAACTTGAGTATCCTTGTCCACCCAGGTGGTTCATTGAGTACTTGTTTTATTATATAAAACATATATCTTTCCAACACTTCATATAATCATATCATGTACCCATCCCAAATATATAGCAGGGCTAAGATTACTATAACTACAATGTTTCCACTAAGGGAGATATAAGGGTATCCTATTAGGATTTAGCATAGCATAAAATATAGTAGTCCTTATCATGCATGTTACTAAAATCCACTAAGTGTAATGAAAATAGTAGGACATGGATGATAATGTCACTTGCCTTTTTAGTAGATAATGTTGGTTCACTTCTTGATTTTGCAAATATCACACTCTTCTAACTTCACTACAATTCAATCAAGCAAACACAAGTTCAACTAGCATTCAAACCATTTCTCACACATAAAATAACAAAAATAAGGTCATGCATGCAAAAGATAGTTTTATTTAGAAAAGTGGTTTCTACTGGGCTCTAAACATTATAAAGTTCAAAGTGGTCATTTACTAAAGTAGTAAAACCATTTGCAAGAGTTTTTATCTCATATACCAAATGTTAGGCTAAGTGACATTTTATTGATTTGAAAATATCTTTTAGCAAAGCAATAACTTTATATGGTTCATCTAATATGTTCTTAATCTCAAAACTTGGTGTTTAGCGTCAGAAGGTATGAATCAAATCATTTCCCAAAGGTTTTACTCAAATTTCATTTCTAAACCAAAAACAATATTTTTATTTGACTAGAAATGCTCTAACTCCAATATTTATTCCTTAACTTCCCAAAATACATTTTTAAATCCATAAGTTGGTTCCTATAGTCAGTAGGTTCAAAACAAACCATTTTGCAAAGATTTCATCTCAAAAATATATCTAGAACAATTTTTATATTCATAATAAGCCTACACAAGTTTCTGCAAATTCAACCAATTTTCCAGAAGCAAAACATTAAATAAAAGTGCATGTTTGGGTAGGATTTGTCTTGCTGATTCCATTGATATAAAATTTGCAAAATTTGGACGTGTAGAATTAAAGTTATGAATTTTACAAGTTTGCAAATCTAATAGATCAAATTTCTATTTTAAAACCTGAGTCTGGCCATGTGGCTCATTCCTATTGGTTGAAAACTGTCACATCCCAACATTCCCAAATTTTATATTTGGTACTGCCCTGCATCATGATCATCATTCACTTGCAATGACATTCTGCATTCTTGAAATTTTTTGAGTTGCAAAACACTTTTTCGAAACCCTTTTTGGAATTACTAAATGCACCTACAGGAGAATATACCGGGATTATATAAACCCACTAACTTCAACTAGTGAAAAAGATTACAAGCTTGGCCTTATGTTGACCCTCTGGTTTCTATAAAAATTTAGAGACGAAAATCACTCAATTTGGAGTTCATATGGAAAAGTTATGATAGAAATACTAAAAACAGAAAAGATTAAAAGTTTAGAAAAAAAAAACGAAACTAACCTAACCGGCCGAACCACCCTGGCCCGGCCCACCTAACCCCTGGCTAACCGCCGCTCACCGCACCCTCCCCCCCGCGCAGCGCATAGCCGCTGGGCCGGCCCACCGCAGCCTTGCTAGCCTGCACGCGCCGCAGCCGCTGACAGGCGGGGCCCGCCAGTCATACCCGCCACCGTGCCCGACCAGGACTCCACGCCGCCGCCGCGGATTCGGACGCTAACTACCTCGCCCCCTCCCCAATCTTCGGGCCTCTCTTAAGCCTCACCCCACCGCCACTTTTACCCCCTCAAACTTGCCTAGAAACCCTAGCTCGAGCTCGGATTCGAGCTCGAACTTTTCCGCCACCGCCGCCGCCCTCGGTAAGCCTCGCCACCGACGCTCCGAGCCGACCCTCCTTGCCCTCTCTACTTCTTGACGACCGCCTCGCTTCACTGTTTCACCCCGTGCTTGTTTCCCCTTGCCTCCCGCAGCGTCGCCGACTCCAGAGGAAGCCACGTAGCACCCCGACACCACCAATCGGCACGCCATCCTCCTCTGCACCTCGTCGACCGCTTTGTTGATGCCCGAGACCGCCACAACCGCCGCCAGCACCGCCGCCTGACGATCCCGCCTCCGCCACGTCATCGCGTCGGTGAGTCTCGCCACGGTCAACCTCGACCGTCCGATCTTCATAAGATCCAACGGCCTCCTTTTGTTTATGCACCAAACCGGTACAGTCCCCTCGTAGCGCGCCGCGTGGTGCCCGCGTGTCCGCGCGTCAGCATTGACCGTTCTGGAAATAAAGAAATTGATTTAAATGGCAGAAAATTGTATAAACTTGTAAAATTCATATCTTTAGATCTACTGGGCCAAAAATTGCAAATAAAATATGTGTAGAATCAGTGTCTCGTGTAGAATCTTGCTGTACCATTGTTTTACACTTTTACAGCAAGGTTTTTGTCCTGAATAATTAAATAAGTTAATGCTCATTTTAGAGTAATTAAATTATAAAATAAGTTCTGTGACTCCAAAAATTGCAAATAATATGTCCCTGGAATCAGTAGAACAAGAGGAATCTCAAAGTGAATTAAAAGGTTAGTCTTACAGTAATAATTTTTGCAGAATCTATTTAAAGGCTTATTGCAGTACTTTAATTACTCAGGGAGTTATATAAATCCTTTTTGAGAAATTCTAATTGGTACTGTTCCTATTTAGAGTTGCCTACACAGTAGAATTTTTCCAAGATTTTAAAAACAGTATGTTAGCAGTGGTGAATTATTTAGTTTCTAGCTCTATTATTGAGCATTATAAATTGCGTACTTGTTTTCTTTGCGCTAAAAATAATTTCCATGCATGCATACGGTAGCTTAACTGAATAAGATTATGTGATGCTGCTGTAGCATCAATCCACTTGTCATGCATGCATCTTGCATCATCTTTGTTTTCATATAATTATGGATGGTTTGTTTATGATTGCAATTGTATCGTGTAGATTGTGACGAGTGCAACGCTTGCTCGTGTGTGGATTGTTCTTCCGACCACTACAACCAAGGCAAGTAGATGCTACCTTGTTCATGATGTCGTCCTACTATTTTCAATGCATTGTCGTGTATTTTGTAGATGCATGTGTAGGATATTACTATCGCTATGCTATGTCCTATTATGTGGTAGGGCTTTCCCTGTAGATGAACCACTGTTGGGAGATGTGCTTAGCCATGCTACGATGAACGAGGGCTGGGTTACATCACTATAAGTTGTTTCTAAATGTGTTGGTTTGTGAAAACTAAAACAACTTAATCAATGAATCTCCTGGGTGTGATGGGATTGATAATTTTTGGTGGTATCATTGCGGAAAGGCACCCAAGTATCAAGATAAAATGATTGGCTTCTTTATTTTGTAGCTTACATGTACGACCATGTGCCAATAATGAAATGGGCGGTTGGTTGGACTTAGTAGGTTGTGGTAACTCGAACCCGCGTATCCAGATATGTAGAATTTTGGTAGGTTGGACCGGTGCGCGTCGGGATTGGGGAGCTACTTCCCGAACGGTATCTTCTTGGACTTCTCCCTATCATCACCCAATATTAGAGTGATGGTACGAGCTGGGCTGGCCAAGTCACATGGGTAAAGTGTACTAACCCCTGCAGGGTGTATAATCTAATCGATTAGCCGTGTCCCCGGTTATGGACGTCTGAGTTGCTTGATATTTATTCCATGACATGTTTCTCGCTCATTCTAATTTCATAATTTCTTTAATGTTGTTGGGTTAACTTAAGTGGGATCTTTTCAAAGAAAAGCAAAAACTGTTTAAGAAAGTAGGACAAAGGTATTTGCAAAAGCAAGCTAGCCACAACTCCACTTGCCAAATATGCATGTAGATGTTAGCACTATTGTCTCCTTTAATAGCTCTACTTGCCATACATTCCATGTATTGACCCTTCGGGGCTGCTACGTTTCATGTTGCAGGATATTCCGATTCTGAGTAATCGATTTAGGCCACGGTACTCCACTCGGCACTTGTTCACTTGTGGGAAATTTGAAGAATGGAGGATTTACTATATTTATGTTGCTACTTGAGTAACATTGAGCTAGCCTTGAGCTAAGCTTTTATTGTAATAATGATACTCTGGATCTTCGTTATTTATGATACACGGATATTTTGCTATGTTATTCATCTTATTCTATTGTGAGCCAATGAACCGATCCAGGGATTGGCATGTCACATAGAAGCTACGGTCTTTTCAGAACCGTGGTGTTTACAAGATGGTATCAGAGCCCGTGTGTCGACTGTAGGATCGTGACCTAGGTTTGGATTAGGAAGCCATAGAATTATTGAAGCTTATATTAACTCTGTCTTTTATCTTATGCCTTTCACCCTCGTAAATTCTTACCATATGCTATTCTCACACTTTCCTCTTTTAATTGATAGATGGGAGAAGTCAGGACTGAGTATGCAACCATGGAGTCACCAAGGCCCTTTGCAAGACAGTTAGCACAGCTCTCGCAGTCATTGGGATTGCCACTGCCCATGTTCAAGGGAAGAAGGCTGTATACCTATGGATATGGCGAGAATGCATGGGAGATCACCACTTTCATCTTCAGGGGACACCGCCTTGCCAAACCCTGTGCATCTGATATACACCAAGACATACTGCAACTGGGGAATTGGAATAAAATTGGCCTTGCATGAAGCCCTGTCTCGCCAGTGCCATCTTGTCCGACACCTACTGCCAGCAGACTCACCCTACCGTGACTATGGGAGGTGTGATGAAGATGGGAACATTGTGGTTACCCTGGGCGACAGGAACAACATGCCTCCCCGTCGGAGGCACATAGAGGATATGGAAAGGGAGAATGGAGCTCTAGGTGAGAAAGTGATGATGGTAAAGGAGATAGCAGATTTTGCCAGCAATGGTATGGTGATCCAAGGACTGGAGATAGAGACCTTGCATGAAGCTGTGGGTGTTCTGGAAAATGCCCTGGTAGGCAGGGATGCATCCATGGCTCAGCTTAATGGAACTGTGCAGAAAACAACCAGACCATACAACAGTTGCAAGGGACCGTCCAGGAAAGGGAACAAACTATTGAAGATATGGCAGCCCAGATTGCTGCTCTCCAAGCACAGCTGAATCCACCCTCTGATGATGACAATGGATATGATGGCAACAATGATGATGATGATGATGACAGTGGGAACGATGATGATGAGGACGAGGATGATGATGATGGAGACGATGATGGTGGAGGAGATGAAGCTATTGCAGCCGCAACAGAGAATGAAGAAGAAGAGGAGGATCTAGAAGAGGTGGAGTTTGAGATTTCAAGTGATGACTCAGGAGAGGTGTACACTCCGCCGCGATGGTTGGATTGTGGACAGAAGCGCCAACGCATGAGTGCAAGGACCTACCGCAACCTCTTCGAGAAGTAGCTAGAAGTCCACCAATTAGTCCTCGTTAGGTAAAATCGTTAGGATTAGTCTCGATCGATGTAAAACTTAATTAGTGTTAGTTTAAGAGTGTTCAGTTGCTCCTATGTGTACTCCAATATCCCAGAATTATTTGTGCGAATTTTATGAAGAGTTATGGCAAGTTTGGTTAATATCTGAGTTATTCCTATTGCAGTTTTTCTGCTGACACAGCAGTACTGTACGAATTTTCATATTTTACTGGTATCTGGGAAAAATCTGAAACAAATAGGGTTGGTTCGAAACTCTCTTTACTGTATGCACAAAAATCAGCAAAAATTACTGACGAGTTTAAGTCAGGTAGAAAAATTCGTGAACACTGCTGGACTATTCTGGCAGATTGCTGTTTTTAATGCTTTGTTGATCTATTGTGTAGATAACCATTGCCAACTCTTCTAAAAACTATTTCAGTAGATATATACTACTAGGATAACCCCTGGTATGTTGCTGGATCATTGTTTGCTGATGTGTTGCTTGCTTGAGATTGTCTGTGCTTGTCCTTGTTGTTGTTTGGTCATAATGCATGGGTAGGATCCTGTTTTCGTAATCGATTCTTTCTAAACTTACCTGTGCTGAACCACAGATGCCTCCCCGCCGTCAACCCACTGAGTTGGAGCAGCTCATGGCAGCTCAGGCACAGCTGACCCAAGTTATGACCCAGTTCATGGAAGCTCAGAACAATAACAACAATGGGAACAACCAGCCTCATGGAGATGCTCTCACTAGGTTTATGAGGCTAAGGCCAGCGAAGTTCTCTACTGCAACGGAGCCGATGGTTGCTCTCGACTGGTTGCGTTCAGTCAACAAGGATCTGGTGACTGTCGGGTGCACAGATGCTGAGAAGGTGAGATTTTCCGCTCACCTACTGGAGGGACCAGCCGCTTCGTGGTGGGACACTTTTCAGATTACCCACCCGCTGGACACTGCGACTTGGGCAATGTTTGAGGAAGGTTTCAGGACCAACCACGTATCTTCAGGAGTTCTGAGCCTGAAGAGGAAGGAATTTCGCAACTTGCGCCAAACCAACCGCACCGTGGCTGAGTATATTGAGGAGTTCAACAACCTGTCTCGTTATGCACCTGAGGATGTTGACACTGATGCCAAGAGGAGGGAGAGGTTCCTGGATGGCCTCAGTGATGAGTTTTCAGTGCAGCTACTGGTGGTCTATTGCCCCACTTTCCAGGAGCTTATGGACAAGGCCAGAATCTTAGAAGGGAAGCACAAGAAGGTGGAAAACCGCAAGAGAAAGAGTAGCAATCACCACTCTGGTTCTCACCACAAGTCTCGCACTTCTTATGATGGATACTCCAAGCATGGAGGGAGTGACCATGGGCACCATGGGAGCCATGACCGCCACCACCATGGAGGCGATGGACATCGCCATGATAGCCACAATAGCAACGGCCACAACCACAAGGGAGGACACACTCACCATTCTGGAGGACACAGTGGACATGACCGCAACCGTGATCGCAGCTTCGTGAAGAAGGATCTGAGTGAGGTGACATGCTTCAAGTGTGGCCAGAAGGGACATTATGTAGACAACTGTCCGGAGAAGAAAGGACTGAAGCCAACCAACAACCAGAAGGCCATAGTGAACCACATGAATGTGGAGGAGATCCCGGATGAGCCTGATCTTGTGATTGGTAAGTTTCCAATCAACACTCACCCTGCACTTATACTTTTCGATACTGGTGCATCGCATTCATTCATATCAAGGGCATTTGTGGATAAGTATAAGTTACCTACGGAGTCTATGAAAGAGTCTATTAGAGTGAGTTCACCTGGAGGGGATATGATAGCTAGCGCGGGATGCCGCGACTTAACTGTGAGGATTGGAGCACACAATTTCATTGCACATCTGGTAGTGTTGGAATCACAAGGTCTAGATGTAATACTGGGTATGGACTGGATGTCTATGCATGGGGGACACATAGACTGTGCACAGCGAGCTGTTTCACTCAAAACCCCGGATGGTAAGAGAATTAGGTTCAAGTCGGTTGTGCGACCGGGAAGGTGTAAGATGAGTTCACTTAAGGGGGTTAGCATGGATACTGTGCCTGTGATTAAGGAGTATCCCGACGTGTTTCCGGAAGAGCTGCCAGGGATGCCACCTGACAGGGATGTGGAGTTCTCATCGATCTGATGCCGGGAACAAGACCTATAGCAAAGAGACCATACAAGATGGATGTGGATGAACTGAAGGAACTAAAGAAATAGTTAAAGGAGCAGTTGGACAAGGGGTTCATTCAGCCTAGTTCGTCGTCATGGGGTGCACCTGTTCTGTTTGTGGAGAAGAAAGACAGCAGCAAGAGATTAGTGGTGGACTATCGCTCGCTGAATGAAGTGACCATCAAGAACAAATACCCCCTGCCGAACATAAATGATTTGTTTGATCAACTGGAAGGAGCAAAGGTGTTTAGCAAAATTGATCTGCGATCGGGCTACTTCCAACTGAAAATCCGGGAGGAGGACATACCAAAACTGCTTTCACTACTAGGTATGGTTTATATGAGTATACAGTTATGTCTTTTGGACTAACGAATGCCCCGACATATTTCATGACCATGATGAATAAGGTATTCATGGAGTACTTGGACAAGTTCGTGGTTGTGTTCATTGATGACATACTGATATACTCCAAGGATGATGCTGAGCACAAGAAACAGCTGTGACTGATTATGGAGAAGCTGAGGGAACACAAGCTGTATGCCAAATTCAGCAAGTGTGAATTCTGGCTTAACACTCCTGGATTTCTTGGACACGTGGTGTCAGGAGAAGGAGTCGCTGTTGATCCAAGCAAAGTGACTGCAGTGACTGAGTGGGAAGCGCCCAAGAATGTGGGTGATATTCGTAGCTTTTTGGGACTTGCTGGATATTACAGGAGGTTCATTGAAAACTTCTCCAAGATTGCTAAGCCGATGATAGAACTTCTAAAGAAGGAGAGGAAGTTTGAATGGACGGATGCGTGAAGCCGACTTCGTGAACCGGGCCGACTAGTGACCGCACATTGCGTGTTTACCGATCTTGAAGGATTTCCAAGTGTCTTGTGATGCTTCTCGGCGTGGACTTGGGAGTGTGCTGATGCAAGATGGGAGAGTGGTGTCATATGCCTCGCGGCAACTTAAACACCATGAGAGGAATTATCCCACGCATGAATTGGAATTAGCATCAGTGGTTCATGCGCTCAAAGTATGGAGGCACTACCTGATGGGAAAACATTGCGATGTGTACACCGACCACAAGAGCCTGAAGTACATATTCACACAAAAGGAACTGAACATGAGGCAAAGGAGATGGTTGGAACTTATCAAGGATTATGATATGAATCTGCAATACCACCCAGGAAAGGCCAATGTAGTGGCAGATGCTTTGAGCCGGAAGGTTTATGCCAATGGATTGACAATTGGAGAATTGCAAGAGGATTTGTGCAAGCAATTCAAGGACCTTAGACTAGAGGTAGTGTCTGAAGGATATTTGGCATCAATGGAAGTCCAACCAACACTACAGGACAGGATCAAGAAGGGTCAAGTAGGAGATAAGGAGATGGATGAAGTAAATGAAAAGATGAAGGAGGATCGAGCAAAAGAATTCCGCGAGGATGAGCAAGGAACCTTGTGGTATGGAAATCGTTTATGCGTTCCCAACGATCCGGAGTTAAGGAAGTTGATTCTGCAGGAAGCTCATGACTCGCCGTATTCCATACATCCGGGCAGTACGAAGATGTATATGGACCTAAAGGACAGATTCTGGTGGAACAACATGAAGGGAGACATCGCTGATCATATTGCCTTATGTGACGTATGCAGCCGAGTGAAGGCGGAACACCAGAAGCCAGCAGGACTACTGCAGCCATTGCCTGTGTTGGATTGGAAGTGGGATAGAGTGGGAATGGATTTTATCACAGGATTACCCAGGACCAGATCGGGATATGACTCCATTTGGGTAGTGGTCGACCATTTGATCAAGGTAGCCCACTTTATACTGGTGAATACGACATACACGAGTGCAAAATTGGCCAAGATTTATATGGACAGGATTGTGTGCCAACATGGAGTTCCTAAGAGTATTGTATCTGACAGAGGCACCCAATTTACCTCACACTTCTAGCGCTAGGTGCACGAGTCGCTTGGGACTAGGTTGGAGTTCAACACAGCATTCCACCCCCAGACTGATGGACAGACCGAGAGGGTAAATCAGATTTTGGAAGATATGCTGAGAGCTTGCGCTTTGGCTCATGGTTCTAGTTGGGATGAGAATTTGCCGTATGCTGAGTTTTCCTACAACAACAGCTATCAAACCAGCATCAAGACGTCACCGTTTGATGTGCTATATGGGAAACGGTGCCGGACACCATTGCTATGGGATGGAGTAGGAGAACGTCAGCTATTTGGACCTGATTTGATCAAGGACGCTGAGGAGAAAGTCGCCATGATTAGGGACAGGCTGAAGGTAGCACAATCAAGGCAGAAGAGCTACGCTGACGCCAAGCGCAAGGAAGTGGTGTATGAGATAGGTGATAGAGCATACCTCAGAGTGTCGCCACTTCGTGGAATCAAGAGATTTGGAATCAAGGGTAAGCTGGCACCTCGGTTTATTGGGCCATATCGGGTCTTAGCACGCAAAGGAGAGGTTGCTTATCAGTTGGAGTTGCCAGAGGCTCTGTCCGCTGTCCACAATGTGTTCCACGTGTCCCAGCTGAAGAAGTGCCATCCGGAGATGGTGGATACACCATTAAGAGACACTGTGCCGCTAGAGGAGGTTCAGCTTGAGAATGACTTGACCTATGAGGAGAAGCCAGTCAAGATACTGGAAACAGCGGAGAGGATTACCCGTACCAAGACGATCAGGTTTTTCAAGGTGCAATGGAGCCACCACACCGAAGACAAGGCCACTTGGGAGCGTGAGGATGACATCCGAGAAGACCACCCACACCTATTTGCTAGCCGCGCCGAATCTCGGGGACGAGATTCATCTTAAGGGGGTTAGTCTTGTCACATCCCAACATTCCCAAATTCTAGATTTGGTACTGCACTACATCATGATCATCATTCACTTGCAATGACATTCTGCATTCATGAAATTATTTGAGTTGCAAAACACTTTTTCGAAACCCTTTTTGGAATTACTAAATGCACCTACAAGAGAATATACCGGGATTATATAAACCCACTAACTTCAACTAGTGAAAAAGATTACAAGCTTGGTCTTATGTTGACCCTCTGGTTTTTATAAAAATTTAGAGACAAAAATCACTCAATTTGGAGTTCATATGGAAAACTTATGATAGAAATACTAAAAACAGAAAAGATTAAAAGTTTAGAACAAAAAAACGAAACTAACCTAACCGGCCGAACCACCCTGGCCTAGCCCACCTAACCCCTGGCTAACCGCCGCTCACCGCACCCGCCCCCCGCGCAGCGCATAGTCGCTGGGCCGGCCCACGTAGCCTTGCTAGCCCGCACGTGCCGCAGCCGCTGACACGCGGGGCCCGCCTGTCATCCCCGCCACCGTGCCCGACCAGGACTCCACGCCGCCACCGCGTTTCTCGGCCGATTTGGCCGCTAACTACCTCGCCCCCTCCCCAATCTTCGGGCCTCTCTTAAGCCTCACCCCACTGCCACTTTTCCCCCCTCAAACTTGCCTAGAAACCCTAGCCCCCTCCCCAAACTTTTTCGCCGCCGCCTTCCTCGGTAAGCCTCGCCGCCGATGCTCCGAGTCGCCCCCCTTGCCCTCTCTACTCATTGACGACCGCCTCGCTTCACTGTTTCACTCTGTTCTTGTTTCCCCTTGCCTCCCGCAGCGTAGCGCCGCCAATTGCTCGGCGGAGCACCGCCGACGCCGCTCGCCTCCAGCCGTCCGTCGTCGACGCCAGAGGAAGCCACGTAGCACCCTGACGCCACTAATCGGCACGCCATCCTCCTCTGCACCTTGTCGACCTCTTTTCCGACGCCGGAGACCGCCACAACCGCCGCTAGCACCGCCGCCCGACGAGCCCGCCGCCGCCACGTCATCGCGTCGGTGAGTCTCGCCACGGTCAACCTCGACCGTATGATATTCATAAGATCCAATGGCCTCCTTTTGTTTCTGCACCGAACCGGTACCGGCCACTTGTAGGCCAAGCGTGGCTCAAGTGTCCGCTGTGTCCGTTCTGGAAATAAAGAAATTGATTTAAATGGCAGAAAATTGTATAAACTTGTAAAATTAATATCTTTAGATCTACTGGGCCAAAAATTGCAAATAAAATATGTGTAGAATCAGTGTCTCGTGTAGAATCTTGCTATACCATTGTTTTACACTTTTACAGCAAGGTTTTTGTCCTGAATAATTAAATAAGTTAATGCTCTTTTGAGAGTAATTAAATCATAGAATAAGTTCTGTAACTCCAAAAATTGCAAATAAGATGTCCCTGGAATCAGTAGAACAAGGGGAATCTCAATGTGAATTAAAAGATTAGGCTTACAGTAATAATTTATGCATAATCTATTTAAAGGCTTATTGCAGTACTTTAATTACTCAGGGAGTTATATAAATCCTTTTTGAGAAATTCCAGTTGGTACTGTTCCTATTTAGAGTTGCCTATACAGTAGAATTTTTCCAAAATTTTACAAATAGTATGTTAGAAGTGGTGAATTATTTAGTTTCTAGCTCTATTATTGAGCATTATAAATTGCGTACTTGTTTTCTTTGCGCTAAAAATAATTTCCATGCATGCATACGGTAGCTATACTGAATAAGATTATGTGATGCTGATGTAGCATCAATCCACTTGTCATGCATGCATCTTGCATCATCTTTGTTTGCATATAATTGTGGATGGTTTGTTTATGATTGCAATTGTATCATGTAGATTGTGACGAGTGCAACGCTTGCTCGTGTGTGGATTGTTCTTCCGACCGCTACAACTGTCGTGGGAATAGTCACGGCAGATGCTGCAATCGGCAGCGAGTAGTAGAACGAGGGGCAAGGGCGGCCAGCCATCTGTGGTGCAAGATGAGGGCAAAGACACAGGGTTTTACCTGTGTTACCCCTTGAGGGTAAAGACCTACTCCTGCTAGATTGTATTATGGAGGTGTTACAATGGGCGAGCTCGGCGGCTAGGCGGTGAATCGCTTGGGTGTATGAGGGAACGTATCTCTACTCGCCCTATAGGGAGGTTTATATAGGCTTACCTCCCCTAGGGTTTACATATCTCAATTGATTCAGTTAAAGCTTCGGTAATCGTTTAAACCTAATCCGATGGCCTATCTACTCGCTGGGCCTTGACAAATCGCTTGGTTCCTCGCTGGGCTTCAATCCATTCGCCGTCCTGCAGGCCCACTCGCCGGTTCTTGGGCCAGTCGGAAACGTCCTGCTGGGTATACCCCGGTAGGCATATCCCTATCAATAGTCCCCGAGGCCGTCAGCGATTAGGCGTAGGTGGCTGCTGGCAGTCGGAGTATACGGCTTCAGAGTAGGCATCCAGTCGAATCGTCGGGCTCTGATAAAGGAGGAAACCAGTGATCCAGGTCGCAGCTTTGGCGAGTCGAGTCGGCGATACACTGTCATAGTGTCTGGGTCGGCGAGTCGAGCGGATGTAGTTGGACCGTCATCGCGGTCAAACTAGCCGTTGGGGGTAATCCAACGGTAACTTTTGGCGTAATCATCGCGCGGTAACGGCTTCCTGATTTGGCGGGTAACATCCCCTATATAAGGAGAATGGCAGGTGATCAGAGAGCCACCTTCTCACCGCTTCTTCCGACTGCGCGCATTTTCCTTCCCTCGCATCGCGATCCAGCCGACCCGAAATCCCCCGACCCCCAACAAACCTCTCGGCCATGGCCCTTTCCACCGAACCGTGGGGTAGATCCAAGTGCATGAGGGCAATCGGCCTCTTCGAGGAGGCCGGATCTTGCGAGCCGCTTTTGGCGATTCCAGCCGGAGCGACCCCAAATCCGCGAGAGGGAATTCGTTTCACCAGTCATCTCGGCGGGCTAGGGTTTCCTACGCCTGTTCTTCCGGCGCTTACTTACTACGGATAGCCTCAGATCTAGGTCCCCATAGCATCGAGCAGCTCGCCATCTTCGTGGCGTTCGCGAATGCTACTTTGGCCGGCCCTACTTCCCTTGTGGCGGATCATTCCACGGACGGATCAGCCGCGAGGAAGCAGGCGGCCCAATGCTAGCCGCGGGCGGCCTGACGTTCCAGCTCAAGTCCAAAGCTTCGTTCTACGATCTGATGCTGCCCGCCAAGGCAGCGAGGGACTGGAAGAAGTCGTGGTTCTATGTGGCCGAGGCGACTCTGGAGGACGAGGTGGCGATCCCGCGGTATTCCGCCAATCGATCCGAGCCGCGCCATCTCCAAGTCGGCAAGCTCCCCAACGATCAGCGGATGGTCGTTGACGAGATGCTCCAGACCATCTGCGGTCTGAAAAAGAAGGGCCTCCAGACGATAAACTTGTACAACTGCTGGCTCGGGCGGCGGCTCATTTCACTCGCCCAGCGCGACCACTACATGTACCAGTACACGGGTCGGGGAGACTCGACGAAGGCCTGCCTCGACGAGTGGAAGCTGGAGGACTATCTCCCAGCACTGAAGAAGATTACCCAGGCGGTGTACCTGGACGCGTAGGCCGGGGTCACCCCCTATACCGCAAAGCGTCCAGCTCCAACGGTAACCACTTTACTTTGCTCGCAGTCGCAGTTTATGCAGTCGCGGTGATTCTGATTTTACTTTGTATTCATCGCAGCTATTCCCGGCCTTCGGAGTTTGTATTCTCGTATGCGATATATGTGTTGTTGTTATGTGTTTTGTTATTTTGGTCGACTCGCCCGAGCTCGAAGAGCCAGTCGCTAGGCGACTCCCTTGAGTGCTCTGTACTTTACCGTTTTCCCTTGCGCGAACGAGGCCGGGTGGCCGAGTCCCCGAGCGTGGTACTTGGTTGTTCTAGGCGCGACTCAAGGGTGGTTGAGGACTTAGCACGTTGGTTTGAGCGCGTCACTCCTGCCTGGCCCGTGGGGTCAGTCGCGTGGCGAGTCCTGGGCATGCTCTCCTACTTGGAGTTTTCCCTGACCGCTCGCAATGAACTGGTCTTAAGTCCCCGGGCGTGGTACTTATACAAACAAACAAGCCAAGATCTATCTACTAGATTGTAGCAACGAGTCGATTGAACAACTCACCTGATGTATTGCACTCTTTCCGATCTCAAGATCGCAGAGACGATCCTAAGACCTTCCTCTCCTTGTTCAGGTTGTCTCTCTTCGCGATTCCGCAAAGACAAAGGCGTGGTACCTAAGTAGAGGGAGATCGTATGGTGGAGTATGAGAGGGCTATTAGTGGTCTAGAGATTAGACAAACCAATTAGAAGGCTCTAAACCGCAGGCTAAAGCAATTAGAAGCTCTAAACCAAGAGATTAGAGGATAGGAACTTGTGTGTCTCAAGGAGGCCTGCCCTCCTTTTATAGGTGGAGGGGAGTCCCTCCCCAACTCGGCCTAGGTGATCGCCGACTTGGAGGAGAGGAACCTCCTCCAAGTTGGTTTCAACCTCCTCTTGCTTGTTTCCTTTTCCAAAGTTTCTGTTAGCCGTTTGACTTTCAAACGCAATTTGACTTCATGTTTTGGAACAGCAAGAACACTTAGTACATGATGCAATCATTCAATGACACATTCATGTACCGGACAATCCGGACCCTTCTAGAACATTCACTTTCCTTATATGAATCTTATTCGGATCACCGTGATATCCCAGATCCCATCCGAGACTCAAGACAACATCGGTCTCTTTCTCATAATACCATAACTACTCAAAACAACGTCGAATCCTTATGTGTCTCCTCGGTTTCGTGAATTATGCGGACATGATCGAGACACTTACAATAACCAATAGAGGAATCTGAAATTCATATGGTTCCACATATTTCTGAATGAACCACTTACATACGATACCAATTTCCTTTGTCTCACGATAGTTTACTTATCCGAGGTTATGATATACCTAGTTCAACCGATAAGTACTCTTTTTCTTCCGTGATATGTGATCCCTTGTGACCCAGTCACATGCTTGCAAGCTAATTGGATGACATTTCACAGTATATCTATCCGTCATGGAAGGACAAATCCACTCTTGATCCATGTGTTTCAACCAATACTTTCGAACACTCAATGCCACCTTTATAGCCACCAGTTACGGTGTGGTGTTTGATGTCATCAAAGCATCCATCCGTAAAGGTGATATGCATGATCTCATGGTCGAAGGAATTAGGTTACTATGTATCGTAAAGCATATAGCAATTGAACTATTGAAATGACTTGATCTTTATGCTACGCTTATCTATAGGAGTATGTCCATCACATCATTCTCCTAATGATATGATCCTGTTGTTAATAACATCTCTATGTTCATGATCAGGAAACCATGATCATATATTAACCAACAAGCTAGTTTAACAAGAGGCTTTACTAGGGACTCTTATTTTAGTTTACAAATCACACAAGTATTAATGTTTCCGGTTAATACAATTATAGCATGGTATGTAAACATTTATCATAAGTGTGAAGATATGATAATAACCACTTTATTATTGCCTCTTGGGCATATCTCCAACAACTTAGCCGTTCGAGTCGCTATGCCGAGGATGCGGAGGACCAGGTCGCTGTGAGAAGCGAGGGCAGTTGTCTTGGCTCGTAGAACCAGTCGAGCTAGGCGACTCCAATGGGGCTCCGGGTAGGCGTTTTTCATGGACGATGCAAGACCTGAGGTGAATCAATGCTCTTACACTGCACTACTTAGCCGTGCCGATCGCTGTACCAAAGGTTGACTTCATGTTAGCGTAGCTGTTATTACGAAAAGAGTGGCACAAGTCATGGAGAGTAGGCGCAATTTGCGGTAACCGTTTCTTTTTATTTCATAGCGACTGGAGAGTACATGTGTGGGGTTCTAGGAGTAGAACTTCCGTAGGAGGTTTACATTCCATGGTCGCTTGACATCGAGTTAGCCGTCCCCGCGAACGTCGATGAGGTAGTAGTCGTCGTTGCCGAGTACGTGCCCGATGGCGAATGGGCCTTCCCACGGAGGGGAGAGCTTGTGCATGCCCTTCTTGTCCTGGATGAGGCGTAACACCAGGTCGCCTTCTTGGAAGGTGCGAGCTTTCACCCGCCGGCTGTGGTAGAGGCGGAGTCCCTGCTGGTAGATAGCGGTGCGTGACCGAGCGAGGTCATGTGCTTCATCGAGTTGGTCGATCCCGTCTTGGTGGGCAAGCTCGTTCGCAGCCTCCGTATAGGTGACGACTCGCGGCGAGTCGTGCTCGAGGTCGGTGGGCATGACTGCCTCGGCGCCGTAGACCATGAAGAAGGGAGTGAACCCTATTGATCTGTTGATCGAGGCGGATCCCGAGATGAGAGGGCAACTCGACCCAAAGACCGGGCGGTGCGCCGAGTGGTACTCGAGTCGCGCTTCAGCCATGGAGGATGCTTTGGTTGGCCTGCTCCGCCTGGCCGTTGGATTCCGGGTGGGCGACTAACGCGAGGTCGAGCCGGATGTGGTGCTCTTCGCAGAATTCGGCCATGGATCCCTTGGCGAAGTTGGTTCCGTTGTCCGTGATGATGCTGTTTGGGAACCCGTAGCGATATATGAGCTCGCGTAGGAATTTAGTGGCGGTCTTCCCGTCGCATTTCCGGACTGGCTTGGCCTCCACCCATTTCATGAATTTGTCGACGACGACTAGCAGGTGGGTGTAACCGGAGGGGGCCTTCTTGAAGGGGCCTACCATATCCATGCCCCACACAGCGAATGGCCAGGTGATGGGGATTGTTTTGAGCGCCGATCTCGGTACGTTCGTCTGGTTGGCGTACTTCTGGCACCCGGCGCACCGCTGGACGATATCGACAGCATCGGCGTGTGCGGTGGGCCAGTAAAATCCATGTCGCATAGCCTTGGCGACCAGGGAGCGGGCGGCAGCGTGGTGGCGGCAGTCAGCGGAGTGAATGTCGTGGAGGATCTTGCGTCCTTCAGCTGGTTGGACGCAGCGTTGGAACATGCCGGTGATGCTGCGCTTGTGGAGCTCGCCGTCGATGATGGTGTAGGACTTGCATCGACGAGCGATCATCCGAGCATCCGTCTCATCTACCGGCAGGGTGCCAGTTTCCAGGTAGGCGATGTAGGGCTTGGTCCAGTCGTCTGGCTCGTGGACGAGTGCGACCAAGGCTGCCTCTGGTTGGAGTGGGACTCCGATGTCGATCTCCTTCGGGGGAGAGACTGATGGCTTGGTGATCGTGTCGAGGAAAACGCCGGTGGGTGGTGCGAGTCGAGCCAACCCGATGCGAGAGAGTGCGTCGGCCTCCTCGTTCTTCTGCCTGTCGATCCACTCGATGGAATAGCCGGTGAAGTGTCCGCCCAACTTGTCCACTGCCTGGCGGTACGCCGCCATGGTAGGAGAGACAGCGTCGCAGGTGCCGGCGACTTGCCCCGTGACAAGATCGGAGTCTCCGTAGCAGCGGAGGCGATTGACGTTCATCTCCTTGGCCGCTCGCATGCCGTGGAGTAGGGCCTCGTACTCAGCCATGTTGTTGGTACAGGGTGTGAAGTCGAGGCAGAGGATGTAGCAGAGCTTGTCACCCTTTGGTGAAGTTAACACTATCCCTGCGCCTGCACCGTCCGCGTTCTTGGAGCCGTCGAAGTGCAGGCTCTAGTAATGTAGGTACGGCAGCTTCTCTGGTTGCTGGGCCTCTTCCCAGTCGGCGATGAAGTCTGCCAGTGCCTGTGACTTGATCGCTTTTCGTGGCTCGTATTTGATGTTGTGGACACCGATCTCGACGGCCCATTTGGCGACCCGCCCGGTCGTCTCGCGGTTGCGGATGATGTCTTGCAATGGTGCGGAGGAGACGACCGTGATCGGGTGCTCCTGGAAGTAGTGCGGCAGGCGCCGCTGAGCTCTGAAGACCGCGTATACTAGCTTTTGGTACTGTGGGTACCGCTGGCGCGACTCGGTGAGGACCTCGCTGATGTAGTACACCGCCGCTGGACTGGGCGCCTTTCCTTCCTTCCGGTCGCCGACGACCATCACGGCTTGACGACGCCGGAAGCCGCGACGTAAACCAGCATGGGTTCTTTGTCGGCGGGGCAGCGAGTAATGGTGCGGCGAGTAGCACCTTTTTGAGGTCGCGAGCGCCGTCCGCCTCCTTGTCCCAATCGAAGGTGGGGTTCTTGCGCATCGCGTATAGGGCATCGCCTTTTCGCCAGCGGGGATGAAGCGATCGAGAGCTACTCGCCCGCCAGCTTCGACGCCGCGCAGCACTCGGGTTTTCCGAGCCGGGCGATCGTGTCGATCTTCGTGGGTTCGCCTCGATCCCTCGTTTGGAGACGACGTCCCAAGAGTTGTCCGCGGTACACAAGGTGCACTTGCTGGGTTGAGCTTTATCTTGTATGTTCGCAGGTTGGCGAATGTTTCCGCCAGTCGGCGAGTAGGTCCCTTGGCGGCGGATTTCACGACCACGCCGTCGATGTAGACGTGGATGTTGCGCCAATTTGGCTCGCGAGGCATTCTTGCATGCACCGCTGGTAGGTCGCCCGGCGTTCTTGAGGCCGAAGGTCATGGCGGTGTAGCGAAGGCTCGAATGGCGTGATGAACGCCATATTCTCCTCGTCTTCGACGACAGCCATTTTGATCTGGTTGTACCCGAGTAGGCGTCGAGGAAACATAGCGACTCGAGCCCGCGGTTGAATCGATTATCTGGTCGATCCGCGGAGGACGAATCGCCTTTGGGCGGCGCCGTTCAGGTTTGTGTAGTCGATACACATTCTCCAGGTCCCGTTCTTCTTCTCGACCAGGACTGGGTTTGCCAGCCACTTGGAGTACTTGATTGGCCGGATGAAGCCGGCAGCGAGTAGACGCTGCACCTCCTCGGCGATTGCTCGACGGCGTTCTTCATTGAAGGGCCACAGCGACTGTTTGACAGGTCGCACTTTGGGGTCGGCGTTTAGCTTGTGCTCAGCGAGCTCCCTAGGGACACCGGGCATGTCATAGGGCTTCCATGCGAAGATGTCCCTGTTCTCACGGAGGAACTCGATGAGCGCGCCTTCCTATGCTGGGCTCATGCCCGTCCCGATCGTCACCGTCTGGTTGGAGTCGCCTGGGATCAGCTCGACGGTGCGGGTGTGCGTCGTGGCCTCAAAGGTTGAGGTGTTTGCGCCCTCCGAGTTGGGCTTCTTTAGTATAGTGGGGTCGTCGTTGTTGACCCCGCTCCCGTACTTGGCGAGCTTGTCGGCGTGATTGGTCTCCGCCGCGATGACGGCGTCAGCGAGCTCGGCTCCTTTGGCCTCACACTCGGCGGCCATGTCGGGGTCGCCGTGGATGGTGATGACGCCACACGGCCCGGGGAGCTTCATCGCGTTGTACGCGTAGTGGGGTGCTGCCATGAATTTAGCGAACGCCTGACGCCCCAGGACGCAGTGGTAGGGGCCGTCGAAGGGCACCAGCTCGAAGACAATCCGCTCGGTGCGGAAGTTTGCCGGTGTGCCGAAGGTGACTGGCAGCGTGACCTTGCCGATCGGGTACGCCTTCCGACCGGGGACGATGCCGTGGAATGTGGTGTGGGTTGTCTCGATCATCGACTGCGGAAGTCGCAGCCGTCTGAAGGTGTCGAGGTACAGGATGTTGATGGAGCTGCCGCCATCCATCAATGTCTTGGGGAGCCAGTAGTCGCCGACCTTGGACTTGACCACCAGGGCGACTCGTCCTGGGTACTCGATGCGTGGCGAGTGGGGAACGTCCACCTGTGCCACCGCGTTGACGGCGACAGCGCGGGCGATGACCTTCTTCTCGCGATTCGTGTTGAAACCTGTGAAGGTGTGGAGCGAGCCGGCCACTTTGCCGACCGCCGTTTGGCGGGTCGTTGTCTGGGTCCTCCCGCGCTCGCCGTGCCTTCTCGATTTCCCTGAGGGTGTGGCAGTCGGCGGTGGTGTGCATTGCGGGCTTTCCTTCCTTGCTATGAAACGCACATGGTTGGTTAAGGAGAGCCGCGGGGTCGAACCTTGGCTTGGCGTTGTAGTTGCCGCCGTCGCGGCGGAAGCTCTTGGGCTCGCGTTGCGCGTGCCCGGCGTTGGCGACGAAGTCGACTCGCCCGTCACTGCGGCGCTTGCCGGTGAGGCGAGTGTTGCTGTAGCGTAGATCGGATCGTCATCCGTTGTCGTTGCCGCTCGTGCGGCGCTGTCCTCCCGACTCGTCGTCGGTTTCCTAGTTTGGGTCTTCCTCGGCGTACCGTTTGGCAATCTCGAGGAGGTCGGGGATGTTGTCGAGTGTGCGGGAGTGTCGCTTGAGCTTGGCGACCAGGGGCTCGTAGCGGCACGAGGTCTTGAAGCAATGGATCGCGGTGTCCGGGTGGATGCCGACCGCGTTGTACCAAAGTTCTTGCCACCATTGGACCCAGTTGCGGGTCGACTCGCGTGGTCCCTGGACGCATCGCTCCAGGTCCTCGATAGTGGTGGCATGGGTGTAGGAGCACTCGAAGTGCCTGACGAAGGCGTCGCGCATCTCCTCCTAGGAGTCGATACTGTCCTGGGGGAGGGTGTTGATCCACTGCCTACACATCCCTTCCATCATCAGGGGGAGGTACCGGGCGGCTAGCAGGTCGGTGTAGCCTGCAATCCCCATCGCCATGAGGTATGTGTCGAGCCAGACGGCGGGGTCGTACGAGGAGTCGTACTTTTCTATCTCCTTTGGCGCCTTGAAGTTTGGCGGGTACTTCTCGCCTCGGATCATTGGTCCGAAGCACTTGGGTCCGAGTCGACTGAGCGACCCCATGGGCTCGCCATCGCGGCGATTGGTTAAGGTATGTCGCAGGTCGTCGGGCTGGCGTGCGCGCCAACTTTGGTTGTTGATGATGTGGGTGCGGGCGTCGATGGGTTGCCCGTTGGGGGCGACAAGGTTGTTTGCCGGCCTAGGGTCGTTGGTGGAGAGTGCCGCATTCGTGGGTCGGTGTTGGAGCTACGGTGGCTCTGGTGGCGGGCAATTGAGGGTGTTTGCCGCCGCGGGGTGGCCGCTTGAGGCCGCTCTGCTTCCCGAGGAACGCGAGTATACTCGTCCTTGCGAGTCGGCGCCCTCTCTTTGCTGCTCGACGGCTTTCGCGAGCAGGGCCTTGACGTATTCGATATGTAGGGCGCCGTTGCCTGTGGCCGTGATGCTGTCCGCTGCTGCTCGTCCTGCCACGAGGTTGTCCATCGGGGTGGAGAACAGCGGGAGGCCGTTTGCGTCTCGCTCCCATGAGGAGACTACTATCCGTGGCTGGTCCCTGGGAGGGGTGCGGTTGGGTGGAGGTGGGGCACCCATTGCCGTTGATCCTGGCGGGGGCCGGGCGCTTCCTCCTGGTGGCGCGTTCTCGCAGATCGCGCCGCCACGCGGGCCGGGTCGTTTCGTCGGTTCAGGGCACGCCCAACGGTGGGGTTCAGCGTGACCTGATCCGCTGGGTGGTAGCGGGATAGCTCTGCGCCACCTGCCGAGGCGAAATTTTTCGCGCCGCTTGTTCCTTGCGATCGCCTCCGCCAGCCAGCGGAGTTCGACCTCCATTTCCATGGCGTTAGGAGGATTGGGGTGGAGACGGATCCTCCGGCGGATCGCGCCGTCGCCATGTAGGTCGCGGTGTGGCGACCGGTTCCGTCACGGAGGTCGGCGGAGTTCTCCGACCCGGAGTCGAACTCGAAGATCCCGAGGATGGAGGGGTCCTCGAAGTCTCCCGCGTTGGAGACCTGGGCGATGGAGCCCGCGGACGAAGCCGCGGTGATGGATCCGGCGAGTGACGCCGGGGTTGCCGAGTCGGCGTCGTCGGTGAGGGCCGCGTCCTCTGCGGCCGCTGAGTTCTCGGCCACGTTGTTGTGGGCCGAGTTGTACTCGGAGGCGAGGCGATGGATCGTGCGGATCTGGCTCTCGGAGAGCCGTTCGCGTGGCAGCGACTCGCGGATGCGAGCCGAATCCTCCAAGACGATGACGTCGGTGAGACCGACGAAGAGGCTGATCGTGCCGATCGGCAGGATCACGCTGTGAGTGACGGGTCACGCCGCCGGGACATACCTGCTCGGCAAGATTTGTAGCATCTCGCCGATCGCTATCATGCGGCCGGTGGCGACCGTCTCGTTGATGGGCAGATTGGATCTCGCCGCAGAACACCGGCCGGACCGGACAGGCCCCACGGTGGGCGCCACTGTCGTGGGAATAGTCACGGCAGATGCTGCAATCGGCAGCGAGTAGTAGAACGAGGGGCAAGGGCGGCCAGCCATCTGCGGTGCGAGATGAGGGCAAAGACACAGGGTTTTACCCAGGTTCGGCCCCCCGGAGGGTAAAGACCTACTCCTGCTAGATTGTATTATGGAGGTGTTACAATGGGCGAGCTCGGCGGCTAGGCGGCGAGTCGCTTGGGTGTATGAGGGAACGTATCTCTACTCGCCCTATAGGGAGGTTTATATAGGCTTACCTCCCCTAGGGTTTACATATCTCAACCGATTCAGTTAAAGCTTCGGTAATCGTTTAAACCTAATCCGACTGGGCCTATCTACTCGCCTGGGCCTTCAGCTTCCAGTCGCTTGGTTCCTCGCTGGGCTTCAATCCATTCGCCGTCCTGCAGGCCCACTCGCCGGTTCTTGGGCCAGTCGGAAACGTCCTGCTGGGTATACCCCGGTAGGCATATCCCCATCAACAACCAAGGCAAGTAGATGCTACCTTGTTCATGATGTCGCCCTACTTTTTTCAATGCATTGTCGTGTATTTTGAAGATGCATGTGTAGGATATTTCTATCGCTATGCTATGTCCTATTATGTGGTAGGGCTTTCCCTGTAGATGAACCACCGTTGGTAGATGTGCTTAGCCATGCTACGATGAACGAGGGTTGGGTTACATAACTATAAGTTGTTTCTAAATGTGTTGGTTTGTGAAAACTAAAACAACTTAATCAACGAATCTCCTGGGTGTGATGGGATTGATAATTTTTGGTGGTATCATTGCGGAAAGGCAACCAGGTATCAAGAGAAAATGATTGGCTTATTTATTTTGTAGCTTACGTGTATGACCATGTACCAATAATGAAATGGGCGGTTGGTTGCACTTAGTAGGTTATGGTAACTCGAACCCGCGTATCCAAAGATGTAGAATTTGGGTAGGTTGGACCGGTGCGCGTCGGGATTGGGGAGCTACTTCCCGAACGGTCTCTTCTTGGACTTCTCCCTATCATCACCCAATATGAGAGTGATGGTACGAGCTGGGCTGGCCAAGTAACATGGGTAAAGTGTACTAACCCCTGCAGGGTGTATAATCTAATCGATTAGCCGTGTCCCCGGTTATGGACGTCTGAGTTGCTTGATATTGATTCCATGACATGTTTCTTGCTCATTCTAATTTCATAATTGCTTTAATGATGTTGGGTTAACTTAATTGGGATCTTTTTAAAGAAAATCAAAAACTATTTAAGAAAGTAGGACAAAGGTATTTGCAAAAGCAATCTAGCCACAACTCCACTTGCCAAAGATGCATGTAGATGTTAGCACTATTGTCTCCTTTAATAGCTCTACTTGCCATACGTTCCATGTATTGACCCTTCGGGGCTGCTACGTTTCATGTTGCAGGATATTCCGATTCTGAGTAATCGATTTAGGCCACGGTACTCCACTCGGCACTTGTTCACTTGTGGGCAATTTGAAGAATGGAGGATTTACTATATTTATGTTCCTACTTGAGTAACATTGAGCTAGCCTTGAGCTAAGCTTTTATTGTAATAATGATACTCTAGATCTTCGTTATTTATGATACACGGATATTTTGCTATGTTATTCATCTTATTCTATTGTGAGCCAATGAACCGATCCAGGGATTGGCATGTCACATAGAAGCTACGGTCTTTTCAGAACTGTGGTGTTACAAAAACGGTTTGGTTGGATCGGCTGTTACAGACCGCAGGATCTCATTTAGATCGCACGGTGCAGATCGAGTGATACCCCTTCATTAAGTTGTTCTATCTAAGCCACTGGATGACAATCTAACGGCTCACAGGTGTTTGACCATCAGTTGGCGGCGCTGGCGGTGGCGACTGGCGGCGGTGCGCTCTGGTGGCGGCATCGCGGCGACTACAGGAAGCAAGGGAAGGAGGGAAGGGGTTTACTAGAATCGCCGTGCTTCACTGATGCTCGACGTGTTCAAGAGGAGGCAGGGGGCGCACGGGGACGATCGCAATTGCTCGCCGAAGTTGTCCTCTGGCTCGGGTTCGTCTGGATGTCGTCGGGGGCGAGGCTGCAGTTCGTGCCGAGGCAAAACAATGGCATGGTTAGACGCGGACGAGCGTGGGGAGTACAGGAGCATCATCGGGAGGGTTCGGGGTGGCCTGAGCTTACCAGGGGGTTCGTCGGAGCGATGGCAGATGGCGGCGCACGCTCAGGTGTCGAGGTTGCCGACGCTAGCGGACGCGCGCGGGTGAGTGGAGCACACTGGAAGGTGCCCTGACGATGGGGAGTAAGGCTGCGTGCAGTGGGAGGCGAGGGGCGGCTGGTCGGCGCCGGCATTGGCCGGAAACGTCGTCGGAGACAGAGATGGTGTGGTTCAAAATTAGAACAGCCCTGGGGTAGAGAGGCGTTGGCAAGTGAGGGGAAAGAGAGAGGAGAGTGTGGCGTTTAATCGGGCGTGGTAACTGGCGAGTTAAATCCGACCATCAACGCGAATTCAAGGAGAGTAATCACGACAATAAAAGGCGAGGAGGGGGAAAACGGCCGGCGCGGGGTTGATGACGATGAACAGGTAAGTGGGTCCTAGTTGTCTGCGAGAGTGGGAGAGAAAGATTGGGGTCCACTTGTCTGTGACTCAGCGGGTGCGTTACTCAGTGAAAAACGGTTCACTATGGGGTGAGTTAGTTGGGCTGGATTGGGCTTAGTTGGGCCAGATGGGTTGGGTCTGCTTTGTTTCACTTTTTTTATACTGAAGGCTTTTTCTTTTTCTATTTGGAATTTCTATTTTGATTTTATTTCAAGCAATTCAAACTCCAAATCAAATCAAACCACCACCAAACTTTGTGTTGATTTTAATTCTGTTTAACAACATATTCCAAAGTCCAAAACAAAATAATTATTTTATTCTTTTAGGATATATTAATAATTAAATAAATAGACCTTTAGCCTTTATTCAAATAGGATTTAATTTATTTTTAAAACTCTATTTGAAATCTAAATAATACCAAAACCTTTTCAGTAGGTTTCATTTGAAAAACAAAACACTTGGAATTTTTATTTAAAAACTTTAATAAGTTTTAGTGTCTACTTTAAATGGAAAAAGCCTTTACTTAAATAAAATTGGATATTAATAAATCCTTATTATTTTATTTAAATAAACCTTTACTATTTTTATCAAACAAAATATTTTATTTCATTTGCTTGGCCAAGATTTAATTTGGCTCTTTAAAATAATCCTTATTTATAATTCTACCTTTGCTTTTGAAAACCAAATCTTTTTATTAAAAGATCCAAAAATAGTGATTCCAACTATTATAACTTTATTATTTAATTATCTTTTTAAATCCCTTTAGGATTCTATTGGATCAAAATAGGTTTTGATGTTTCCAATTGGAATCAAAAAGTTTCTTCTCACCCTAAAAGCCAACAATTGTTTATTTTGTTTATTTATTTTTCACATTTCAAAATTTGGAAAATTTTGGGATGTGACAGGCTACCACCCTTAAAAGAAATCTCGTCCCGAGATTTGGGAAGGCTAGGGTTACAAGTTGGCTTCAAAGCAACTAGGATACTACCACCCTTAAAAGAAAGTCTCATAGGGTTACATTGATGGTTCACTTGACTATGGGTTCAACACTTAATATCCAGACAAGGAATCCTTATTTGACTCAACTGAGTTAACTAATTGCTGACATCCACCTCTTCTATCTCTTCAAAGTTTCCATCCATGTCAATGTGGTTCACATGTCCTTTCTGGGTCACATTGGAGTCATTTCCATTGGATCTTCTAGCATCCTTTTTCTTTTTCTTCTCAGGACAGTCTGATGCATAGTGTCCAAGTTCCTTGCAATTATAGCACTGCAACTGGCTAATATCTTTCTTCCTGAAAGTGTCATGTTGGTTCTGACCAAGGTCATCTCCATTTTCAGTATCATTTCTGTTATTATCACTTCCATTGCTGTTGTGGTGATACTGATGTGGTTCAGAATCTTCCTTGCTCTTTTTGAATGAACGCTTCTTTTGTGATGATCCTGAGAGATACTTGAGTTTATGCTTCCTCTTTCTGTTCTCAACTTGATTCATCTTGTTTTCCAAAATGGTGGCTTTGTCACAGAGTGATTGATAAGTTGGGACATAGGCAAAAGCTAGCTGCAGGTTCAACTCATCATTAAGTCCTTCAAGAAATTTCTCCTTTGTCTTAGCATCTGTATCAACTTCACCCGGTGCATAGCGTGCCAGATTGTTGAATTCTTCAATATACTCAGCCACACTGAGGTGACGTTGTTTCAGATTGTGGAATTCCTTTTTCTTCAAGTGCATCACTCCAGGTGAGATGTGAGATGTACGGAAACCATCCTAAAAAATAGCCCAAGTCACATCCTCAAGGGGAGTGGTGATCTGAAAGTTGTCCCACCATGTTGTTGCTGGTCCTTCAAGAAGAAATGTTGCAAACCTAACTTTTTCTTCGTCGGTGCAGCCAACAGTCACTAAGTCCTTATTCACCGAACGTAACCAATCATTGGCTAACATTGGGTCAGTTGTTTCGGAGAACCTTGCATGCCTTAGCTTCAGAAACCTGGTGAGCATATCATGTGCTGGAGGATTGTTCTGATTGTGGTTGTTGTTGTTGTTGTTGTTGTTGTTGTTCTGATTCTGTATGAACGTGGTTATCATCTGCATCAGTTGCGTCTGAGTTGTCATTATCTGCTGCATCTCAGGAGTGATGTTGTTGTTTTGGTTGGGGTTGGCACGACGGGGAGGTGTTGGTTGATAGGGGTAAGTAATGACAGATAGGCAATAGGGAGTCCTAACACACAACCTAAATCAATCAAGTTCAATCAATCAATCAAGATTTGAACAAGCAACTATCCCCTTAACAACTTATGAGCTTAACTCATGAGTTGAAGGAAACAACAAGTTTTCTTGGAATGATTAACTTGGTATGGTCATACCTCATAGGTCAATATGATCCATACACTAACATGATATCAATGTTTTGGTAGGCAATCTAATGTCTCTTGGTTTTTCACTTGTAGTCCTTAGTGATGTCTAAGTTGAAGTCCTTGGTCATGGTAGAGGCTTTGTCCATCAAGTTTAAAAGGAAGAGATGTAGAATCAAAACCAAAAAGGTTGAGGAAAGAGTTTACAAGATTGTTTGTAAATAAGTTTTAGAACAAATACAACTCCTATTTTTCTAAGGGCTTTTGTCCAATCCTAGGGTTACAATCCTATAGGCAACACAGTGCTCTGATACCATTTGTAAGGTTCCCAACCTTTAACAAGGTAGATATCCCTGTGTTTACAATGCTAGTCCCTGGATCAGTAGCTAGCATCCACAGTTAAGATGTAATATCAAGAAACAGAGGCCATAATACAATTTTATAACCAGGAATAAAATAATTCATTACATCTTACATAGCTCATTTGGTTATCTCATTACAATGCAGCAGAATAACTATATAGCATGGAGTCCTTCATCTTCAAAGTGCCACAGGAAATCATGTTGGTTATAGACTTGTAATCCTATTCAACACACTTCACTAACATCAAACAAACCTGCAACATAATAAGTTGCAGCCACAAGGGTCAATACATTTGAATTGTATTGGCAAGTTTCACTACTATGTAGAATTAAGTGGATCCTATCATTACATGCATATTTGGCTAAGTAGGGTTTAGGTTCATTTGCAGAAAGCAATATAGTTTTATCCTATCTTTTCAAAATAGTTTTGATCTTTTGTCCAATCTTTCTGAACTTCTTGGAGAACTCCAAGTGCTTCTAATCCCTTGTTGTCACCATCAAGTTTTACTTTGAGAAATTGGAATGTCGAGATCTTCCATAGCTTCAGGCCTTAGTTCCTCAGTGTTGTCCATAACCGGTGACACGGCTAAGTACTTAGAATTTGATCTTCTGCAGAAGTTGTACACTTTACCCACATGACACAATCTCGTCTTGTTGCCATCAGTGGCCGCTGGATAAGTACTCACCAAGATGGAGTACTGGCAGATCGAGAATGTGACAAAGTCTTTCCATAGAAGTCCTCCCAATACACGATGCTAGATTGTCAACCAGGCACCAATGTAGGGATAAATTTCCCGTACACAGTTCTAGTTAACCTGAAGATGCCAATGCATGGGTCTTCCACTATGTAGTTGACTAAGCCATATCCCATTTAGCATGTGGCTGTACACGGAAGCAACTGTACGAGAAACATGTTCAATCTCTAAGTCCCTGGGTGGTTTTCTTCTAGTGCACACACAAAAAGATAGCCATATAATCATGGTTCCCTTTGTTGCCACCTTGTCCAAAACTTGAGTATCCTTGTCCACCCAGGTGGTTCATTGAGTACTTGTTTTATTATATAAAACATATATCTTTCCAACACTTCATATAATCATATCATGTACCCCATCCCAAATATATAGCAGGGCTAAGCTTACTACAACTACAATATTTCCACTAAGGGAGATATAAGGGTATCCTATTAGGATTTAGCATAGCATAAAATATAGTAGTCCTTATCATGCATGTTACAAAAATCCACTAAGTGTAATGAAAATAGTAGGACATGGATGATAATTTCACTTGCCTTTTTAGTAGAGAATGTTGGTTCACTTCTTGATCTTGCAAATATCACACTCTTCTAACTTCACTACAATTCAATCAAGCAAACACAAATTCAACTAGCATTCAAACTATTTCTCACACATAAAATAACAAAAACAAGGTCATGCATGCAAGCATGCAAAAGATAGTTTTATTTAGAAAAGTGGTTTCTACTAGGCTCTAAACATTATAAAGTTCAAAGTGGTCATTTACTAAAGTAGTAAAACCATTTGCAAGAGGTTTTATCTCATATACCAAATGTTAGGCAAATCAATAACTTTATATGGTTCATCGAATATGTTCTTAATCTCAAAACTTGGTGTTTAGGGTCAGAATGTTTGAATCAAATCATTTCCCAAAGGTTTTACTCAAATTTCATTTCTAAACCAAAAACAATATTTTTATTTGACTAGAAATGCTCTAACTCCAATATTTATTACTTAACTTCCCAAAATACATTTTGAAATCCATAAGTTGGTTCCTATGGTTAGTAGGTTCAAAACAAACCATTTTGCAAAGATTTCATCTCAAAAATATATCTAGAACAATTTTTATATTCATAATAATGCTACACAAGTTTCTGCAAATTCAACCAATTTTCTAGAAGCAAAACATTAAACAAAGTGCATGGTTGGGTAGGATTTGTCTTGCTGATTCCATTGATATAAAATTTGCAAAATTTGGACGTGTAGAATTAAAGTTATGAATTTTACAAGTTTGCAAATCTAATAGATCAAATTTCTATTTTAAAACCTGAGTCTGGCCACGTGGCTCATTCCTATTGGTTGAAAACTGTCACATCCCAACATTCACAATTTCTAGATTTGGTAATGCACTGCATCATGATCATCATTCACTTGCAATGACATTCTGCATTCATGAAATTATTTGAGTTGCAAAACACTTTTTCGAAACCCTTTTTGGAATTACTAAATGCACCTACAGGAGAATATACCGGGATTATATAAACCCACTAACTTCAACTAGTGAAAAAGATTACAAGCTTGGTCTTATGTTGACCCTCTGTTTTTTATAAAAATTTAGAGACGAAAATCACTCAATTTGGAGTTCATATGGAAAAGTTATGATATAAATACTAAAATCAGAAAAGATTAAAAGTTTAGAACAAAAAAAAAACGAAACTAACCTAACCGGCCGAACCACCCTGGCCCGGCCCACCTAACACCTGGATAACCGCCACCGCACTTCAGAGATAGTCATTGGGCCCAGCAGCCTTACCTTGCAAGACGCCATAGCCCATCGACAAAGGGCCCGCTTATCATCCCGCCACTGCCCGATCAGACTCCACGCCGCCGCCGATTCGGCCGCTAACTACCTCGCCCCATCCCCAATCTTCGGGCCTCTCTTAAGCCTCACCCCGCCGCCACTTTTCCCCCCTCAAACTCGCCTAGAAACCCTAGCTCGAGCTCGGATTCAAGCTCGAACTTTTCCGCCGCCGCCGCCCTCAGTAAGCCTCGCCGCCGACGCTCCGAGCCACCCCTTGCCCTCTCTACTCCTTGATGACCGCCTCGCTTCACTGTTTCACCCCGTGCTTGTTTCCCCTTGCCTCCCGCGGCGTAGCGCCGCCAATTGCTCGGCGGAGCACCGCTGACGCCGCCCGCCTCCATCCGTCCGTCGTCGACGCTAGAGGAAGGCACGTAGCACCCCGATGCCACCAATCAGCATGCCATCCTTCTCTGCACCTCGTCGACCGCTTTGCCGATGCCGGAGACCGCCACAACCGCCGCCAGCACCGCCGCCCGAGGAGCCCGCCGCCGCCACGTCATCGCGTCGGTGAGTCTCGCCACGGTCAACCTCGACCGTCCGATCTTCATAAGATCCAACGGCCTCCTTTTGTTTCTGCACCGAACCGGTACCGGCCACTCGTAGCGCGCCGCGTGGCGCCCGCGTGTCCGCGCGTCAGCGTTGTCCGTTCTGGAAATAAAGAAATTGATTTAAATGGCAGAAAATTGTATAAACTTGTAAAATTCATATCTTTAGATGTACTAGGCCAAAAATTGCAAATAAAATATGTGTAGAATCAGTGTCTCGTGTAGAATCTTGTTGTACCATTGTTTTACACTTTTACAGCAAGGTTTTGTCCTGAATAATTAAATAACTTAGTGCTCTTTTTTAGAGTGATTAAATCATAGAATAAGTTCTGTAACTCCAAAAATTGCAAATAAGATGTCCCTGGAATCAGTAGAACAAGGGGAATATCAAAGTGAATTAAAAGGTTAGGCTTATGGTAATAATTTTTGCAGAATCTATTTAAAGGCTTATTGCAGTACTTTAATTACTCAGGGAGTTATATAAATCCTTTTTGAGAAATTCCAATTGGTACTGTTCCTATTTAGAGTTGCCTACACAGTAGAATTTTCCCAAGATTTTAAAAACTGTATGTTAGTAGTGGTGAATTATTTAGTTTCTAGCTCTATTATTGAGCATTATAAATTGTGTACTTGTTTTCTTTGCGCTAAAAATAATTTCCATGCATGCATACGGTAGCTATACTGAATAAGATTATGTGATGCTGCTGTAGCATTAGTCCACTTGTCATGCATGCATCTTGCATCATCTTTGTTCGCATATAATTGTGGATGGTTTGTTTATGATTGCAATTGTATCGTGTAGATTGTGACGAGTGCAACGCTTGCTCGTGTGTGGATTGTTCTTCCGACCGCTACAACCAAGGCAAGTAGATGCTACCTTGTTCATGATGTCGTCCTACTATTTTCAATGCATTGTCGTGTATTTTGTAGATGCATGTGTAGGATATTTCTATCGCTATGCTATGTCCTATTATGTGGTAGGGCTTTCCCTGTAGATGAACCACCGTTGGTAGATGTGCTTAGCCATGCTATGATGAACGAGGGCTGGGTTACATCACTATAATTTGTTTATAAATGTGTTGGTTTGTGAAAACTAAAACAACTTAATCAACGAATCTCCTGGGTGTGATGGGATTGATAATTTTTGGTGGTATCATTGCGGAAAGGCACCCAAGTGTCAAGAGAAAATGATTGGCTTCTTTATTTTGTAGCTTACGTGTACGACCATGTGCCAATAATTAAATGGGTCGTTGGTTGGACTTAGTCGGTTGTGGTAACTCGAACCCGCGTATCCAGAGATGTAGAATTTTGGTAGGTTGGACCGGTGCGCGTCGGGATTGGGGAGCTACTTCCCGAACGGTCTCTTCCTGGACTTCTCCCTATCATCACCCAATATGAGAGTGATGGTACGAGCTGGGCTGACCAAGTCACATGGGTATAGTGTACTAACCCCTGCAGGATGTATAATCTAATCGATTAGCCGTGTCCCCGGTTATGGACATCTGAGTTGCTTGATATTGATTCCATGACATGTTTCTCGCTCATTCTAATTTCATAATTGCTTTAATGTTGTTGGGTTAACTTAATTGGGATCTTTTCAAAGAAAATCAAAAACTGTTTAAGAAAGTAGCACAAAGGTATTTGCAAAAGCAAGCTAGCCACAGCTCCACTTGCCAAATATACATGTAGATGTTAGCACTATTGTCTCCTTTAATAGCTCTACTTGCCATACATTCCATGTATTGACCCTTCTGGGCTGCTACGTTTCATGTTGCAGGATATTCCGATTCTGAGTAATCGATTTAGGCCACGGTACTCCACTCGGCACTTGTTCACTTGTGGCAATTTGAAGAATGGAGGATTTACTATATTTATGTTGCTACTTGAGTAACATTGATCTAGCCTTGAGCTAAGCTTTTATTGTAATAATGATACTCTAGATCTTCGTTATTTATGATACACGGATATTTTGCTATGTTATTCATCTTATTCTATTGTGAGCCAATGAACCGATCCAGGGATTGGCATGTCACATAGAAGCTACGGTCTTTTCAGAACCTTGGTGTTACAAAAACGGCTCGGTTGGATCGGCTGTTACAGACCGCAGGATCTCATTTAGATCGCATGGTGCAGATCGAGTGATACCCCTTCGTTAAGTTGTTCTATCTAAGCCACTAGATGACGATCTAACGGCTCATAGGTGTTTGACCATTAGTTGGCGGCGCTGGCGGCGGCGACTGGTGGCAGTGCGCTCTGGTGGCGGCGTCGCGGCGACTACAGGAAGCAAGGGAAGGGGGGAAGGGGTTTACCAGAATCGCCGTCCTTCACTGATGCTCGACGTGTTCAAGAGGAGGCAGGAGGCGCACGGGGACAATCGCAATTGCTCGCTGGAGTTTTCCTCTGGCTCGGGTTCGTCTGGATGTCGTCGGGGGCGAGGCTGCAGTTCGTGCCGAGGCAAAACAATGGCATGGTTAGACGCGGACGAGCGTGGGGAGTACAGGAGAATCATCGGGAGGGTTCGGGGTGGCCTGAGCTTACCAGGGGGTTCGTCGGAGCAATGGCAGACGGCGGCACACGCTCAGGTGTCGAGGTTGCCGACGCGCGCGGGTGAGTGGAGCACTCTGGCAGGTGCGCCTGACGATGGGGAGTAAGGCTGCGTGCAGTGGGAGGCGAGGGGCGGCTGGTCGGTGCCGGAATTGGCCGGAAACGTAGTCAGAGACAGAGATGGTGTGGTTCAAAATTAGAACAGCCCTGGGGTAGAGAGGCGCTGGCAAGTTAGGGGAAAGAGAGAGGAGAGTGTGGCGTTTAATCGGGCGTGGTCACTGGCGAGTTAAATCCGGCCATCAACACGAATTCAAGGAGAGTAATCACGACAGTAAACGACGAGGAGGGGGAAAACGGCCGGCGCGGGGTTGATGACGATGAACAGGTAAGTGGGTCCTAGTTGTCTGCGAGAGAGGGAGAGAAAGATTGGGGTCCACTTGTCTGTGACGCAGCGGGTGCGTTACTCAGTGAAAAACGGTTCACTACGGGGTGAGTTAGTTGGGCTGGATTGGGCTTAGTTGGGCCAGATGGGTTGGGTCTGCTTTGTTTCACTTTTTTTATACTGAAGGCATTTTCTTTTTCTATTTGGAATTTCTGTTTTGATTTTATTTCAAGCAATTCAAACTCCAAATCAAATCAAACCACCACCAAACTTTGTGTTGATTTTAATTCTGTTTAACAACATATTCCAAAGTCCAAAACAAAATAATTATTTTATTCTTTTAGGATATATTAATAATTAAATAAATAGACCTTTAGCCTTTATTCAAATAGGATTTAATTTATTTTTAAAACTCTATTTGAAATCTAAATAATACCAAAACCTTTTCAGTAGGTTTCATTTGAAAAACAAAACACTTGGAATTTTTATTTAAAAACTTTAATAAGTTTTAGTGTCTACTTTAAATGGAAAAATCCTTTACTTAAATAAAATTGGATATTAATAAATCCTTATTATTTTATTTAAATAAACCTTTACTATTTTTATCAAACAAAATATTTTATTTCATTTGCTTGGCCAAGATTTAATTTGGCTCTTTAAAATAATCCTTATTTATAATTCTACCTTTGCTTTTGAAAACCAAATCTTTTTATTAAAAGATCCAAAAATAGTGATTCCAACTATTATAACTTTATTATTTTATTATATTTTTAAATCCCTTTAGGATTCTATTGGATCAAAATAGGTTTTGATGTTTCCAATTGGAATCAAAATGTTTCTTCTCACCCTAAAAATCAACAATTGTTTATTTTGTTTATTTATTTTTCACATTTCAAAATTTGGAAAATTTTAATTTTGGGATGTGACAGCCATGCTAGCAAAGGATCGCAAGTCTCGCCGCCGTCAGCTCGACAAGTAGGATCGCATCATTGCCCATCTTCGCCACCGTATCTCGGATTTGGAGGAGACCATCCACGAGAGAGACATGCAGTTGGATGAAAGGGAGAATGGCGGAGAAGACCATCGTGGAGACCCCTACTCCTATCTCAGCGATGATGATGATTTTCTAGAGGATCAAGCTATGGATTTCTTGACGGATGAGGATGACTTCGCCTTCATCAATGACGATGAGGATGATGAGGATGACGACTACACCGACTCCAAGGAGTAGTAGCACTTGAGCACTAGCGTAGTGAGTTGTATTCGGTCCCACTGTATCGTAGTTTCCAGAATGGTTCTTAAAACCATCTGTTTTTTCCTTGTTGTGGTGTGTTTTTGTATCGTGTGCTATGAATGAATGAATGAATGAATGAAAAGCAAGTAGCTGGAAAAATCTGAGTCAAACTTTAATAACTTTTCAAAGTCCCGAAACCTTAGAAATTTCCCTCTTTTCTCATGATCTATCTCAATCTTCAGATGCCTCGCGGAGGAAGTGGTTCATCCCCGGACCCGATGTTGCAGATCCCGCAAATGTTGGTTTCTGACCGCGAAGCCGAAAGAGCCGAACGTCAAGCCAACCTAGCCACCCTTCAGTAGATAGCTCAGCTAGCCCACAACAATCAAGGCCAAGGAAACCAGGACAACCATGGATCTAAGATCAAGAATTTCCAGAACACCAACCCACCTGTTTTCACTAAGTCAGAAGAGCCCTTAGACGCCGATGATTGGCTGCAAACCATGGAAAACAACCTGGAAGTCGCCGGAGTGGAAGCTAACGAGAAAGTTCTGTTCGCCACCCACTATCTAGCCGGAGATGCAAGAGTATGGTGGAACAGCGTTTGTGCAATGACCGGAGGACAGATGATGACCTGGGAGGAATTCAAGGTCAAGTTCAGCAGAACCCATGTGCCACCGGGTTTAATCAAGAGAATGAGAGGTGAGTTCAGAAAATAGAAGCAAGGACAGATGACCGTAGTGGAATACCGCGACAAATTGTTGTACTTATCTAGGTATGCCCCGGATGAGATCGACACTGAAGCCAAGTAGAAAGAGAGATTCTTGAATGTTCTGCACGATGAGATGCAGACAGTGTTGGTCAATATCCCCTTTGCCGATATTGAAGCCCTTGTCGACTCTGCCATCCAGATGGAAGGAAAGATCAACCAAGCCAATGAGAACCGCAAGCGCCGCATGATGCATCAGCCAGGAACCCATCAGACCCCAAAGTATCGCCCTAAACCATCTCCAGGATTTGCCCCGAGAACCAACAGACCCCCAAATAACCGTTCGACCTATCCCCACCGTGGAAACCCAAGGCCCGGAGGAAATCACAACAACCCCGGCAACTCTAGCAATTTCAACCGTTCCCCACCCAAGTTCAACAACACCAATGCGACCGCCAACACCAACACTGCCCCGAGGACTGGAAGCAATGATGTGCCTGTTGCAGCAAAGGACAAGTCGCAAGTGACTTGTTATGACTGTGGAAATAAGGGTCACTACTCCAATGAGTGCCCCAAGAAGAATGCCGCAGCCCCCAATACAAATGCCCTAGCTCAGCAGCAGTGTCGTGTTCAGCCCGAAAGAAGATTTGCCCTAGGGAATTCGCTCAACCGCAACGGCCGTCTTTTTCTCATGCATGTTGAAGAAGCCCAGGAAGCGCCCGATGTCGTGCTGGGTATGTTTTTTGTTAATTCAGTACTTGCTCGAGTGTTGTTTGATTCTGGTGCATCGCACTCATTTGCCACCGAAGAATTTGCATGCACTAGTAAGATTCAACCAACCAAACTGAAGCATGTTATGATTGTTCAAATCCCCGGTTCAGCCACCAAATCTAGGCAAATTTGCAAAGTCGTCCCTATCCGAATCCATGACATAGATTTTTATGCTAATCTGGTAGTACTCGGAACTAAAGGTTTGGAAGTAGTACTAGGAATGGATTGGATGTCCAAACACAAAGGATTGATTGACTGTGCCAAGAAAGCCATAACCATGACCAGTACCGCTGTAATATCAGTCGAGCATATATCTGAAACCTTACCCCGTCAATTCAAGTGCAACAAGAGTATAGCCCAACCTACCATTGACCAAGTCCGGATAGTCTTTGAATACCCCGATGTATTTCCAGATGTTTTGCCCGGTATGCCCCTAGATCGGGATATCGAGTTTATCATCGAACTAATCCCCGGAACCGGACCCATATCCCAGAGACCATATAGTATAAACCCGTCTGAACTAGCAGAACTGAAGAAGCAACTGGATGCCATGTTGGAAATTGGATTGATTCAACCAAGTGTGTCACCATGGAGATCACCTGTCTTGTTCGTGGACAAGAAGGATGGAGGAAATCGTTTGTGTACGGATTATCGGAAGTTGAATGATGTCACCATCAAGAACAAGTACCCATTGCCCAAGATTGAAGATTTGTTTGATCAGTTTACCGGTGCCAAAGTGTTTTCTAAGATTGATCTTAGAACAGGCTATCATCAACTCAAGATTCGTGCAGAGGATATTCCCAAGACTGCCTTTACCACCAGATATGGATTATACGAGTATACTGTCATGTCTTTTGGATTAACCAATGCCCGCACTTATTTCATGAATCTCATGAATAAGATTTTTATGGACTTCCTAGATAAGTTTGTCGTTGTTTTCATCGATAACATTCTGATTTATTCCAAATCAGAAGAAGAACATGAGCTACACCTAAGGACCATTCTTGGAACCCTTAGAGAGCATCAGTTGTATGCCAAGTTTAGCAAATGTGAATTCTGGTTATAGGAGGTAGGATTCCTCGACCACATTGTATCATCCGGAGGAATTGCCGTTGACCCTGCAAAGGTGAAAGATGTCGAAGATTGGCAAGCCCCAACCACTCAGACCCAAGTTCGTGCATTTCTCGGATTGGTGGGATATTACCGCAAGTTCGTAGAAGGATTCTCGAGTATCGCCAAACCCATGACCCAATTGCTAAAGAAGGACAAGAAGTTTGAATGGACAGACAAATGTGAAGCAAGTTTTCAAGAACTCAAGAGAAGATTGATTTCATCCCCAATCTTAATCATGCCGGATATCACGAAGCCCTTCGACGTGTATTGTGATGCATCCAAGATCGGTTTCGGATGTGTGCTAATGCAAGAAGGCAAAGTTATATCTTATCTATCTCGACAACTGAAACAACATGAGCAAAATTACCCAACCCATGACCTCGAACTCACAGCCGTAGTTCTAGCCCTAAAGACATGGAGGCATTACCTGATGGGAAACCGTTGTGAGATCTATTCGGATCACAAGAGTCTGAAATATATATTCACTCAGAAGGAGCTGAATATGAGACAAAGAAGATGGATTGAGTTAATCAAGGATTATGATCTGGACATTCACTATCACCCCGGTAAAGCCAACGTGGTAGCAGATGCCCTTAGCAGATTGCCGTGCCGCTTGAACTCCATGATTTTGAAGGAGCAACCAAGCTTGCACAAAGAGATGGAAGATTTTCGAATGGAATTAGTGAGTGAAGGATTTTTGGCTAGCATAGAACTTCAACCCACTTTGATCAGCCAGATCAAGGAGGCGCAGAAAGGAAATGCTAGTATCAATGGAATCAAGCGTCGCATTAGTACAGGCAAAGTACCCAGATTCACCGAAGAAGAAGAAGGAGTTTTGTGGTACAAAGGACGCCTTTGTGTACCAGCAGATTCTGAGTTGAAAGAAGTGATTATGAAGGAAGCTCATGATACTCTTTATTCTATCCACCCCGGAGGAACAAAGATGAATCAAGATTTGAAGGAGCAATTTTGGTGACATAAGATGAAGAGAGAAATCGGAAGCTATATCGCCAAGTGTGATATATGTTAGCGAGTCAAGGCGGGACATCAAAGACCCGCAGGATTGTTGCAACCATTGCAGATTCCGAAATGGAAATGGGATTCCGTTAGAATGGACTTTATCACCGGATTGCCTACTTCTAGTAGGGGAAATGACTCTTGTTGGAATTATGCCCTAGAGGCAATAATAAATATGTTATTATTATAATTCTTGTTCATGATAAAGTTTATATTCCATGGTAGAATTGTATTAAGCGGAAACTTTGATACTTGTGTGGTTTATGAACAACACCGTGTCCCTAGTACGCCTCTATGGACTAGCTCATTGATTAATGATGGTTAAGGTTTCCTAACCATAGACATGAGTTATCGATTAATAATGAGATCATACCATTGGGAGAATGATATGATGGACAGACCCAAATCAAGCAGAGCAATTAGATTGTGTCATCGTGTTCATCTTTGCGAAGCTTTTCTTATGTCAAATATTGTATTCCTTAAACCATGAGATAATGCAACTCCCTGGTATCGGAAGAAAGCTTTGAGGTCATCAAACGTCATCCTATGAGAGGGTGATCATGAAGGTGTCTCTCAGGTGATCGGAAAGTACTTGTTGGGTTGTATATATCGAGATGGGATTTGTCCCTCCCAAGTCGGAGAGATATACTTCGGGCCCACTCGGTAATCGATATCAACACCGCTTGCAAGCACGTGGTTAAGGAGTTAATCACAAAGTGATATCTGATTACGGAACGAGTAAAGTACTTGCTGTGAACGAGATTGAACTAGGTATGCTGATACCGACGATCGAATCACGGGCAAGTAAAATATCGCGTGACAAAGGGAATATATATATGGGATTAATTGAATCCTAACATCGTGGTTCATCCGATATGATCATCGATGAATGTGTGGGAGTCAATATGGGTTTCTAGACCCCGCTGTTGATTATTGATGGAAGATCATGTCTGCATATTCTCGAACCCGTAGGGTCACACACTTAACGTGTCTCGGCGCTACGATAGAATGGATAATTGGTTTATGAGTTTTTGATCGGAGTCTCGGATGAGATCCAGGACGTCACGAGAGGTTCCGGAATGGTCCGGAGAATAAGATTCATATAAGGGAAAGCAATTTTTGGATTTCGGAATTGTTTCGGATTGTTCGGTATTGTACCGGAAGCTTCTAGAACCTTCCAGAGTGGGACCAACGTGGCCCCACTTGTCGGGAGGGGGTGTGGGCCTACGAGGGAGTGCCCTGGCCGCATTGGGCGAGGGGCACAAGGCCCCATAGGCCCAGCTGGCCAAGCCCTAGGGGAAACCCTAGGGAGAGCTTCTAGAAGGGGGGGAACTTGCCCCCCACTCCTCCCCATGTGGCCGCCAGCCCTACGGTTTTGAGGCGGGAAAGGGGCATCCGGCCAGCCCTCTATATAAAGAGGGCAGGGGCGCACCCTCCCCCCACACCTCCTCAACCCTAGCCGCCTACCTGCTGTCCTCCTCTCTCTCTCTCCCATTGTGGCGAAGCCTGCATGAAACTCTCCACCTTTGCATCACGCCGTCGTGTTGTAGATCCAATCTATCTCTCCAACCCACTTGCTGTACCGAGGAAGGAGGAGACGTCGAGGTGCCGTACGTGTGCATCTCTCGGAGGCATCGCCACTTGCGGTGTTGGATCGGACCGGATCGCGGGGAGGAGAAGCTAGTACGACTACATCAACCACGTTCCGTTGAACGTTCCGCTGTGCGAATCTTAAAGGGTATGAAGATCTCATCTATTCCCCCTCGTTGTTTGCATCTCCTAGATTAGATCTTGGCTTTCCCGTTCGCATCCATAGATTTTTTTTTATTTACTATGCTGCGAAACCCTTCAGTGGTATCAGAGCTAGATCTATGCGTAGATGTGTTTCACGAGTAGAACGCAACATGCTTGTGGCGGGCGTTGATGTTTTCTGTTGCAAGCCTCTTGTTTGTGTACTTCTTATGACGCGAGATATTGAGATCGAAGCGGTCCAGGCCAACTTTACGCGATCTCGTTCGCGAGACCGGCTCCGCACTTCACGTGTGGCTTGTTCCACACATGCGGCTGGTGGATGCCAGTTTCTCTCACTATAGTTTCCATGGGATTTACACCGGATGTTGGCAATAATATCACCGTTGTGGATTTCCGTAGGTAAGAATCGTTCTTAGCTTGTTACTCCCATAATCCACGTAAAAACATGCAACAACAAAGTAGAGGCGTCTAACTTGTTTTTGCAGGGAGTGTTTCTGTGATATGGTATGGCCCAAGATGTGATGTGTATTCTGTATGCAATGATCATGTTTTGTAATGTTTCACGACTTGCATGTCGATGAGTACACAACCGGCAGGAGCCATATGGTTGTCTTTATAATTGTGTATGACCTGTGTGTCAACTTCTTATACGCCATGTAATAGCTTTGCTTTATCGCTATGTAGTTAGCAATAGTTGTAGTTGCTATTCGTGGTGGAGGAAATCATGGTGGAGTGATGGAGATCATGCTGGCACGCACAAGATGGAGATTATTGCGCGGAGATTGGATATACCATGTCACATAAAATTATATGCATGTGATGTTTATCCTTTTATGTATCTTATTATGCTTAGACCGCGACGGTAGCATTATAAGATGATTCCTCACTTAAAGATCAAGATAAAACTGTGTTCTCCCTATGTATGCACCGTTGTGAAAGTTTGTCGTATTCAAGCATCACGTGATAATCGGGTGCTATAAACTCTACGTTCACATACAACGGGTGCAAGCCAGTTTTGCACACGCGGAAATACTTGGGTTTGACTTGACGAGCCTAGCATGTACAGACATGGCCTCGGAACACACGAACCGAAAGGTTAAGCATGATTCATATGAATGATATGATCGACACTTTGTTGTCCACCATTGAAACCACATCTCTTCTCGTGAAGATCGGATTAGGTGTGGTGAATTTGGATCATGTTCACTAAACAACTTGAGGGATGTTGAATTTAGTCTGAGTTCATGATTAAGTTGAACTAGTTATCATGAACATAGTCTAAATTGTACTTGCAAATTTTGTAGATCAAATGGCTAAGTCCAACTTCAACTTCAACGTTTTTTCTAAGAAAGAAAAGCATAAGAACAATGGGTCTAACTTCACCAACTGGTTCTGCAATCTGAGAATCATTCTCTCTGGCAGAGAAAAGGACTATGTCCTTGAGAAAACGCTAGGTGACGTCCCTGCTGTAGATGCGCCGGCTGATGAGAAAGCTGTTTATCAGTAGCGCAAGGATGATTATGGTGTGATTAAGAGCACCATGTTGTTTGCTATGGAATCGGACCTTCAAAACCATTTTGAGGAGTTCCCCGGGCCCTTTGAGATTCTTGAGGAACTGAAAACTATGTTTCAGACTCAGGCCCGTTTTGAGAGATATGAGATCTCTGAGAAATTCTTTAACTACAAGATAGAGGAAGGGAGTTCCGTTAGTGAGCATGCCATTAAGATGTCGGGCTACACTCAACGCCTTGAGCAACTGGACTGCAAGATTCTAGAGGAGCTCAAGATTGACAGAGTTCTGCAATCACTCCCTCCCAGATTGGTTCCACTGATACGATCACCGAGCTCTTCGCTAAGCTGAAAGCTGCGGAGGTGGACATCAAGAAAGATAATCATGTGTTGATGGTCAACAAGCCCCCCCATCTTTAAGAAAGGTAAGGGTGCAAAGAAGCCCTTCAAGAAGGGCGGCAAGCGTTGCCCTATGAGAGAAGCTCAAGTCTAGACCTAAGCGGACCTTTGAGTGCTTGTATTGCAAGGACAAGGGTCCTTTGGAAGCATATGTCCTGAAGTACTTAGCGGACAAGAAGGCTGGCACCATCAAAGGTATATTTGATATACATGTTATTGATGTTTTCCTTACTAGCCCTCATTGTAGTGCCTGGGTATTTGATACTAGTTCAGTTGCTAATATTTGTAACTCGAAGCAGAGCTACGGAATAGAGCGGCTGACTAGCGAGGATGATGAGGTGACGATGCGTTGGCAACGGATCAAGAGTTGATGTGATGGCCGTCGGCACGCTCTCCTTAGTTTTACCTTTGGGATTAGTTTTAAACCTCAATAAATGTTATTATGTGCCTGCGTTGAGCATGAACATCAAATCTGGATCGTGTTTATTGCAAGACGGTTATTCATTTAAATCGGAGAATAATGGTTGTTCTATTTATATGAGTAACATCTTTTATGGTCATGCACCTGCCTTGAATTGTTTATTTCTTCTGAATCTCAAAAGCAATGAAACACACATCCATAACATTGAGGCTAAGAGATGCAAAGTAGATAGTGATAATTCCACTTATTTGTGGCACTGTCGTCTAGGTCATATTGGTGTAAAACGCATGAAGAAACTCCATTTTGATGGACTTTTGGAGTCTCTTGATTTTGAATCATTTGACACATGAACCATGCCTCATGGGCAAGATGATCAAAACCCCGTTCTCCGGAATGATGGAGCGAGCAACGGACTTGTTGGAAATCATACATACCGATGTATGCGGACCAATGAGTGTTTCGACGCACAGTGGTTATCGCTACTTTCTCACTTTTACTGATGACTTAAGTAGATATGGGTATATCTATTTAATGAAACATAAATCTGAAACATTTGAAAAGTTCAAAGAATTTCAGAACGAAGTGGAAAACCATCATAACAGAAAAATTAAATTTCAGCGATCCGATCATGGAGGTGAATATTTGAGTTATGATTTTCTCACGCATCTTAAAGCAAGCGAAATCGTTTTGCAACTCACGCCACCCGGAACACCACAGCACAATGGTGTGTCTGAACGCCGGAATCGAACTCTATTAGATATGGTGCGATCAATGATGTCTCTTACAGATTTGTCGTTATCATTTGGGGTTATGCATTAGAAACCGCTGCATTCACTTTAAATAGGGCACCATCTAAATCCGTTGAGATGACACCGTATGAACTGTGGTTTGGTGCTAAACCTAAGTTGTCGTTTCTTAAAGTTTGGGGATGCAAAGCTTACGTCAAGAAGTTGATGCCAGACAAGTTCGAACCCAAAGCGGAGAAATGCGTCTTCATAGGATACCCTAAGGAAACGATTGGGTATACCTTCTATCACAGATCCGAAGGCAAAGTGTTTGTCGCAAAGAACGGATCCTTTCTTGAGAAGGAGTTTCTCTCGAAATAAGTGAGTGGGAGGAAAGTAGAGCTAGACGAGGTTATTGAACCTTCTCTTGAGTTGGAGAGTAGCGCAGCACCTGAAATTGTTCTAGTGTCGTCTGCACCAACAATAGAGGAAGCTAATGACAAGGAATATGAAGCTTCGGACGATGCTACTACTGAACGTCGCAGGTAGACAAGGTCACGTGCTCCTCTTGAGTGGTACGACAACCCTGTCTGAACTGTCTTGTTGGTAGACAACAGTGAACCTGTGAACTATGAGGAAGCGGTTATGAGCCTAGACTCTGAGAAATGGCTAGAGGCCATGAAATCCGAATTGGGATCCATGAGCGAAAACCAAGTATGGACTTTGGTGGAACCTCCTAGCGATCGAAAGGTCGTTTAGTGCAAATGGATATTCAAGAAGAAAACGGACGCAGATGGTAATGTTACTGTCTATAAAGCTCGACTTGTTGCGAAAGGTTTTCGACAAGTTCAAGGTGTTGACTAAGATGAGACTTTCTCTCCCGTAGCGATGTTTAAGTCCATTCGGATTTTATTAGCAATTGCTGCGTTTCATTACTATGAAATATGGCAGATGGATGTCAAGACTGCGTTCCTCAATGGCAACATTGATGAAGAGTTGTATATGATGCAACCCGAAGGTTTTGTCGATCCTAAGGATGCTGATAAGGTGTGCAAACTTCAGCTTTCCATTTATGGACTGAAGCAAGCATCTCGGAGTTGGAACCTTCGTTTTGATCAAGTGATCAAGAGCTTTGGATTTGTTCCAAATTGCTACGAAGCTTGTATCTACAAGAAAGTGAGTGGGAGCTCAGTGACATTTCTATTACTATATGTGGATGAAATATTGATTATTGGAAATGACATTGACATGCTTAACGATGTGAATAGTTATTTGAACAAATGTTTTTCAATGAAAGACCTAGGGGAAGCTGCTTATATATTAGGCATCAAAATGTATAGAGATAGACAAAGACGCCTGATAGCTTTAAGCCAAAGTACATACCTAGACAAAGTTCTGAAACGGTTCAGAATGGATAAGGCAAAGAAAGGTTTAGTGCCTATGTTGTCAGGTAAGATATTGAGCAAGGCTCAGTGTCCAACTACGGTAAACGATAGATAATCTATGAGCAAAGTGTCTTATGCCTCGGCCATAGTTTCTATCATGTATGGCATGCTGTGTACTAGACCGGATGTGCCCAATGCTCTTATTTTGACGAGTAGATACCAAAGTGATCCTGTCACATCCCAAGATTTTCCAAATCTTGTAATGTCAAAAATAAATAAACAAAATAAATTGTTGTTAAATTTTAGGGTGAAAAGAAACTTTTTGTTTCTAAATGGAAACTTAAAGTCCCATCTTGAACAAATTTTAATTAAAGTTTGAATTCAACAAAATCCAAATCAAGTGAAATGCATTCCTCATAAAATGCATCTGGAAATTTAAACACTTGGAAAATAAATCCAAACCATAAACTCCAATGGAACAAAAATCATTTCCAAGTTATCTCCAAGCCTATGCATTTGATCCATATAAAATATTGTCAACAAACATATAAAATGAACAAGAAAGACAAAAAGAAATATTATAAAACCATATAAATTGGTTTCACTTAAATTGGAACTATAAATTAAATCTTGTGAATATAATAAGGTAAGGAAATTAAATTCCCAAAACTAATCAAGCCCTTATATAAAAACCCTACCAAATGGTGAGCAAATAATCTTAAAGGTATTTAAAAGGATAAATAAATATAAAACTAATCACCAAGTTTGGATCTCTAAATAAAAAGATAAGAATTTTATAAGATGAAGAAAGAAATATTAAAATGAAGAATATTTGAAAGACCAAATAAATCTTGGCCTAATCCAGTAAGCAAATGGAATGAATTTAATCCAAATCCAAATAAAAATATTGGATAAAGAATTGCCAAAGTAAAATAAAATGGCATAAACCAAATACTATTGGAATAAAGACAAATCCAAATTTTAAATGATTAATAAATCTTATTAAAAACTTTCCCAAATAATTCAAGATGAATTATTTGACACCCTTTTAAGTAATCAAAACTTACTGAAAGGTTTTGGGAGAATTTAGAAGTCAAATGGAAATTAAAAACATTATTAAATCCTATTTTGATTTAAAACAAGGGCCCTTTTTATTAATTAAAAAGACCCCAAAAAGAATAAAATAAATTCCAAAAATTAACATCAGAATGTTTTATTAATCAGAACTTAAACCTACACAAACTTTGACAAAGGTTTGAAATCAAATGAGGGTTTGAATTGCTTATTCAAAATCAAAACAGAAAAATCAAAAGAGAAAAAGAAAAACAAACAGAACAGAAAAAAATAAGAAAAGGACCCAGCCCAACTAACCTGGCCCAACTAAGCCCAACCTAGCCCACTGCTCCTCTCCCGCAGAAAAACGCCTCACACTCAGAAACTCACCCGCAGAGGCACTGACAGATGGACCCCCACCTCCCCTCTCTCTCACTCACTGACGCCACGACCCCACGCCCACGTCACCTTCTTCCTCCCCGCGATGAACATGCCTGGCCGTTTCATGCCGTTGATTCCTCTGATTGAATTCGCCTTAACGCCGCGTTAATCCCTCGCCGTGACCACTCTAGTTAAAGCGCCTCTCCCTCCTCTCTCTTTCCCCTCTGTCGCCCCACCTTAGCGTGCCCCCAGGCCGCCCAATTCTTCTCTGCACCGTCCTCTGTCCGACGACTCTCCGGCGTCGATTCCGGCAGCCCCGCGCCACCCCTCGCCTCCTCTAGCACGCGAACATCTTCCCCAGACTCTAGCGCACACTCCAGTGCCTCCAGCTCCCTCTCTCTTGCCCCACAACCTCGCCTCCATCTTCGTCTGAGCGCCACCGAAGAACCCCGCAACTCCGGCGAGCACTACTGGTGAGTCTAGACCGCCCCTTGCCCCCTCTTGGAGACTCACAAGATCGCGACTTCCATACGAACCTAATGGTGCCTTTTATTCGTCCTAGCACGCGCTGTAGCCTCGCCCCCGTCGACGTCTGACCGTACCCGACGCCAGCAAGATCTCCGGCGAGGAATTCCGATCAACCCCGTGCGCCCCTTCAGCAACCAAGGGAAGGTTGAGCATCCCCGTGCCTCGGCGATCACAGTGAGCCACCTCTCCTCCTTCCTTGCTTCCTCTAGCGTCAGCCCCGCCGTAGCCAGACACGCCGCCGCCGTTCACCACCGCTAGCGCCGCCCACCTCTGGTCAGTCGCGCATTAGCCGTTCGATCTGGATCCAACGAGTGCGATAGATTCACTTAACGCCGAAGAGGTACGCAACCTGTGCCACTCGATCCAACTTGATCCAACGCACCAGAGAGCGTGATCCGAGCGAAGCGGTATCAGCGAATAGGAATAAGACACGTGTCTCTGATTGTTTTGTTTAAAACAGATTTGAATCTATTAGATATGTGGTTTTGTAAAATCTATAAATTTTAATCTACATGTCCAAATTTTGCAAAATTTATATCAATGGATTCAGAAAAACAAGCCCTAGCCAACCATACACTTTGTTTAGTAAAAAGATTCTGGAAAAATGTTTGTTTTTCCAGAAACTTGTGTATGCATGTTTAGAGAATAGAAATTGTTCTAAAATGATTTTGAGGATAAAATCTTTGGCAAATAGTGTGTTTTGAACTTACTGACCATAGGAAACAAATTGTGGATTCAGAAATGTATTTGGAGAAACAAAATAATGAATCTTTGATTTAAACCATTTCTAGTCAAATAAAAATATGGTTTAATTTTTAAAAATGATTTTGGAGGAAACCTTTGAGAAATGTTTTGGAAATAAACTCTCTGACCCTAAACACAAGGTTTTATGGTTTGAAAACATATTTGTTAAACCTATAGAATGTTGCCTTATTAAAAGCATTTCTTCACCACATAAAATATTAACATGGTTTAAAAATGGTTTATGGAGTAAAAACTTTTGCAAATGATTTTGCCACTTTGTAAAATGACCATTAGGTGTTTCCAAATGTTTATGAACCATTAGAAACCACTTTTTCAAATAAAACAATATTTATCATGCTTGCATGCATTGTTTTGTTATTATTATTTTATGTGTTGAATTGCTTGATTAGTAGATTGAATTATTGTTTGATTGATTGAATTGTAGTGATTTGAAGTGAGTGAACATTGCAAAGAACAAGGAAGTGAACTTATACTCTCTACCAAAAAGGCAAGTGATGTTTCATACCTTTTCCCATTATTTTCACTATGCATTAGTGATATTTCTAAGTAGGACTTGCATGGAATTTTGCTAATTGTAAACTATGCCATGGGAAATCCTAGTAGATGAAACCATAGTAGAATTTCCTAAGTTAAGATTCCTACTACTATCATGCTTAGCTTAGCTAGTAGAAAACAAGGGTGGAATATATATTCATGCTATGGAAAATTTCTAAGTTTGAGGACTTGAGTTTTGTTTAATAAAACAACTAAGTGAATGAATCACCTGGGTGGAATGGAAGGAATGGTTTGTGTTGAGTGGTTACACAAGGCCAGGGGACTGGTGAACCTTGTGTATCTCACTTGTGCATGGCCACCCAGGAACAAAGAGATTTGAGATGTCAAATGTTGAGAAGATTCAAGTGCAGCCACTTGGCATTATGGGCTCTGCCTGGATCATATAGGTTGCAATAACTTAGCCAAATGGACAGTTGGTGGTAGGGGATTGATAGGTCGGAGCGCTTCCATTCTGGTCTAAGGGAAGGCTTCTGAAAGATCTTGTCTTGGTGAAACCAAGTCTTGTGGGGAAAGTGCACCACCTCTGTAGAGTGTAAAATCTAAGTACTTAGCCATGTCCCTGGCAAAGGACAATTTGAGCATCAAGACATGGAATCTATCAAGAATCTCATCATCCAAATTTCTAAGTTAAAAACTTGTGGTTGAACAAGGGTTTAAAGGTTCACCAATTTCTATTGGTGGTTCCTTGGGTGATTTTTGACAAGCAAAAACTTAGTATTTTTCAAATGATAAGGAAAATCTATTCTGAGCAATGCAAGCCTAAAGCTCCACTTAGCCAAATGCATATAGATGATAGACTCCCCAATATTACCATAGTATCACTTGCCATTACAATTCAAATGTATTGACCCTTGTGGATGTATCTTGTTATGTTGCAGGTTTGTTTGATATTAGTGAAGTGTAGAGATCCCAACCTTTAATAAGGTAGAGATCCCTGTGTTTACAATGCTAGTCCCTGGATCAATAGCTAGCATCCACAGTTAAGATGTAATATCAAGAAACAAAGGTCATAATACATCTTTATAACCAGGAATAAAATAATTCATTACATCTTACATAGCTCATTTGGCTATCACATTACATTGCAGCAGAATATCTATAAGCATGGGGTCCTTCATCTTCAAAGTGCCACAGGCAAACATGTTGGTTGTAGACTTGTAATCCTAATCAATAAACTTCACTAACACCAAACCAACCTGCAACATTACAAGTTACAGCCACAAGGGTCAATACATTTGAATTGTATTGGCCAGTTTCACTACTATGTAGAATATAAGTGGATCCTAACATTACATGCATATTTGGCTAAGTAGGGTTTTAGGCTCATTTGCAGAAAGCAGCATAATTTATCCTATCTTTTCAAAATAGTTTTGATCTTTTGTCAAATCTTTCTGAACTCCTTGGAATCCACCAAGTGCTTCAAGTCTCTTGTTGTCACTTTCAAGTTTTTCTATTAGAAATTGGAATGTCGAGATTTCCCATAGCTTCAGGCCTTAGTTGCTCAGTATTGTCCATAACCGGGGACACGGCTAAGTACTTAGATTTTGATCTTCTGCAGAAGTTGTACACTTTACCCACATGACACATTCTCATGTTGATGCCACCAGTGGCCGCTGGATAAGTACTCACCAAGATGGAGTACTAGCAAATTGAGAATGTGACGAAGTCTTTCCATAGGGTCCTCCCAATACACAATGCTAGCTTGTCTTCAGGCACCAATGTAGGGTTCCAAGTTCCCTCATTCTAGTAACCTGAAGAGGCCAATGCATGGGTCTTCCACTATGTAGTTGACTAATCCAGTGCCCATTTAGCATGTGGCTGTACACGGAAGCCACTGTACGAGAAACATGTTCAATCTCTAAGTTCCTGGGTAGTTTTCTTCTAGTGCACAACAAAAAGAGATTGCCATATAAACATGGTTCCTCTTGTTGCCACCTTGTAGCATCCCATTTGTCTAACAACTGTAATGCTACTTGTTCTAGTAATATAATGGCTACTTCATATATATAATTGTTGCATCATCATTATATCATGCTCATGTCATCATGCCACCTTGCATTTGAGCATCATATAAAACTCTCTTTCTTTGGTTCTTCTCTCATATGCATTGTAAATTGTATTGCCTCTTGATATTATATTTGGTTCTTGATATATTGTTTAAATGCCCAAGTTGAGTTGGGGGCATATCTTTTGTTGACTCCACCACCTTTCTTGTCACCACCCCAACATTCCACCATTCCACCACATGTGAGCATTGCATTTTACTTGTGTTTATGTCTAGCTCATGTTGTTGGAATGGACTCTTTTCCATTCTACCTGCTTCCACATGGAATGATATGGGAAGGTTGTTCATGTTGGAATATTTTGAGGATAATATGCACATAGTGGAATTTACACACTAGCATGTCCAAAATATATTCAAATATGGTCATCCTCATTCACTCCACATGGAACATTCCTCCAATCCTTAGCTTGGCCCTTACTCCATCTTTTGAGGATGCACATAAATAAATGACATGGGATTTTATTTTGTTTTCGCAAGGTTAAAACATGGCATTTAATATTTATGCATGGCCCATGCAAAGTACCACCATATTCTAGTCTTTTGGGTTTTATTTGAATCTTGGAGTGGATCATCTTCCATCTATCTCTACCTCTTTTCATGCTTGATCTTGTTTGGATCATGTCAAAAACCCTACACCCATCCCCCATCCATGCAAGCCATGTGTGAGCATTTCCCCCCTTTTATCTCTAAAAACCCTAGTCCCTCTCTAACCCTAAGCCTCACCTCCTCTCTCTTTAAGCCGAGCCTCCACCCCCATGACCTACCCCATCTATCTTACCCCTCTCTCCAAAACCCTAGCTCCTAACCGAGCTACACCATGCCTTCCCTCTCTCACCCTTCCTCTATGCCATGCAGGCCCCACCTAGCTACCTCTACCCCAACCCTAAACAAACCCTAGCCGAGCCCCCTCCTAACCTAGCTCCATGCCACACCCCTCCCTCTCGCTTCTCTCTCTGCCACAGCAGCCCCACCCGAGCCTCCCCTTCTCCTCTCTCTGGTCCCACCTGCAGCCCCTCCCCCAGGCCTACCTGCCCCTGCCTGCCTCCCAGCACGAGCACATGGGGTAGAGGAGGAAAAGGTGGCCAAAGCCACCTTTAACCCTACCCACTTCCCCATGGCACCACCTCCCTCGGGCTCGCCCTTATCTACTCCCACCCCTCTCTGCCTCGCCAGATCCATCCCTAGAGCTCCCCAGGGCCTTGCCCTCTCCCCCCTTCCTCCACCGCCACCAGCTACTCTCATCGCCGGCCACCGCCAGAGCCTGCCGATCCTGCAGGCGCAGCGGAGGTGATCGAGGAGAACGAGGAGGACCCTCTGCGTCGCCCCGTACACGCCGGCGAGGAGGAGAAGCCTCAGAAGCCCCAGGCCGACGCCGCTCCGCCGCGAAACCCTAGCTCGCCGTCCGTCTGCATCGCCGTCGATCGGTTGCTCCCCAGCCCGAACCACCTCCACCGACGCAACCGCGGTGAGCCTCTCTCCCTCCCAGACACGCCCCTCTTCACCGTTGCTTCTTGTGTGCGCCACGCCACCGGACGAGCGCCCTCAGTGCACCGCCAGACGCCGGCGTCTACACGCCCTCGCGCCGCGTAGCACCTCATCTAGTCTGCGTCCGCTCCTCTGTCACCAAACCCAGGCCACCGCAGTGGCTCCGCCCTCTGCGCGTGTTCGAGCCCGGCCATGGCCTGGCTTTGTCACGACCGACCGTCTGCAGAGAAGAAAAACAGTGCCGCCGCACTTTTGGCAAACCCCCCCGGCCTTTTATTCCTAAACCCGCGGTACGACCGAGCCCACCGTCAGCCTCTCTGCATGTTTTACAGAACACCCCCTAGCCTTTTTAAATCTCAACCCGCACTCCCACGGATGCCCCACGTGTCGCGTCCCCGCTGGCGCGCCCGTGTGTGGGTCCATGTGGCCGTCACATTGTCATTCACGGGACTAGGATAGTCATGCGTAAAAAGCTTTTATCCGTATGGCTGTGTCGATCAGCCCTGACCCCACTGGTCAGTGTCTATGGCTAGAATCTGGCTGAGTAATAAAAGGTTTTTCTGTTTTCTATTTTAATTCAAATCTTTTCAAATTTAATTTAAATTCAAATTCAAATCAGGATTTAAATAACTTTTAAAATATAAATTCAAATAATACAAATAATATATGTTTTCAAATCAGAAAAATGTGAGGAATTCAAATATGCTATCCAAAATATATTTTGAACACTTTAAATTTCAAGTTGAGTTAAATTACAACAAAATGCCCTTTTGCCTTAATTAATTAATAACTTTTGATTTATAACTCCAAATTTAACAAATGATATGTCTAAAATGACTAGCTCGACGAGACCTTTCTGTTTATGCATTCCTTGATCTGTTTTGCAGCATGCATCATATAAATATAATGTAACAACAACTAATATGAGAATAAAATGTGACCAAAACTCAATAAAATGTTTAATTCTTGTATTCTACACCTCACCCATGCCATGCTACTTTACTGCCATGCAAATTGTGCATCATTCATCATGGCATGGTTGTTTGCTTGTCGCATTTGATTCATATGCTTGTGCACTTTATTTATGTTGGCCCTTGTTTGTTTGGTTTTTCTAATGACGCCGAAAGGTGGGATATATCAAGAAACCAGGAGCACTACCTGATCCTTCTCTCTTCAATCGAGCTGCCAAAAGCGCTACCACATGCTTGCATACATATAGTACCTATTGCTTCTATCTTATTCTTGCATCATTGAGTCGCGATTGCATTAAACTGAATCCTAAGTACTGCATAGCCTTTACTTTTAAACCCCATCGAAGCTTGTTCCTCCATCCCATGAGCCATTACTACAGGAGTTGTTTGAGCCATGCGATTCGTAGAACAGCATGTGTAGGGTATGTGAGTGTCTGATGGATAACGAGGTACCTAAACAACTTAACCTGGGTAGTATGGGATAACTAATGAAAGTGGCACCGGTGAGCAATATCTGCTATTTGGTTTTTCCTGCTCACTTGTGTCCCGTAGGACCCTGAGTACTTGATTCCTGTTCCTTGAATATTCGCGCTATCCACATCCGGGAGGCTTATGGGACCCCCCTGAGCCAGAGCTTGATTCATTCTTATTTCTTGGGGCCACAAACTAGTTTGAGGTTTTATTTACTATCCTGTACTTATGCCATGCTTTACTGCTTCATTTAAATTGTGCGATGTACTGCACCTGTACTGTTTAGGATCGGGACACGATTTCGCGGTATCGACAAGCCCAGTCACATTTTCGGGTTCCCAGTCGTTTACAGCCGTCCACCCAAACCTTGAGTCCGTCTCGGAGTTAGCTAACTTCGTTGCGGGTAGCTTAATGGGGTGGCCCCCTGAAATATTTCTGAATCCGGTGATTGCTTTGTCGTGAAAGCCTCGTTGGGTTTTGCTTTGGTTTTTCCGAGGTTGATCGAGTGTGTGTTGCTATTTGTGCACCCCTGCAGGGTAAAACTTTCTGAAAGTCGTGTCCGCGGTTATGGACGACTTGGAGCACCGTTTCTCGATCATAGACAAGCATAACTAAAGTACCGCTTTAATTTGACTAAGTAACTGGCTAGTAAATAGTGCAACACTCATGGAATGGTTAATAAAACTGCCAACGGATGGGGGGTGTTCGTCCGCTTCCTCGTTGGTAAGCGAGGAGGAGGATGGATCTATTGATATTACTATTGTCATTAATTCACGGACATCCGTCTATCTTTGGTTAGGCGGATGGTTAGCGAGTATCTATAGAATTGTTAGGGTTTATCTTTTGCTGCAATTGCGTCACCCCAGGTTGTGTCCCCTTTAGAGGCATAAAGACTTGCTGAGTACCCCTAGGGTCTCACACGATAAATTATTTGACTCAGATGAACAGGTACACTCACGAGATGGATACTGGGTGGAGGAGACGGATGATGTGGGCAACGATCATTTGGTGTAGAGATTCCGGGATCGGGGATTCGTGAGATCTGTGGGCGGGATGTGTTTATTTTATGGGGCATCTTATGCCAATTTGCTTCTTATCCGTACTCGGATCTTGTTTGCCGCTCACTTTGATACTACGATGTGTGATGTATGAGGAGATATCCTAAACTATTATATCTATCTAGGATATTTGGATCTTGCCGTATGGCGTTGCAATATTTCTATTTCTTTTAGATGGAATGGCTCTGATGTACTGTTGTATGGTGGCTTGCATACATACCCATTTGTGTATGTAGTTGATCCCTTCGCCTGCCGATTACGCCGCCCGTTCTTGTCCCGATGTTTGGAAATGGTTGGGACGGCCGAAAGGTCTACCTGTGAGTGGCATTTGGGCCTCACCGTACTATTTCAACCATTTCCGCTCATCCAGGCTTGTAACTAGGAGTGTAATTCACCGAGGTAGTTACAATTGGTATCAGAGCCATACCGCCCTTCAGGGTCTCAGCCAAATGGTCGTTGTCAGTCTAGAAAATATTTTTGGTAGTTATGTATACTAGGGAAAAACAAAACGCGAGAGTAGGACTGCTTCCATTTTCTTCTTACCCACCCACCCACCCTTTTCTGGTAAGGAAGTGTAACGTTTTCAATCCTCTTCTTAAAAGTTCAAACTAGGATTCACGTGTTCTGGGTTTCCGTAGTACCATAGGTTGTGTGTTTGTGTGTGTGTGTAATTCCTTGTCTATCCGTTGCATCCAAGTTGTTATCACAATCGGCCTTTGGTTATCAATTGTTGGTACATTCCATACCGTGTGCTTTTGCAAACCGACGCGATCTATCGATTCGTTGTGTACACACCGCTTGTGATCTGTCTTACTCTTTGTTATCCGACGTTATCTTGTTTGGGGTGTTCGTTTCCGTAGTTACTAATCTTTAGGTTCGTCGTGAGAAGAAGGGGTTAGGATACGTGTTCTACTTATTCATGTGCGGAGTAATGATTTGAGTGCGGGATGGAGTCGCGACCATACCACTACTCTTATCATTCTCTCTTGTATATTGAATTGGTAGAGTCACTAATCTTGATTCGTTAAGTGATTTTGCGCATCTATTGGTATTTTAATGCCGAAATTTGTGGAATTTTTTTTTCTTTGATATATCTGTGTACCACACTCCTTTTCAGTCGTGTGCGATATGCTTAATATCTTCTAGGTGCTTTGAACTTTGTTGATATTTTAATATCATCTTAGTAAATTGTATCCTTTAATCTTGGTTAATTCCATCTTGGTACTATTTTGGATTATTATTATTCTCCATTATAGTACTGACTTGTGTTTTATATCAATCACAGGATGGCACCACCACGCCGTTCTGATGAGGACATACCACCTGAACTGGGGTCCGCGTTGTCAAACATCGCCAATGCCTTGGCAGCAATGCAGCAGAACCAGCAGCGTTTTGAAGAAAGTGTTCGGAGGAATGAGTTTGCTCCGCTACCTCCACCTCCCAAGCGAGGAGACATCAAAAGCTTCCTGAAGTTCAACCCACGCCAATTTGATGTTTCTGATCAACCACTTGATGCTGATGATTGGTTGCGTGAGATGTCAAGGCTACTGGAGACTGCTGATGTTCCTGAGCAAGAATGGGTAAAATGTGCTACTCACCTTCTGAAGGGAGATGCAGCTCTCTGGTGGGAGAATTACCTGAAGGCAAACTGCATTGGTTTTCAGCCTACTTGGGAACAGTTCACTGGAGCGTTCAAAGAGCAGTATCTGTCAGAAATTGTCATGGAAAGGATGAAGGAAGTGTTTCTCAACCTCAAGCAGGGAAATGACAATGTCAATACCTACATCAAGAACTTCATGAACCTTTCGTTATGGTGGCGATGAGATATCCGATGACAAGAAGAAGCAAAGAGGTTCGCAAGGGCTCAATGCATCGATTAAATATGCAATCACACATGCAAGGCCGCGTCTTTTACGGAACTTCAGCATACTGACTGCAGGAAGAAGCAAGTAGGCAAGTGTTTGAGGAGTCAAAGAAACACAACCGCGAGGCGCAAAGCTCTTTAGCTATGTCAACTCCTTCTAAGCGTCGTTGCGGGTTCCTAACACCCCACCGTCGCTCCGGCTCCACCAAGACCTTCAAGCTTGCGCAAGGCCAACAAACTTCCTCACCGCTGCTCCTGTGGGCTACAACCACCACTACCTGGAGCGCTGGCGAGTCCACAGCTACGTTGCTCCACGTCCACCGGTGCTTGTTTCACTTGCGGAGACACTTTGGGCATCGATCGAACTGTCTGATGAAAACAAAGCTCTTCCTCCACCACCTCCAAGATCTGCGGCAAGCTCTCCTTTGGTTCGTGCACCACCACCTCAGGCTCTCAACATCAACACCAAGCCCGGGTCTACTGTTGCTCGTGCCAACTGTGTCAACGCCGCTCAAGCTGAGCATGCACCTGGAGTTGTGATGGGTATGCTTCCCGTTAACTCAGTCCCTGCACGAGTTTTGTTTGATTCTGGTGCATCGCATTCGTTTGTTTCTCACAAGTTTGCAATGAAAATGAGTTAGCTATGGTTCCTCTCCTCAAGCGTTTAATGGTCCTTTCTCCTGGAGCAAACATGAGGGCTGCTCAAATCAGCCATGGCAATCAAATTGAGATTGGTGGCTCTTCGTTCTCGGCGTCCTTAATTGTTCTGGGCAATTCTGACATTGATGTCATCTTGGGCATGGATTGGTTGACAGCAAATGCAGCTTTGATTGATTGTGCTGAACGCTCAATTTATCTGAAGATTCCTGAAGGCCATATAGTCTATTCTCCAAGTTTGACTCCTGCTATCCAGCTTTTCTCTTTGGCGGCTCTGAATGATGATGCTATGGAAGCTATTCAGAGTGTTCCGGTGGTCTGTGAGTTCCCAGATGTCTTTCCTGAAGAGTTTCCAGGTATGCCTCCGGATCGTGAGGTTGATTTTGTAATAGAGCTTGAACCTGGAACGGCTCCTATCTCCAAGCGGCCTTATAAAATGGGTCCTGCTGAGTTGGCTGAACTCAAGCGTCAGCTTGATGAACAAGAGAAGTTGGGTTTCATTCAACACAGTACTTCTTCTTGGGGTATCCCAACAATCTTTGTGAAGAAGCGAGACAGGACTGATAGACTTTGTGTTGACTATCAGGCTCTTAATGCTAAAACCATCAAGAATAAATATCCCCTTCCGCGGATTAATGATCTCTTCGATCAGCTACCTGGAGCTGTGGTGTTCTCTAAGCTTGACTTGAGAAGTGGTTATCACCAAATCAAGATTCGCAAGGAAGATGTTCCTAAAACAGCTTTCACCACCCGCTATGGCCTGTATGAGTACACGGTCATGTCTTTCGGTCTCACCAACGCAACTGCTACCTTCTCGAGGCTCATGAACTCAGTTTTCATGGAGTATCTTGATAAGTTCGTTGTGGTCTATCTGGATGACATCCTAGTCTATTCTAAGTCAAAGGAAGAGCATGAAGAACACCTTCTGTGTGTCCTAAACAAGCTTCGTGAGAACCGCTTGTATGCAAAGTTCTCACAGTGTGAGTTTTGGCTGCCTCAAGTAACCTATCTTGGTCACGTCATCTCTGCTAGGGCATTTCCGTCAACCCGGAAACTGTGAAGACAATTGTTGAATGGCTTCCTCCTGTTAATGTCAAAGAAGTGCGGAGTTTCCTTGGTTTGGCTAGTTATTGCCGCCGCTTCGTTCAGAACTTTTCGAAGATAGCGAAGCCTCTTCCGATCTCCTCAAGAAAGGCAAGAAATACCTTTGGACTCCTTCATGTCAAACAAGCTTTGAGACACTCAAAGAGAACCTCACTTCCACACCAGTCTTGGTTCCTCCGGACACATCTAAGCCGTTCCAGATATTCTGTGACGCCTCTTTGCAAGGATTGGGTGCGTTCCTTATGCTAGAAAAAAAAGTTGTTGCTTATGCCTCTCGACAGTTGAAGACGCATGAGATCAACTATCCTACTCATGACCTCGAGCTCGCAGCAGTTGTCTTTGCTTTGAAGCTATGGAGGCACTACTTGCTTGGAAACCGTTGTGAAATCTTTTCTGATCACAAGAGTCTTAAGTATATCTTCACTCAGCCTGATCTCAACCTTCGGCAAAGGAGGTGGATTGAAGCAATCAATGATTTTGATTTGACCATCAACTACACTCCGGGCAAAGCTAATGTCATGGCCGATGCTCTCAGCCGCAAAGCTTATGTCAATAACCTCATGATGGAAGAACAACAGCCTCTCTTGTGCGAGGAATTCCGTCAGCTCAACCTTGAAATTGTGGAACAAGGGTATCTCCTGAACCTTCTAGCAACCCCTCTTGGAAGAAAAGGTTCGCCTCGCCTTGGTGATCCGACACCAAAAGATCATCTCCAAACTTCAGCTTCAAGTATGAGTCCTTCCACGTCGATGATCAAGGCACGCTTTTCTTTGAACACCGGATGTTTGTTCCGAACTACCCGGTTTGAGAGAGCAAGTTCTCAAGGAGGCGCATGATTCGTTCTTTCCATCCACCCGGCAGACAAAGATGTACATGGACTTGAAAACACAATATTGGTGGCCGGGATTGAAACGATATTGTGCCAAGTATGTCTCGGAGTGTGATGTATGCCGCAGAGTGAAAGTTGTCCATCAGAAACTTTTCGGTCTTCTACAGCCATTGAAACCCCCGGAATGGAAATGGGAGAAAGTAGAGATGGACTTCATCACCGGTTTTCCAAGGTCGCAGAAGGGCAACAATGCAATCTTTGTTGTCATTGATGGGCTTTCTAAAGTGGCTCACTTCTTCCCCATCAAGGAAACAATTTACGAATTCAGTTCGAGCTCTATATCAGTAATTGTCTCTCTCGTATGGGGTTCCGCTTGAGATCAGGACCATGGGAGCATCTTCACTTCCAAGTTCGGGAAAGTTTCCAAAATGCTTTGGGAACAAAATTGAACTTCAAAGACTTACCACCCTCGATCGCAAGGACAAGTTGAAAGGATCAATCAGATTGGAGGATATGCTTCGTGCTTGCGTCATCTCTTTGGCATGAAGTGGGAAGAATGTCTTCCTTATGCTGAATTCTCTTACAACAACAGCTTCTAGAAAAGTCTCAAGATGGCACCATTTGAGGCTCTCTATGGCCGCAAATGCGTAACTCCGATTGGTTGGTGCAGGTGAGAAAGAATTTGGTTTGGCCCCGACATTGTAACTCAAGCGGAGGAGAAGGTGCACATCATTCGAAAATCAAGATTGCTCAAAGTCGCCGGAAGAGCAATTATGACAGAAGCGGACATGGAGTATGTCCTCGGTGATCTCGTTTACCTTCGTGTCACTCCCATGAAAGGCACGCAACGTTTTGGTATCAAAGGAAAGCTGGCTCCTAGATACATCGGTCCTTTCAAAATTCGTGGAAGAAGAGGAGAAGTTGCTTATGCTCTTGAGCTCCCGGAAAAACTCAAGGTCCATGATGTTTTCCACATCTCTCAACTCAAGAAGTGCTTCAAGGATCCCGGCAGGACCGTGGATCATGAGCTAATCAATCTCCAAGAAGACCTGTCTTATCAAGAACACCCCACAAAAATCCTTGAAGTCGCAGAAAGAAGGACTCGCAACAAGTCCATCAAGTTCTGCAAGGTGCAGTGGTCGCACCATTCCGTTGATGAAGCCACTTGGGAGCGTGAAGATGAACTCCGTGCCAACTATCCTACCCTCTTTGAGTCTTCTTCTTCTTCCTAGAATCTCGGGGCGAGATTCCTGTTAGTGGGGGAGAGTTGTAGCATCCCATTTGTCTAACAACTGTAATGCTACTTGTTCTAGTAATATAATGGCTACTTCATATATATAATTGTTGCATCATCATTATATCATGCTCATGTCATCATGCCACCTTGCATTTGAGCATCATATAAAACTCTCTTTCTTTGGTTCTTCTCTCATATGCATTGTAAATTGTATTGCCTCTTGATATTATATTTGGTTCTTGATATATTGTTTAAATGCCCAAGTTGAGTTGGGGGCATATCTTTTGTTGACTCCACCACCTTTCTTGTCACCACCCCAACATTCCACCATTCCACCACATGTGAGCATTGCATTTTACTTGTGTTTATCTCTAGCTCATGTTGTTGGAATGGACTCTTTTCCATTCTACCTGCTTCCACATGGAATGATATGGGAAGGTTGTTCATGTTGGAATATTTTGAGGATAATATGCACATAGTGGAATTTACACACTAGCATGTCCAAAATATATTCAAATATGGTCATCCTCATTCACTCCACATGGAACATTCCTCCAATCCTTAGCTTGGCCCTTACTCCATCTTTTGAGGATGCACATAAATAAATGCCATGGGATTTTATTTTGTTTTCACAAGGTTAAAACATGGCATTTAATATTTATGCATGGCCCATGCAAAGTACCACCATATTCTAGTCTTTTGGGTTTTATTTGAATCTTGGAGTGGATCATCTTCCATCTATCTCTACCTCTTTTCATGCTTGATCTTGTTTGGATCATGTCAAAAACCCTACACCCATCCCCCATCCATGCAAGCCATGTGTGAGCATTTCCCCCCTTTTATCTCTAAAAACCCTAGTCCCTCTCTAACCCTAAGCCTCACCTCCTCTCTCGTTAAGCCGAGCCACCACCCCCATGACCTACCCCATCTATCTTACCCCTCTCTCCAAAACCCTAGCTCCTAACCGAGCTACACCATGCCTTCCCTCTCTCACCCTTCCTCTATGCCATGTAGGCCCCACCTAGCTACCTCTACCCCAACCCTAAACAAACCATAGCCGAGCCCCCTCCTAACCTAGCTCCATGCCACACCCCTCCCTCTCGCTTCTCTCTCTGCCACAGCAGCCCCACCCGAGCCTCCCCTTCTCCTCTCTCTGGTCCCACCTGCCCCCCTCCCCAGCCCACCCGCCTGCGCCCCAAGACGAGCACATGGGGTAGAGGAGGAAAAGGTGGCCAAAGCCACCTTTAACCCTACCCACTTCCCCATGGCACCACCTCCCTCGAGCTCGCCCTTATCTACTCCCACCCCTCTCTGCCTCGCCAGATCCATCCCTAGAGCTCCCCAGGGCCTTGCCCTCTCCCCCCTTCCTCCACCGCCACCAGCTACTCTCATCGCCGGCCACCGCCAGGAGCTCGTCGCCTTCGTCGATCCCAGGGGCGCAGGCGAGCAGGAGGTGATCGAGGAGAACGAGGAGGACCCTCTGCGTCGCCCCGTACACGCCGGCGAGGAGGAGAAGCCTCAGAATCCCCAGGCCGACGCCGCTCCGCCGCGAAACCCTAGCTTGCCGTCCGTCTGCATCGCCGTCGATCGGTTGCTCCCCAGCCTGAACCACCTCCACCGACGCAACCGCGGTGAGCCTCTCTCCCTCCCAGACACGCCCCTCTTCACCGTTGCTTCCTATGCACACCACGCCACCGGACGAGCGCCCTCGCAGACCGCCGGGCGCGTCTACACGCCCTCGCCCGTAGCACCTCATCTAGTCTCAAGGCTCCTCTATATCAAAACCAGGCCACCGCAGTGGCTCCGCCCTCTGCGCGCACCCAAGGTCGCGTGTTCGAGCTGGCCACAAGCGCCTGGCTTTTGTCGCAAGACCGATCGTCTGAGCGCAGAGAAGAAAAACAGTGCCGCCGCACTTTTTGCAAAAACCCCCCTGGCCTTTTATTCCTAAACCCGCGGTACGACCGAGCCCACCGTCAGCCTCTCTGCATGTTTTACAGAACACCCCCTAGCCTTTTTAAATCTCAACCCGCACTCCCACGGATGTGAAGGGAATATGCCCGAGAGGCAATAATAAAGTGGTTATTATCATATTCCTTATTTATGATAAATGTTTATTTTGCATGCTATAATTGTATTAATACGAAAACGTTAATACATGTGTGTTTAATAAACAAAAAGAAAGTTCCTAGTTATGCCTCTCTTATAAACTAGCTCGTTGATTAACAAGATGATCAAGGTTTCCTGATCATGGACATTGGATGTTGTTAATAACGGGGTCACAACATTAGTGTAATGGTGTGATGAACATTCATCCGAAGTATAGCATTACGATCAAAGTCATTGAGTTTATATTGCTATAACATCTTACGAAGTGATCCTAATCCTTAGACCATGAGATCATGTCAATCACTAACACCGGAAGAGTTTCTTGATAACATCAAACGTCACATCGTAATAGGTGATTATAAAGATGGGTTCGAACTACTAAAGTGTTATGTTGAGGCCCATGGATCGAGAGTGGAATTTGTTCATCCGGATGACGGATAGATATGCTCGGCCCTCTCGGTGATATCACATTGGTTAGCTTGCAAGCAAGTGATTTGATCACTAGAATGTTATATCACGAACGAGAAAAGAGTGCATGTCGAACGAGATCAAACTAGGTATGGAGATACCGATGATCGAATCTCGGACATGTAATATATCGCGAAACAAAGGGATTAAGATACTAGCGTAAAGGTTCCGACGATCACAAGAAAGTCATCGTTGAATGTGTGGAGTTATGGGTCTCAGATCCCGCTCGATTATTGATCCGAGAGGGTCTCGATCATGTCCGCATTATTCGCGAACCGTAGGGTGACACACTTAAGAGACACCGACATCCATTTGGAGCAAAAGTTTCATGCAAAAGAAAAGGAAAGCAGGAATTTATTTCACTAGACACCAAACTGCTTGCTTGAAATTGTCAAAACTGGTTCTCGCATGTGAAATGGAATACTAGCAAGGGTTTTATGTGAATGTTTGTTAATTAAAGTAATTAACAAAATTCTGAATAAATAAATAAAAGAGTTTTATTTAATGAGAGCTTGCATTAAATTTGGTGGAAATTTAATGCATGTGAGTGGATTTATGAGTGGAGGCTTTTAATGGGAGTGGAGGCTTTTCATTTTGAGTGGGAGCTCCACCCACATGAATGTGGAAGAGGTGGGGCAGCCCCATGGCTGGGCGCATGGCCCTTGGGTGCCCCTCTCCCTATAAAGGCCCCTCTCCTCCTCTCACACCACACCTCCTCGTGAAGGATCTCTCCCTCTAGAATTTATCCCCATGGTCTCGGACTAGCGAGATACATGTTCCCGTGGCTTTTCGGCAAGAAAGAGTTGTGCTTCCGCTGCATCGCTGGAGCGAGGAGGCGGAGGTTGCTCGGTGCCTCGAACGTGTGCGTAAAGCAACGGATGCGCTGATTTGCGCGCTTAGGACTTCCTCTCGATCTTGAGATCGGCAAGAGATCGCTACATCAACCACGAGTTTGGACTCGTTAAACTTTGTCGGTCTTCAAGGGTATGTTCTCTACGGATGTACATCCGCCCGTTGTTTGTATCTAGTATAAATAGATCTTGGTATATAGTTCACATCGAGGAAAATTTTTGTTTTCTATGTCGCGAACCCTTCAAAGGGTATCAGAGCCGGATCTATGCGTAGATACTTTACACGGGTAGTACACATATGAGTATGTGGGCGATGATGATCATGTTGTTGCTCCTTTCTTGTGATTTTGGATATTGGTGGCATAGTAGGATGAAGCGGCCCGGACAAACTTTACATGTCCTCGCACATGAGACCTGTTCCACGCTTGACATGCAACTAGTTTGCATAAGTGGCTAGCGGGTGTCTGTCTCTCCTACTATAGTCAATATCTATTTTGCAAGCGAGTTGTCAACAATTTGATTATCCTCGTTGTGCTTCATGTTCGTAGGTAAGAACGGTTCTATCTTCGAAAGCCCTAAGCCACGTAAAATTTGCAATGGATAAATTAGAGGCGTCTAGTTTAGATTGTTGCTGGGCTAGTGTTATGATATGATGATGTTGTAAGTAGAAGTATGAGATGATACTCTTACAACACACATAACGTGTAATCTCCATAGACCTTGGACTTACACATAAAGGTATGATAGTGATCATACCACGGTGCACATGATAGAGATCATATGCGGGAACCATATCATTCCACTAATAAACATGTGATGTTTGATTGCATCTTATATTGCTTATTTAGCGCTTTGTTAATCATAATAAGATGATCCCTCATTTAAATATCAAGATAAGAATGTGTTCTTCCTTTAGTATGCACCGATTATGTTTTCGTCGCTCGAAGACATCACGTGATGATCGGGTGTACTTGGATCCTCGACCATACTTGGTGTAAGACGATTACACACGCAAAATACTAAGGTTCTAACTTGGCAGCCTAGCATGTATGACATGGCCTAACACGTACCGAAAGGTTAAGCATGAGTCATATAGTAGATATGATGCCCATTTGATGCTCGCCTTTGAAGCTACACGACTCACGTGATGATCGGACTTGGTGTAGTGGATTTGGTTCATGTAATCACCAAAAAGACACGAGGGATGTCGTTTTGAGTGGGAGTTCATTTCTAATTTGGATTAGTAGAACTCAATTTATCATAAATTAAATCAAAGTGAATTTGCATAATTTGTTGTAGTCATTGGCATTCGCTCACCACCATACGCATAGTTGTAATTGAGATAATAGAACTATAGAATTACGGATATATACTTTACTTAACTGGTATCAGATTGTGTTGAGTGTCAATCTAAAGTTTAAAGTCCTATTGCAAACTTTCAGCAAAATTATATTTACTCCGTGAAATTTAATAATTGGTATTAAATCGAGAGTAACAATTCCAGTGTTAGTATCTTAAGTATCATGTTTGCCTCCATGATTCTTGATTTAAACATCAAGTTTATCTAGGAGCTGAAAGAATTGTTTCAGAAACCATCATGTGTGGCAGATATAACGATATCTGAAACAATGTTTTGGTTGCAATATGATAGAGTATAATATATGTTCTCATATTGGATGAGAATTTACGAAGGTTGGAGATGCTAGACATCCTAATCATCCAAAAGGGTTTTGGAAAGTAATGTTATACTCACGATTCGCCTTTATAAGCTAAAGTAGCTTGATCATGAAAGTCGTCATGATAAGGGTGAATAGAATATGTATGTAAAATGTTTACTACACTAAAAAGATTACTAAAGAATGGATTTTGAAAGAATACTGATCATTTTAATGATGGTGATCTACTTCAAAGTGTAAGTCCAAAGGTATTATTATTTGAATATACACGCTTTGGACTATGTGTCATGTGTATGGCGCCACTTTTGATGTTGATAAATTCTTTTAAAAGGAAAAGGAAATGCTGAAAGAGAATCTATAAAATATATTTGGCAGAAAAGAAAAGATTGGAAATATCCAATTTAGGTATATATATGATATACATGTTATGGTTGTATTCTTTGCTTGTTAAACAATGTGGTTCTTGGGTATTGGATACCGAATTGGTTGGTATGAAATTTCATACGGAACGACGCAATTCATGAACCACAATGGCCTAAGTAACTAGCAAGAGAAAATGTGATGATGTTCATCGAAAACAAACAAACCGTTGTTTGTATTTCTCGTTGACATCAAAGCTTGACTTCAAGATTTGTTTTAATAATTGTTATTTGAATCATGTATTATAAGAACAAAGGTTGTTCAAATAATTACCGTATTCCATATAAGATGGATGATTTACAAATCTAGTTGAAGAAAGACTTCAAGATTTGTTTTTAATAATTGTTATTTGAATCGTATTATAAGAACAAAGGTTGTTCAAATAATTACCGATTCCATATAAGATGGATGATTTACAAATCTAGTTGAAGAAATCACATCCATAAATCCTAATGCTAAAATGTTGCAAGACAAATGATTGAAAGATCACTTATGAAGTGACATCATTGTTTAAATTATATTGGAAAGAAAACATGAAGAATCTCCATTTTCATGGATTTTTGGAGTCTTTGATTTGATCAAGTGACTTGTGAGACTTTCCTGATAATTAAAACTTCGCTCAAAGGCCAAAGAAGAACGAACGACTAAATTATTGGAATTTATACATATCGATGTATGTAGTCCATTATGTGCAATCGTAGTTTATGGGTTTCAACTTCATATGCTTTCTCCGAAATTTGAGTGAATGTTCACTTAACGAGAAACAAGTATGAAATATTTGAAAATGTTTCAAAGACTTTCAAGATGAAGTGAAAATCATTGTAACAAGAAAATAAATGAATTATGATTTGATCATAAAGGGATTTATTTGAGTTACAAGTGTAACAAGAAAATAAATGAATTATGATTTTATCATAAAGGATTTATTTGAGTTGCAAGTTTAGCAAAACACCTAGATTTACATCTCCCAAAACACCATAGGAGTATGGAGTGTTTGAGATTTGTAATGAAACCTTGTTTGACATGGTTGGATCAAAGGTGTTATTTATAAAACTGGCATTATGTTTTAAAAGATTAAAGCTTTAGAGACTACCGCTTTTAATCGAAAAGAGCTCCATCTTGATCCGTTGAAATGACACCATATGAGTTATGGTTTGGGGTAAAACCCAAGTTGTCCTTTCTTAAATTTTGGTATGCTAAACATAAGTAAGATGTTTATAACCAAAGTCGGATGAGCATGTCTTTGTAGGTTATTTTGAATAACAATTGGTTATTCCTCCTTAACACCGAGGACAAAAGGGTTTGTCGCTTGAAATGTGAAGTTTCTTGAAGAAGGAATTTTTCATAAAAGTTAAGTGGGAGGACAATAGAACTTTGATAAGGTTAACGAACCTTAGCTAAATGTGCCGAGTTGCAGCCGAAATCGCTCGAGGCTGCCATAATGCTCATAGCTTATGTGCCTCAAAGGTTGTGGTCACGAGGTCTAAAGTTCCTATTGAACCAAGAAGGTCGGTTAAACAATCAAATACTAAGATTTGAGAGTAAATCATTATTGTTTGACAATGATGAACCGAATACATACAAAGAAGCGATGATGGGCCCCGACGGTCAAATGGCTTGAAGCCATAAAATCCGTGATAGTTCCATATACGAGAAATCAAGTTTTGAACTTGGAAGACCCTCCTAAAGGTGTAAAACCTATCGGTCGATTTGGATCTATAAAGAAATAGACATGGATGTCTCACATCTATGAAATATTCGACATGTTGTAAAGTATTTTATGACAATGTTCAAAGAGTTGACTATGACAAGATTTGATCTTTCATAGCGATATTTAGTCTCGAACGGATTAAAGTAGCAACCACTACATATAATTTGGTATATGGTAGATGAATAAACAAAACAAAGTTCTTCTAATAGAATGGTTACCTAGGACGGTACATGACACGGTCCAAAGGGTTTTGTTAAATTCAAAGGATGCTAAAAGGGCATGCAAACTTCAATGGTTGAAGTAAGCATCATGAGTTGGAATCTTCACCGTGATGAAAAGGAGTTTTCATCAGGAGACGATGAAGATGCTTGCATTTGCAAGAAATTAAGTGGGAGCGCTAAGACATATTTCTAATACATTATGTGGAGGACATCTTGTTGATTAGAAATGATGTATCTTTTATTGACAAAGGTTAAGAATTTCATTTTGATGAAAGACTTAGGCAAAACCCGAATATTTAGCGTGAATGTCTATAGTGGATAGACTGTAACGCCAATATGGTTGTGCCAAACGTACATATATGAGATATTGAAGGAGTTCAATATAGAATCAACAAGAAACGATTCTTGTTGCATGGAAAGGAATTGAATCAAGATTCAAGTGTATCGACACTTGATAAGTGAAACAAGATTCAAGTGCTTTGACACTTGATGAGTGCAATCACAAGAATGTTTTGATCAATCATACCATGATATGTACACATCCAGATATGTCCTATGCTCTAAGTGTTATGAGCATATACCAGAATGAATCATAAAATGATCATTGGACTATAGTAAGGATATTCTTATGATATTTTGGAAGAACTAAGAATATATTTGTGTAGAGGTGACAAACAATTACATATAGTTCATTGTAAAGCGTTACATTGATACTAGTTTTGTCACAAGATACAAATTAAGTTTATCTCAATTTAAACTATGGGTGGCACAATGTAATGGAAAAGAGATTCCATGATGGATTTGGAAGAGTTCCAAAGTTAAGACATTGTGACGAATACTACAACAAAAGGCTAAGTATATGACTGCTATAGTAGCGAAAGGAGGGAATTTGTGTCAAGTAGTTTGTTATCAAACTAAGGTGTGGTTCAGAACGGCTAACACTAAAGATATATTGTATGACAATAGTATCGACGTGTTTTAATCCCAAGGAACTAAAGGTCTCACCGAAAGACCAAATTTATACAATGCCATCTCATTGGAGAATGAGTGATGCGTGAAGACGCAAAGACATGAATACACACGACCAAGCATCACCCGTAGATTATGTTAACCACTTGCAGTTGCGTATATGGAACACCAGAAAGCCATAGGTGTTCAATACGCAAAGTTCTCAAACTAGATTATTGTCTCTAGTGCAAGTGGGAGACTGAAGGGAATATGCCCGAGAGGCAATAATAAAGTGGTTATTATCATATTCCTTATTTATGATAAATGTTTATTTTGCATGCTATAATTGTATTAATACGGAAACGTTAATACATGTGTGTTTAATAAACAAAAGAAAGTTCCTAGTTATGCCTCTCTTATAAACTAGCTCGTTGATTAACAAGATGATCAAGGTTTCCTGATCATGGACATTGGATGTTGTTAATAACGGGATCACAACATTAGTGTAATGGTGTGATGAACATTCATCCAAGGTATAGAATTACGATCAAAGTCATTGAGTTTATATTGCTATAACATCTTACGAAGTGATCCTAATCCTTAGACCATGAGATCATGTCAATCACTAACACCGGAAGAGTTTCTTGATAACATCAAACGTCACACCGTAACAGGGTGATTATAAAGATGGATTCAGAACTACTAAAGTGTTATGTTGAGGCCCATGGATCGAGAGTGGAATTTGTTCATCCCGATGACGGATAGATATGCTCTGGGCCCTCTCGGTGATATCACATTGGTTAGCTTGCAAGCAAGTGATTTGATCACTAGAATGTTATATCACGGGAACGAGAAAAGAGTACTTATCGGTAACGAGGTTGAACTAGGTATGCAGAGATACCGATGATCGAATCTCAGACATGTAATATATCGCGAAACAAAGTGATTAAGATACTAGCGTAAAAGGTTCTGACGGTCACAAGAAAGTCATCGTTGAATGTGTGGGAGTCGATGGGTCTCAGATCCCGCTCGATTATTGATCCGAGAGGGGTCTCGATCATGTCCGCATTATTCGCGAACCGTAGGGTGACACACTTAAGAGACACCGACATCCATTTGGAGCAAAAGTTTCATGCCGAAAAGAAAAGGAAAGCGAGGAATTTATTTCACTAGACACAAACTGCTTTGCTTGAAATTGTCAAACTTCTCGCATGTGAAATGGAATACTAGCAAGGGTTTTATGTGAATGTTTGTTAATTAAAGTAATTAACAAAATTCTGAATAAATAAATAAAAGAGTTTTATTTAATGAGAGCTTGCATTAAATTTGGTGGAAATTTAATGCATGTGAGTGGATTTATGAGTGGAGGCTTTTTAATGGGAGTGGAGGCTTTTCATTTTGAGTGGAGCTCCACCCACATGAATGTGGAAGAGGTGGGGCAGCCCCATGGCTGGGCGCATGGCCCCTTGGGTGCCCCCTCTCCCTATAAAGGCCCCTCTCCTCCTCTCACACCACACCTCCTCGTGAAGGATCTCTCTCCCCTCTAGAATTTATCCCCATGGTCTCGGACTAGCGAGATACATGTTCCCGGTGGCTTTCGGCAAGAAAGAGTTGTGCTTCGCGCATCGCTGAGCGAGGAGGCGGAGGTTGCTCGGTGCCTCGAACGTGTGTGCGAGCACGGATGCGCTGCTGATTTGCGGCGCTAGGACTTCCTCTCGATCTTGAGATCGGCAAGAGATCGTCTACATCAACCACGAGTTTGGACTCGTTAAACTTTGTCGGTCTTCAAGGGTATGTTCTCTACGGATGTACATCCGCCCGTTGTTTGTATCTAGTATAAATAGATCTTGGTATATAGTTCACATCGTAGGAAAATTTTTGTTTTCTATGCTGCGAACCCTTCAGGATGCCCCACGTGTCGCGTCCCCGCTGGCGCGCCCGTGTGTGGGTCCGCGTGGCCGTCGGCCCCACCTGTCATTCACAGGGACTAGGATAGCTGCGGTGTAAAAAGCTTTTATCCGCGCGCTGTGTCCCAGTCAGCCCTGACCCCACTGGTCAGTGTCTATGGCTAGAATCTGGCTGAGTAATAAAAGGTTTTTCTGTTTTCTATTTTAATTCAAATTTAATTTAAATTCAAATTCAAATCAGGATTTAAATAACTTTTAAAATATAAATTCAAATAATACAAATGATATATGTTTTCAAATCAGAAAAATGTGAGGAATTCAAATATGCTATCCAAAATATATTTTGAACACTTTAAGTTTCAAGTTGAGTTAAATTACAACAAAATGCCCTTTTGCCTTAATTAATTAATAACTTTTGATTTATAACTCCAAATTTAACAAATGATATGTCTAAAATGACTAGCCCGACGAGACCTTTCTGTTAATGCATTCCTTGATCTGTTTTGCAGCATGCATCATATAAATATAATGTAAACAACAACTAATATGAGAATAAAATGTGACCAAAACTCAATAAAATGTTTAATTCTTGTATTCTACACCTCACCCATGCCATGCTACTTTACTGCCATGCAAATTGTGCATCATTCATCATGGCATGGTTGTTTGCTTGTCGCATTTGATTCATATGCTTGTGCACTTTATTTATGTTGGCCCTTGTTTGTTTGGTTTTTCTTCGAATAGACGCTGAGCAGGGGATATATCAAGAAACCCAGGAGCACTACCCAGATCCTTCTCTCGCTTCAACTGAGCTGCCAGGCAAGCACTACCACATGCTTGCATACATATAGTACCTATTGCTTCTATCTTATTCTTGCATCATTGAGTCGCGATTGCATTAAACTGAATCCTAAGTACTGCATAGCCTTTACTTTTAAACCCCACCGAAGCTTGTTCCTCCATCCCATGAGCCATTACTACAGGAGTTGTTTGAGCCATGCGAGTCGTAGAACAGCATGTGTAGGGTATGTGAGTGTCTGATGGATAACGAGGTACCTAAACAACTTAACCTGAGTAGTATGGGATAACTAATGAAAGTGGCACGGTGAGCAATATCGCTATTTGGTTTTTCCGCTCACTTGTGTCTAGGACCCCGAGTACTTGATTCTGTTCCTTGAATATTCGCTATCCACATCCGGAGGCTTATGGGACCCCCGAGCTAGAGCTTGATTCATTCTTATTTCTTGGGGCCACAAACTAGTTTGAGGTTTTATTTACTATCATGTACTTATGCCATGCTTTATCGCTTTATTTAAATTGTGCGATGTGCACATACTGTTTAGGATCACGGGCATAAGCCGATGTCACAAGCCCCGGTTCACATTTTTCCACCGGTCCACCCGCAAACACCGTCGTCCGTCTCGAGTTTGAGTTAGATAACTTAACCGTTGCGGGGGACTGGGGTGGGGTAGCCAAATATTTCATCTGATTGCTTGTTTGGTCGGAAAGCCTGGGTTTTTTTTTTTTTTTTTTTTCCGAGGTTCATCAAGTGTGTGTGTGTGTGCACCCCCGTGGTAAAAAAACTTTCAAAAGTCGGTCCATGGTTATGGACGACTTGGAGCACGTTCTCGATCATAGACAAGCATAACTAAAGTACCGCTTTAATTTGACTAAGTATGGCTAGTAAATAGTGCAACACTCATGGAATGGTTAATAAAACTGCCAGCGGATGGGGGTGTTCGTCCTTCCTCGTTGGTAGCGAGGAGGAGGATGGATCTTGATATTCTTGTTGTCATTAATTCACGGACATCCGTCTATCTTTGGTTAGCGGATGGTTAGCAGTATCTATAGAATTGTTAGGGTTTATCTTTTGCTTTGCAATTCGTCACCCAGGTTGTGTCCCCTTTAGAGGCATAAAGACTTGCCGAAAATTACCCTAGGGTCTCATACGATAAATTATTTGACTCAGATGAACAGGTACACTCACGAGATGGATACTGGGTGGAGGAGACGGACGATGTGGGCAACGATCATTCGGTGTAGAGATTCCGGGAACGGGGATCCGTGAGATCTATGGGCGGGATGTGTTTATTTTATGGGGCATCTTATGCCAATTTGCTTCTTATCCGTACTGGATCTTGTTTGCCGCTCACCGATACTCTGATGTGTGATGTATGAGGAGATATCCTAAACTATTATATCTATCTAGGATATTTGGATCTTGCCGTATGGCGTTGCAATATTTCTATTTCTTTTAGATGGAATGGATCTGATGTACTGTTGTATGGTGGCTTGCATACATACCCATTTGTGTATGTAGTTGATCCCTTCGCCGACACGCCCGTTCTTGTCCCGATGTTTGGAAATGGTTGGGACGGCCGAAAGTTCTACCTGTGAGTGGCATTTGGGCCCCACCATACTATTTCAACCATTTCCGCTCATCCAGGCTTGTAACTAGGAGCGTAATTCACCGAGGTAGTTACACACCTTGTCCAAAACTTGAGTATCCTTGTCCACCCAGGTGGTTCATTGAGTACTTGTTTTATTATATAAAACACAAGTCTTTTCCCAACTTCACATAATCTCAACATGTATCTCATCTCAATATATATAGCAGGGCTAAGCATATTACAACTACATTGTTTTCACTAAGGAATGTATAAGGGTATCCTATTAGGATTTAGCTTAGCAAAAATATAGTAGTCCTTATCATGCATGTTTCAAAATCCACTAAGTGTAATGAAAATAGTAGGACTTGGATGATAGTGTATCTTGCCTTTTTGGTAGAGGATGTTGGTTCACTTCTTGATCTTGCTAATATCACACTCTTCTAACTTCACTACAAATCAATCAAGCAAACATAGATTTACCTAGCATTCCAACCAATATTCAAACAATTTAACACACATAAAATAATAGAAACTAAGTCATGCATGCAAGCATGCAAAAGATAGTTTTATTTGCAAAGGTGGTTTCTACTAGGTTGTATACATTGTAAGGTTCAAAGTGGTCATTTTATAAAGTGTCAAGATTATTTGCAAAAGGGTTTTATCTATAAACCATTTTTAAATCAAATCATTATTTCATGAGGTGGAAATTGTTTTTAGCAAAGCAACAATTTTATATTGTTTACCAAATAAGTTGTTAATTCACCAAACTTGGTGTTTAGGGTCAGTAGGTTTGAATCAAAATATTTTCCAAAGGTTTTTCTCAAAAAAACATTTCCATAACAAAATCAATGTTCTTATTTGACTAGAAATGAGCTAATTCAATTATTCAATCCTAAACTTCACAAAATACATTTTTAAATCCATAAGTTGGTTCCTAGGGTCAGTAGATTCACAACAAACGATTTTGCAAAGATTTTATCCTCAAAATCATTTTAGAATAATTTTTATAACCTAAACAAGCATACATAAGTTTCTGCAAAAACAAACATTTTACCAGAAGATTTTTACTAAACAAAGTTCATGGTTGGCTAGGGCTTGTTTTTCTGAATCCATTGATATTAAGTTTGCAAAATTTGGACGTGTAGATTTTAAGTTATGAATTTTACAAGTTTGCATAACAATCTGATTTCAAATTCCATTTTAAATCAAAGGCTGGGCCACGTGGCTGCTTGCTATTGGCTGATACCGGTTCGGTTGGATCAACCTCTCTGGTGCGTTAGATCTAAATGAAATCCTGTGGCTCTGATTCAAACTTACCCCTTCGACCTAATCTAATCATAGCCGCAGGATTTGGATCCGACGGGCTCAGTGTGTTTGACCACGAACTGGCGACGCTAGCGGCGGCTGGCGGTGGAGCGCGGTCAAACGGTGGCGTCGCGGCGTTTATAGGAAGCAAGGAGAGAAATGGAGGTGCTCACCGTGCTCGCAAGGTCGAGGTGAAGCTCAAGGTGGTGCTGGTCTAGCGAGGGGCGCACTGGAGCGGAGGGGATTGCTCGTCGGAGATGGCTGTAGGGGTCCCAATCTTAGATAAGATAGAGCCTCCTGTGTTTTACAATGCTAGTCCCTGGATCAATAGCTAGCATCCACAGTTTAGATGTAATATCAAGAAACAAAGGTCATATCATAACTTTATAACCAGGAATAACATAATTTTATTACATCAATTCATAGCTCATTTGGCTATTACATTACATTGCAGCGGAATAACTATAAGCATGGGGTCCTTCATCTTCAAAGTGCCACAGGCAAATGTTGGTTGTAGACTTTGTAATCCTAATCAATCAATCTTCTATAAAACAATCAAACCTGCAACATACAAGTTCTGACCACAAAGGGTCAATACATTTGAATTGTATTGGCAAGTGATACTATGGTAGTATAGTGGAGTCTATCATCTAAATGCATTTGGCTAAGTGGAGTTGAGACTTGCTTTGCTCAAAATAGATTTTTCTTATCATTTTGGAAATACTAAGTTTTTGTTTTGACAAATTACTTCCCAAGGCATCTACCAATCAAAGCGAAGATCCTTTCCAAGGCATCCACCAATCAAAGACGAAGTGCTTGGCAAACCATTTTTCTCAATCAAAGATTTCAAGATCCTTGTACCAAGCCATCTCTCCATCAATGATTGAAGAATTCAAACAACCCTTGTTCAAACCACAAGTTTTAACTTAGAAATTTGAATGATGAGATTCTTGATTGCTTCCATGTCTTGATGCTCCAATTGTCCTTTACCAGGGCCATGGCTAAGTACTTAGGTTTTACACTCTGCAGGTGGTGCACTTTACCCACAAGACTTGGTTTCCCAAGACAAAATCTTTCAGAAGCCTTCCCTTAGACCAAAATGGACGCGTTCCAACCTATCAAAACACTACCACCCACTGTCCATTTGGCTAAGTTCTTGCAACCTATATGATCATGGCAGAGCCCATATTGCCAAGTGGTTGCACTTAAAGCTTCTCAACATTTGACATCTCAAATCTCTTTGTTTCCTGGGTGGCATTCCACAAGTGAGATACACAATCCAAGTCCATGGCCTTGTGAACCACTCAACCATTCTCCACCAATCTATTCCATTCCACCCAGGTGATTCATTAACTTAGTTGTTTTATTAGACAAAATCACAAGTCCTTAGACTTAGAATATTTTTCCATAGTGTGAATATATTCCACCCATGTTTTCTATTAGCTAGGCTAAGCTTGGTAGTAGTAGGAATCTCTAACTTAGGAAAATCCTACTAAGGATTCTTCTACAAGGTTTTCCTATAGCAAGATCTATACTTAGCAAAATCCATGCAAGTTTTACTTAACAAAATCACTAATGCATAATAAAAGTATTGGGATAGAAATTATGAAGCATCACTTGCCTTTTTGGTAGAGTATAGGTTCACTTCTTGATCTTTGCAACAATCACACTCTTCAAGTCACTATAAATAAATCAAGCAAGGCACAAACTCAACTACCAATCAAGCAAAACAACACACATACATAACAAAGTCAAAGAAGTGCATGCAAGCATGCCAAGCTTTGTTTTGTTTGAAAAAGTGGTTTCTAGTGGGTCATAGTCATTTGGGTACATCTAATGGTCATTCTCTAAAGTGGCTAAGTCATTTGCAAAAGGTTTCACTCAAAAACCATTTTCAAAACAAAGTGTTATTTTTATGTGGTGTAGAAATATTTTTACTAAGGCATTAGTCCATAGGGTTCACCAAATGAGTTGCTATTGCAAAACTTGGTGTTTTTGGTCAGTAGGTTTGGTCCAAACCATCTACTCAAAGTTTTCTTCCTTTAAACATTTCCATAATAAAATCACTAATTTTATTTGGCTAGAAATGGACTAAACTAATTAATCTATTCCAAACTTTTCCAAATTCATTTTCCAAACCATGGGCTGGTTCCTAGGGTCGAGGGTCACAATAATCATTTTGCAAAGGTTTTACTCCTAAATTCAATTTTACACAATTTTTATACTCTAAACAAGCTCACAAAAGTTTCTGCAAATTCAAACAAGCTAACAAATACTATTTGCTAAACTAAGGTTAGGGTTGGTTAGGTCTTGTTCTCCTGAATCTTTTGATATAAAATTTGCCAAATTTGGACGTGTGGTTTGAAAGTTATAGCAATTACAAGTTTGTTATTAAATCTGATTCAAAAATCTGTTTTAATTCCAACCACTGACACGCGTCAGCTTCTTATTCGCGGGTACCGCTTCGCTGCGGATCACGCCCAGATGCGTTGGATCTAACTCAATCGTGTGGCTCAGATCGGGTACCTCTTCGCGGCTTAAGTCGTTCTATCTCAGCCAGTGGATCTGCATCCTACGGTGTTCGCTTGCTCGGCCATTCGCGAGCGGCGCCGGCGATGGCTAACGGCGGCGACGGTCAGACTACGGCGGTGCTGGTGAAACAGGATGCAAAACGAGGAGGGGAAAGCTCACCGAGGTCGCGAGGCTGTGGTGAAGCACGTCGTGTGGTTAGTGTGGCTCGGGGCGCACTGCGTCGGAACGAATCTCTCGCCGGAGTTGTTACTGGCGACGGCGGCTCTGGTCGTGGTCGAGGACGTCGCTGGAGACCACCCTAAGGCGAAACAGAGGTGCGGTCAGACGCGTGAGGTCAAGGCAATGTTGTGCGCGTGAACTAAAGTGGAAAGGGTGGACGGAAACCATCGGGACACTCACCGGACTTGCGGGGTCGTCGGTGATCGTCGTGGACGTGGATAGGGAGCGTCCTTAAAACAAACGGAGGGTACGATTAGGTTCGTAGGCGGAAGGCGAGTATGTGTGCATCATCGAGACGGAAGGCGGTCGAGTTTTACTGCGAAGCTTCACGAGAAGAAAGCAGCGATGGCGCGGCAGATGTTGTCGTTGGCGAGGCTCAGAGGTTCAGCGGTCAAGTGGATGGCAGGAGGAAGGTCCGGAGGAAAAACTGCCGGGTGATCAAGGAGGCTCGGGGTAGTGTCGTATCGTCGAATCGTTCGGAACATCGTCGGAGACAGGACGGTCGAGGAGAAATTAGGGGCGGTCTAAGGCGTGCACTGGGGTGTCGAGGAACTTATAGAGGAGGCTTGGGCGTTTCTATCGTGTGATCAAAGTGAGGTAAAGGCTCGGCATTAGGCGTATTGATTCCATGAATCAAAGCGACAGCGGATGAGGGAGAAGGCGTGGTCGTCATGAGGAAGAAGGAGAACAGTGGATGGTGGGGTCCTACCGTCGGGAAAGAAAGAAAAGGAGGAGGTCCACTGTCGATTCCTGCGTGGTTTGCTACAGGGTGAGAAAACTGTTCGAGGAGGAGAGGAAGTCTGGATTGGCTTAGTGGGCTGGGGTAGTTGGGCTAGGCCGGCTGGGCTGCTTAATTTTTATTTCCTGTCTGTTTTCCTTTTCTAATTTCAATTTCTGTTTTGAATTTCCAAACAAACAATTCACACTCAAATCAAATCCAAACAATCATTCAGTTTGTAAATTTGAATTTGATTTTGTTTATCAACATAAACCAAATCTCAAAATAAAATAATATCCTTATTTATTTTAGGATCCATTTAATAGTTAAATAGAATGGATCACTAGTTATTTAATAAAATAGGGTTTGATTTTTTTATTAACAAAATATCCATTTGAAATCTGATTATTTTCATAATCAAACCAGTAGGTTTTATTTGAAAATAAGGATGCTTGGAAATCTTGTTTTAAAATAAAATAACCTTTTATTTTAGGTTCCATTTATAATTAAATAAATGGTCCTTAGATAATAATCCATTTAGGATTTGTTTATTTGGTTCAAATAATTCATATTGAATTATTTAGAAAGTATTCAAAGTGATTTATTAATCATATAAGATTGGGTAATTGTTTTAATTCCAATTATCATTTTCTCATGTATTTTTATTTAGAGATTTGTCCTTATTTAAAATAGGGATAGAATGGTTATTTCCATTTTATTTTTATTTGGAATATTCTTTATTTCATATTTTTATTTGAATCGGGATTAATCATTACTCCATTTGCTTCATGGATTAGGCCAAGATTTGATTTGGTCTGTAAATATTCTTTATTAATATTTTCATCTTTGTCTTATGAAATTCATATCTTTTTATTTAGAGATCCAAACTTGGTGATTCCAATTTTATGAAAACTTATTTAAAATAATTTAACAAGCTTTGATGTTTTAAATTGAATTGGTAAAACTTCTTATTTAAATAAAGTTTGGATATTAATTCTTTATTATTTTATTTTAAATAAACCTTTGTTGTTTTTATTCAAACTAAATGTTTTAATTCCCAAAGTTTGGTCAAGGTTAAATTTTCCTTTATTTAATAATCTTTATTTATAAAACTTCTATTTCATTTGAAAATAAATCTTTTCATTAGTATTTCCAAATGTTTTTATTTTCCTTTTATTAAATGTTTATCTTTTTAAATCTCTTGAGGTTTATTTTAATTCAAATGGGTTTGAAGTTCCAATTGTATTCAAAAAGTTTCTTCTGGTTCTGAAAATCAACAAAGTTTTATTTTATTAATTTATTTTCACATTACAAGATTTGGAAAATCTTGGGATGTGACAGTTACCACCTTAAAATTAAATCGTCCGAGATTTGGGAAGCTGGGTTACAAGCAAGTTCAAAACAACTAGGGTACTACCACCCTTAAAATTTTTCAAAACAAAATTACACATTGGCCTTCTTGGGTCCTGGAATTTCTCTATGTTAAACTTTTGCTTTATTCCTATGCTTGACTCATGGACCGAGATTGAGCTTCTCCATAGGCTTGTTCAACTTGTTCTTCATCCTTTCTGGACAGTTGCTTGCATAGTGTCCTGGATTCTTGCAGTTGAAACAATTAATGTCCTTGAGTTCTTTGCGTTGCTCTTTTGGGCAAGTTGCTACAAAGTGACCTGGTTCATTGCAGTTGTTACACCACACTTGGTCAATTCCTTTATTCTTTATGTTCCCCGGCATCCTTTGGAGTAGTGTCCCATTTCCTTACATTTACGACATTGTACCGTGCTCATGTCTTGCTTGGGCTTCTTGATTTTCCTTGATCCTTTGAATTGGGTTGTCTTGCTTGGAAGTAGTAGTGGTCCTTTCCTTTGGTAGACTTGGATCCTTCTTGTTTCCTTTGTTCTACCATGGCATAAATAGGACATAGGCCAGAGTATGATCACTTCCTTCACAAAGATAGCAAGTAGCTTGAGAGGTAGGGCATTCACCAACAGGATGATCTTCATCACAATTTGGGCATTGTCCTTCATGCTCCTTGGAAGTATGATCCTTGTCTCCACAAATAATGCAAGCTGGGGCTCCATCTAGAACAACATTCTTTTCATCCTTGCTATCATACTCTCTTCTAGGAAAATTTTCTTCCATGCTAATCATTTGATTAGTCACCTTAAGCATCAATTGGGACTGCTCCTCTAAAAACTTTTGAAGTCTGGGTCTTCATTACTATTGTTGGCTAGAACTGAAGCCAATTGATTCAATTGATGTTGAGTTGCTATGAGTTCTCCAAGGCTGTCGGCTTGGTTGGTGTTGGTGTCATTAACCTTGGAATCCTTTGGGGTAGTCATCTGTTTGGGTTTGAAGGGAGATTAGAATAGACAAGATATTTCTAATGAGATATTTCTAATCACACATATCTCAATTCACACAAACAATATGCATGCAAATACAAGCAAACACTCCATTCAAACAACAAGGTTCAAGCACATACTTAGGCAACAAAATATTTTTGTTACACCACATAAGTTGGTGGTTTTGATTTAACTAAATTGTGGTGGTCTATCTATATGGTTCACTTGTGATCTTTCCTTCCTTCTTGATTTTTCTTACTTGAGATCATGGTTCCCTTGAGAAAACTCTTGGTCACAATACTTCAAAGTTATTGATGGCTCTTTCTTATTTTGCATTCCCTTAGTCTCTAAATCTTAAGTAAGAATTCCTTGTCTAACTTGTGGTCCTTAGTAGTTTCCAAGTTAGAAGTCCTTGGTGAGAATGCTGAAGATGTTGAAGTCATTAGAGCTGAAGATGTTGAAGTCATTAGAGCTGAAGAAGTTGAAGAAGTCTTTTGCACATGGGGTAGTCTTTGGTCATGGGGTAGGCTTTTCCATCAAGTTGAAGTAGAAGAGATGTAGAGCTGAAACCAAAATGGTTGAGGAAAGAGTTTACAAGTGTTTTGTAAATAAGTTTTTGGAACAAAATATCACTCCTATTTTTCTAAGGGTTTTTGTCCAATCCTAGGGTTTACAAATCCTACAGGCAACACAATGCTCTGATACCATCTGTAGGGGTCCCAATCTTAGATAAGATAGAGCCTCCTGTGTTTTACAATGCTAGTCCCTGGATCAATAGCTAGCATCCACAGTTTAGATGTAATATCAAGAAACAAAGGTCATATCATAACTTTATAACCAGGAATAACATAATTTTATTACATCAATTCATAGCTCATTTGGCTATTACATTACATTGCTTGGAATAACTATAAGCATGGGGTCCTTCATCTTCAAAGTGCCACAGGCAAATGTTGGTTGTAGACTTTGTAATCCTAATCAATCAATCTTCTATAAAACAATCAAACCCGCAACATACAAGTTACAATACAAAGGGTCAATACATTTGAATTGTATTGGCAAGTGATACTATGGTAGTATAGTGGAGTCTATCATCTAAATGCATTTGGCTAAGTGGAGTTGAGACTTGCATTGCTCAAAATAGATTTTTCTTATCATTTTGAAAATACTAAGTTTTTGTTTTGACAAATTACTTCCCAAGGCATCTACCAATCAAAGACTGAAGATCCTTTCCAAGGCATCCACCAATCAAAGACTGAAGTGCTTGGCAAAACCATTTTCTCAATCAAAGATTTCAAGATCCTTGTACCAAGCCATCTCTCCATCAATGATTGAAGAATTCAAACAACCCTTGTTCAAACCACAAGTTTTAACTTAGAAATTTGAATGATGAGATTCTTGATTGCTTCCATGTCTTGATGCTCAAATTGTCCTTTACCAGGGACATGGCTAAGTACTTAGGTTTTACACTCTGCAGAGGTGGTGCACTTTACCCACAAGACTTGGTTTCCCAAGACAAAATCTTTCAGAAGCCTTCCCTTAGACCAAAATGGACGCGTTCCAACCTATCAAACACTACCACCCACTGTCCATTTGGCTAAGTTCTTGCAACCTATATGATCATGGCAGAGCCCATATTGCCAAGTGGTTGCACTTAAAGCTTCTCAACATTTGACATCTCAAATCTCTTTGTTTCCTGGGTGGCATTCCACAAGTGAGATACACAATCCAAGTCCATGGCCTTGTGAACCACTCAACCATTCTCCACCAATCTATTCCATTCCACCGGTGATTCATTAACTTAGTTGTTTTATTAGACAAAATCACAAGTCCTTAGACTTAGAATATTTTTCCATAGTGTGAATATATATTCCACCCATGTTTTCTATTAGCTAGGCTAAGCTTGGTAGTAGTAGGAATCTCTAACTTAGGAAAATCCTACTAAGGATTCTTCTACAAGGTTTTCCTATAGCAAGATCTATACTTAGCAAAATCCATGCAAGTTTTACTTAACAAAATCACTAATGCATAATAAAAGTATTGGGATAGAAATTATGAAGCATCACTTGCCTTTTTGGTAGAGTATAGGTTCACTTCTTGATCTTTGCAACAATCACACTCTTCAAGTCACTATAAATAAATCAAGCAAGGCACAAACTCAACTACCAATCAAGCAAAACAACACACATACATAACAAAGTCAAAGAAGTGCATGCAAGCATGCCAAGCTTTGTTTTGTTTGAAAAAGTGGTTTCTAGTGGGTCATAGTCATTTGGGTACATCTAATGGTCATTCTCTAAAGTGGCTAAGTCATTTGCAAAAGGTTTCACTCAAAAACCATTTTCAAAACAAAGTGTTATTTTTATGTGGTGTAGAAATATTTTTACTAAGGCATTAGTCCATAGGGTTCACCAAATGAGTTGCTATTGCAAAACTTGGTGTTTTTGGGTCAGTAGGTTTGGTCCAAACCATCTACTCAAAGTTTTCTTCCTTTAAACATTTCCATAATAAAATCACTAATTTTATTTGGCTAGAAATGGACTAAACTAATTAATCTATTCCAAACTTTTCCAAATTCATTTTCCAAACCATGGGTTGGTTCCTAGGGTCAGTAGGGTCACAATAATCATTTTGCAAAGGTTTTACTCCTAAATTCAATTTTACACAATTTTTATACTCTAAACAAGCTCACAAAAGTTTCTGCAAATTCAAACAAGCTAACAAATACTATTTGCTAAACTAAGGTTAGGGTTGGTTAGGTCTTGTTCTCCTGAATCTTTTGATATAAAATTTGCCAAATTTGGACGTGTGGTTTGAAAGTTATAGCAATTACAAGTTTGTTATTAAATCTGATTCAAAAATCTGTTTTAATTCCAACCACTGACACGCGTCAGCTTCTTATTCGCGGGTACCGCTTCGCTGCGGATCACGCCCAGATGCGTTGGATCTAACTCAATCGTGTGGCTCAGATCGGGTACCTCTTCGGCTTAAGTCGTTCTATCTCAGCGGTGGATCCGCATCCCACGGTGTTAAACTTTCGGCCATCATGGCGGCGGCGATGGCTAACGGCGGCGACGGTCTGTGATCTGCTGGTGAAACAGGATGCAAAGCGAGGAGGAAAGCTCACCGAGGTCGCGAGGCTGTGGTGAAGCACGTCGTGGTTAGTGTGGCTCGGGCGCGCTGCGTCGAACGAATCTCGCGAGTTATTCTTGGCGGCGGCGGCTCTGGTCGTGTCGAGGCGTCGCTGGAGACCACCCTAAGGCGAAACAGAGGTGCGGTCGACGCAGCGTGGTCAAGGCAATGTTGTGCGCGTGAACTAAAGTGGAAAGGGTGGACGGAAACCATCGGGACACTCACCGGACTTGCGGGGTCGTCGGTGATCGTCGTGGACGTGGATAGGGAGCGTCCTTAAAACAAACGGAGGGTACGATTAGGTTCGTAGGCGGAAGGCGAGTATGTGTGCATCATCGAGACGGAAGGGGCGGTCAGAGTTTACCTGCGAGCTTCGCCGGAGAAGAAAACAGGCGGTGGCGCGGCCAGATGTTGTCGTTGGCGAGGCTCAGAGGTTCCCGCGGTCAAGTGGATGGTACGGGGAGGAAGGTCTGGGAGGGGAAAAACTGCCAGGGTGATCAAGGAGGCTCGGGGTAGTGTCGTATCGTCGGAATCGTTACCGGAACATCGTCGGAGACAGGGCGTCGAGGAGAAATTGGGGCGGTCTAAGGCCACTGGGGTGTCGGAGGAAACTTATAGAGGAGGCTTGGGCGTTTTATCTGTGATCAAAGTGAGGTAAAGGCTCGGCATTAGAGCGTATTGATTCATGAAATCAAAGCAGCAGCGGCGTGAGGAGAAGGCGTGGTCGCCATGAGGAAGAAGGAGAACAGTGGATGGTGGGGTCCTCGGTATGGGAAGAAAAGAAAAGGAGGAGGTCCACCTGCCGATTGTCTGCGTGGTTTGCTTCGGGTGAGAAAACTGTTCGGGGAGGAGAGGAAGCTGGATTGGCTTAGTGGGCTGGGTAGTTGGGCTAGGCCATTGCTTAATTTTTATTTCTGTCTGTTTTCCTTTTCTAATTTCAATTTCTTTGAATTTCCAAACAAACAATTCACACTCAAATCAAATCCAAACAATCATTCAGTTTGTAAATTTGAATTTGATTTTGTTTATCAACATAAACCAAATCTCAAAATAAAATAATATCCTTATTTATTTTAGGATCCATTTAATAGTTAAATAGAATGGATCACTAGTTATTTAATAAAATAGGGTTTGATTTTTTTATTAACAAAATATCCATTTGAAATCTGATTATTTTCATAATCAAACCAGTAGGTTTTATTTGAAAATAAGGATGCTTGGAAATCTTGTTTTAAAATAAAATAACCTTTTATTTTAGGTTCCATTTATAATTAAATAAATGGTCCTTAGATAATAATCCATTTAGGATTTGTTTATTTGGTTCAAATAATTCATATTGAATTATTTAGAAAGTATTCCAAAGTGATTTATTAATCATATAAGATTGGGTAATTGTTTTAATTCCAATTATCATTTTCTCATGTATTTTTATTTAGAGATTTGTCCTTATTTAAAATAGGGATAGAATGGTTATTTCCATTTTATTTTTATTTGGAATATTCTTTATTTCATATTTTTATTTGAATCGGGATTAATCATTACTCCATTTGCTTCATGGATTAGGCCAAGATTTGATTTGGTCTGTAAATATTCTTTATTAATATTTTCATCTTTGTCTTATGAAATTCATATCTTTTTATTTAGAGATCCAAACTTGGTGATTCCAATTTTATGAAAACTTATTTAAAATAATTTAACAAGCTTTGATGTTTTAAATTGAATTGGTAAAACTTCTTATTTAAATAAAGTTTGGATATTAATTCTTTATTATTTTATTTTAAATAAACCTTTGTTGTTTTTATTCAAACTAAATGTTTTAATTCCCAAAGTTTGGTCAAGGTTAAATTTTCCTTTATTTAATAATCTTTATTTATAAAACTTCTATTTCATTTGAAAATAAATCTTTTCATTAGTATTTCCAAATGTTTTTATTTTCCTTTTATTAAATGTTTATCTTTTTAAATCTCTTGAGGTTTATTTTAATTCAAATGGGTTTGAAGTTCCAATTGTATTCAAAAAGTTTCTTCTGGTTCTGAAAATCAACAAAGTTTTATTTTATTAATTTATTTTCACATTACAAGATTTGGAAAATCTTGGGATGTGACAGGCTACCACCCTAAAATTAAATCTCGTCCCGAGATTTGGGAAGGCTGGGGTTACAAGCAAGTTCAAAACAACTAGGGTACTACCACCCTTAAAATTTTTCAAAACAAAATTACACATTGGCCTTCTTGGGTCCTGGAATTTCTCTATGTTAAACTTTTGCTTTATTCCTATGCTTGACTCATGGACCGAGATTGAGCTTCTCCATAGGCTTGTTCAACTTGTTCTTCATCCTTTCTGGACAGTTGCTTGCATAGTGTCCTGGATTCTTCTTGATTGAAACAATTAATGTCCTTGAGTTCTTTGCGTTGCTCTTTGGGCAAGTTGCTACAAAGTGACCTGGTTCATTGCGGTTGTTACACCACACTTGGTCAATTCCTTTATTCTTTATGTTCCTGGGCATCCTTTGGAGTAGTGTCCCATTTCCTTACATTTACGACATTGTACTATGCTCATGTCTTGCTTGGGCTTCTTGATTTTCCTTGATCCTTTGAATTGGGTTGTCTTGCTTGGAAGTAGTAGTGGTCCTTTCCCTTTGGTAGACTTGGATCCTTCTTGTTTCCTTTGTTCTACCATGGCATAAATAGGACATAGGCCAGGAGTATGATCACTTCCTTCACAAAGATAGCAAGTAGCTTGAGAGGTAGGGCATTCACCAACAGGATGATCTTCATCACAATTTGGGCATTGTCCTTCATGCTCCTTGGAAGTATGATCCTTGTCTCCACAAATAATGCAAGCTGGGGCTCCATCTAGAACAACATTCTTTTCATCCTTGCTATCATACTCTCTTCTAGGAAAATTTTCTTCCATGCTAATCATTTGATTAGTCACCTTAAGCATCAATTGGGACTGTTCCTCTAAAAACTTTTGAAGTGCTGGGTCTTCATTACTATTGTTGGCTAGGAACTGAGCGGTCAATTGATTCAATTGATGTTGAGTTGCTATGAGTTCTCCAAGGCTGTCAGCTTGGTTGGTGTTGGTGTCATTAACCTTGGAATCCTTTGGGGTAGTCATCTGTTTGGGTTTGAAGGGAGATTAGAATAGACAAGATATTTCTAATGAGATATTTCTAATCACACATATCTCAATTCACACAAACAATATGCATGCAAATACAAGCAAACACTCCATTCAAACAACAAGGTTCAAGCACATACTTAGGCAACAAAATATTTTTGTTACACCACATAAGTTGGTGGTTTTGATTTAACTAAATTGTGGTGGTCTATCTATATGGTTCACTTGTGATCTTTCCTTCCTTCTTGATTTTTCTTACTTGAGATTATGGTTCCCTTGAGAAAACTCTTGGTCACAATACTTCAAAGTTATTGATGGTTCTTTCTTATTTTGCATTCCCTCAGTCTCTAAATCTTGAATAGGATTTCCTTGTCTAACTTGTGGTCCTTAGTAGTTTCCAAGTTAGAAGTCCTTGGTGAGAATGCTGAAGATGTTGAAGTCATTAGAGTTGAAGATGTTGAAGTCATTAGAGTTGAAGAAGTTGAAGAAGTCTTTTGCACATGGGGTAGTCTTTGGTCATGGGGTAGTCTTTTCCATCAAGTTGAAGTAGAAGAGAATGTAGAGTTGAAACCAAAAATGGTTGAGGAAAGAGTTTACAAGTGTTTTGTAAATAAGTTTTTGGAACAAAATATCACTCCTATTTTTCTAAGGTTTTTTGTCCAATCCTAGGGTTTACAAATCCTACAGGCAACACAATGCTCTGATACCATCTGTGGGGGTCCCAATCTTAGATATGATAGAGCCTCTGTGTTTTACAATGCTAGTCCTGGATCAATAGCTAGCATCCACAGTTTAGATGTAATATCAAGAAACAAAGGTCATATCATAACTTTATAACCAGGAATAACATAATTTTATTACATCAATTCATAGCTCATTTGGCTATTACATTACATTGCAGCGGAATAACTATAAGCATGGGGTCCTTCATCTTCAAAGTGCCACAGGCAAATGTTGGTTGTAGACTTTGTAATCCTAATCAATCAATCTTCTATAAAACAATCAAACCTGCAACATACAAGTTACAGCCACAAAGGGTCAATACATTTGAATTGTATTGGCAAGTGATACTATGGTAGTATAGTGGAGTCTATCATCTAAATGCATTTGGCTAAGTGGAGTTGAGACTTGCATTGCTCAAAATAGATTTTTCTTATCATTTTGAAAATACTAAGTTTTTGTTTTGACAAATTACTTCCCAAGGCATCTACCAATCAAAGACTGAAGATCCTTTCCAAGGCATCCACCAATCAAAGACTGAAGTGCTTGGCAAAACCATTTTTCTCAATCAAAGATTTCAAGATCCTTGTACCAAGCCATCTCTCCATCAATGATTGAAGAATTCAAACAACCCTTGTTCAAACCACAAGTTTTAACTTAGAAATTTGAATGATGAGATTCTTGATTGCTTCCATGTCTTGATGCTCAAATTGTCCTTTACCAGGGACATGGCTAAGTACTTAGGTTTTACACTCTGCAGAGGTGGTGCACTTTACCCACAAGACTTGGTTTCCCAAGACAAAATCTTTCAGAAGCCTTCCTTAGACCAAAATGGACGTTCCAACCTATCAAAACACTACCACCCACTGTCCATTTGGCTAAGTTCTTGCAACCTATATGATCATGGCAGAGCCCATATTGCCAAGTGGTTGCACTTAAAGCTTCTCAACATTTGACATCTCAAATCTCTTTGTTTCTGGTGGCATTCCACAAGTGAGATACACAATCCAAGTCCATGGCCTTGTGAACCACTCAACCATTCTCCACCAATCTATTCCATTCCACCCAGGTGATTCATTAACTTAGTTGTTTTATTAGACAAAATCACAAGTCCTTAGACTTAGAATATTTTTCCATAGTGTGAATATATATTCCACCCATGTTTTCTATTAGCTAGGCTAAGCTTGGTAGTAGTAGGAATCTCTAACTTAGGAAAATCCTACTAAGGATTCTTCTACAAGGTTTTCCTATAGCAAGATCTATACTTAGCAAAATCCATGCAAGTTTTACTTAACAAAATCACTAATGCATAATAAAAGTATTGGGATAGAAATTATGAAGCATCACTTGCCTTTTTGGTAGAGTATAGGTTCACTTCTTGATCTTTGCAACAATCACACTCTTCAAGTCACTATAAATAAATCAAGCAAGGCACAAACTCAACTACCAATCAAGCAACAACAACACACATAACAAAGTCAAAGAAGTGCATGCAAGCATGCCAAGCTTTGTTTTGTTTGAAAAAGTGGTTTCTAGTGGGTCATAGTCATTTGGGTACATCTAATGGTCATTCTCTAAAGTGGCTAAGTCATTTGCAAAAGGTTTCACCAAAAACCATTTTCAAAACAAAGTGTTATTTTTATGTGGTGTAGAAATATTTTTACTAAGGCATTAGTCCATAGGGTTCACCAAATGAGTTGCTATTGCAAAACTTGGTGTTTTTGGGTCAGTAGGTTTGGTCCAAACCATCTACTCAAAGTTTTCTTCCTTTAAACATTTCCATAATAAAATCACTAATTTTATTTGGCTAGAAATGGACTAAACTAATTAATCTATTCCAAACTTTTCCAAATTCATTTTCCAAACCATGGGTTGGTTCCTAGGGTCAGTAGGGTCACAATAATCATTTTGCAAAGGTTTTACTCCTAAATTCAATTTTACACAATTTTTATACTCTAAACAAGCTCACAAAAGTTTCTGCAAATTCAAACAAGCTAACAAATACTATTTGCTAAACTAAGGTTAGGGTTGGTTAGGTCTTGTTCTCCTGAATCTTTTGATATAAAATTTGCCAAATTTGGACGTGTGGTTTGAAAGTTATAGCAATTACAAGTTTGTTATTAAATCTGATTCAAAAATCTGTTTTAATTCCAACCACTGACACGCGTCAGCTTCTTATTCATGGTACCGCTCGCGGATCACGCGGATGCGTTGGATCTAACTCAATCGTGTGGCTCAGATCGGGTACCTCTTCGCGGCTTAAGTCGTTCTATCTCAGCCAGTGGATCTGCATCCTACGGTGTTCGCTTGCTCGGCCATTCGCGAGCGGCGCCGGCGATGGCTAACGGCGGCGACGGTCGACTGGCGGTGCTGGTGAAACAGGATGCAAACGAGGAGGAAAGCTCACCGAGGTCGCGAGGTGAAGCACGTCAGGTGGTGGTGGCTCGGGCGCATCAAGGTCGAACGAATCTCTCGCGGAGTTATTCTGGCGGCGGCGGCTCGTGGTCGAGGACGTCGCTGGAGACCACCCTAAGGCGAAACAGAGGTGCGGTCAGACGCGTGAGGTCAAGGCAATGTTGTGCGCGTGAACTAAAGTGGAAAGGGTGGACGGAAACCATCGGGACACTCACCGGACTTGCGGGGTCGTCGGTGATCGTCGTGGACGTGGATAGGGAGCGTCCTTAAAACAAACGGAGGGTACGATTAGGTTCGTAGGCGGAAGGCGAGTATGTGTGCATCATCGAGACGGAAGGGGCGGTCAGAGTTTACCTGCGAGCTTCGCCGGAGAAGAAAATGATGGCGGCGCCAGATGTTGTCGTTGGCGAGGCGGAGGTTCGCGGTCAAGTGGATGGTACGGGGAGGAAGGTGCGGAGGGAAAAACTGCCAGGGTGATCAAGGAGGCTCGGGGTAGTGTCGTATCGTCGGAATCGTTACCGGAACATCGTCGGAGACAGGGACGGTCGAGGAGAAATTGGGGGCGGTCTAAGGCGTGCCAGCCTGGGGTGTCAGAGGAAACTTATAGAGGAGGCTTGGGCGTTTCTCTGTGTGATCAAAGTGAGGTAAAGGCTCGGCATTAGGCGTATTGATTCATGCGAAATCAAAGCAAAGAACAGCGAGGGAGAAGGCGTCGTCGCGAGGAAGAAGGAGAACAAGGATGGTGGGGTCCTCGGTCGTGGAAAAGAAAGAAAAGGAGGAGGTCCACACGTTATCTGCGTGGTTTGCTTCGGGGTGAGAAAACTGTTCGGAGGGAGAGGGAAGTGGCTGGATTGGCTTAGTGGGTCAGTAGTTGGCTAGGCTTAGGCTTAAATTTTTATTTCCTGTCTGTTTTCCTTTTCTAATTTCAATTTCTGTTTTGAATTTCCAAACAAACAATTCACACTCAAATCAAATCCAAACAATCATTCAGTTTGTAAATTTGAATTTGATTTTGTTTATCAACATAAACCAAATCTCAAAATAAAATAATATCCTTATTTATTTTAGGATCCATTTAATAGTTAAATAGAATGGATCACTAGTTATTTAATAAAATAGGGTTTGATTTTTTTATTAACAAAATATCCATTTGAAATCTGATTATTTTCATAATCAAACCAGTAGGTTTTATTTGAAAATAAGGATGCTTGGAAATCTTGTTTTAAAATAAAATAACCTTTTATTTTAGGTTCCATTTATAATTAAATAAATGGTCCTTAGATAATAATCCATTTAGGATTTGTTTATTTGGTTCAAATAATTCATATTGAATTATTTAGAAAGTATTCCAAAGTGATTTATTAATCATATAAGATTGGGTAATTGTTTTAATTCCAATTATCATTTTCTCATGTATTTTTATTTAGAGATTTGTCCTTATTTAAAATAGGGATAGAATGGTTATTTCCATTTTATTTTTATTTGGAATATTCTTTATTTCATATTTTTATTTGAATCGGGATTAATCATTACTCCATTTGCTTCATGGATTAGGCCAAGATTTGATTTGGTCTCAGAATATTCTTTATTAATATTTTCATCTTTGTCTTATGAAATTCATATCTTTTTATTTAGAGATCCAAACTTGGTGATTCCAATTTTATGAAAACTTATTTAAAATAATTTAACAAGCTTTGATGTTTTAAATTGAATTGGTAAAACTTCTTATTTAAATAAAGTTTGGATATTAATTTTATTATTTTATTTTAAATAAACCTTTGTTGTTTTTATTCAAACTAAATGTTTTAATTCCCAAAGTTTGGTCAAGGTTAAATTTTCCTTTATTTAATAATCTTTATTTATAAAACTTCTATTTCATTTGAAAATAAATCTTTTCATTAGTATTTCCAAATGTTTTTATTTTCCTTTTATTAAATGTTTATCTTTTTAAATCTCTTGAGGTTTATTTTAATTCAAATGGGTTTGAAGTTCCAATTGTATTCAAAAAGTTTCTTCTGGTTCTGAAAATCAACAAAGTTTTATTTTATTAATTTATTTTCACATTACAAGATTTGGAAAATCTTGGGATGTGAAAATGGCGTCGGCTTCAGGCGGTCCTGTTTGTCAACGAGGCGAAGTTGCAGTTCACCCCAAAGCAAACGGAAGGTACGGTTAGATGCGGGAGAGTGTGGGGTTCACGTGAGCATGATCAAGAGGGCTCGGGGCGGTCTGGCTTACCAAGGGGAGGTCGCCGGAGTTGCTTGCAGGCGGTGGCGCTCAGGTTGTCGTTGTTGCCGATGTTATGGACCAAGCGCGGGCGAATGAGTGGCATGGGAAGATGCGCCATGTCATGGGAATGGTCACGGCAGATGCTGCAATCGGCAGCGAGTAGTAGAACGAGGGGCAAGGGAGGCCAGCCATCTGCGGTGCGAGATGAGGGCAAAGACACAGGGTTTTACCCAGGTTCGGCCCCCCGGAGGGTAAAGACCTACTCCTGCTAGATTGTATTATGAAGGTAGTACAATGGGCGAGCTCGGCGGCTAGGCGGCGAGTCGCTTGGGTGTATGATGGAACGTCTCTCTACACGCCCTGCAGGGAGGTTTATATAGGCTCACCTCTCCTAGGGTTTTCATATCTCAACCGAATCAGTTAAGGATTCAATACTCGTTTAACCTAATCCGACTGGGCCTATCTACTCGCCTGGGCCTTCAGCTTCCAGTCGCTTGGATCCTCGCTGGGCTTCAATCCAGTCGCCGTCTTGCAGGCCCACTCGCCAGTTCTTGGGCCAGTCGGAAACGTTCTGCTGGGTATACCCCAGTAGGCACATCCCCATCAGTAGTCCCCGAGGCCGTCGTCGATTGGGCGTAGGTGGCTGCTTCGATGGAGTATACGGCTCGAGTAGATATCGGTCGAATCGTCGCGGCTCCTCGATACAAGAGGAAACCAGTCATCCGGTGTCGCAGTCGTGGCTCTTGTCATAGCGCTGGGGGCGGCGAGTCGAGTGGCTGAAGTTGGACCGTCAAACGTGGTCAAACTACCCGTTGGGGTAATCCAACGGTAACTTTTGGCGTAATCATCGCACACTAATGGTTCCCTGATTTGGCGGGTAACATCCGCTATATAAGAGGAATGGCAGGCGATCAGAGAACCACCTTCTCACCATTTCTTCCGACTGCGCGCACTTTTCGCCTCCCTCGCCATGACCAGCCAACCGAAATCCTCCGAACCCTCAAACATTTCCGCCATGGCCCTCTCCACGAACCTGGGCAGATCAAAGTGCACTAGGGCGAACCGGCTTCCTTTGAGGAGGGGATCCCAAGCAGTTTCTTGGCGCATCCCGTGGCCGAGAGGTGACCCCGAACCCGCGAGAGGGAGTTCATCCGCTTCACCAGCCACCTTGAACGGGGTAGGGTTCACATCCTGTTTCTTCGGCGCTTCTGCGCCTACTACGGGATCCAGCCATCGGATCTGGGTCCCCACAGCATCGAGCAGCTCGCCATCTTCGTGGCGTTCTGCGAGTGCTATTTGGGTTGGCGGCCCTACTTCCCTCTGTGGCAAGATCTGTTTCACGGACGGATCAGCCGCGAGGAAGCGGGCGGCCTAACCTTCCAGCTGAAGTCGAAGGCTTCATTCTTCGACCTGATGCTGCCCGCCAAGGCAGCGAGCGACTGGAAGAAATCATGGTTCTATGTTGCCGAGGCGACCCCGGAGGGCGAGGCGGCGATCCCACGGTACTCCGCCAACCGGTCCGAGCCGCGCCGCCTTCAAATCGGCAAGCTCCCCAACGATCAGCGGATGGTCGTTGACGAAATGCTTCAGACCATCCGCGGTCTGAAGAAGAAGGGCCTCCAGACGATAAACCTGTACAACTGCTGGCTCGGGCGGCGGCTCGTCCCGCTGGCTCGGAGCGAGCACTACATGTACCAGTACACCGACCGGGACGACTCGACGAAGGCCTGCCTCGCCGAATGGAAGCTCGAGGACTACCTCCCAGCACTGAAGAAAATCACCCAGGCGGTGTACCTGGACGCACAGGCTGGGGTCGCCCCCTACACCGCAAAACGTCCAGCCCCAACGGTAATCACTTCACTTCGCTCGCAGTCGCAGTTTTTGCAGTCGCGGTAATTCTGATTTCATCTTGTGTTCATTGCAGCTATTCCAAGTGGTGGAAGGATGGCTCCCGCCTTCGGACGACGAGAACTCGAGCTCGTTCATCTAGGACGTGGGCGAGTCGCCTCCCGCCAAGGGCGATGCCGGGAGTGATGAGGGCGACAAGGACGATGAGTCCGAAGAGGAAGTCACCCTGCTCCGCAAGACCCGTGGGCAGCGTCAACGCGAGCTTGAGGCAAGCAAAAGCCTCGAGCGCCATGATGACGACGAGCTTCCAGAAACCAACTCGCGCCGCCAGGCCACTCCATCGAAAAAGAAGAAGAAGGAAAAGGAGGCGAAGGCCCCTCCGAGGAAGAAGAAGACGAAGCCAACGAGGCCGGCCTCGCCACCACATTCAACGAGCAGTTCTGACGCCCCCAGCCCGGCCAAGGATGAGGCACCGCCGATGACGGCCGCGCTAGACACGGCCACTATCGAGGTGCCCCTGGCGTCGATGCCTCCGCCATTCGCCCCAGTCTCGGGGCTGGGGGATGCTCCGGCCGTAGCGGCTTCGCCTCGCAGGGAGGCTCCTGTCGAAGACGTTACAAAGTCTCCAGTTGCAGCCTCGACGACGAAGAAGCCGTCCGTGTCTTGGGCACGACGTCTTGGACACGGGGCTCAGCCGCCGACTGGGCCCTGAACTGGAGAAGCCAGCCGGCCTCCGTACGGGGATGCGCTTCATTCCAGTCACCAAGTGAGTACACTCGCCTTCCATTGTCTTCCATAATCGCTTGAATTATCTTGCTTACATGATTGATGTACAGGACCGGAGTAAAGAGGATGGGCCACCCGACCGTGGCTAAGGTGCCATCCGTCGTCAGCGAAGAGGATCCTTCCCGCAAGAGGAAGGCGGACGAAGTCATCGCCCCTGCGGATGGCGGAAAAAAGGCCAAGGGCGACGACGTTGTCACGATTTCTGATGACACGGCGGTCGCGCCGGCTGGACCCGTAACGGAGGCGGCCGCGTCCACGAAGGAGGGTGCTCCCTTGCCTGGAATGGCCGAGCCAACCTCCTTTGGGGCGGGTGCTTCCATCACCACCTTCCCACGCTTCATGGCCAAAGCGGCCGCGGCGAGTGGAACTTCGCCCTCGAGCCACGCTCCTGGGAACGCCGATGCTGAAGTCAACCAGCGTCGTGGGCACACGCCGGCTCTCCTCGCGTCCGTGGATGCGATACAACTCCATGGCATGCTTGGTGCAGCCATCCAGGTATGTCCAGTCCCCGAGGATCAGGTCGGTGCTTTGCAGCGGCCTGATTCTTTTAGTGTTTTATTTTTTGCATCCAGTCCCCGAGTGCGCACTCGCTGAATTTCAGCAGGTGGGCACTTAGGAATTTCTTGATTGCCAGTCCCCGAGTGCGCACTCGCTGAATCTCAGCGGGTGGGCACTTAGGAATTTCTTGATTGCCAGTCCTTGAGTGCGCACTCGCTGAATCTCAGCGGGTGGGCACTTAGGAATTTCTTGATTGCCCCCGAAAAGCGCTGAATCTCAGCGGGTGGGCACTTAGGAATTTCTTGATTGCCAGTCCTCGAGTGCACACTCGCTGAATTTCAGCGGATGGGTACTTAGGAATTTTGCGTTGGTTAACTTTTTTGGGTGATGTGCAGGGTCTGCAACTTGAATCGGCTGACCGATTGGCAGCGAAACACCGCGCGGAGAAGGAACTGGCCATCGTCCAGGAGGCGAACAAAGGGCTTCAGGCGGTTGCTGTGAAGGCAGAAGAAGCTCGCCAGGGACTTGTCCCCGCGGGTGAACTGGCGGCGGCGCAATCGGCTTTGAGTTCGGCTGAACAGCGGATCGCCGACCTTGAGCGCGAGCTGCGGGAGGCGAAGGAAGAAGCGAGCTCGGCTGACGGGCGAGCCAAGGCCGCCATTGCAGCCGCCGAAGAGGATCGCAAAGTGTCGGACGCCCTTGTTGCTGGGCTTCAGGACGACCATACTTCGCTTCAATGCTTCATCACGGATCTCGCCCGCCCGTTGATTGGTAAGTGCGTCTGCCTCTGCCAGTAGTTGTGCCTTTTATGGTGTCCGTCGTATTCATTATTGTCTTCTATTCGCAGGTCGCATCATCGATAGTGCGGAAGAAGCAAGATCGTCCGACGCGCGGCAGTGTGTAACCACGCTTGTCGACTCGGCGACGTTGTCGGCGACGTGCATCCGTGCCTATATCCAAGAGATATCGCCCACGGAAGTGATTCCCAGCGACCTTGTTGAGGTGTGAAAGTATTTGGAGAAGGCGCCCGCGGTCGTTGAGTTCATGACGCGGTCGGCGTTTTGGCGCGGAGCGGCGACGGCACTTAGTCTTGGACTTGCCCACTTCCCCGAGGACTTCGACATCGACGATGTGACGAGTGGCTACCCATCGTCTACTGGCGCGGTGGAGCTTTCCGAGGTCTCAAGTTGCAGGACCGCGTTGCCCCGTACTCGGAGCGTGTCTGGGCAATGGGCGACCTCCTTCCGCATGCAGAGACGGTCGTCGTTTAACGACCGAGCCGCCGATCGTGTGATTTCAAGGTCGAGCAACCCTTCCGCGCGGCGATGGCGGGTGAACTAACGAAGTATCCGTCGAACCCGTACACGTCGTTCATCCGCAATCGCCGGGGTGTTGGCGAGTCGTCGTCTAAGCCTGCAGAATAGGATAGTTTGCCCCGTGGCGTTAGCAGCAGGTCTGCCATACGGGCATATTTTGTAATATGAAACAATGCAACATGCTATCGAATCAGACATCATGTCTATTTTGGTATTTGTCAAGTGTTTGTGATTGATGTTTGAACGAGTCCCCGAGCGCGTCCGCCCTTTTTTGGGGTTTACCTCGTGTGTGATATTTTTGTTGTTTTTGTGTTTTGTTACTGTGGTCGACTACTTGGGACTCGAAGGGCGAGGCCGCTAGGCGAATCCTTGAGCGCTGCTCAGGCCGCTTTCCTTGCGCGAACGAGGTCGGGTGGCCGAGTCCCCGATCATGGTACTTGGTTGTTCCAGGCGCGACTCGAGGGTGGGTGAGGGCTTAGCGCATTAGTTTGAGCGCATCACTCCTGCCTGGCCCATGGGGTCAGTCGCATGGCGAGTCCTGGGCATGCTCTCCTACTTGGCGTTTTCCTGGACCGCTCGCGAACTGGTCTTGATCCCCGAGTGGTACTTAGCCGCTCGAGTCGCTATGTCAAGGATGGAGGACCATAATTGTAGAAGCGAAGGCAGTTGTCTTGGCTCGTAGAACCAGTCGGGCTGGGCGACTCCAATGGGGCTCCGGGTAGGCGTTTTTCATGGACGATGCAAGACCTGAGGTGACTCAGTGCTATTCCACTGCACTACTTAGCCGTGCCGGTCGCTGTACCAAAGGTTGACTTCTGCAGTTATCTTAATGCTGTTATTACGAGTGCGAGTGGCACAAGACATGGAGAGTAGGCGCAATTTGCAGTAACCGTTTCTTTTTTATTTCATAGCGACTGGAGAGTACATATGTGGGGTTCTAGGCGTAGAACTTCTGTAGGAGGTTTACATTCCATGGTCGCTTGACGTCGAGTTCGCCGTCCCCGCGGACGTCGATGAGGTAGTAGGCGTTGTTGCCGAGTACTCGCCCGATGGCGAATGGTCCCTCCCACGGAGGGGAGAGCTTGTGCATGCCCTTCTTGTCCTGGATGAGGCGCAACACCAGGTCGCCTTCCTAGAAGGTGCGAGTTTTCACCCGCCGGCTGTGGTAGCGGCGGAGTCCCTGCTGGTAGATGGCGGTGCGAGACCGAGCGAGGTCACGCGCCTCGTCGAGCTGATCTACTCTGTCTTGGCGGGCGAGTTCGTTTGCAGCCTCCGTGTAGTGGTCGACCTGTGGTGAGTCGTGCTCGAGGTCGGTGGGCATGAATGCCTCGGCGCCGTACACCATGAAGAAGGGGGTGAATCCTGTCGACCTGTTGACCGAGGTGCGGATGCCCCAGATGACGGAGGGTAACTCCTCGACCCAGCACCCGGCGGTGCGCTCGAGTGGTACTTGGAGTCGCGGCTTCTGGCCGTGGAGGATGCTTTGGTAGGCCCGTTCTGCCTGGTCGTTGGATTCCGGGTGGGCGACCGACGCAAGGTCGAGCCGGATGTGGTGCTCTTCGCAGAATTCAGCCATGGCTCCTTTGGCGAAGTTGGTGCCGTTGTCCGTGATGATGCTGTTTGGGAACCCGTAGAGATATATGAGCTCGCGTAGGAATTTAGTGGCGGACTTCCCGTCGCATTTCCGAACTGGCTTGGCCTCCACCCACTTTGTGAATTTGTCGACCGCGACCAGCAGGTGGGGGTAGCCGGAGGGAGCCTTATTGAAGGGGCCTACCATGTCCATGCCCCACACAGTGAATGGCCAGGTGATGGGGATTGTTTTGAGCGCTGAGCTCGACACGTGCGTCTGGTTGGCGTACTGCACCGGCATCACCGGACAATGTCTACAGCATCGGCGTGTGCGGTGGGCCAATAGAAGCCATGTTGCATAGCCTTGGCGACCATAGAGCGAGCGCCGGCGTGGTGGCCGCAGTCACCGGAGTGGATATCGTGGAGGATCTTGCATCCTTCGGCGGGTTGGACGCAGCGTTGGAACACGCCGGTGATGCTGCGCTTGTGGAGCTCGCCGTCGATGATGGTGTAGGACTTGCATCGGCCGGTGACCATCCGAGCGTCCGTCTCGTCAGCCGGCAAGGTGCCGGTCTCCAGGTAGGCGATGTAGGGCTTGGTCCGTCGTGCGCTCGGTGACGAAAAGCATGGCTGCCTCCGGTATGGCGGGACTCCGATGTCGATCTCCCTCGGGGAGAGACTGATGGCTTGGTTATCGTGTTGAGGAAGACGCCGGCAGGTGGTGCGAGTCGAGCCGACCCAATGCGAGAGAGGGCGTCGGCCTCCTCGTTCTTCCGCCTGTCGATCCACTCGACGGAGTAGCCTGTGAAGTGTCCGCCCAGCTTGTCCACTGCTTGGCGGTATGCCGCCATGGTGGGGGAGACGACGTCGCAGGTACCAGCGACTTGCCCCGCGACGAGGTCAGAATCTCCGTAGCAGCATAGACGGTTGACATTCATCTCCTTGGCGGCTCGCATGCCGTGGAGCAAGGCCTCGTACTCGGCCATGTTGTTGGTGCAGGGTGTGAAGTCGAGGCAGAGGACGTAGCGGAGCTTGTCGCCCTTCGGTGAAGTTAGCACGATCCCTGCACCTGCGCCGTCCGCGTTCTTGGAGCCGTCGAAGTGTAGGCTCCAATAATGGAGGTATGGCAGCTTCTCTGGCTACTGGGCCTCTTCCCTGTCGGCGATGAAGTCCGCTAGGGCCCGCGACTTGATCGCTTTTCATGGCTCGTATTTGATGTTGTGGACGCCGATCTCGACGGCCCACTTGGCGACCCGCCCGGTCGCCTCGCGATTGCGGATGATGTCTTGTAGTGGGGCTGAGGATACGACCATGATCGGGTGTTCCTGGAAGTAGTGCGGCAGGCGCCGCTGAGCTCTGAACACCGCATATACCAGTTTTTGGTACTGGGGGTACCGCTGGCGCGACTCGGTGAGGACCTCGCTGGTGTAGTACACCGGTCGCTGTACTGGGCGCTCCTTTCCTTCTTCCAGTCACTCGACGACCATCACGGCGCTGATGACGCGCTCGGAAGCCGCGACGTAAACCAGCATGGGTTCTTTGTCGGCGGGGGCGGCGAGTAGCGGTGCGGCGAGTAGCACCTTTTTGAGGTCGCGGAGCGCGTCGTCCGCCTCCTTGTCCCACTGGAAGGTAGGGTTCTTGCGCATCAGGCGGTATAGGGGCATCGCCTTTTGAGCGGGGATGAAGCGACCGAGCCGCTACCGCCTTGGGTCACGGACATCGCGCAGGCACTCGGGTTTGCCGAGCCGGGCGATCATGTCAATCTTCGTGGGGTTCGCCTCGATCCCTTGTTTGGAGACGACGTACCCCAGTAGTTTTCCTGCTGGTACACCGAAGTTGCATTTTCCTGGGTTGAGCTTTATCTTGTATTTTCGCGAGTTGTCGAATGTTTCCGCCAGGTCGGCGAGTAAGTCGCCCTGGCGAGCGGACTTTACGACCACGTCGTCGATGTAGACGTGGATGTTGCGGCCAATTTGGCTCGCAAGGCATTCTTGCATGCACCGCTGGTAGGTCGCCCCGGCATTCTTGAGGCCGAAGGTCATGGCGGTGTAGCAGAAGGCTCCGAATGGCGTGATGAACGCCGTCTTCTCCTCGTCCTCGACGGCTATTTTAATCTGGTTGTACCCGGAGTAGGCGTCGAGGAAACAGAGCGACTCCGAGCCCGCGGTTGAATCGATTATCTGGTCGATCCGCGGGAGGACGAACTGCTCCTTTGGGCAGGCGCTGTTCAAGTTTGTGTAGTCGATACACATCCTCCAGGTCCCGTTCTTTTTCTCGACCAGGACTGGGTTTGCCAGCCACTTGGAGTATTTGATTGGCCGGATGAAGCCTGCAGCGAGTAGACGCTGCACCTCCTCGGCGATTGCTCGGCGGCGCTCTTCATTGAAGGGCCGCAGCGACTGTTTTACGGGTCGCACTTTGGGGTCGGTGTTCAGCTTGTGCTCAGCGAGCTCCCTAGGGACACCGGGCATGTCAGAGGGCTTCCATGCGAAGATGTCCCTGTTCTCACGGAGGAACTCGATGAGCGCGCCTTCCTATGCTGGGCTCATGCCCGTCCCGATCGTCACCGTCTGGCTGGAGTCGCCTGGGACCAGCTCGACGGTGCGGGTGTGCGTCGTGGCCTCGAAGGTTGAGGGTATTGCGCCCTCCGAGTTGGGCTTCTTGAGTTCATCGGCGTGGTTGGTCTCCGCCGCGATGACGGCGTCAGCGAGTTCGGCTCCTTTGGCCTCGCACTCGGCGGCCATGTCGGGGTCGCCGTTGATGGTGATGACGCCGCATGGCCCGGGGAGCTTCATCGCGTTGTACGCGTAATGGGGCACTGCCATGAAGTTGGCGAACGCCTGGCGCCTGTGACGCAGCGTGGTAGGGTCGAAGGGCACCAGCTCGAAGACGATCCGCTCGGTGTGGAAGTTTGCTGGTGTGCCGAAGGTGAATGGCAGCGTGACCTTGCCGATCGGGTACGCCTTCCGACCGGGGACGATGCCGTGGAACGTGGTGTGAGTCGTCTCGATCATCGACTGCGGGAGCCGCAGCCGCCTGAAGGTGTCGAGCTACAGGATGTTGATGGAGCTGCCGCCGTCCATCAATGTCTTAGGCTTGACCTTAGGCTTGACCACCAGAGCGACTCGTCCTGGGTACTCGATGCGTGGCGAGTGGTCTTGGCGGCTCCAGGTGATGGGATGCTCCGACCAGTTGAGGAACTGGGGAACGTCCACCTGGGCCACCGCGTTGACGGCGACGGTGCGGGCGATGACCTTCTTCTCGCGCTTCGTGTTGAAGCCCGTGAAGGTATGGAGCGAGCCGGCCACTTTGCCGAATTTTCCGCCGTTTGGCGGGTCGTTGTCGGGGTCCTCCCGTGCTCGCCGTGCCTTCTCGATCTCCCTGAGGGTGTGGCAGTCGGCGGTGGTGTGCGTTGCGGGCTTCCCATCCCTGCTATGAAACACACATGGTTGGTTAAGGAGGGCCGCGGGGTCGAACCTTGGCTTGGCCTTGTAGTTGCCGCCGTCGCGGCGTTGTCCCCCGTCGCGGCGGAAGATCTTGGGATCGCGTTGCGCGTGCCCGGCGTTGGCGACGAAGTCGACTCGCCCGTCACTGTGGCGCTTGCCCGTGAGGCGAGTGTTGCTGTAGCGTAGGTCGGACCGTCGTCCGCTGTCGTTGCCGCCAGGCGGCGTTGACCTCTGACTCGCCGCCGTTCCTGGTTTGGATCTTCCTCCGCACTGCTTGGCGATCTCGAGGAGGTCGGGATGTTGTCGAGTGTGCGAGAGTGTCACTTGAGCTTGGCGACAGGGCTCAGAGCGCACGAGGTCTTGAAGCAGTGGATCGCGGTGTCCGGGTGGATGCCGACCGCGTTGTACCAGAGTTCTTGCCACCGTTGGACCCAGTTGAGGGTCGACTCGCGGCGTCCCTGGACGCATCGCTCCAGGTCCTCGATGGTAGTGGCGCGGGTGTAGGAACACTCGAAGTGCCTGACAAAGGCGCCACGCATCTCCTCCCAGGAGTCGATACTTTCCTGGGGGAGGGTGTTGATCCACTGCCTGCACGTCCCTTCCATCATCAGGGGGAGGTAACGGGCGGCTAGCAGGTCGGTGTGGCCCGCGATCCCCATCGCCATGAGTTATGTATCGAGCCAAACGGCGGGTCGTCGAGGGTCGATTTTCTATCTCCTTCGCCTTGAAGTTTGGCGGTACTTCTCACCTCGGATCATTGGTCCGAAGCACTTGGGGCCGAGTCGATCGAGCGACCCCATGGGCTCGCCGTCAGCGGCGATTGGTTAGGTGTGTCGCAGTCGTCGGGCGGCGCGCCCATCTTTGGTTGTTGATGATGTGGGTTCGGGCCGATGGGTTGCCCGCTGGCGGCGACGGTTGGTCGCTGGCCCGGGTCGTTGGAGAGTGCTCGTTAGCGGTCGGTGTTGGAGCTGCAGTGGCTCTGGTGGCGGGCAGTTGAGGGTGTTTGCCGCTGCTGGGCGGCCGCTTGAGGCCGCTCTGCTTCCCGACGAACTCGAGTATACTCGACCCTGCGAGTCGGCGCCTGCGTTTTGCTTCACGACGGCCTTTTTGAGCAGGGCCCTGACGTACTGGATCTGTAGGGCGCCGTCGCCCGTGCCATGATGTAGTCCGCTGCTGCTCGGCCCGCCACGAGGTTGTCCATCGGGGTGGAGAACAGTGGGAGGCCGTTTGCGTCTCGCTCCCGTGAGGAGACTACTATCTGCGGCTGATCCCTGGGAGGTGTGCGGTTGGGTGGAGGTGGGGCGCCCATCGTTGATCTGGGCGGGGCCGCGCTTCCCGGTGGCGCGCTTCGCAGATCGCGGCCGCCACACGGGCCGGTCGTTGCTGTCGAAGTTCAGGCGCCGAACGGGGTTCAGCGACCGATCCGCCTGGTGGTAGCGCGATAGTTCCCGCCACCGCCGAGGCGGAATTTTTCGCGCCGCTTGTTCCTTGCGCACCGCCTCCGCGCCAGCGGAGTTCCTCGACCTCCGTTGCCGTGGCGTTAGGAGGGATTGGGGTGGAGAATGGATCCTCCGGTGGGTCGGTGCCGGTCGCCATGTAGGTCGCGGCGTGGCGACCGGTTCCGTCGCGGAGGTCGGCGGAGTTCTCCGACCTGGAGTCGAATTCAAAGATCCCGAGGATGGATGGGTCCTCGAAGTCTCCCACGTTGGAGACCTGGGTGATGGAGCCCGCGGGTGAAGCCGCGGTGATGGACCCGGCGAGTGACGCCGGGGTCGCCGAGTCGGCGTCGTCGTTGAGGGCCGCGTCTTCTGCGGCCGCTGAGTTTTCGACCACGTCGTTGTGGGCCGAGTTGTACTCGGAGGCGAGGCGATGGATCGTGCGGATCTGGCTCTCGGAGATCCGATCGCGTGGTGGCGACTCGCGGATGCGAGCCGAATCCTCCGAGACGATGACGTCAGTGAGGCCGACGAAGAGGCTGATCATGCCGATCGGCAGGATCACGCTGTGCGTGACGGGTCGCGCCGCCGGGACGTAGCTGCTCGGCAAGATTTGGAGCATCTCGCCGATCGCTATCATGCGGCCGTGGCGACCGCCTGCTGATGGGCAGATTGGATCTCGCCGAGAACACCGCCAGACCGCCAGGCCCCACGGGCGCCATCGCCGGGAATGTTCACGGCGCAATCGCGCCGAGTAGTAGAACGAGGGCAAGGGCGGCCAGCCATCTCATGGGTGCGAGATGAGGGCAAAGACAGGGTTTTACCCAGGTTCGCCCCGAGGGTAAAGACCTACTCCTGCTAGATTGTATTATGAAGGTAGTACAATGGGCGAGCTAGGCGGCGAGTCGCTTGGGTGTATGATGGAACGTCTCTCTACACGCCCTGCAGGGAGGTTTATATAGGCTCACCTCCCCTAGGGTTTTCATATCTCAACCTAATCAGTTAAGGCTTCAATACTCGTTTAACCTAATCCGACTGGGCCTATCTACTGCTTTGGGCCTTGACTTCCGTCGCTTGGATCCTCGCTGGGCTTCAATCCAGTCGCCGTCTTGCAGGCCCACTCGCCAGTTCTTGGGCCAGTCGGAAACGTCCTGCTGGGTATACCCCAGTAGGCACATCCCCATCACGCCAGGAGGTGGGAAGCAAGCTTGCGTGCAGAGAAAGGAGAGGGGCGGCGAGGTGTGGCCAGAATCGGTGGAAAACCTCGTCGGAGCAGTGGGGGCGCGGGCTCGAATTGGGGGCAGCCTAGAGGTAGAGAGGAGCTGTCTAGGGGAAATGAGAGAGGGGAGGGAGGCATCGGGGGAGTTAAAGCAGGCAACAACGCGAATTGATCGCCGGCAGTAACGCGGCAGCAAGGGCAGGGCGTGGTTTGGGGGTTGAAGATGACGGTGAGGTGGCAGTGGGGCATGCCTGTCAGCGAGGAAGAGAGAGAGGGAGAGGGGCCACCTGTCTGCGACTTTGCGGGTGCGAGACTGAGTGTAGGAAAACGTTTCGCTGGGGAGAGTTGGTGGGCTGGACTGGGTCTTGCTGGGCCTGTTGGGTTGGGTCGTTTTGTTTCTTTTTTTTGTACTGAATCTTTTTCCTTTTTCCATTTGATTTTCTGTTTTGAAATTCAATCAAACAATTCAAACATTCAAATCAATCAAACTTCCACCACACTTTGTATTGAGTTTAGTTCTGTTTAACAACAATATTCCAAGTCCCAAAATAAAATAATATTTTTATTCTTTTAGGATCTATTTAATAATTAAATAAAATAGTCCTTAGTTATTAATTCAAATAGGATTTGATTATTAAAACTCCATTTGAAACTTACATAATCCCAAATCATTTTAGTAAGTTTTATTTGAAAATATAAAACACTTGGAAAACTCATTTAAAATAAAATAACAAGTTTTAGTGTTTAATTAAAATGGGAAAAGTCCTTACTTTAATAAAATGGGATATTAATAGATCCTCATTATTTTATTTAAATAAACCTTTACTCTTTTTATCAAATATGAATATTTTAATTCAAAAGCTTGGCCAAGATTTAATTTGGCTCTATAAAATAATCCTTATTTATATTTCTACCTTTTCATTTGAAAACTAAATCTTTTTACTAAAAGATCCAAAAAATAGTAATTCTACTTATTTAAAATTTTCTTTATTAATTGTTTATATTTTCAAATCCCTTTAGGATTTGTTTGATAAAATAGGTTTGAAGGTTTCCACTTGGAATCAAAAAGTTTCTTCTCACCTGAAAATCAACAAAGTTTTATTTTATTCATTTATTTTTCACATAACAAGATTTGGAAAATCTTGGGATGTGACATGAAGTTTAATGATTAGGATTACAAGTCTACAACCAACATGTCTGCCTGTGGCACTTTGAAGATGAAGGACCCCATGCTTATAGATATTCTGTTGCAATGTAATGTAATAGCCAAATGAGCTATGTAAGATGTAATAAATTATGTTATTCCTGGTTATAAAGTTGTATTATGACCTTTGTTTCTTGATATTACATCTTAACTGTGGATGCTAGCTATTGATCCAGGGACTAGCATTGTAAACACAGGGATCTCTACCTTATTAAAGGTTGGGATCTCTACAGATGGTATCAGAGCATTGTGTTGCCTGTAGGATTTGTAACCCTAGGATTGGACAAAACCCTTAGAAAAATAGGAATTGTATTTGTTACAAAACTTATTTACAAACAATCTTGTAAACTCTTTACCTCAACCATTTTGGTTTGATTCTACATCTCTTCTATTTCAAACTTGATGGATAAAGCCTACCCCATGGCCAAAGACTTCACCATGTGCAAAGGACTTCATCAACTCTAATGACTTCAACATCTTCAACTCTAATGACTTCAACATCATCAGCATTTTCACCAAGGACTTCAACCTTGGATATCACTAAGGACAAGTGAGACAAGAAATCTTGCTCAAGATTTGGAGACTAAGGAAACACAAATTAGAAGGAGCCATCATCACCTTTGAAGTTTTGTGACCAAGAGTTTTCCCAAGGAAACCATGATCTCATGCAAGAAGAATCAACCAAGAAGGATGGAAAGATCACAAGTGAACCATATAGATGGACCACCATATTTAGTTTAAGCCAAACCCACCAACTTATATGATGCAACAAAAATATTTTTGGTTGCCTAAGAATTTGCTTGGAAACTTGTGTTTGAAAGGAGTGTTTGATTGTGATTGCTTGCACATTGTTTGTGTGAATTGTGAAGTGTGTGATTAGAATTATTTCCTTAGAGATATTTTGCCTATTCTAATCTCAATTCAACCCAAACAGATGACTACTCCAAGAGACTCCAACATCAAAGTTGATGACAACAACAACAACTAAGAGGACAACATGAGAGAACTCATATCAACCCAAAACCAGTTGAACCAAATGACAGCTCAATTCATAGCCAACACCAGTGGGGAAGATCCAACCCTGGGGGGATTTTTGGAAACTCAAGCCCAAATGTTGCATAAGGTGACAGATCAAATGATCAACATGGAAGGCAACTCTTCCAAAGTAGTTTGTGACAACAATGATGACAAAGATGTTATTCTAGAAGGAACCAAAGCTTGCAATATTTGTGGAGACAAGGATCACACTTCCAAGGAGCATGGAGATCAATGCCCCAATTGTGAAGAGAAACATCCAGTTGGCCAATGTCCCACCTTTCAAGCAACTTGTTACCTATGTGAAGGATATAATCATGTCCCTATCCAATGCCCCATCTATTCCATAGTTGAACAAAGGAAACAAGGTGGAGTGCAACAACTGATTGCAGACAACCAAGAGGGAGCTAAGTCTACCAAAAAGGATTAGGACAAATGAAAATCTCCACTTGTACCACCATGCAATACAACCCAATTTAAAGGACCAAAGAAGAAGCATATGAATTATCCAAGGAGAAATAGAAGGTCAAAGAAACCAGTAGACATTCCTACCTATGAGATAACATATGAAGAACATGAACTAGAGGCACTCATGGCTTTGGAGAAACCCAAGAAAAAGAAGGACAAGAGCCATGTACAATGTAATCATTGTAAGGAAATGGGACACTATTCCAGTGAATGTCCAGAGAAGAATAAGTATAAGGAGATTGGCCAAGTATGGTGCAACAACTGCAAAGATCTAGGCCATTATGCAGCAACCTGTCCACAAGAGATACGTGAAGAACTCAAACTTATCACATGTTACAATTGTGGTAACCAAGGACAATATGCAAGCAACTGTCCAGAAAAGATGAAGCACAAGATAAACAAGCCTATGAAGGATCTCAGCCTTGTCACATGTTTCAAGTGTGGAAACAAAGGACACTATGCAGATGTTTGCCCACAGAAGTTTCCCCAAGATCCCAAGAAAGCCAATATGTAATTTGGCTGGAAATTTTTTAAGGGTGGTAGTACCCTAGATGCTATGAACCAACTTGTAACCCTAGCCTTCCCAAATCTCGGGACGAGATTTATTTTAAGGGTGGTAGCCTATCACATCCCAAGATTTTCCAAATCTTGTTATGTGAAAAATAAATGAATAAAATAAAACTTTGTTGATTTTCAGGGTGAGAAGAAACTTTTTGATTCCAATTGGAAACCTTCAAACCTATTTGATCAAACAAATCCTAAAGGGATTTGAAAAGATAAACAATTAATAAAGAAAATATTAAATATGTGAAATTACTATTTTTGGATCTTTTAATAAAAAGATTTGGTTTTCAAATGAAAAGGTAGAATTATTAATAAGGACTATTTTTATAGAGCCAAATTAAACCTTGGCCAAGTTTTTGAAATAAAATATTTTGTTTTGAAGTGTAAAGGTCTATTTAAATAAAATAATGAGGGTTTATTAATAAACCAATTTTATTAAAATAAGGACTTTTCCCATTTTAATTAAACACTAAAACTTGTTATTTTATTTTAAATGAGTTTTCCAAGTGTTTTATATTTACAAATAAAACTTACTGAAATGATTTTGGGATTATGTAAGTTTCAAATGGAGTTTTAATAAATCAAAACCTATTTGAATTAATAACTAAGGACTATTTTATTTAATTATTAAATAGATCCTAAAAAGAATAAAAATATTATTTTATTTTGGGACTTGGAATATTGTCGTTAAACAGAACTAAACTCAATACAAAGTGTGGTGGAAGTTTGATTTGATTTGAATGTTTGAGTTGTTTGTTTGAATTTCAAAACAGAAAATCAAATGGAAAAAGGAAAAAGATCTAGTACCAAAAAAAGAAGAAAAACGACCCAACCCAACAGGCCCAGCAAGCCCAGTTCCAGCCCAGCTACTTTCCCGACGCACGAAACGTTTCCACTCATTCTCGCACCCGCACAGTCACAGACGAGTGTCCCCCCTCTTTCCCTCTCTCTCCCTCACTGACAGGTAGGCCCCACGTCAGCGTGTCGTCGTCTTCAACCCGCGACAATTCCTCCCTGCCCTTGCAGCCGAATAACTCCGACGTTGATTCGCGTTGATAGTGGATTTAACTCCCCCGGCGACCACGCGTGCATAAACGCCTCCCTCCCCTCTCTCTTTTCCCCCAAACATCTCCTCCTCTCTGCCTCTAGGATGCCCCAATTCGAGCCCGCGCCCCCACTGCTCCGGCGAGCTTCTCCAGCGAATTTCGGCCAGCACCCTCACCCCCGCAAGCTCTGCTTCACGCGAGAGTGATCCCCAGCCTCTGGCGCTTCTCCCCGTGCTTTCCGTTCAACCGCGCTCGCCCAAGAGCGTCGACAAGGACAAGCACAAATGCGCCGCCGCGTCTACCACCTCTCCGGCGACCCCTCCCCGTAAGAACTGAACGCCCCTTTCTCTCTGCTTGTAAGACGCGTGTTCAGTATCTTCACGCGCACCTAACCGTGTCTTTCTTTTGCTCTGGCATGGCCTATAGCCTCGCCTCCGACAAGAACCAGACGGACCCGATAGTGAGCACAGCTCCGACGAGCAATTCGCTCTGTTCCTGTGCGCCCCTCGCCAAGATGACCACACGTTGAGCATCGCCAACCCCCTGCGAGAACGGTGAGCCACCTCCCAACCTTCCTTGCTTCCTCTATCGCCAGGTCCGCCGCTAGCCGAGCACCGCCGCCGCGCGCCACCATCGTCGCGGCGCCAGTTAGTGGCAGGTCGATTGTAGCCGTTCGATCTCGATCTAGTGGATAGGAAAGAAAACTTAAATGAAGGGGTATGGTTGCCTTTGCGCCACACGATCACACTTAGATCCAACGATCCAGAGAGGCTGATCCGTGCGAACCGGTACCGGCCAGTAGAAACACGCCACGTGGACTGGTTTTGAATTAAAACAAAATTCTGAATCTGATTTATATGCAAACTTGTAACTTGCATAACTTTAAATCTACACGTCCAAATTTTGCAAACTTTATATCAATGGATTCAGCAAGACAAGACCTAGCCAACCATGCACTTTGTTTAGCAAAAAGATTCTGGTAAAATGTTTGTTTTTGCAGAAACTTATGTATGCTTGTTTAGGTTATAAAAATTATTCTAAAATGATTTTGGGGATGAAATCTTTGCAAAATGGTTTGTTGTGAACCTACTGACCCTAGGAACCAACTTATGGATTTAAAAATTTATTTTGTGAAGATTAGGATTGAATAATTGAATTAGCTCATTTCTAGTCAAATAAAATTATTGATTTTGATATGGAAAAGATTTGTTGAGAAAAACCTTTGGAAAATGTTTTGATTCAAACCTACTGACCCTAAACACCAAGTTTTGTGAATTAACAACTTATTTGTTGACCAATATAAAATTGTTGCTTTGCTAAAAACATTTTCCACCACATGAAATAATGATTTGATGAAAAAAATGGTTTATAGATAAAACCCTTTTTGCAAATGACTTTGTCACTTTATAAAAAGACCACTTTGAACCTTACAATGTATAGAGCCTAGTAGAAACCACCTTTGCAAATAAAACAATCTTTTGCATGCTTGCATGCATGACTTTGTTGCTATTATTTTATGTGTGATGAATTGTTGAATATTGGTTGGAATGCTAGTTGAAATTGTGTTTGCTTGATTGATTTGTAGTGAAGTTAGAAGAGTGAGATATTAGCAAGATCAAGAAGTGAACCAACATTCCCTACCAAAAAGGCAAGTGACACTATCATGCAAGTCCTACTATTTTCATTACACTTAGTGGATTTTGAAACATGCATGATAAGGACTACTATATTTTGCTATGCTAAATCCTAATAGGATACCCTTATACATTCCTTAGTGAAAACAATGTAGTTGTAATATGCTTAGCCCTGCTATATATATTAAGATGAGATACATGTTGAGATTATGAGAAGTATTTAAAAGACTTGTGATTTATATAATAAAACAAGTACTCAATGAACCACCTGGGTGGACAAGGATACTCAAGTTTTGAACAAGGTGGCAACAAGAGGAACCATGTTTATATGGCAATCTCTTTTTGTTGTGCACTAGAAGAAAACCACCCAGGGACTTAGAGATTGAACATGTTTCTCGTACAGTGGCTTCCGTGTACAGCCACATGCTAAATGGGCACTGACTTAGTCAACTACATAGTGGAAGACCCATGCATTGGCCTCTTCAGGTTACTAGAATGAGGGAACTTGGAACCCTACATTGGTGCCTGAAGACAAGCTAGCATTGTGTATTGGGAGGACCCTATGGAAAGACTTCGTCACATTCTCAATCTGCCAGTACTCCATCTTGGTGAGTACTTATCCAGCGGCCACTGGTGGCAACAAGATGAGATTGTGTCATGTGGGTAAAGTGTACAACTTCTGCAGAAGATAAAAATATAAGTACTTAGTCGTGTCCCCGGTTATGGACAATACTGAGCAACTGAGGCCTGAAGCTATGGGAAATCTCGACATTCCAATTTCTAAAAGTAAAATTTGAAAGTGACAACAAGAGACTTGAAGCACTTGGTGGATTCCAAGGAGTTCAGAATGATTTGACAAAAGATCAAAACCCTTTTGAAAAGATAGGATAAAACTATATTGCTTTCTGCAAATGAGCCTAAACCCCACTTAGCCAAATATGCATGTATTGATAGGATCCACTTATATTCTATAAAGTAGTGAAACTTGCCAATACAATTCAAATGTATTGACCCTTGTGGTTGTAACTTGTTATGTTGCAGGTTTGTTTGATATTAGTAAAGTTGATTGATTAGGATTACAAGTCTACAACCAACATGTTTGCCTGTGGCACTTTGAAGATGAAGGACCCCATGCTTATAGATATTCTGCTACAATATAATGTGATAGCCAAATGAGCTATGTAAGATGTAATAAATTATTTTATTCCTGGTTATAAAGTTGTATTATGACCTTTGTTTCTTGATATTACATCTTAACTGTGGATGCTAGCTATTGATCCAGGGACTAGCATTGCAATCACAGGGATCCTTTTCCTTTATAAAGGAGGGATCTTACAGATGGTATCAGAGCATTGTGTTGCCTGTAGGATTTGTAACCCTAGGATTTGATCCATATAAAATCTTGTCAACAAACATATACAAATGAACAATAAAGACAAAAATAAATATTATAAAACCATATAAATTGGTTTCACTTAAATTGGAACTATAAATAAAATCTTGTGAATATAATAAGGTAAGGAAATTAAATTCCCAAAACTAATCAAGCCCTTATCTAAAAACCCTACCAAATGGTGAGAAAATAATATTAAAGGAATTTAAAAGGATAAATAAATATAAAACTAATCACCAAGTTTGGATCTCTAAATAAAAAGATAAGAATTTTATAAGATGAAGAAAGAAATATTAAAATGAAGAATATTTGAAAGACCAAATAAATCTTGGCCTAATCCAGTAAGCAAATGGAATTAATTTAATCCAAATCCAAATAAAAATATTGGATAAAGAATTGCCAAAGTAAAATAAAATGGCATAAACCAAATCCTATTGGAATAAAGACAAATCCAAATTTTAAATGATTAATAAATCTTATTAAAAACTTTCCCAAATAATTCAAGATGAATTATTTGACACCCTTTAAGTAATCAAAACTTACTGAAAGGTTTTGGAAGAATTTAGAAGTCAAATGGAAATTAAAAACATTATTAAATCCTATTTTGATTTAAAACAAGGGCCCTTTTTATTAATTAAAAAGACCCCAAAAAGAATAAAATAAATTCCAAAAATTAACATCAGAATGTTTTATTAATCAGTACTTAAACCTACACAAACTTTGACAAAGGTTTGAAATGAGGGTTTGAATTGCTTATTCAAAATCAAAACAAAAAAATCAAAAGAGAAAAAGAAAAACAAACAGAATAGAAAAAATAAGAAAAGGACCCAGCCCAACTAACCTGTCCCAACTAAGCCCAACCTAGCCCACTGCTCCTCTCCCGCAGAAAAACGCCTCACACTCAGAAACTCACCCGCAGAGGCACTGACAAATGGACCCCCACCTCCCCTCTCTCTCACTCACTGACGCCACGACCCCACGCCCACGTCACCTTCTTCCTCCCCGCGATGAACACGCCTGGCCGTTTCATGCCGTTGATTCCTCTGATTGAATTCGCCTTAACGCCGCGTTAATCCCTCGCCGTGACCACTCTAGTTAAAGCGCCTCTCCCTCCTCTCTCTTTCCCCTCTGTCGCCCCACCTTAGCGTGCCCCCAGGCCGCCTAATTCTTCTCTGCACCGTCCTCTGTCTGACGACTCTCCGGCGTCGATTCCGACAGCCCCGCGCCACCCCTCGCCTCCTCTAGCACGCGAACATCTTCCCCAGACTCTGGCGCACACTCCAGTGCCTCCAGCTCCCTCTCGCTTGCCCCACAACCTCGCCTCCGTCTTCGTCTGAGCGCCACCGAAGAACCCCACAACTCCGGCGAGCACTACTGGTGAGTCTAGACCGCCCCTTGCCCCCTCTTGGATACTCACAAGATCGCGGCTTCCATACGAACCTAACGGTGCATTTTATTCGTCCTAGCACGAGCTGTAGCCTCGCCCCCGTCGACGTCTGACCGTACCCGACGCTAGCAAGATCTCCGGCGAGGAATTCCGATCAACCCCGTGCGCCCCTTCAGCAACCAAGGGAAGGTTGATCATCCCCGTACCTCGGCGATCATAGTGAGCCACCTCTCCTCCTTCCTTGCTTCCTCTAGCGTCAGCCATTGTGTAGCGGACACGCCGCCGTTCACCACCGCTTAGCGCCCACCTCTGTCGGTCGCGCATTAGCCGTTCGATCTGGATCCAACGAGTGCGATAGATTCACTTAACGCCGAAGAGGTACGCAACCTGTGCCACTCGATCCAACTTGATCCAACGCACCAGAGAGCGTGATCCGAGCGAAGCGGTATCAGCGAATAGGAATAAGACACGTGTCTCTGATTGTTTTGTTTAAAACAGATTTGAATCTATTAGATATGTGGTTTTGTAAAATCTATAAATTTTAATCTACATGTCCAAATTTTGCAAAATTTATATCAATGGATTCAGAAAAACAAGCCCTAGCCAACCATACACTTTGTTTAGTAAAAAGATTCTGGAAAAATGTTTGTTTTTCCAGAAACTTGTGTATGCATGTTTAGAGAATAGAAATTGTTCTAAAATGATTTTGAGGATAAAATCTTTGGCAAATAGTGTGTTTTGAACTTACTGACCATAGGAAACAAATTGTGGATTCAGAAATTTATTTGGAGAAACAAAATAATGAATCTTTGATTTAAACCATTTCTAGTCAAATAAAAATATGGTTTAATTGTTAAAAATGATTTTGGAGGAAACCTTTGAGAAATGTTTTGGAAATAAACTCTCTGACCCTAAACACAAGGTTTTATGGTTTGAAAACATATTTTGTTAAACCTATAGAATGTTGCCTTATTAAAAGCATTTCTTCACCACATAAAATATTAACATGGTTTAAAAATGGTTTATGGAGTAAAAACTTTTGCAAATGATTTTGCCACTTTGTAAAATGACCATTAGGTGTTTCCAAATGTTTATGAACCATTAGAAACCACTTTTTCAAATAAAACAATATTTAGAATGCTTGCATGCATTGTTTTGTTATTATTATTTTATGTGTTGAATTGCTTGATTAGTAGATTGAATTATTGTTTGCTTGATTGAATTGTAGTGATTTGAAGTGAGTGAACATTGCAAAGAACAAGGAAGTGAACTTATACTCTCTACCAAAAAGGCAAGTGATCCTTCATACCTTTGTCCCATTATTTTCACTATGCATTAGTGATATTTCTAAGTAGGACTTGCATGGAATTTTGCTAATTGTAAACTATGCCATGGGAAATCCTAGTAGATGAAACCTTAGTAGAATTTCATAAGTTAAGATTCCTACTACTATCATGCTTATCTTAGCTAGTAGAAAACAAGGGTGGAATATATATTCATGTTATGGAAAATTTCTAAGTCTGAGGACTTGAGTTTTGTTTAATAAAACAACTAAGTGAATGAATCACCTGGGTGGAATGGAAGTAATGGTTTGTGTTGAGTGGTTACACAAGGCCAGGGGACTGGTGAACCTTGTGTATCTCACTTGTGGATGGCCACCCATGAACAAAGAGATTTGAGATGTCAAATGTTGAGAAGCTTCAAGTGCAGCCACTTGGCATTATGGGCTCTGCCTGGATCATATAGGTTGCAATAACGTAGCCAAATGGACAATTGGTGGTAGGGGATTGATAGGTTGGAGCGCTTCCATTCTGGTCTAAGGGAAGGCTTCTGAAAGATCTTGTCTTGGTGAAACCAAGTCTTGTGGGGAAAGTGCACCACCTCTGCAGAGTGTAAAATCTAAGTACTTAGCCATGTCCCTGGCAAAGGACAATTTGAGCATCAAGACATGGAAGCTATCAAGAATCTCATCATCCAAATTTCTAAGTTAAAAACTTGTGGTTGAACAGGGGTTTAAAGGTTCACCAATTTCTATTGGTGGTTCCTTGGGTGATTTTTGACAAGCAAAAACTTAGTATTTTTCAAATGATAAGGAAAATCTATTTTGAGCAATGCAAGCCTAAAGCTCCACTTAGCCAAATGCATATAGATGATAGACTCCACAATATTACCATAGTATCACTTGCCAATACAATTCAAATGTATTGACCCTTGTGGTTGTAACTTGTTATGTTGAAGGTTTGTTTGATATTAGTGAAGTTTAATGATTAGGATTACAAGTCTACAACCAACATGTCTGCCTGTGGCACTTTGAAGATGAAGGACCCCATGCTTATAGATATTCTGCTGCAATGTAATGTAATAGCCAAATGAGCTATGTAAGATGTAATAAATTATGTTATTCCTAGTTATAAAGTTGTATTATGACCTTTGTTTATTGATATTACATCTTAACTGTGGATGCTAGCTATTGATCCAGGGACTAGCATTGTAAACACAGGGATCTCTACCTTATTAAAGGTTGGGAACCTTACAGATCCAGGAGTGGAACACTGGACAGCCGTGAAGAACATCCTAAAGTACTTAAATAGGACTAAAGAAATGTTCTTGGTCTATGGAGGTGATGAACAGCTCATCGTAAAAGGTTACATCGATGCTAGTTTCGACACCGACAAGGATGATTCTAAATCTCAGACAGGATACGTTTATATTTTGAATGGAGGAGCTGTGAGCTGGAGAAGCTACAAGCAAAGCATGATCGCGGGATCTACAGTCGAAGCGGAATACATGGCTGCTGCAGAAGCGTCAAGTGAAGGAGTTTGGATCAGGAACTTCATCACTGAGCTTGGTGTGGTTCCAAGTGCCTTGGACCCACTGGAGATATTGTGTGACAACACTGGCGCCATAGCACTCGCTAAGGAACCAAGATATCATCCAAAGACCAAGCATATCAACCGCAAGTTTCATATAATTCGAGATTATATAACAGATGGAGATCTGAAGATTAGCAAAGTACATACGGATCTGAATGTCGCAGATCCATTGACTAAACCTCTTCCACGAGAAAAACATGATCAGCACCTTAGTGCCATGGGTGTTAGATTGTTGCCAGATGTAAATTAGATTATTGACTCTAGTGCAAGTGGGAGACTGTTGGAATTATGCCCTAGAGGCAATAATAAAGATGTTATTATTATAATTCTTGTTCATGATAAAGTTTATATTCCATGCTAGAATTGTATTAAGCGTAAACTTTGATACTTGTGTGGTTTATGAACAACATCGTGTCCCTAGTACGCCTCTATGGACTATCTCATTGATTAATGATTGTTAAGGTTTCCTAACCATAGACATGAGTTGTCGATTAATAATGAGATCATATCATTGGGATAATGATATGATGGACAGACCCAAATCAAGCAGAGCAATTAGATCGTGTCATCGTGTTCATCTTTGCGAAGCTTTTCTTATGTCAAATATTGTATTCCTTAGACCATGAGATAATGCAACTCCCTGGTATCGGAAGAAAGCTTTGAGGTCATAAAACGTCATCCTATTAGAGGGTGATCATGAAGGTGTCTCTCAGGTGATCGGAAAGTACTTGTTGGGTTGTATGTATCGAGATGGGATTTGTCCCTCCCAAGTTGGAGAGATATACTTCGGGCCCACTCGGTAATCGATATCAACACCGCTTGCAAGAACGTGGTTAAGGAATTAATCACAAAGTGATATAGGATTACGGAACGATTAAAGTACTTGTTGTGAACGAGATTGAACTAGGTATGACGATACCGACGATCGAATCTCGGGCAAGTAAAATATCGCGTGACGAAGGGAATATATATGGGATTAATTGAATCCTAACATTGTAGTTCATCCGATATGATCATCGATGAATGTGTGGGAGTCAATATGGGTTTCCAGACCCCGCTGTTAATTATTGATGGAAGATCATGTCTGCATATTCTCGAACTCGTAGGGTCACACACTTAACGTGTCTCGACGCTAGGATAGAATGGATAATTGGTTTATGAGTTTTTGTTCGGAGTCTCGGATGAGATCCAGGACGTCACGAGAGGTTCCGGAATGGTCTAGAGAATAATATTCATATAAGGGAAAGCTATCATGGGAATGACCACGGCAGATGCTGCAATCGGCAGCGAGTAGTAGAACATGGGGCAAGGGCGGCCAGCCATCTGCGGTGCGAGATGAGGGCTGAGACACAAGGGTTTACCCAGGTTCGGCCCCCTGGAGGGTAAAGACCTACTCCTGCTAGATTGTATTATGGTGAGAGTACAATGGGGAGAGCTCGGCGGCTAGGCAGCGAGTCGCTTGGGTGTATGATGGAACGTATCCTCTATGCTTCCTCTAGGGAGGTTTATATAGACTCACCCTCCTAGGGTTTACAGATCTCAACCGAATCAGTTAAGGTTTCAGCGATCCTTTAACCTAATCCGACTGGGCCTATCTACGCTTCTGGGCCTTCAGCTTCCAGTAGCTTGAGTCCACGCTAGATCTTGATCCGATCGGCCGTCCTGAGCCCACTCGGCGCTTTGGGCGATCGGAACGTCCCGCTGGGTATAACCTGGTAGGCATATCCCATCAGTAGTCCCGAGGCCGTCGTTGATTGGTCGCAGTGTTTTGGCATTGGTGTATCTGGGTCCAATGCACGGGCCTTGATCGAATCGGCGGACTCCTGAATAAAGGAAAAACTAGTTATTCTAGTCGCAATAACGGCGACCAATCGGGTCACAGCTCGGCGAACGGGTCAGCGAATATTCAGTCACTGTGGTAATGATCGGGTCAGCGAACATTCAGTCACTGTGGTAGTGATCGGGTCGGCGAATCGTCAAGTCGCGCGGAGCGACGAGTCGAGTAGATGAAGTTGGAACGTCAAGTGGGGTCAAAACTAGCCGTTGGGATAATCCAACGATAACTTTTGGCGTAATTACCGCGTAGTAACGATTCCCGAAATTGGCGGGTAGCAACCGCTATATATGGAGTATGACAGGCGAGCGAGGAAACACTCCTTCATCTTTCCTCCGATTTCGCCCATCTCCGTTTTCAACTTCGCATCGCGATCCAACCGATCCAGAGAGCCCCGACCTCCACGAATCTTCCAACCAATGGACCCCTCCACCGAACCATGAGGCAGATCCAAGTGCACCAGGGCTCTACTGGCGTCCTTCGAGGAGGCCGGGATCCTGCGCGCCGGCAGATGGCGCATCCCCGTGGCCGGAGAAGTGACTCCGGACCCGCGCAAGGGAGAGTTCATCTGCTTCACCAGCCACTTGGAGCGGGGGCTGGGGTTTCCCACTTCTCTCTTCTTCTGGCGTTTCTGCGCCTACTACGGGATCCACCGTCGGACCTGGGCCCGCATAGCATCGAGCAGCTCGCCATTTTCGTGGCGTTCTGCGAGTGCCATCTGGGCTGCAGGCCCTTCTTCCCCTTGTGGCAAGATCTATTCCGTGGGAGGATCAGTTGCGAAGAATCAGGCAGCCCGATGCTGGTTGCGGGTGGCCTGACATTTCAACTGAAGTTGAAGGTGTCGTTCTTCGACCTGATGCTGCCCGCCAAGGCGGCAAATGAATGGAAGAAATCCTGGTTCTACGTCACTGAGTCGACTCCAGACGGCGAGGTGGAGCTTCCAAGGTACTCCGCCGACCGGCCCGAACCGCGTCGGCTCCAGGTCGGCAAGCTCCCGCTGGATCAGCGGATGGTTGTCGACGAAATGTTGCAAACAATCCGCAGTCTGAAGAAGAAGGGCCTCCAAACCATCAACCTCTACAACTACTGGCTCGGGCGTCGGCTCGTGCCTTTGGCCTGCCGCGATCATTATATGTACGAGTATACGGGTAGGGATGACCCGATGTAATCCTGCCTCGTCGAGTGGAAACTCGAAGACTACATCCTAGCCCTGAAGAAGATCACCCAGGCGGCGTACCTGGATGCGATGGCCGGGGTCGCCCCCTATACCACAAGGCGCCCAGCTCTGACGGTAAGTCGCCAGTTTTGCCAGCATTCGCAGTCGCAGACGATGCATTCGCGGTTATGATGACGTTGTCTCGTGTTTATTGTAGTTGTTCCAAGTGGTGGAAGGATGGCTCCCACCCGCAGACGACGAGAACTCGAGCTCGTCCATCCAGGACGGGAGCGAGTCGCCACCCGCCAAAGGCGACGTAGAGAGCGACGCGGGTGATGACGACGATGACGACGAAGACAAATCCGTGGAAGACGCCGCCCCGACGGTTCGCAAAACTCGCGGGCAACATCAGCGTGGGCTCCAGGCGAGTAGAAGCCTCGAACCTCACGATGAAGATGATGACGAGCTCCGCGAGCACACCTCACGTCATGAGGCCACACCGTCGAAGAAGAAGAAGAAGGAGGAGGAGGTGAAGGCTCCAGCAACGAGGAAGATGAAGCCGGCGAAGCAGGCGTCTCCGCCCCCGTTCTGCGACTAGTTCTGACGCCACCAGCTCGGCTAAGGGCGAAGCGGCACGCACGACAGTAGCACCGGATGCTATCGCTCCCCTGGATGAGGTACCTCTGGCATCGCTTCCACCCCCATTCGCCCCGGTCTCTGGGTTGGGGGCTACTCCAGCCGCAGCAGCTTCGCCTCCCAGGAAAGCTCCCGCAGATGTCATCACGGAGGCTCCTGCCGCGGCCTCGTCTTCAAAGAGGCCCTCTGTGTCTTGGGCACACGATGTGTTCGAGATGGGCCTCAGTTGGAAGTTGGGTCCCGAGCTGGAGAAGCCGGCCAGCATCCGCACGGGTCTGTGGTTCATACCAGTCACCAAGTAAGTCTTGTTCATCTGCTTGCCTTCCTTTGTAATCGGACAGTTTTACTCATATCATTGTTTCACAGGACTGGAGTTAAAAAGATGGGCCATCCTTCCATGGCCAAGGTTCCGCCAGTCGTCACCAAGGAGGACTCCTCGCGGAAGAGGAAAACTGACGAAGTTGCTGCTCCCGCAGATAGTGCTAAGAGGGTAAAAGGCGACGATGTCGGCACGGTCTCTAACCACACGGAAGTTGCTCCAAGCGATCCTCCGACTGCGGCGGAAGTGGCCTCGAAGACCAAGGAGGCTGTTTCCTCGCCCGGAGTGGCCGAGCCGGATAATAGTGGCGCTGCGGCGTCCGCTGTGACTTCCCCCGCTTCATGGCCAAAGCGGCCACAGCGAGTGGCGCGGCGCCAACGAGCCAGACGCCTGGGGTCATCGAGACGGAGGTCGAACAGCGTCGCGGACACACTCCGGTCCTGCTTGCGTCTGTGGACGTGCTGCAGCTCCACGGCATGCTGGGCGCAGCCGTGTATGTCCGGCCCTCGAGATCGGGCCACCGAATTTCAGTGGTGATTCTTAGTGTTTTGTAGCGTCCGGTCCCTAGTGCCTAGTCGCTGAATTTCAGCGGGTGGGCACTTAGGATTTTGATCTCCGGTCCCGAGTGCCTAGTCGCTGAATTTCAGGGTGGGCACGAGATTTGATGTTGTTGACGGTTTACTTTGTGCGGGGCTGCAGCGCCAAATCGGCCGATCGGCTTGCAAAGTGTCGCATGGAGAAGGAACTTGTTGCCTTCCAGAGATGAACAAGGGCGCAAGCCGTTGCGCCAAGCGGAGGAAGTCCGGGGCCTTGTCCCGGTGGGTGACCTGACGGCGGCTCAATCTTCGTTGAGTGCGGCTGAGAAACGGATCGCTAACCTGGAGAGTGAGCTCAAGGAAGCGAAGGCGGAGGAGAGCTCGGCGGAGGTACGAGCGAAAGCCGCTGTCACTGCTGCCGCTGAAGAACGGAAGGTTTCTGACGCACTCGTTGTTGGGCTGCAGAACGACTTCTCCTCACTTCAAAGCTTCATCACGGGCCTCTGTCGTCCGCTTATTGGTAAACTTGTCTTCCTCTGCCTGGAGTCGTTATGGAGTCGTTGGTGTACTCACTGCCGACCTCTATCTACAGACCGGATTATTGACAGCTCGGAGGAGGCGCAGTCATACGATGCGCGGCAGTGTGTGACCACTCTGATCGACTTGGACACATTGTCCGCGACTTGCATTCAAGCATATATTCAGGAAATATCGCCCACGGAAGTGATTCCCAGTGACCTCGTCGAGGTATGGCGTTATCTGGAGAAGGCTCCGTCAGTCGTCGAATTCATGGCGCGATTGGCCTTCCGGCGCGGGGCGGCGACGGCTCTGAGCCTTGGGCTTGCCCATTTCCCGGAGGACTTCGACCTTGATGATGTGACGAGTGGCTACCCCTCGTCGACGGGCTCTGTGGAGATTGCCGAGTCTTTGAAGGTGACGGACGGTGTATGCCGATCGCGTTTGGGCGATGGGCTACCTCCTCCCCTACCAGGAGACGACTGTCGCCCCCAACGATCCTGAACCGAAGCATCGGTACATCAAGGTCGAGCAGCTGTTCCGTGCGGCGATGGCTGGTGAGTTGACGACGTACCCGTCGAACCCATACGTGCCCTTCATTCGCAACCGCAGGGGTGGCGGCGAATCGGCGTCGAGACCTGCGGAGTAGAAGCATTGTGCCATGGGGCATTAGTAGCAAATAGTCATTGGACTTATCTTGTATTTTGGAACGACTTTGTTCTGCTGTAACGCGGATTCGTGTTGTTTTGTGGATTGTTTCGTGATTTCGATTGTTGATTGGACGAGTCCCCGAGCGCGTCCGCCCTTTTTAGGGGTTTACCTCGTTTGTTATGTGTTTGCGATTTTTAATGTTTTTTGATTGTTTCTCTATTGAGGTCGACTCGCCAGAGCTCGGAGATCCAGTCGCAGGGCGACTCCCGTGGGTGCTCTGTACTTGACCATTTTCCCGTGCGTGAACGAGGTCGGGTGGCCGAGTCCCCGAGCGTGGTACTTGGTGGTTCTAGTCGCAACTACAAGGTAGGTGAGGACTCAGCGCGTTAGAGTGAGCGCATCGCTCCTGCCTGACCCGAAGGATCATTCACATGGCGAGTCCTTGGCACGCTCTCATACTGGGCGTTTTCCCCACCCGCTCATACTTGACTGGACGTCAGTCCCCGAGCGTGGTACTTGGCCGTTCGAGTCGCTATGCCAAGGATGCGGAGGACTTGGTTGCTGTGAGAAGCGAATGCAGGTGTCTTGGCTCGGTGAGCCAGTCGGGCTAGGCGACTCCAATGGGGCTCCGAGTTGGCGTTTTTCGTGGACGTTACGAGGCCTGGAGTTTTCCAGTGCCCTCGTGCCGCACTACTTGGTCGTGTCGGTCGCTTTACCAGAGGTTGACTTTTGCGAATAGCATAACGTTGTTATTACGAGTGCGAGTGGCACAAGACATGGAGAGTAGACCCAATTTTTGTAACCAATCTGTTTTATTTCATAGCGGGTGGAGAGTACATGTATAGAGTTCTAGGAGTAGAACTTCCGTAGGAGGTTTATATTCCATGGTCGCTTGACGTCGAGCTTTCCGTCTCCTCGGACGTCGGTGAGGTAGTAGGCGTCGTTGCCTAGAACTCGCCCGATGGCGAATGGTCCCTCCCAGGGGGCAGAGCTTGTGCATGCCCTTCTTGTCCTGGATGAGGCGAAGTACCAGGTCGCCTTCCTGGAAAGTGTGAGTCCTTACTCGCCGGATATGGTAGCGGTGGAGCCCTTGCTGGTAGATGGCGGTGCGGGAGCGAGCTAGGTTGCGCGCCTCGTCGAGCTGGTCGACTCCATCCAGGCGTGCGAGTTCGCTTGCGGCCTCCGTGTAGTTGACCACCCTGGGCAAGTCGTGCTCTAAGTCGGTGGGCATGACTGCCTCAGCGCCGTATACCATGAAGAAGGGGGTGAACCCTGTCGACCTGTTGACGGAGGTGCGGATGCCCCAGATGACGGAGGGTAACTCCTCGACCCAGCACCCGGCGGTGCGCTCGAGCGGTACTTGGAGCCGTGGCTTCAGGCCAGGGAGGATGATCTGGTTGGCTCGTTCCGCCTGGCTGTTGGACTCCGGGTGGGCGACTGATGCGAGGTCGAGTCGGATGTGATGTTCCTCGCAGAAATCGGCCATGGCTCGTTTGGCAAAGTTGGTGCCGTTGTCCGTGATGATGCTGTTTGGGAACCCGTAGCGATAGATTAGCTCGCGTAGGAACTTGGTGGCGGTCTTCCCGTCGCATTTCCGGACTGGCTTGGCCTCCACCCATTTTTTGAATTTGTCGACTGCGACCAGGAGGTGGGTGAAGCCAGAGGGGCCTTCTTAAAAGGGCCTACCATGTCCATACCCCACACGGCGAACGGTCAGGTGATGGGGATTGTCTTGAGCGCCGAGCTCGGCACGTGGGTCTGGTTGGCGTATTTCTGGCACCCGATGCACCGCTGGACAATGTCGACAGCGTCTGCATGTGCGGTGGGCCAGTAGAAGCCGTGCTGCATAGCCTTTGCAACCAGAGAGCGGGTGCCGGCATAGTGGCCGCAGTCGCCGGAGTGGATGTCTTAGAGGATTTTGCGTCCTTCGGCGGATTGAACGCAGCGTTAGAACACGCCGGTCATGTTGTGCTTGTGGAGCTCGCCGTTGATGATGACGAAGGATTTGCAGTGACGTGCTATCATCCGGGCGTCCGTCTCGTCTGCTGGAAAGGTGCCTCCCTCCAGGTAGGCAATGTACGGCGTGGTCCAGTCGTCTGGCTCGGCGATGAGTGCGACCAAGGCTGCCTCTAGCTGCAGCGGGATTCCGATGTCGATCTCCCTTGGGGGAGAGACGGAAGGCTTGGCGATGGTGTCAAGGAAGACGTCGGCGGGTGGTGCGAGTCGAGCCAAGCCGATGCGAGAGAGTGCGTTGGCCTCCTCGTTCTTTCACCGTCAATCCACTCGACGGAGTAGCCTGCGAAGTGTCCGCCTAGCTTGTCCACTGCTTGGCGGTATGCCGCCATGGTGGGAGAGACGGCGTCGCAGGTACCAGCGACTTGCCCGGCGACGAGGTCGGAGTCTCCGTAGCAGCGCAGGCGGTTGACGTTTGTCTCCTTGGCAGCTCGCATGCCGTGGAGTAGTGCCTCGTACTCGGCCATGTTGTTGGTGCAGGGGGTGAAGTCGAGGCAGAGGACGTAGCGGAGCTTTTCGCCCTTCGAAGAGGTTAGCACGATCCCTGCTCCTGCTCCGTCCGCGTTCTTGGAGCCGTCGAAGTGTAAGCTCCAGTAATGTAGGTACGGCAGCTTTTCTGGCTGCTGGGCCTCTTCCCAGTCGGCGATGAAGTCCGCGAGATCCTGCGACTTAATCGCTTTGCGTGGCTCGTACTTGATGTTGTGGACGCCGATCTCGACGGCCCACTTGGCAACTCGCCCGGTCGCCTCACGGTTGCGGATGATGTCCTACAACGGTGCGGAGGAGACGACCTTTATTGGGTGCTCCTGGAAGTAGTGTGGCAGTCGCCGTTGTGCTCTGAAGACCGCGTATACCAGTTACTGGTATTGCGGGTAGCGCTGGCGTGACTCGGTGAGGACTTCGCTAATGTAGTACACTAGTTGCTGCACCGGGCGCTCCTTTCCTTCCTCTGGTCGGTCGACGACCATGACGGCGCTAACGACGTGCTCGGAAGCCGCGACGTAGACCCGCATGGGTTCCTTGTTGACGGGTGCGGCGAGTAGTGGTGCTGCGAGTAGCACCTTCTTGAGGTCGCGGAGCGCATCTTCCGCCTCCTTGTCCCACTGGAAGGTGGGATTCTTGCGCATCAGGCGGTAGAGGGGCATCACCTTTTCGCCCAATCGGGTGATGAAGAGACTAAGAGCCGCTACTCGCCCGGCCAGCTTCTGCACGTCGCGCAGGCACTCGGGTTTGCCGAGTCGAGCGATCGTGTCGATCTTGGTAGGGTTCGCCTCGATCCCGCGCTTGGAGATGACGTATCCCAGTAGCTGCCCTGCTGGTACACCGAAGGTGCATTTGCCTGGGTTTAGCTTTATCTTGTGTTTCCGTAGGTTGGCGAATGTTTCCGCCAGGTCAGCGAGTAGGTTGCTCTGGCGAGCGGACTTCACCACCACGTCCTCGATGTAGACGTGGATATTCCGGCCAATTTGGCTCGCGAGGCACTCCTGCATGCACCACTGGTAGGTCGCCCTGGCGTTCTTGAGGCCGAAGGTCATGGCAATGTAGTAGAAGGCTCCGAATGGCGTGATGAACGCCGTCTTCTCTTCGTCCTCAACGGCCATTTTGATCTAGTTGTACCCAGAGTAGGCGTCGAGGAAACATAGCGACTCCGATCCCGCGGTGGAATCGATGATTTGGTCGATCCGCGGGAGGACGAATTGCTCCTTCGGGAAGGCGCTGTTTAAGTTTGTGTAATCGATACACATCCTCCAGGTCCCATTTTTCTTCTCGACCAGGACTGGGTTTGCTAGCCACTTGGAGTACTTGATTGGCCGGATGAAGCCTGCAGCGAGTAGACGCTGCACCTCCTCGGCGATGGCCCGGCGGCGCTCTTAATTGAAGGGCCACAGTGACTGTTGATAGGTCGCACTTTGGGGTCGGCGTTGAGTTTGTGCTCAGCGAGTTCCCTAGGGACACCAGGAATGTCAGAGGGCTTCCATGCGAAGATGTCCCTGTTCTCACGGAGGAACTCAATGAGCGCGCCTTCCTATGCTGGGCTCATGCCCGTCCCGATCGTCACCGTATGGCTGGAGTCGCCTGGGACCAGCTCGACGGTGCGGGTATGCGTCGTTGCCTCGAAGGCTGAGGTGTTGCCGCCCTCCGAGTTGGGTTTCTTGAGTATGGTGGGGTCGTCGTTGTTGACCCCGCTTGCGTACTTGGCGAGCTCGTCGGCGTGGTTGGCCTCTGCCGCGATGACAGCGTCGACGAGTTTAGCTCCTTTGGCCTCGCACTCGGCGGCCATGTCGAGGTCGCCGTGGATGGTGATGACGCCGCGCGGTCCGGGGAGCTTCATCGCGTTGTACGCGTAGTGGGGCGCCGCCATGAACTTGGTGAACGCCTGGCGCCCCAGGACGCAGTGGTAGGGGCTGTCGAAGGGCAGCAGCTCGAAGACAATCCGCTCGGTGTGGAAGTTTGCCGGTGTGCCGAAGGTGACTGGCAGCGTGACCTTGTCGATCGGGTACGCCTTCCGACCGGGGACGATGCCGTGGAAAGTGGTGTAGGTCGTCTCTACCATCGACTGCGGGAGCCGCAGTCGCCTGAAGGTGTCCAGGTACAGGATGTTGATGGAGCTACCGCCGTCCATCAATGTCTTGGGGAGCCAGTAGTCTCCCACCTTGGGCTTGACCACCAGGGTGACTCGGCCTGGGTACTCGATTCGTGGCGAGTGGTACTGGCGGCTCCAAGTGATTGGTTGCTCAGACCAGTTGAGGAACTGGGGGACGTCCACCTGGGCCACCACGTTGATGGCGACGGCGCGGGCGATGACCTTCTTCTCGCGCTTCGTGTTGAAGCCTGTGAAGGTGTGGAGCGATCTGGCCACGCTGCCGAATTTTCCGTCGTTTGGTGGGTTGTTGTCAGGGTCTTCCCGCGCGCGCCGTGCCTTCTCGATCTCCTTGAGAGAATGGCAGTCGGCGGTCGTGTGCGTGGCGGGCTTTCCTTCCCTGCTGTGAAATACACAAGGTTGGTTAAGAAGGGCCGCGGGGTCGAACCTCGGCTTTGCTTTGTAGTTGCCATCGTCGAAGCTCTTGGGCTCGCGCTGCGCGTACCCAACGTTGGAGACGAAGTCGACTCGCCCGTCACTGCAGCGCTTGCCGGTGAGGCAAGTGTTGCTGTAGCGTAGATCGGATCGTCTTCCGATGTCGTTGCTGCTCGTGCGGTGTTGTCCCCCTGACTCGTCGTCGGTTTCTTAGTTTGGGTCTTCCTCCGCGTATCTCTTGGCGATCTCCAGGAGATCCGATATGTTGTCGAGTGTGCGGTACGCTCGTTTGAGCTTGGCTACCAGGGGCTCGTAGCGGCACGAGGTCTTGAAGCAGTGGATTGCGGTGTCTGGGTGGATACCGACCGCGTTGTACCATAGTTCTTGCCACCGTTGGACCCAGCTGCGGGTCGACTCGCGAGGTCCATGGACGCATCGTTCCAGGTCCTCGATGGTGGTGGCGCGGGTGTATGAACCCTCGAAGTGCCTGATGAAGGCATCGTGCATCTCTTCCTAGGAGTCGATGCTATCCGCGGGGAGAGTGTTAATCCACTGCCTGCACTCTCCCTCCATCATCAGGGGAAGGTAGCGGGCGGCTAGTAGATCGGTGTGGCCGGCGATCCCCATCTCCATGAGGTAGGTATCCAGCCACATAGAGGGATCGTACGAGGGGTCGTACTTCTCTATTTCCTTCGGCGCTTTGAAGTTCGCCGGGTATCTTTCGCCTCGGATCATCGGTCCGAAGCACCGGGGCCCGAGTCGGCTTAGCGACCCCCTCGGCTCGCCGTCGCGGCGGTTGGTTAGGGTATGCCGCAGGTCGTCGGGCTGGCGTGCGCGCCAGCTCTGGTTGTTGATGATGTGGGTGCGGGCGTCGACGGGCTGACCGTTGGCGGCGACGAAGTTGGTCGCCGGCCGGGGGTCGTTGGTGGAGAGTGCCGCGTTCGCGGGTCGGTGTTGGAGCTGCAGTGGTTCGGGTGGCGGGCAGTTGAGGGTGTTTGCCGCCATGGGGCGGCCGCTTGAGGCCGCTCTGCTTCCCGATGAACGCGAGTACATCCGACCCTGTGAGTCGACGCCTGCGTTTTGTTGCTCGGACGCTTTTGCGAGCAAGGCCTTGGCGTACTGGATCTGTAGGGTGCCGTCACCGGTGGCCGCAATGTTGTCGACTGCTGCTCGGCTCGCGACGAGGTTGTCCATCGGGGTGGAGAACAGCGGTAGGCCGTTCGCGTCTCTCTCCCGTGAGGAGACCACGATCCTCGTCTGGTCCCTGGGTGGTGCGCGGTTGGGTGGTGGCGGGGCGCCATTGGCCGTTGACCCTGGTGGGGGCCGATCGCTTCCTCCTGGTGGCGCGTTCTCGCAGATCGCGCGCTTGGCCGCGCGGGCCGGGTCGCTCTCGTCGTAGAAGTTCAGGGCGCACCCCTGGATGGTGGGGTTCAGGCGCGACCTAATTCGGAGCTGGTGGTAGCGCGACAGCCCCTGCGCTGTCACCTGCTCGAGGCGAAATTTTTCGCGCTCGGCTTGTCCCTTGCGGACTGCTTCCGCCAGCTTCAGGCAGAGCTCCTCGAATTCCGTTGTTGTCGCGTTGGGAGGGATCGGAGTGGAGAATGGATCCTCCGGTGGTCGGCGCCAGTCGCCATATAGGTCGCGGCGTGGCAGCCGGTTCCCTCGCGGAGGTCGGCGGAGTTCTCCGACCCGGAGTCGAAGTCAAAGATCCCAAGGATAGAGGGATCCTCGAAGTCTCCGACGTTGGAGACCTGGGTGATGGAGCCCGCGGGCGACGCGGCAATGGATCCGGCGAGTGACGCCGGGGTCGCCGAGTCGGCGTCGTCGTTGAGGGCCGCGTCTTCCGCGGCTGCGGTGGTTTCGGCCACGTCGCTGTGGGCCGAGTCGTACTCGGAGGCGAGGCGGTGGATCGTGCGGACCTGACTCTCAGAGAGCCGGTCGCGTGGCGGCGACTCGCGGATGCGAGCCGAGTCCTCCGAGACGATGACGTCGGTGAGGCCGACGAAGAGGCTGATCGTGCCGACCGGCAGGATGATGCTATGCGTGACGGGTCACGCCGCCGGGACGTAGCTTCTCAGCAAGATCTGGAGCATCTCGCCTATCGCTATCATGCGGCCGGTGGCGATCGACTAGTTGATGGGTAGATTGGATCTCGCCGCAGAACACCGGCCTGACCGTCCAGGCCCCACGGTGGGCGCCACTTTCGTGGGAATGACCACAGCAGATGATGCAATTGGCAGCGAGTAGTAGAACATGGGGCAAGGGCGGCCAGTCATCTGCGGTGCGAGATGAGGGTTGAGACACAAGGGTTTACCCAGGTTCGGCCCCCCGGAGGGTAAAGACCTACTCCTGCTAGATTGTATTATGGTGAGAGTACAATGGGGCGAGCTCGGCGGCTAGGCAGTGAGTCGCTTGGGTGTATGATGGGACGTATCCTCTATGCGTCCTCTAGGGAGGTTTATATAGACTCACCCTCCTAGGGTTTACAGATCTCAACCGAATCAGTTAAGGTTTCAGCGATCCTTTAACCTAATCGTACTGGGCCTATCTACGCTTCTGGGCCTTCAGCTTCCAGTGGCTTGAGTCCATGCCAGATCTTGATCCGATCGGCTCTGCCCGGCCCTTTGGGCGGTCGGATTTCGGAATTGTTTCAGATTGTTCGGTATTGTACCAGAAGCTTCTAGAACCTTCCAGAGTGGGACCATCTTGGCCCCACTTGTCGGGAGGGGGCATGGGCCTACGAGGGAGTGCCCTGGCCGCATTGGGCCAGGGGCACAAGGCCCCATAGGCCCAGCCGGCCAAGCGCTAGGGTAAACCCTAGGGAGAGCTTCTAGAAGGGGGAACTTGCCCCCCACTCCTCCCCATGTGGCCGCCGACCCTAGGGTTTGGAGGGGCAAGGCAGCCGGACCTCTATATAAAGAGGCAGGGTGCACCTCCCCACACCTCCTCAACCCTAGCCGCCACCGCTGCCCTCTCTCTCTCTCTCTCTCCCATTGCGCAGGCGAAGCCTCCGTAGAAACTCTCCACCTTTGCACCACGCCGTCGTGTTGTAGATCCAATCTATCTATCCACCCCACTTGCTGGACCGAGGAAGGAGGAGACGTCGATGTGCCGTACGTGTGCATCTCTCGGAGGCATCGCCACTTGCGGTGTTGGATCGAATCGCGAGGAGGAGAAGCTAGTACGACTACATCAACAACGTTCCGTTGAACGTTCCGCTGTGCGAATCTTCAAGGGTATGAAGATCTCATCTATTCCCCCTCGTTGTTTGTATCTCCTAGATTAGATCTTGGCTTTCCCATTCGCATCCGTAGAATTTTTTTGATTTACTATGCTGCGAAACCCTTCAACTCTATCTGGGTCATTGTGGACAGATTGTCCAAAGTCGCCCATTTCTTACCCGTCAAGACCACATATCAGAGTTCGAAGCTAGCGGAGTTATACATCACTAGAATCGTCAGTTTGCATGGAGTCCCCAAGGACATCGTATCGGATCGAGGAACTCAGTTTACCTCGAGATTCTGGAAGAAAGAAAGAAGGTTTAGGAACCCGCCTAGATTTCAGCACCGCGTATCACCCTCAGACCGATGGACAAACGGAGCGAGTAAATCAAATACTCGAAGATATGTTGAGAGCATGTGTGTTAGAATATGGATCTAAGCGGGAAGACTGTCTGCCATTTGCAGAATTTTCATACAACAACAGTTATCAAGCCAGTTTGCAAAGGGCCCTATTTGAATTCATGTATGGAAGGAAATGTCGCACCCCTTTGAACCGGCCGGAAGTAGGAGAGAGTCACATTTTCGGACCTGACATCCTACGAGAAGCAGAAGAAAAGGTTCACAAGATTCGTGAGCACCTCAAGACAGCCCAGTCCAGACAAAAGAGTTATGCCGCCAAGAGACGTCGAGACCTCGCCTGCAACATAGGATAATTAGTGTATCTAAAGGTGTCGCCATTGAAAGGAATGCAGCGTTTCCAACTGAAAGGAAAGTTAGCCCCCAGATATATCGGACCCTTCAAGATTCTGATCCATCGAGGAGAAGTGTCGTATCAATTGGAACTACCCGAAGAGATGTCAGTCGTGCACAATGTGTTCCATATCTCATTACTTCGCAAGTGCCTCAAAGTTCCAGAGAAGACCAAAATGTTCAAGAATATCGATCACCAGACCATAGAGATCAACGATGGCCTGACCTATCCCGAAGTACCCATCCGTATTTTGGAAGAATCTTTCAGAACTACTAGAACCTGAAGCATCAAGTTTCTCAAGATTCAGTGGAGCAACCATACAGAAGAGGAAGCTACCTAGGAGCGCGAAGATCACATCAGGACGGAGTTTCCTGATCTCTTCAAATCCTAGGTAATATTTTTCTTCCTTTATCAAATCTCGGGATGAGATTTTGTTTAAGGGGGGAAGGTTTGTAACATCCCAAAAATATTGAACTCAAATCATCAAACTCTAATCTTCAAATTTAGGGTTAACAAAAACTTTTCCAATTAAAAATATGAAAGCATTCCTATGTGTATGTATTAAAATTTGGATTCTTTTGAATTTCCATGGTTCTGTGTTTCTTTGCTTGTAAAATGATTCTTAGGTGAAATAAACATCATCTAAACAATCCCCAAACTTTTCCCAAAGACAAACAAATTAAGTGAATGGTCACTTTGGCCAAATTAACTCCCATGCCTACTTTGGCTATCTCTAACTTTCAGAACTTAACAGAAACATGTATGGATCTTTGCACCCCTTGATAGTACTCATAACAAGGAACCAAGGCCCACTTTGTGATCATCCAAAAACATTAGAATGCATGGTTTAAATGACAGTTTAAAATTGCATCTATTTCATATGGGAAGATCCCACTATTTCAAAAACCACTCAAACAAGCTCAATTTTCAAAACCCAAGCATCCACAGAATCCTCAACACATGCCTAGCACACCCACCAAAAATATTTTCAAAATTCAAAACTCAAGTTCTTGCGGCCATTTCATCAAACACTTGGAGACAACAAATCAAACTGGCCAAACTTCACTGTTGTGAGCAGTAATTTGGCTAAGCATTGTTCACCATTGATCACACTTGTCTCCCCCAGTGCCAACCAGTGCCTTGACCACCCCTAGCCCCTACCCTTTGCACCATGCCATGCCAAACCGAAGGAACCCATGCCAGCCGACCATGGCTAGCTAGCCAGAGCAAGCACCAAGCCTAAACACCATGTCTAGGGCACAGGCCACCATCCACCGCCACCCTCTGTCCAGCGCTCGAACCCTGCCAGCCACTGGACCACACACCAAGCCATGCCAATCTTCTCTGCGAGCATGCCGAGAGCGCGCCAGAGCGCCACCCTCGACACACGCCTACAGACCGTGCACCGCCCTCGCCACGTGCACGCATGATCACCACCGCCCCAGCAACCCCGCAGACACCCCCGTTCGCCGCCCCATGCCTCACAACCACCGATCGCCGTCGAAGACGCCGCCTCTGTCACGCAGAGCACCGCACGTTCCCGACCATTTTCCACCGCCCCTACACGCAAATTTAAACCATAGAGCATCGCCAGGAGACCGCCCGGCAATCGCCAACCTCGGTCATGCCTCTAGCCGCCCATAGCCGTGTCGCCACTGTCGCCTGCCCATCCCTCTCGGTCTCGCCATCGAGCCTATAAAAGTAGACGACCCCCGCTCGATTTCTTCACACCATCTCACTCCCCTCACCTAGTTTCAAAAATCAACCCTGCTCGATTCAGTAAACCAAATTGAATGAAACCAATTTTGTTAGAGGGATATTGAAATGCTTAATCCAAGCCCGTTGGATTAAAATCATTTGGACCTATAGATCAACCTTGGTAAAAATAACAAAGCAGAAGCTTTTATGAATTCAAACATTTTTCAAATTTAAACCATAATAGCTTTTCAGTTGATTCCAACTCTTAAAAATCATATTTGATCATACCTTTTAGAATATATAAAAATATATGGGTTTACTTACAGAAATAATGTTCAAGTAATAAAAGAATGCCACATAGGCATTTCTAGCCACTTTAATGATTTATAATAAAAAGGTTAAACCTTATTAAATTGTGACACCACTTTAAATCACATTCCCATGTATTGAAATATGTGGTGATGACATGTGTTAACATAATCCCATGTTTGAGTTGGAGAATATTAAATCTTAAGTAGTTTTTCAATGAGTAGAAATTACTTTTCTAAAATAAAATAAATAAGACAAATGCTTTAATCTTGTAATGTTAGTGATGATGCTAGATCATCCATAGAACCCTTTTGTGTGATGATTGAAAGTAGTTAAGTATTGTTTGGTGATTGTGTACCTCGTATTTATTCATAGACGCTAGTACCGACCAAGGATACGAGGAGGAAGGAGGATACTACGAAGAAGAAGCCAAGGAGAACTTCAACCACTGCTCTGCACAAGGCAAGCTTATACTGATACTGATGCAAGCCTTACTAATCAAGTTGACCTATGCAAGCTAACACTTGCTTGTTACCATGCCAACTATATGCCTTAAGCATATGTGATCATGCTCACTTGATAACCCAATCCTAGTTTTACTTGCAAGCTTTCTACTTTATTTCTTTATCAAAGCTATGTTCTTAGAGTTATTTAAGTGACTTGTAGATTCTAGGAAGATAATTGAAGGTTGCATAAAGAGCATTAAATTTGGCCTAAGCTAGATAATCTTGATGTCATCCTAAGGCATGAGAATGAACTTAGTTAAAACTCCACTTGTTTACCACCCCTCATTAGTACTCACCCCCACTTGTAGATGCTAGTGCTAAGCATAAAACTTGATCAACTTTAGATGGGAATATTTGGTGGAAAATGGTTATGAAAACCTTAGAATGATGAGTCATTCTACTGAGATGTTTTGACATGTGTTTCCGAAAACCAGATGATTTTGATGATGAAAATATTGAGGCATGAGCCTTAGCCCTTTATAAAACTGATGGTTGTCTGGATGCGATACCATTCCAATTTTACCGTAGAACCACAATACCCGAAAACTTGGTAGGCCTTGACTGAAAACTTATATACTTTAGTATGGGTTCCCTCACGGCCAAGGTCTGAGCTGAGGCTACCTTGTGAAGATTGTCCACCTGTGTAGTACCAAGATGACATTTGGTCATGGTTGGGAGGCCAAACTCACATGAGAGGTGCCTATACTAGGGCATGTAATTGAAAGGTTAGGATTGATTATACGCATATTGAGTATGGTGAATTCAGGATTTGTTCCTAATGGATGTATCGAATGTTGTGGTGAAAGTGTACAATCTCTGCAGAGTGTCAAACTATTCGAATAGCCGCGTCCGCGGTTATGGACAGTTGGAGTGGCCATACTGTTTCCCCATCAGATGTTTTCAAAATGACTTGTCAAATGGATCGAGATTTTGACTTGACCACAATAGAGTTGTGATATGAAATACAAGTTCCCACTTAGGTGTTATAAAACTTTAACTAGCTTTTCTTGCTTCTGAACTTAGTAGAGGTAAATCTGGCTTTTCGCAAAACAACCATAGAGCTTAGTGTCCTATTACAAAAAACCCCTTCACTTGTTAGTATTAGTTTGCGAGTACTTAAAGAGTACTCATGGCTTTGTCCGTGGCTATTCCCGTGGCCGGACTATGAAGAGGAGTACCAGGATGATGGACCCCAGGAAGGTTACGACAACTAGGATCATCTCTCAACGTCAGCATTATTATTACGTTGGAGCTTCGCCTACGCTACCTTTATTATTACGGTTTTCCGCTGCTTGAGCTGTATTAAGAACTGGATCATGAGATCCTTATTTGTGTAAGACCTTATGTATGGTTTGTAATGGATGATGTACTGTGGTATCCAATTCTGTTATGTCTCGCCAAAATGGTAATCCTGGGATTGCGATGTATGGCATAACAGGCATCTGGGATTAAAAATTCGGGTGTTGACAATAATAAATCATTTTCTTAGATATTCAAAAATATCTAAGAATCATTTTATATTTTAAAACAAAGGTAACTGAATCAAAGATTCAGTTACACACTGCTCATCTTCACAGTTTGATTCATGGCAGCTCATACTATAACAAATATCACAATCTTCATGTTATAAGATCATCCAGAATTCAACAGCTACCCTCTCATATAAGTTTAGAAGAATTCAAATCATTTTCTTAGCTAATAAGCCAGGAATCATTAGTTTACTGCTATTATCCCTGACAAAGGAGTGTATATCTTAACACACTCAAAGCTAATTGCCATATTTCATTCACCATCAAGCAATAATTTCAAGCCAATATGATTTCCAGATCATTTTCCTAACTAACTCAACTAGAAGTCAGTATCAATAGTTCTTGACTGTCAACATGAACTAGTAAATGTTCAGACCAGCAAGTATCCCAAACAGATAAAAATCCAAACCAATGGTTTGAATTTTCATGTCTAATGTAATCATCTAGAAGGGTTTCTCAGATCATCTACCCAGATTAAGAGTAGCATAAACCTACTCTTACCATAGTACCTCGTCATTTAATCATAGGGTAAAGAATTAAAACAGGGCCTTGAGACCATGACAAGTAAACCAAGCATGTCAATTGAGCATCAAACCAGAGCTAAGATATCTCCACAAGACACAGTTATTCACCAGATGTGAACCCTAGGTTCAGAGATGAAATCTAGACAGTGGGGAATCACAGAAAGCACATTTGACATAGCAAGGTAGATAAAGCCTGGAGGGGAGCATAGAAGAGAAAAACACCTACCTTTGGCGAGTCATATCTCGCCGGAGAGGAAGCAGAAGTAGTATCAACGGCAACACAGAACACCATGGGGAAGGCTTCACCATACACCACCACCTAGCCCAGCATCCATCTCCCCACCAAGGCGGCACAGGGAGCAGCCCTGAGGGCCATAGCATCCTACACCGGCCTAGAATACGAACTACAGTGAGCGGCGGCATCGGAATCGACAGTCGCTATACCATGGCAGGTCTAGGGTTTCCAACGAGTGCGCATCAGGGGGCGTGCCATCCAAATTAACAGAGGAAGAGGTGGCGAAACAGCGCCAGCAGACGGAAGTGGTGGAGACGGCCGGTGGCGGTCGAGCGACCAGCGGCGGCGCTGGCGGCGCATCGCGCACGGAGAGGAACATGAGAGGGATAGGGTCGTGTCTGTGTGCGTGTGTGCGGGTGAGAGGAGAGAAAGAAAGGGGTGGGTTGTGGTCTAGATGACCCAGGCCAACTTAGATGGGCCAGGCCAGCCCATGTACCAACCCAAAACAGCCCAAGTCAAATGAAACAAGAAATAAAATAAAAGTAAAATAAATAAATTACCAAAATAACCTATAAACATTTTCAGCTATAAATAAATTATACAAAAATCATAAAAATACAATTAATATGTTAAAATTATCATAAAAATAAGATCTATCTAATAAAAATATAAATTTATTTATTTAAAATAAATATAGAGCACATAAATATTAACATCGTTAAATCCTGAGTAAAATTTCATAAAATTAGAAAAACTTCTAATAATAAATAAAAATCATTTTTGTGTATAAAAATAACTCTACTGTTTTATAAAAATATTAACTTAGAGTTTTACAAATAAAATATAAATCAAATATTTAAACACACTAAATTCTTTGAGGAATTTTATAAAAATAAAGGTAAGACTTAAAAATAAATAAAATTAATTTTTAAGATTTTAATAAGTATATTCCACTAGAAAAAATACCATGTATATTATTCAAAAAAATTAAGATAAATAAAAATCATTACTATTTTAATCAAATGAAATAACCACTATGTTAATTCTTAAAATTATTTCTTAAGTAGGAAATAATCACATTTTCTTATAAAACACCAAAACCTTTAAAGTTTAATTACTAAGTGTAAATCTATAATAAAAATAAAACTTAAATATAATTATTAACCTTTAAATGTTTTTAAATCTTAAATTCAAATTAAACTCCTTTAAAAAAAATATTACATAACACTCATGTGTAAGGGGGTGAATAATATCCATTCCTCAACCACTCTTAAAAATGACTTTAAACTCAAATAAATTTGTAAGATCATATAATTATGCTCCCATTAATAAGTTGCATATTATTAAATTTATCTTTCACTTAAATTAAAAGGGATCATCCTTAATCATATTTGCCAAAACCCTAAAACTAGACGCTACTCTAAAACTCATCATATCTTACAATTCACTTCTATTTTTATAGTTAACTTTGGTTTAAACAATCATAAACATCTCATTTGAAGTTTATTCATGTTTTAAAGTTAACTTTAGCCACTTGTATCATCAATTAAAATATGATAACCTAACAGCATTCATAACCATCACCAAACCTAATGTAAAATCTAATAAACCTTAAGACTAATCAACCTTAACTAAATACTAGTTTCTTCAAATGTTATTCTTTTTGCCACTTCACACAAACAAGTCTATATTAGTTCCTTCAGCTCTTAACAACTCCACTCAAAGACTTTTTATCCCAATCACCAGGTAATGATCAATCATAATCACATTATTCTATTAGTATTTGTATATTTTGGATTGTTAACACTTAAGTTCCTTATCAATGTCATTGCTTATGAAATAAACTTAAAGATAAACCCAATCTTAAAGAAGATACCTAAGATCACCTTATTCAAAATACTAAGGGTTTCACTTTGGGAATTATAAAATTGCACAGCATTACTTATGCATAATAGCATCCTGCTTCTTTAAACATTAGTCCTTACCGGACCAATGATGCTGATTTCAGATATTGGATCTTCTATTATCTCGAAGACCGTGAGTGCATAAATCTTGCAATCACAAAAGGCAAGTTCACACTTGCTCATGTCCTTTGATTATTTTCTGTAAAGTATTTTGCAAACCCAGTCTTGTCATCACCTGCATTTGAAAAAGATCAGAAAACACTATTTTCATAATAATATGATTATAGGTTATTTACCATGAGGTAATAATCTACTATAAAAGTTCCAGTGGTAAAGGAACATTTTATCTAGGACTTAACAACCAATGTTCCCAGTGATTCTTGCGCCGTATATTACGCGTTAACCATGAGATTTGGAATGGGACGGAGAAGTTAGCTGGATCAGCTTCCTTTCGCATCCATTGGACACTGTTTTGGGCATTTGTAAGTTGCAGATCGTGGGTATAGCCGTTTTATATGGGGGGGAGTCTACCGTGGATCTGGGCTTATAAAAGACATATATCTAGTGTTAATGGTTGTTGTGTGTATCCAATTAAGGTATAGCCATTTTATACGGGGAAAAGTCTACCTTGAGTTTGGTCATCCAACAATTGTGGTGTATGCGGGGTCACGGAGAAGGATAGTGATTGGCTTGGATCTTAGTCTGGGCCTCATACCAAGGAAGTGTGAACGAGCCTATAACTCGGATGTGCAACAAAGCTAAGATCTCTCATGGGTAAAGTAACGCACCTCTGCAGAGTGTAAGAACTGTAACTTGTTACTCCCTGTTCCGGGAAGGAGCTGCAAACGCTGCGGGAAAGGAACTCCATGAAAGTTCTGGTAAACTCGTGAAGGCTGATGGACATAGCTTTTCAGAATAAAATCAACCTTTGAAGAAATGTTTATAAAAACTTGCATTGCCTACGACCTATGGTCTGTGGCTGTAGATAGTGCATCAAACACTCCTATTTAGTGAATTTGCTGAGTACGCTCGTACTCAACGTATCTTCTTAACCCTTGCTAGATCTCGGAGAAACCAATGACGTTTCCAGAAAATAAGTCACTTGAAGAGTTGAAGATATCTAAGAGAGATCAACGGAGTCGAAGACCTTACCAGAATCTATCGAAGACAAGACTGAAGCATAGAATAGAAATAAAACTCCTAGAATCTAGAACCTACTTCTGTAGAATAATTCTATAGTAGAACTTTCAAGCCTTATACATATATTAATAGTAGTACTTCTAAAGTAACTCCGAGTGGATCTTTCTGGTTCTTCATGTATAATATTCCTCACTATCCGAGGAAGCTCTCTGGATCTTTTGTAATATGCTATATGTAATATAAAGTGTTGTCTTCGACCAGCGATGTTTCTATTGTACCACTCTGAGGGATATAATGCGTATGGAACGGTGTTCCATTGGTGTTATATCAACGATTATAGTATACTACACCATGCAGTGGTATGTTGGGTCACCGCAACGGCCTATGCAATTAGTCTAGATATTACATCAAATGCAAACTACTTAAAATTATTACATATTATCAACTCAAGGGAAAGAAAAATCGGCATTTCAGTTGACAATCGAGTTGATAGCAGTCCTCAATTTGTTTCTCCATCTATCACCTGCATCTCCCTTTTAAGAGTGACATCTACATTGGAAAATAAACTTGATACATGATCTTGCAGCCCCCTCTTTGGTGGAGATAGCAATAATTGCAGTCTGATACTAAGTAATAACAAGTTAATACGTCAAAAAGACAAACTACTCATTTAACTGATACGACATGAGATATGAACTGGATTTTACTACTGGTCAATGGATTAAATATATTGACCATCATGTCAAACAAACAGGACAAGCAAGCATTAAACAAGTATGCCTACCATGAAACGAGAAATATAACAATGTGTGTGGTTTATAATTTCAGCAAATATAAACTAGCCAAGTCATATCAACAAATGTATATAGAAGAATAAACCAGACAATGGCATAAAGTTACTGTCGTAGATAAGAATGAACAAGAGAGAAATTATAATGGCATCATGAGAGAACTTGTAGAGCAGGAATGCAAACCACAAATGAACTATATAGTAGAGGATAGTATGTCGTTGCTTAGGACGAACCAGAACCAGATACAAAATATAATGGCATCGCTTGTGAACCTGTAGAACAGGACATGCAAGCATTAGGAAAGTGTGCCAACAATGAAATGAGCAGTCAAACAAAGTGTTTCTTAGAATTTCAGCAAATGTAAACTATCCAGGTTATTTCAACAAATATATATGGAAGCAGTTGTATATCCTAGAAATCAAGAGACGTTGGTTGACTCAAAATTTGTGATGAGCTACACAATGGCATACAGTTACTGTCATACCTAAGAATGAACCAGATAGAAATTATAATGGTATCATACTAGAACTTGCAGAGCAGGAACGCACTATAGTTATGTCATTGCTTAGGATGAACCAGCACCAGATTAGAAATATAATGGCGTCTCTGGAGAACCTGTAGAAGAGGATAATCAAGCATTAGACTAGTATGCCTACAATGAAACGAGCGATCAATCAAAGTGTTTCTTAGAATTTCAGCAAATATAAACTAGTTAGGTCATTTCAACAAATATACATGGAAGTAGTTGTTTATCTGGAATGCAAGAGACGTTGGGTGACCCAGAATACAATGGGCATGCAGTTACTTTTGTAGCTATGAACCGAAAAGAAATTATAATGAAATCATAAGAGAACTTGTAGAGCAAGAATACAAACCATGAATGAACTATATATAGAGGATAGCCATGTCGCTGCTTAGGATGAACCATTAGATATGAAATATAATGGTATTGCTTGTGAACCTGTAGAATAGGACAAACAAGCATTACACAAGTGTGCCTATAAATGAATTGAGCAATCATCGCCTGAGCGCATGGTTCCAACTACGAGTCCTCCGACTCATGAAAGGTCAAGCATAAAAACCAAAGTAATGGATAAGCCAGCACTTGCTTAAAATATATTTACATGCCGGAACCGGTACTTGAGTAGCAGGAAATTACAACTATTCTTTTTCTGCCTTAAGCTAACATAGTAGTTTTTCCGCATACACCAAACTAGAGGAAACAAATATTACAAAGTGTTTTTTCATTCCCCTGGCGTAGGATACTTCGAGGCAGCATCGTCGGCAGCAGGAGATCCATATTCTTCGAAGTCGATAGTCTTGAGGGACTCGGAGGAGCTCTGGTGGTCGCGATCAATGATTTCTAGCGGCACGAAGACGTTGTGATCGACCAACTCGGCATCCCTGGTGTCAAGACCCGCGAGCGATGCCCATATAGCCTTGTGGTAAATTTTATGGCCTTCATCGTCTACGTCAGGAAGACCCGAGGTCACAGTGTCGAGGTCGGAGTTTTCATAGTGGGCCTTGACCATCGCCAGAGACATCCTTGCGCCAGTCCGGGTACATGAATCTTTCCAATATACGATACGCTCGGGGGTTTGACGTAAGATCTTTGAGTACTTCATCATGGAGTCCACCGCCTTGATATTGATATTGAGGGGCTTGGCGATCTCCTTGGCTTTCTTGACGACGGTGCTGATGAAGTTGCTGGCAAGGACCATGCATTCCTTTGACAGAGGAGGCGACTTGGTCAAACCAATAGGAGCTGCATTCTGACAAAGGAGCACATGAGTTTAGTAACATAAAGTTCAAAGTACCTGGCTTATAGAAGTACAAGACGGAGAATCGCTTACCAAAGATGCTCGCCTCAGCTTGCTGGAGCGTCTCTGCCATGGAGTCCCGTTCTTGTCGGAGGATCTTGTATGCTTCAAGATTGCGCTGATTTTGTTCATCGGCAGCTTTCTTATGCTCCTTGAGCATCACAATCTCCTCCTTCAAGCGGTTTATCTTCGTGTTGGCAGACTCCTGCAAGGCTGCCATGGACTCTTCATGCATCTTTAGGGTATCAGTCCTCTCCTGCTTAAGGATATAATTTTCTCTATCCAGCAACTTAATGTACTTGGATTTCTCAACAATGCCCTTGGCCTTGGCAATGGTATCTGCAAGTCGGAGAAAGAACAACACACAATGAGTAGTCAGAGAGTGATGGCACAAGACCAAGATGATTGCGAAATTGAAAGGAAAAACAGACGCTTTCTCTTGGTGATTTGTTCCTTCAAGAAGGTAGTCTTACCCTTTTCAGCTTCCAACTCTGCGCACATCTTGTGGAACTTCTCGTTGACGATGCCTCTCCGAGCATTCTCGTTTTGTGGAAACAAGATCATAATCACTTACTTTCTTAGAGCATCTAGCCGGATAAATATCCACCTAGAGGCTTGGGGGCTATAGTGAGAGTTTTTAACTTGGCATAATACTTGGTCTTTCTTTAAGCATCTAGTCGGAACTAATTCAGTTTTCACCTAGAATCTTGGGGGTACAGTACAAGTTTTCAGCTCAACAATGTGCTTAGTCTTTCTTTAAGCATCTAGTCGGAACTAATTCAGTTTTCAACTAGAAGCTTGGGGGCTACAGTATTGAAATTTACAAACACTACGTATGCTACTCTAAAAGTATCTAGTCGAAATAATTCATTCAAACTAAATACTTAGGGGCTACAGTGCGAAGTTTTCTAGCTTAGTCACTCTTAGAGCATTCAGATGCAAAGACCTATGGTTTTCCGTCTAAATCCTCGGGGGCTACAGTGGGATACTCATATGAAATGCATAAGGCAAATAAAACTTACAAGTGCGATGATCTTGAGATTGGTCGCGCTCTCGGCAAATATCTTGCTGAAGTAAAGGCTATTTCCTCGCAGGATATCAGTTTGCCTGAGGAGCTCCTCAAGACCACAAGTCAGAGATGTTGGAGCCGCACCAGGATCCAGAGTTGAGCTACTCGGCGTAAGCGCCGGGTAGACTATCTTCGGAAGCTCTGTGGATGTCCTGGGTGCAGAGGCGCCGCCTTCGACAAACGTTTCGCCTACCACCATAGCCTTACTGCTAGAAATGGCATCCTTAGCCGGAGCTTCAGCCATTTTGGAAGCAGTACTTTCTTGTGTCGCCTGCTCGTCGACTAGGACAAGATCCGCGGAGACACCTGGGTCCACTTCCATGGCGGAAGGTCCAGATGCATCCTTGGCTGGAGATCTTGTCGGAGCGGCAGCAGGCTGGACGCTGGGAGTGGTAGGGGCGATGGAGGGAGATGCTTGGTGCGACACATCTCGATGCAACATATCTCTAATGTTTTTAGAAGCCCCCGATGTTTTGGAGGTCTTCTTCAAACTTATACTAGCCTTCTTCCTGAAACGTGCAAAAGTATAAGTATAGGAATAAGACGAGCAATGGACAATGTCGGAGGATAATAGCCTTACACAACAGTGGGTGCTTTGGTAAAAGGGATCTTGGTAATATTTCTCTTCTCCGCCTCCAGGGCGGCGGTAGTCTTCTTGGAGGCTCCACCCTCCGTCTTCTTCTTCTTGCCTCCGTCGACAGCGTCAAAGGTGGAGCTCTTTCGCTTTCGCACCAATGGGACATCGTCGTCGGACACGACGGTGACTTCCTTCATCTTGGGGTCATAGATTTGGAAAGCCATGCTATCCTCCTCTAGACTTTTGAGTTGTTAAGTGAAATCCCAAAATGTTAGATGAGATGATAATGGCTAGACGAAAGAACTGGAGTATATGTCATACACGTAAAATAAACAAGTACCTCTGGGCACTTGCCCTCCTCGAACATGTCGTAGGTGATGGTGAAGCCACGCTTCCTGTCCTTCACCTTGACGATGTCCTCGAGGCGGATCTTGATGGAGTCACTCGAGAAGTTGTCCTCAGAGATGTGGAGGCTATCTTTCCTATTCTTTGTGTACTGGTGCATCAGCTTCGAGCGGTGCTGCAGAGGTTGGATCCACCTGACGAACTAGCACATGGCTAGGTCCAACCCAGTTAGACCCGTCTCTACGAACCACTCTATCCGCCTTATGGTGCGGTAAGCGTCGTTGTCGGAGGGAAGGGAAGCCTAGGATCTCCATGTCGGGGCTTTAGCGGCGGCCCCATCGACGAAGTCCGGATATGTTCCTTCTCGGCCGGCTAGAGAGATATCTGGGCCGTAGAAGTACGTCTGCTACTAGTTCTTGCAGGACTCATGGCCGACGATGTCGAGGAACCGCCGGCCAGGCCAAATCTTAAAGCTAATTGTTCCGCAATTCCTGAGCTCGTCCTTCCTCGCTCCGGCTTCCCTCTTGACGGTAAAGAACTAGATGAACAAGTCTAACCTAGGCCTAATCCCTAGGTAACCCTCACAAAGCGCCACATAGTTTTTAAGCGTGAGGATGCTATTGGGGGATAGGTTCTGAGGTTGAACCCGGTAATGGCTAAGGACAGAAAGGAAGAAGTCGAAGATCGGGAGGGAGACTCCACATACCAATTGTGCTTTGAGGTACACCTTCTCTCCGGCTTGGGGAGAAGGGGTGACCTCGTCGGCCGGCACCGCCCGCCAGACAAGCCCCTCCGTCGCAGGGAGGTAACCTTCGACGAGCAGCTCTTTGATATCACTGTTGGTGATATCAGAGCCGCGCCACTCCCCCTTATGGGAGTCACCCTCCTCCTCCAGCAGCTCCAGCGCCGCTGGAATATGGTCATCGCCGGTGGACTCCACCACCGCGGACCGTGGCAGCACCAGACCCTCTGGGGACACCTGGACAGAGCTCGCCGGTTTCTTCGTAGTGTCGGCCATTGCCGCCATGGATGGGTTGGAGTTGTTGCTCTCCATTGGGAGGGGAGAGAGGTGACTGAGAGATTGGGGAGATTAGAGTTTTTCGCGTGCGCGCGGAGAGGTCAAGGAGATGCTCGCAGGAGGAGAATGAGGTGAAAAGATGAAATCTGCCATGGTTGACATTTATAACCCCCAGCGTCAAGATTCGTGCAAGCGATCGAATGGTTGTCGCGCGGACGACGTGTGTGTGCGAGTGCGCAGAAATTTCGCCACGTTCCCAACCACCGCCGCCAATGGTTCGTATCCTTCGCGCGGGAAAAACGGACATGATTATGTTCTCTGCATGTGTGAGTTACGAGGCATCGCTGACTTATGTCTACGTCGCTCTAGCTGACACGGGCAGGTGAACCATCACATTGCAATATTCTGGCATGGACGAATCCAGTCCGGCTACGATAAGAGCACAATGGAAGATTCAACATTTCTCCGACTTACAAGTTAAAGACGGAGAGTATTGCAGGGTTCTTGGGAGGACTATAAGATATTGCTTGATGATTTACCGACATTCATCTAGACGGAGCATTCAACCCGAAGAGGCAAGACGGCGCGAGATCTCGGAGTTCTCCGGGGGCTACTGTTAGGGATATACTATATGAGTATCCTCATAGCATGTCTTCTATCCGGATAACCTGGATGACCCACAGTTGGTAGCAAGCCCTATGGCCTGCTGGGCGGCCCAGTTAGATGGATCCAGAAGGGAGGCCCATGCCGGATAAGGAAGGCTACAGAGGAGTCACTGACGTACCTGGAGCCTTGAAGTGCAAGACACGCTAGACTAGTTGTATACGTGTAGGACTTTGTAGCCCGTCTGGCTAGGACTTTCCCTTTAACCTTAGGACCTGACGACTATATAAGCCTGACCTATGGGAGTCTTTAGGGCATTAATTAACTCATACCTAACACAGTGAACCGATCCCTGTAACTCGGCGTATTGCCATTATAGTGATTTATAGAAAGAGTAGGATTTCGCCACCGTCGTGGAATCTGAATCTGGATAAGCTGTGTTACCTCGTACCCGTTAACCGTCTGCCTTACCACATGTCTCTAAACACATACTGTAAAGACTCCTCCATGGCGTACTCGTCAGCAATACCACGACACATAGTAGTTATGTGATCCTCTATAAATATTTTTTTTCCTCAAAAAGGATCTTTACAGAGGACCACATTTGAGCGTTTTAGTATCACATCTTGTAAAGTGGGTAACACTAGTCCCACGACTTGCATCCCAAGAACATTTTAGTCCAATTTGATTGAATTTTAGCAAGTTTGACTAAATTTGTCCACCATATGACCATTTTTTTAACATAACCCCTCTATATTTTTCTTTGGCATTTATGTCCTTGTGCAGGCCCACTTGTCAATAGACATACAAATTAAATAATAAAAATGGTACGAACGGGCTGTAGTCGAACCTAGTACCACCATAAAACTTCACACCGAGACACGCCACTACACTACGAATGTTATTTGCTACAAATGAGTCTGTAGTTCTTTTATATAATACAAAAGCATGCACGCATGATATAAATTCTAGGTTGCTAGCGTCCATGGTCATCATAATCCTTTTTTTTCGTCTTTTGTGGCAAAATTATTTTGGATTAAAAATTTGCAGAATCTTTTTGTCAGCACATACACATAAAAATGCTCGCGCGCATGCACAAATTATTTTGGATTAAAATTTTACATCTTTTTTAAAAAATATTTATATTTTTGAATGTCTAAAAGAAAGGCTACATGTAGCCTGAACGTATACAATATTAATCAAGCTTCACTTCACTGCGTGTGTATGCGTACGCTAGTATACTTAATTTCTCTTTTATGTTTCATGTCGTGTGAGCCAACAAGAACTAACTAGCATATTGTGTGACTGCTAACTCTTTCTTCTATGTGCGTAACGCATTAGACTAAATATAATATATAATAATAATGTGTTCTACAAATTAACATGTTACCATCGTAGTGGCAAAGCTTATATAACCTTATGTGGACAGGTCATGAGTTCAAGTCCCTCTGCTGCTCCTAATATTTTCTTATTTATATGTATGAATATCACAAGCGGCAGGGAAAAGTATATTGGGGTTATTTTGCAAAAATTATGATGCCACAGTGGACAAATTCTGTCAAAATCGCAGAAATTCGGTCGAATTAGACTAAAATGCTGACTTGTTGCAAGTTATGAAACTAATCTTGCTCACTTTGCAAGTTGTAGGACTAAAATGCTCTCATGATGCAAGTTATGGGACTACCTAAAGATATATGTAAGGGAGCGTGAGGCATTCCCCCCGCGTGCATCACGTCCGTCCACACGGAATCATACTTTTACTAAACCCAGCCTGATAATGCAAACGGTCCGTTTTCCATTTAAGCCATGCCCCGGAGGTGCCGCTAGCGCGGAGACCCAAAATGGGTCGGCCTGCCCGCGTGATGGAGGTGCCCCAAATAGCTTATTTTTTTCGATTTTACTTGCTCTATTTTTCAAATAGCTTGTTATATCGCGCTAAAACATTATAGAGTTAGCGCTATTTTAATTATAACACGTTATTTTTCTTTTGTTGGTGGTGTGGAATAAGCGAGCATATAATAAAGATGTGGAGTAAGCAAACATATGATGAAAATTTTGATTGTTAAACTTAAGTGATCGAAGTCTCCTCCTCCTGCCGCAGCACCCGACAATGTGCCTAGTTTTAGCCCTATAGGTTCTCATCCAACTTGAATAGCGCCGGAATTGGTTATGCATGTACAAGTGCTACTATGGCCAATTCATTAGATGCTGAAATTTCTGGTATTCATGATATTACCTGTTATATTTTGACATTTTTTTACAAAACACTATTTTGTAAAATAGCGCTATTACCATGTTATAACTTTCATAGAGTCTCGACAAATACCACGCTAAATTAAATAGCACACTATTTTTTTCATTGGACCGGATATGCGACAGCGGGCTGGACGGACCGAGAGCATGGAACAGGTGTAGGGCGCGATGTGGAGGCAAGAAGCACGGTCGAGCTCCTCACTGCTGTCGACTGTGACGACGCCTAGACGTTGGGGCTCGCCTGCCCATCGTGAGGAGGCCGCCGGTGACAACACGCACATCGAGAGAAGCAGATGTGGAGGCGCATCCAGAGGAGCTTTGAAGTTGCACGTGAGGAGCAGCTCTGCAGTTGCGCGTGCAGAAGAAGGGGAAAACTTGCCAACATAGGTGGGTGGGTGACTGGCTTGTGGGCCAGGCCGAATGGAGGTTCGGGCTGACCCATCTATGCCCCCAAATTTGGTGGATGGATGAGTCGCCATGGAAGAATCGATTGAGTCTTTCCGCTGGAGCATGGTTTTCTCCTTCCCTTGTTCGTCCGGACGTAAACGAACCAGGGTGAACCGTTTGCGTCTTTCTCAGTGGAGATGCCCTAAGGTATCGAGGAGGTTTCCGTTTGTTTTGCAGAGAAGCGGTCCCAAGGACGTTCGGCGCAGTATAGCAGCCCACGGGAGTAAGAGCGATAGATCAGACAGTAAAAAGTGATTAACAGAGCAAATTTAATCATCGGAAATCTGCATGCGTGGTAGAGCTTCTACATGGCTCGGTTAGAAATTGGTGGCTGTGTAGATTGTGGTGGTTTTGCATTGGCTTGTTTTTGGAAGTGGTTGGTGATGGGATTTTTTCAAATGCACGTAATATATATGCATGTAATGCCCAAATAAACCTTTTTCATACGCAATTGCACATATGTATGCAACAATTTTAAATTGTATATATAGTCTCTTTTTATTTATTTTTCCAAATGGGCTTGTAGTTGTTTATTTTTAAGGTTATTATAGTGGACTATAAAGTTAGCTAGGCATGAAAAAGCCCAGAAAAAGAAAAACAGAGAGATTCACTCGAGTAGATAATGGATCAAGAGCTAAGACAAATCTCTATTGATCGAGAGCTAGATGTGTCCAAAAGAGCTAGGCACATATATATGTCCTTCAAACAAAATAAAACAAAGCAAAACAAAATAAAACAAAGCAAACCAAAACAAATCTCTACGAGCATGCACGCGGTCGATAGCAGCAGCTCTGCATGAATCGAAAACCAAGGTTAATTATCAACAAATTCACTCGCCGCCCGGACCATGCACTGTACTAGTAGTAGATGCATAAATACTCTTCGTCTTCGCGCGAGGTGATCAGACTTTGTAGCTACCGGCAGCTCCGGTTGCAGCACCGGTGGCGGCGGTTACAGCGCCGGTGGCAGAACCAGCGGCGTCGGTTGCAGCGCCGGTGGCGGCGGCTGCGGGCTTGGCGACCTTCTGTGCCTCGGTCATGGCGGTGATGGCCTTGGTCAGCGCGGCCTCAAATACGGCGTACCTGACCTCGGGCGCTGCGGCGTTTGTGGAGGCGTAGGCCTGCTTGACCGCGGCCTCGAGGGAGGGGATAAACCTGTAGGTCTCGTAGGCGCCGCCGGTGCTCTCCTTAAGGGCCTTGTTGAAGGTGGCCTCGAAGATGCCGAACTTGTCGTTGACGGGGGCGGCGTTGGCGGCGGTGGCAGCGATCTTGAAGGCGGCGTCGATTTTGTCGACGATCTGCAGCTCGCCGGCGGGGATGTTGGCCGCGGGGACCTCCTCGGCGGCGGGCTTGATGGCGTGGACCTCGAGGGCGCCGGCAATGACGCGGAGTGCCTCGGTGAAGGAGGTGACGAAGGAGTCGAACTTGGCCTCGGGGCTGGAGCCATCGGCGGTCCTGTAGGCGAGATCGTAGACTGAGGTGAGCTTGAGGATGAGCTCGGGTGCGTTGTAGTTGGCGTTGGCGATTGTTTTGTTGGTCTTTAAGTAAGCATCGTTGAAGGCCTTGAACTTCTCCGCCGGAGGGACCTTGGCGGCGGCGGCCACGCCATTCTTGAAGTTTTCGTTGACGAATTCGAGCGCCTTCTGCTCCGCGGTCGTCGCTTTCGGGCCTGCAGGAGTGGCCGGGGCGGCTCCGGGGGTGTAGCCGGCGTCGGCGGCCGGGGCGGCTCCGGGGGTGTAGCCGGCGTCGGCGGCCGGGCCCGCCACGAGCGCCACGGCAAGGAACAGCGTCACCACCGTGTACATCTGGACGACCGCCATTGCTAGCTGCTCTTGCGTTGGTTCGTAGGAGGGGACGGATATGTGGAATGGATTGTGTCGTGTCGTTGTGGGGAGGAGGAGGTGGCTCTAGGTAGCTCTATATATATATATATATATACATACATACAAACAGGGAATACAGAGGTGGATGATGGTGAGAGGTGAGGAGAGCTTTGCGCGCCAAAATTAGCTACTTCCAGTGCATGCCATGGCCTTCATTCCGATTCCAGCTGCTAGCTTACCGCTAATCTATCGTTGTTGTGTGTTCTGTTGACCACACTCTTTCCTTCTCTAAATTTCCTTTTTCTTCCCTAACCACTTCATATATTCACACGGCATGGGGTGGCCATGGCAGGACAGTTTGTCTTGTTATCTCGTTATATATGTTCCAAATTACTTTCTCCCACCCAAATTAGTTGAAGATACAGATGAATATATAATGCTAAATCATGTCTAGATAAAATCGAATCTAGACAAATTTAAGTCAATTAATTTGAGTAAGATGTTTCGAACGGATATGTATTTCGTTTTCTAAAACGTCTATAATTTGAAACTGAGGCGGTAGTTTTTTCTGCTACAAAATTTACTGCGTAGTCGTCCCACCATTACAATATAACTGATTCCTAGTTGGCCTCGGAGATAACTGTTCGACCATTAAAAACGAAATTGATGCATTGTCGATCTCTGTTCGACCATTAAAAATGAAGGTTCATCGGTCGTATATCTTGATAAAGCAGTGGCTTTGACACTAAGGGACTTCACAACAGATTTAGTAATCAGAGCAACAACTTTGCATGTATATTTTCAGAATGGATGAACGGGCGCCAGCTGATTAAGATGTTGAAGTAAAAAAAATTGGCCTTCTTTGGACGGCCCCCTCGTTTCACTCTCAAGTTCCGTGAGAAGAGAGAATTTGATTCAAGTTGATGGTTCAAACAACCTCTTCGTTATGTCCATGCTTCCAGTCAGTTTGTATTTTTGACTGGACACTATTTCAAAATATAAAATATTTTAGCTTTTTTTCTGTGATACATGTATCTAGACGCATTTTAATGTGTAGGTTCGAAGCAAAATAAGTACACCTACATATTAAAAGACATCTAGATGCAATGTGTTTTAGAAAAAAGATAAAATATTTTATATTATAAAGCGGGTGAAGTACTAAAAATGGGTTAACAAAGACTCACGAGAGGAAGAACGATAGCAATCAATCGTGGGAGACGGTAATTTCCCATGGAGTAAAAATTCACCAGAACTTTTTCGTATAAGGCCCCGTTCGTTTAATCCAAAACAGGCATTGATGGGCCTGGATTACGGCCCACTCCTGGCAATGCAGCTTGGACATGTAATTTTTCCAGCCCAACAAATCTGATGTCTTCGTTTTACCCCAGGCTGGATCACAACCCAGCCCATTCTATCCAACTCCAGGCTATTGAGGTTGGAATTTTTTCCTTTCCGTCTGTATGGTCTCAGCGTGGGACGCCCTGGAGTAACCGAATGGCCGGAAACACGTACATAGATTAGAGGAATGGATTAACAGGGTGTTGTTTAAGGTTTGGGTGGAGGCTTGGGATCAACCAAATCCCTCTCTGGATCTCTGTTCCACGTGTGGATCTATTAATTCCAGTGAAAACGAACGAGGCCTAAATTGTATATTGGTCCTTGTAGTTGAGAAATTTGAATCTACAGTCACTAAATACGTATTGTTGGGTCATCATACGGCCGGTCACTGCAGACGCTCCATATACGTACGTATTTGATGGCTTTTGGCACGATTTTGACTAGTCACACCGATGACTTTGATGACGATCATAAACATGAGGGTGATCTTGCAAAATGGCCAACAACAGCTAGCGACGTACGTTCGGAAAGAGATGTTGCAGGCTAGCACCATCCGTATCCGTGAGCAGTCCTCCTCCGGGAAATAAAGCAGCTAGCACCAGGAACGCTCTGCAAGCAGATGTGGCTATAGTTAAGGGGATTTTATCCTCTATTTTTCTGGGACATTAGTATTAAAAAAATTCAAAAAAACCCCCTGGAAAATAAGGAGAAAATATTGAAACAACAAGTCGGAGAGATTATCGCATGATTTGACTTGCAAGATGTTTATTTCCACTTTTGGAGTTCAGATATTGCTCTTGATGTATCCTTTTTGCATGCAGTAACACAAGCCGCATTATCATCTGTTGTATGTGGTTTATCATTCTGCGAAGTCACACACATTCGCGTGATGCCTCATATAATGCAATTATTTCAGAATGATTGGTAGAAGTGGCAACCAGAGTCTGTTTCGAAGACTTCCATGATATAGCAGTTCCACCATGTAGGAACACAAAGCCGGTCTACGACCTGGCATTATGGGGATCAGATAAGTAGCCAGCATCAGTATATCTAATCATACTGGAGTCCAGATTTCTCTGAAACTGAAAGTATAGGCCAAGATCCTTTGTGCCTTGGAGATATAGAAAGACATTCTTGACTCCCGACCAATGGAGTTTGGTGGGAGCTGCGCTGTGTCTAGCAAGTAGATTAACTGCAAATGCGAGGTCAGGTCTCGTACAATTTGCAAGATACATGAGCGCTCCAATGGCACTGAGATATGGAACCTCGGATCCCAACATCTCTTCTCCATCATCCCTTGGCCTGAACGGATCTTTCCCTACGTCTAGAGAACGAACCACCATGGGAGTTTTAGATGGATAGGATTTGTCCATATTGAATTTCTCCAATATTTTCTGGATATAGGCAGCTTGGTGTACCATTATTCCTGAGGGAATGTGCTCGAGTTGAAGACCCAAGCAAAATTTGGTTTGACCCAAATCCTTCATCTCAAATTCTGTCTTTAGATGATTGCGTGCTTCATCAATATCTTGTGTGTTGCCAATAATGTTGAGATCATCGACATACACTGAAATGATGCAAAATCCTGAAGAGGACTTCTTGATGAAGACACATGGACAGTCATCATTGTTGGAGTAACCCTTCTGAAGAAGGAACTCACTAAGTCGGTTGTACCATATCCGTCCCGACTGTTTCAAGCCGTATAAAGACTTGTTCAGTTTTACACAGTACATGTTGCGTTTAGCGCTTGCATTCGGGACAGAGACTCCATCAGGAACCTTCATGTATATGTCTGAATCTAGTGACCCGTAAAGATATGCGGTCACGACATCCATCAACTACATAGATAGAAGATTTTGCACTGCCAAAGATATAAGATATCGGAAATCAATGTCGGGTCTCTGCGTGAAACCCTGTGCTACGAGCCTCGCTTTGTATCTCACCACCTCATTGTTCTCATTCAGTTTCTGGAGGAAAACCCATTTGAATCCCATAGGGAAAACATTGGGAGGTGTTGGTATTGCTTCTGTGAATACCTTCCTTTTATTGAGCGAAGCAAGTTCTGCTTGTATTGCTTCCTTCCATTTAGGCCAGTCGGAGCGTTTCTCACACTCAACAATAGTCTTGGATCATGATCATTGAGAAGGGTATCGGCAATTGTAGCAGAAAAAATAAGTGTCGACAATCGTAGACTTACGGTTGAATGATTCTCCAGAATCGATATAGTTGGTGGATATCTCATGAACCCTTGATGACTCTTCGTGATTTCCCAATACGCGTGAGTCTAGGTGTGCCGATGTCCCAGCCAGTGTGTGCAAACTGGAGCTAGGTTGTGGAGGTTGCCCTTCCGCTGGGTGTATACTACCCATAAGGTGTTCGTCTACGTTGAGCTGACTTGCATTTACCGATTTCGAGGATTTTCTCCTCTCTCTCCTTTGTTGCTTGCGAAGGTGTTCCGGTCGAAGTCGTACTACCCCTCTTTTTAGGATCGGGGTTGAGTGGTTTTGTTGGTACCTCCACTCTTTCCGCGCATTTCGGCGGTTTCTAGGATTTTGTAACACCTTTTAGATCAGTAAATGAATCTGGCAGATTATTTGCAAGATGTTGCAAATTGATGATTTTCCGAACTTGGAGTTCGGTCTCTTGGGTACGTGGATCAGAGGTTGAAATGGCGATAGCACTCCAATCAATTTCTGGGCATTCTTTCTGGTACTTTAAATCTCCCCCTAATGCCGGAAAATGTTCCTCATCAAATATGCAATCAGCGTGATGGGCTGTGAATAGATCCCCAGTAAGGGGTTCCAGGTACTTAATAATCGACGGCGATTTGTACCCCACATAGATCCCTAGTTTTCTGTGGGCCCATGGATGTCATTGTGGTGGTGAGATCGGGATGTATGCAGACATCCAAACTTACGCAGATGGAAAATGTGGGAGGATTTCCACGCACCAATTGCAGAGGGAAATCTTGTGATATGCGAGGTCGCAATTGGATTAGGTCGTGGCGTAAAACCGTGACCCCAACACGAAGTTGGCAAGCTGCAATTCATTAACAAAGGTCTTGCAATGAGTTTGATCCTCTTTATTAGGGACTCGGCCAAACCATTTTGAGTGTGGACATATGGAGCAGTCTTTGAACTTCAATCCCTAAGGCCATGCAATAGTCATTGAAGGCGCGTGAAGAGAATTCTGCAGCATTGTCCATGCGAATTGATTTAATTCGACTTTCTGGATAATGGGCCTATAACTTAATTACTTTCCTCATTATCTTGGCAAATGCATGGTTTCGTGTGGAAATAAGACACACATGTGACCATCGTGTAGATGCGTCTATCAAAACCATGAAATACCTGAATGGTCCAGATAATGGTTGGATAGGACCACAAATATCACCTTGAATTCGTTCAAGGAACTGAAGTGGTTCAACTTATATTTTGAGGTGGGAAGGCCTCAAAATTAGCTTCCCTGTGGCACATGATGTACACACAAAGTCTGATGACTGAGGGAATTTGGACTCATGCAAATTATGACCAATGGAATTGCTAGTAATCTTCTTCATCATCCCGATGCCGGGATGGCCTAGGCGATCATGCCAAGTTTGAAATGCGTCAACATTCTGGAAGATTACCTTGTAAGCAACATGTTCTACAGGCTTGATGTACGTATAGTATAGTCCGGACGACAGAGAAGAATTTTTTTCAAGTACTTCTTGCCATATCCGTTGTCTTTTGTGAAGAGCAGATACTCTTCTTTGTTGTCTTCATGGGTTTCAATGTGAAATCCATTCTTACGGATATCTCGATAACTGATTAAGATACGCGACGAGTCAGGATACAACAAGGCATCCTCAATTGTCACTTGTGTACCGTTTGGGAGGGTAAATATGGCACATCCAGTGCCAACAATTACCGTATCGCGTCCAGCGATAGTCAAAATATCTCCATTCATCTTTTTCAGAGTCTAAAGATATTTCAACTCCCTCAGTATAGAGTTTGTGGTACCACTATCCACAAGGCATAATTCCTCTTCATCGGATTGTCCCCGTAGAGAGCTCTTTTCTCTAATTCCGGTGATCGCCGGAATTCTCGAAGAGTTCTCGCCGGAGCAGTGCTGATAACGTGTTAGAACTAGAAGAATTGACAGCGAGAGACTAGAATGAAAATATATCTTCTTTATTGATGATTGACAAAGCTTTTATACAATCAGGCATGAAATATGTCGGTTCCCTAAAGGATGGCGTCGATCGGGCAGTTCCAGGATCGTCGCCTTGTAGATGCCTTCGGGAGAAACCGTCGGGAGCGGGATGACGGTTCCTAGGAGCGAACCGCATATCTAGTTAAGCGGGGATTTTATCCCCTATTTTTCTGGGACATTTATTCTTAACACGTATGTGCCTGCTGCAGTCCGTGCGTGTACATGCAGACGCGTCGCGCTGCAAGGTTGGCCTCTCTCAGCATGCAGATGTGCCGCTCGCTCGCTCGCGGGCGCGCACTCTCAGCTCCACAAGTCTTTCTCAAGCAAGCCTCACAATCTGTGAACACACAACAAGGCAGAAAGAGGGCAAGATTGAGGAGGTTGCAACAGAGGTTTTGGTCTACTCTTTTGCTGGTTGGAACATGTAGAACACGAACTTTTCCAAAAGCAACCTTTTCCCGAATAAAGTGAATGTCGATATCGATGTGCTTGGTACGGCGATGCTGCACAGGATTAGAGGCCATATACACAGCTGATATGTTGTCGCAGTAGACAATAGTGGCGTGCTCGACGGGGCGCTGAAATTCCACAAGTAGTTGGCGTATCCAAACCGCTTCATCAACGGCATGCGCAACCGCCCTTTATTCCGTTTTAGCCGAAGACCGGGATACCGTAACCTGCCTTTTCGATGACCAAGAAACAACATTATCATCCAAATAAACACAAAAGCCGGATGTGGATCGTCGAGTGTCTGGACATCCTGTCCAGTCTGCATCAGAATAAACTGTTAAGCTTGTTGGAGAAGATGAGTTAAGTAATAGACCATGATCAAGAGTTCCTTTTAAGTAGCGAAGAATCTTTTTGACATGAGAAAGATGAGGTAAACGACGATCATGCATATAGAGACATGCTTGCTAAACAAAATAAGAGATGTCGGATCAGGTGAGAGTAGCATATTGTAAAGCGCCAGTGAGACTACGATATAAGGTTGGATCTGGAACATGATCACCGTCAGCCGAAAGTTTGGTGCCAACATCAGCAGGAGAGTCTACCGCGACAGGGGAAGGTGACAGGATAGGCTGCTGCGGGCTCTCGGCAGGAGGTGGTGCTGCTGCAGCAGAGGGCTCAACAGCCACGGCGGGGGTGACGGTTGGCACTAAAAAATGACGCGCTATAGGGGCAGGAGATGGTGACATAGGTGTAGGGATCGACGGGGATTGAAGGTTGAAAAGGGAAAAGTATTTTCATAGAAGGTGACATGACGAGATATAAGAACACGACCGGGAGGAAGGATCAAACCATCGTGATCCTCTGTGATCATCGGATGGACCTAAGTATATGCATGGCAAAGATCTTGGAGCTAGTTTATGGGCGGTGGTAGAGGATGTGTTAGGAAAACATAGACAACCAAAAACACGAAAAACAGAATAATCGGGGTGAGATAGAAAGAGAGATTGGAAGGGAGAATAAAGAGGACATGTTTTAGTTTGTCGGATGTTTAAAAGATATGTGGCTGTCCGTAGAGCTTCAGCCCAAAAACGTGGTGGAAGAGAGGCTTGAATTAGTAAGATGCGCAAGATGTCGTTGATAGAGCGAAGGGAACGTTTAGCCTTGCCATTTTGAGGAGATGTGTATGGGCAGGAAAAACGAAAGAGGATACCATGGAGAGAAAGAAATTTCGATTTTGGTTATTATCAAATTATTTTCCATTGTCACATTGTATGAAGCGAATTGGGAGACCAAAGTGAGTTAGAACATATTGCCTAAAATTAATGAAGAGTTTGTGAACATCTGATTTTGCATGAAGAAGGAAGGTCCAAACATAGTGAGAGTAATCATCTAAAATAACAAGATAATATTTGAACCCTGAAACACTTGGGACGGGAGAGGTCCATAAATCACAATGTAATAACTCAAATGGGAAAGTACTATAGGTAGTTGATGTGCCAAAAGGTAATCTAATATGTTTGTCTCATTGACAGGCATTACAAATAGAGCGATCATGAGAAGAATTAGAACTAGGGATGCTAAACTCTTGTAGCATGGATGACACGGTATTTTTATTGGGGTGAGCGAGACGACGATGCCATAGATCGACGGAGGCAATCATGGCTTGAGGTGTGGAGGTGGGTGCGCCATGGAGAGGATAAAGATCGCCCGAACTATTGTAACGAGCGAGGATCACCGCCGTTTTCAGATCCTTCACAGATAAACCAAAGGGATCAAATTCTATGGAAACATGATTGTCAATTGTGAATTTGCAAATAGATATTAGATTTTTAATTAATGATGGAGAAACTAAAATATTTCGAAAGATAAAATTTGTGTTTGGATTAATGATGTAAGAGTGACCGGTGCATGAGATTGGAATAGAGGATCCATCGCCAATGGTGATGGTAGAAAAGGGAGAGGAAGAACAAGCTGACAGAAAATCCATATTTGAAGACATATGCGAGGAAGCACCAGAATAAAAAATCCAATCCATACCTTCGTGGTTGTTGAGTGTGAAATTGTTCACGACAGCGATGAAGGCGGCTTGGTCCCAGCTTGGTGGGGCGGTTGACGGAGCGGGTACTGAATAGCCGGAGGAGCGTGGTACATGTGGGGCAGCGACGTCGGTGGATCCATGTATTGCTGTGGCGACAACATGTAAGCCGTTGAAAGGATAGAGATATCGCCTAGAGAGGGGGTGAATAGGCAATTTTAAAACTATTATAGTTTTGGCTTGATAGAATGCGGAATTAAACTAATATTTATTTTACAAGCACAAAACCTAAATACACTAGGCTCAACTAAGTGCATCAACAACAAGTTAAGCTAATCAAGATAACACAAGATAGATATACCAAAAGTTATAAGCAAGATATAAGTACTTTAAGCTCGATGGCTATCACAAGGAAAGTAAGCTCGGATATAGAGATAACTGAGGCACTCGGAGACGAAGATGTATTCATGTGTTCCCTTACAAGTAAGGTACGTCATGTTGGAGAGGTGTGGGATTCCACAAAGGATTTCCCAACGCCACGAAGGCTCACCTTCTTCTCCGAGTCTATCCCACGAAGGAATAGGCCCTTTCCTTATGGCTAGCTTTTCCTTCACTCTGGAGATGGCAAGCTCCACAACCACTTCACAAGCTCCACGAAGGAGAAGCCCGGGTCTCTTCACAATCTTCCACGAAGAGGACACCGCGGTACCAACCGTCAAGCCAACTAGGAGGTCACCCTCCAAGAGTAACAAGCTCACGGTCTCTCACTCGAACAAATCGTAATGAAGAGCTCAACACTTATGCAAGAATGCAAAGCAAGAACACCAAGGGTGCTCAAATCCTTCACTCTCAAATCCCACCAAAGCAACAAGTGCTAGGGAGGAATTAGAGAGGAAGAACAATGGTGGAAACCAACAAATGACTCCAAGATCTAGATCCAATTGGTTCCCCTCACTTAGAGGAGGAATTGATTGGTGGGGATTGTAGAAACCAACAAATGACTCCAAGATCTAGATCCAATGGGTTCCCCTTACTTAGAGGAGGAATTGATTGGTGGGGATTGTAGATCTAGATCTGCTCTTCCAAAGCCCTCAAAAAGATGCAAGAATCATAGGAGGGAAGGGAGAGGAAGAAGGCTCAAAGGGGTCAACAATGGAGGTCAAAAATGTGCTCTCAAGCCTTAGAACTTTGGGGAAGAAGCCCCCCTTTTATACCCCTTCAAGGGGGATGACCGTTGGAAGCAAGATGCGCTGGGCGAACACGTTCCGGCGACGAAACCGGCGCTGCCGGATCAGCCGCCGGAAGGAATTTCCGGTCAAAACCGAAAGTTCCGGTACAATCTGAAACATCATACAGAACAGTTTTTCGGCGGTTTGCTGGAAATTTCCGGCGACCGCCGGAATTCCGCTGGAACCAAACAAGGCACACAAAAACAACGATAACTTTTGCATCTGGACTCAGATTTCGATGATCTTGGGCTTGTTTTGATGAGGACAACAAGCCCTACAAGATGGTGCAGAGAAACATTATAGTCCAATAGAGTAGGATAGAACCAAATGAAGAAAGTTAAGAAGCCTCCCTATAAGAAGAACCGATAAAACCTTCAAACTTGAAAACGCCATAGAAGATGCATACGAATTCCGTTTTCGATGAAATTGGGCTTGTTGAAGAGCTAGCAACAAGCTCAAGAACCTCACATGGAGAAACATCAAGAAGCAACAAAATAGGAAGATGCAAAGGATTGAGCTCCCTATGACGATGTGATCAAGTTACCCAGCCGAAAGCCCCTCTTAATAGTGCGGCTATGTATCCTATAACCCGGTCTCCCAACAACCACCTTGATACCGGTAAAAGGAAAACCTAGCAAGGCCGTACCTTTGCCTTGCGCATCCCTTTTTATCTTGATGACAATGCTTCAATCTCCATCCAAGCCGGAATGCATCACTTGATCATTGTTGCTTCGTGAAGACTCCTAATTTGCTCCCCCATACACCACTGTTGTATAGATTAATTAATACATGTCTTCACATGTCCATTATCACCAATATGGACGGCAAGCTTCAAGCAAATGATCTTCTCGAGATTCTTATCTTGAACTTGCCCTCCTCAACCTTGATGACAATTACCACTTGATGTCATCCTCTCATGGGCTATATAAGATCTTCACTTTTGAAGCATGCCCATGGAAAGATACCTATCCCATATAGAAAACGCAAAGGAACATATATAATGGTTTAGTTCATGATGCATAATTGACAAGGCTTACCATACCACAAGATCCATGTGATACATTCTTTATGCTTCATGTGTTGACCAACTTGAAATCACTCTTCACTCTTTGTATAGGTCAACCATGTATCTTCTCATGCTCCATCTCAATATCTTGAGGTACATAAAGAACTCTTAATTTGATTACATGCTCTAAATCTTAGTCAATCATAGCTCAACTAATGAGGCTATCATGACACCGTCTTAGAGCCATATCTTGAATTCTTCTATTGAGATCACACTCTCAAGATCTTGATCATATCATATTATTCTCTTCAACTCGATGATCTTGATGCCAATATTCAAGGTATATCTTTATCTTCATGGCATCCATACTTGAATCCAACACATAGACTACAAGCATGACCTATGGAATATTCCTTCATATAAAACTCAGTGAAAACATTAGTCCATAGGGATTGTCATTAATCATCAAAACCACACATAGGGGCAATTACTCTTTCAATCTCCCCCAATTTGGTAATTGATGACAATCACAACAAGAGGGTTTATATAATGAATATTAGAAACAAGTACGCAGCTTATCCAAGAATAAGTTGTGTACAAGATGTTGCATTTGATATGGTCAAGTAACACAAAGCTACTAGCACATATCAAAACCGATTCTATTTACACAAACTACAACTAATGCAAGAGATGTGAGTAGAACCAACATATATAGAGCAAACTCCCCCACAATATATGCATGTGTGATGAACTAGAATTTAATTGCATACATTGTCTAGAATAAACTTTGGAAGAGTTTACACGATATATACAACCATGCAAAACATAATAAAGATGAAATGCATGAAAGGAAAACACTTAAGAACAAACCAATCTTAAGTATAAAACCATTCCCCTTAAACCCTCTAAACTTCTCCCCCATTGACAACAAGTGCCAAAATGGATGACAAAGATAGAAGGCCAATATAGTATGAGTTCCTCCCCAAGGTGTGCATTTCTAATATTTTGAGTGAAATCAAATGCACATATCCAATGACAAATATTTGGAGGAAATCAAGCTATATTGAGGATCAAAGATTGCTACAATGATAAAACCGTGAAGAAACTTCAACGGATGAAGCAAGCAATCCAATGGTCCAAAAAATCAAATGGACAAATAGTGCTCTAAATGAAATAAGGAAGCTCCCCAAGGTTCGTGCATAAATTTTAATTTTTGTATTTGAATACAATATCCACAAACATGGAATCCTCACTCCCTCTATATTATTTAGAACACAAACAAGATACAAGGAGTAGATATAAATAAATACACTTATTAAGACAAGCTTAAGTGCATATATAGCCCATGGCTCTATTTTCTCTTATGGTACATCAATGAACTTCACCAAAAAAAAACCTCGAAAACATCACAACTAACACTAAGGGAACAAATGCTAGTTGGGATACTTTGAGAAAGGCAAAAAGTAGCAAAAGGAAGGATTCAAAGCAATTTCAACAATATTGCACATGAGAGTACCTTGAGGAATTGATATGCAATAAATTGCTAGAAGGCATATTTGGAATTGGTGAATCATGAACTTGATTTTATATACTCCCCATTATATGCATCATCTCAAATTACTCACATAAGCAATAAGGATAAAGAAGTCTTTCAAAGATCCTTGCAAGAACCGCAACATTTACAAACGGATAAATTCATGCCAAGATGCAACCTACAAGAGATTGGATGAAAGAATAGTATGCATGAATAAGATACTTGTTACCGAGATAGCAATGGTATGATGTAGTAGATAATTTTTTTTCGATCATCCTAGCTTGGCTCCAATTATCATGAGGTGACAACACTTTCCTTATAGACGAGACAAGCATCCATTGCATCTCCAGTGTACCTAAAACAACATTCAAGTACATATTGGTCCCCAAACTTATTGGGTCCAAAGTGTTTAGACTAACCACAACACATAGGACACACTCCATATAGATATGAAATTTGAATTTCATGCACATCTTAGCCGTTTAAGGATTTGATGGAGCATAACCTATATATTGGATCAAAGAAAGCAAACAAATGGAGACTTTCAATATCCAAAGAAGATATAATTTTGAAAAACATCAAAATATTCAAGAAGGCATACAAGGTGTGGCAAAACACATTTGGTGCCCAAACTATATGAAAGAATCAAATCAACAAAATATTTGTTCAACGAAGTTCAACAAATGAACTAAGCAAAAACTATTGAGCAAAAATATGAAATAAAACAAAAATACTCAAGGATTTATCTCATTCAAGCAAATAAAATAGAGAAGAAAGAATGAGATAACAAACTCCCAAAAGAGCAAGGTTTCAACAAATAAACCAAACCCTTAACACTTTTCACAATGTCACAAGGTTTCAAGAAGAAAAGGTTTGTCTTCCACTAAAACACATTTTATAATAATCAAAAACATCATCAAAGAGATGTTAAAAAACCAAGGAATACAATGGGAGCCACAACAAAAAAAATTGAAAATAAAATAAGGCAATAAGAGGTGAAATCCAAGGTGAAGATGATCCAAAAATGCTACCACACAAAAGTATATCAATTGTCGAAGACAATGAGTGAATTGGAATTTATTTCTGATGGTATATTGCACGGATATTAAAGATAAATCTTCACAATAAAAAGCATAGGATAGGAATAAAAATATTAAGCACTATGCAAAGATAGAGATTCTTGATAGCTTCAATCTAGTCACACAATCATGCAAAGCAATGATTAGAATAACTTGAAGCAAATGGTCTCCCCAAAATATATAGAGATATGTATTTGAGGAAGACCGCATCAAGAATTTCTTACTCAAACAAAGACCGAAAAGACGAGCAATAAAATCTTCTAACAAAAATAAGACCTTGTTTGAGCCAACATGCCACCTAGAAACAAGATAATCAACAATATCAACTCTAAGTGACACTACCTCATATGTTCACATTTCCTAGGATTGTGATATGCAAAATAATCATATTACTCCCCCATAATGTGATATTCATTTTTTCTTAATAAGAGGCAAAGCAACCTCACCTAGAGAGAATTAATGGACATTTAGAATTTGAATTTCTCATGAGTATGGCACACCACATAGTGACTAGATAAGCTTGCAATATCAATACTAAGTGGTAGTACTCACATACATACATTTTAAGGTTTGAGATATGCGCAAGGCATATTACTCCCCCAAAATGGTATGTTCCATTAACCACTCAAAAAGAGCCAAATAAGATATCATCAAGGTGCATTAGAGGCTCAAAACGAGACACACGGGTAAATGATGTGCCAAACACCTAGACATACTTGAATACAGAAAATAAGCAAGCATGAGGAACACCAAATACAAACACATACTTGGTACAAAACCAAAACATGTAAATGGGCAAGTAACTTACAATATAAATGAGTTAAGTACAAGTTACCGCGAAGAGGCCATTGGATATAAGATACGGATAAGATAATCCTAATGACTTGGCTTGATCAAATATAATATATGAAGATCCCTTAATTCTTCATGAGTTAGCCAAGTCTCCAATGCCCTCCAAAAACACCTATTGATCAAGTTTGAGCTTGTTGGTCCCCAACTAATTTGGGTCCTAAGAGGTTAGTCATAATAGGCTTGGCAACCCAAATGGTACTTTTCTTGAAACCACTTTGAGTTCCAACAAATTTGGCAAACACATTGCCATCCTTATCCTTCCTAAGAGAATAATCATCATCAACAATGATAGGGTTAGATAAGGTACCGTTTGAACATGAAGAGGCAAAGTGCCCCTTCACACGACATATGTAGCAACAAGTGCTCCCCTTTCTCTTCTTAATTGATTTCTTGGCTTGGGGAGAATTATCTTGATTCTTCTTCGGAAGTGGCCTAACTTCAACTTGGGCTTGAACATGAACTTGTGGCCGCTTCCCTTGTTGCTTCTCACTCAAGTGCTTTTTCTTCAATGGACAAGATCTTACATGATGTCCTTCAACCTTGCACTTGAAGCAAATAATCTTGGACAAATTCTTGACTTGGTTTTTGTTATGGGGTAACCCCTTGGGTTGGCCCGATCTTTCACGAATCTCCGCGGGGATCGAGGGTAAAGCGGTGGAAGGGTGAGAGGGGATGAAATCCACGAACACACGCACACGAAGAACCCGACGAACTCACGCACACAAAACATGATACACGCCGATAACTCACGCCGGTGGCAACCGGTCCAACATAATCTCTAGGATCGGTGTTGGGCGAAGCTCTCTCTCCACGCCAACAACGGGGGACTAGGTTCTTGGTGAGATCTTGACGACTTGGGGGCGAGAAACCGAGAACCCAAGACCTTGTACAACTTGAACGCACTAGGCAAGATCCAAGAGGAGGGTGGATAATCCGGTGCTCCTTGGTAGGAGCATGAGACCAATAGATATAAGTTCCTCAAAGGGTTTCCTTAATCTATTATTATCCAAGTCTAGGGTTAACAATGGAGGGTGGGGGCTATTTATAGGCCAACCACAAAAACAGGGGTATTTTAGGAACAAATAGCGAAATATAGAGGGGGTTACAGGGCGCTGGCCCGACTTAACACGATCAGGTCTTCCCAGGTCCGGTAGTACCGGTCCAGCTTGTTCGGTAGTACCGATCAACCGGTAGTACTGCTTCCTGGTCCGGTAGTACCGCTTGTCGTCCTGGGACTTCCGCTGGAGCCTTCTGTTGGTGGCGGTAGCAGGGGCGGTAGCACCGTCGTCCGGTAGTACCGCCAGTGACAGAGAGTATTGGGCTTGCGCTGGGGTCTTCACAGTGGCGAGTAGCAGTGATAGTCTGGCGTAGTACCGCTGCCAGTCCGTAGTAATCATGACAGAGAGCATTTGGTCTCTTCCGCAGGTGCTCCTCAAATCTGTGGGTCCTTCTCTCGACTGATGATGAACAAGGTATGGGTATGAAGTAGCAGGCCATCCAAGGGTGTATCGAAGTCACACAAGGAGAGGAGCGAGTTCACCTTGAGTTTGGCTCGGGCGCGAGTCATGGGTCCACTTGGGGAGCTCGTGGGAGTAGATGTAGTAGCGGTCGTAGGACGGGCTGCATCAGCTCCCCCCCCCCTTGGGAAAGAGTCGTCATCGACTCTTAAACCTTCTCAACTTCCACTTCTCCATGGTAGGGTGAGAGGTCCTTGACATTGAATGTCGAGCTCACAAGATACTTTGATGTTGGGATATCGATGATATAAGCGTTGTTGTTGATCCTCTTGAGCATTTTGAATGGTCCATCACCCCTTGGCTTGAGTTTGGAGTCGCGATCCTTGGGGAAGCGGTCTTTACTTAAGTGTATCCACACAAGGTCGCCCTCTTCGAAGATCATCTCTTTCTTGTTCTTGTTTAGTCTTGATGCTTGGCGAAGGACTTGTTGCTCTATCGTAGCTCTTGTGTCTTCATGGAGTTTCTTCATTGTGTGGGCGCGCTTGACAACGTCCATATTGGCACGTTCATGAAGTGGTAGTGGAAGGATATCGAGAGCGGTGAGAGGCTCGAAGCCATAGACGATCATGAACGGGCTCCTCATGGTGGTGGAGTGCTTGGCGCGGTTGTAGGAGAACTCGGCATGTGGAATACATTCCTCCCAGTCTTTAAGGTTCTTCTTTATCAACACCCGGAGTAGTGTGCCAAGACTTTGATTGACGACCTCGGTTTGTCCATCGGTTTGAGGATGCGAGGCGGACGAGAAGAGGAGCTTGATGCCGATCTTGGCCATGAGAGTCTTCCAGAAGTAGCTCATGAATTTTACGTCGCGCTCGGAGACGATTGTTCTTTGTACACCGTGTAGCCGAATTATTTCCCTGAAAAACAAATTTGCTACATGTGAAGCATCATCGGTCTTATGGCACGGAATGAAATGTGCCATTTTTGAAAAGCGATCCATTACTACAAATATAGAGTCATGTCCATGTTTAGATCTAGGCAAGCCTAACACAAAGTCCATGCTAATGTCCGACCAAGGTGCATGAGGGATAGGCAATGGCATATAAAGACCAAATGGGTTGGACTTAGGCTTAGCTTGGATACATGTAGTGCATCGTTGTACGTGGCGCTCCACGTCGCGCTTCATCTTTGGCCAAAAGTAGTGAGTGTAGAGCATGTCATATGTCTTGTCACAGCCAAAGTGACCCATAAGGCCTCCACCATGGGACTCTTGAAGAAGCAAAAGTTGGAGAGACGATTTCGGAATGCAAAGCTTGTTTTGTTTGAAAAGAAAACCCTTATGCAAATAGAAATCATCAATCCCTTTGTCTATTGAACATTTTGCAAAAAATGGTCCAAATAAAAGGTCGGACGCGTACAAAGATTTGATGTCATCAAGATCCAAGACATTTACTTTGAGTCGTGTAAGAAGGCTTGTGTTTTTGGGAGACAAGGCGTCCGCTACCACATTTTCTTTGCCCTTCTTGTATTTGACAATGTAAGGAAAAGACTCCATGAACTCAACCCATTTTGCGTGCCTTTTACTCAAATTGGCTTGGCCCTTAAGATACTTCAACGACTCATGGTCGGAATGGATGATAAATTCTTTGGGCCAAAGATAGTGTTGCCATACTTGAAGAACTCGAACCAAGGCAAAAAGTTCTTTGTCATAAATGGGATAGTTTAGGCGTGCGCCATCAAATTTCTCACTATGGTAAGCAATAGGACGTCCATTTTGCATAAGGACGCCACCAATGCCAATACCACTAGTGTCACATTCAATCTCAAAGGTTTTTGTGAAATCCGGTAATGCAAGAAGTGGTGCTTCGGTGAGCCTCTTTTTGAGCTCATCGAAAGCCTTTTGTTGTGCTTTTCCCCAAACGAACGTGACATTTTTCTTGGTCAATTCGTTGAGGGGGCAAGCAATGGTAGAAAAGTCTTTCACAAAGCGACGGTAAAAGCCAGCCAACCCATGAAAACTACGAAGTTCACTAACATTTGTAGGGATGGGCCAATCTCGTATGTCCTTGACTTTTGAGACATCAACTTCAATGTCATTAGAAGACACAACAAAACCAAGGAAAATCAGCTTGTATTTTGCAAAAGTGCACTTTGGGAGATTAGCATAAAGCTTTTCATGACGGAGGATTTGAAGGACCTCCTTAACATGAGTGACATGCTCCTCTAGTGACTTTCTATAGACAAGGATGTCATCAAAGTAAACAACTACACTCTTGCCAATGAGAGATCTCAAAATATGGTTCATGAGACGCATGAAGGTAGATGGGGCATTAGATAAGCCAAAAGGCATAACCAACCATTCATAGAGACCAAGCTTGGTCTTGAAGGCGGTTTTCCACTCATCACCTTCGGCCATGCGAATTTGGTGCTAACCACTATGAAGATCAATTTTCGAAAATATAGTGGCTCCACATAACTCATCAAGCATGTCATCAAGACGCGGTATAGGATGTCGATAACGCACGGTGATAGCATTGATTGGACGGCAGTCCATGCATAACCGCAACGTATCATCCTTTTTTGGAACTAGAATCACGGGGACCGCGCTTGGGCTAGTGCTTACTTGGATCAAACCTTTGGAGACGAGTTGGTTGATTTGGATCTCCTTCGTCTCTTCCGGGTTCGTGCGATACGCGACGCGGTTTGGGAGTGGGCCGCCGGGTATGAGGTCGATGCGGTGCTCGATTCCACGAAGAGGAGGAAGGCCATGAGGAAGCTCTTCGGGAAATACATCTTGGAATTCCTGCAAAATAGCCATCAAAGAAGGAGGAACATTTGTCAAGTCGTTAGTTCCTTGCGCTAGTCCCTTGCATACAAGGACATAGTGCAAGATGGATGGGTTGTTCCGCACTTCTCTCATCTCACTTTTGGTGGCAAGAAGAACACTCTTAGTTTTTCCACTCGAGTTTGGCTTGTAGCTCTCACTCACTATGGTGTGGTTCTCTCGCTCACCACTCTTCTCACAAGGTGTTTTTGTGTATTGCGCCCTCGCTAAATCCTTTGCATTGTCCGCAATTATTTGGCTAGGAGTCATTGGTTGCAACACACAAGTTTTATCATGCCATTTGAAGGTGTAAGTGTTTGAGTGACCATTATGCAAAGCACGCTTGTCATATTGCCACGGCCTTCCGAGCAACATATGGCAAACCGTCATTGGGACCACGTCACATTCCACCGTGTCCTTGTAGGGTCCAATTGAGAACGTTACCGAGACGGTGTGCTTGATCTTGACGGATCCATGGTCACTTAGCCATTGTATATGGTAGGGGTGTTTATGCGAATGGAGGGTGAGATTGAGTTTCTCACACAATTTCGTGCTTGCAAGGTTGTGGCAACTCCCTCCATCGATGACAACTTAATATGGACTTCCCATTGATGCCGGCACGAGTTTGGAAGATGTTCGAGCGTTGGTCTTCATTCTCATTGGCTTGGGTAGTTAAGACCCTTGTGACCACAAGCGATGGACTTGCGTCATGCTCACACACAAGAAGTTCTTGGTCCTCTTACAAATGTTGCCTTGCCATGGCTTCCTTGACCCTTGCATCAAACTCTTCTTCACTCAAGTATTCTTCATCGCCGTTGTCATGGATGAATAAAAATTTCTTGTTTCCACATGCGTTCGACTTGTGCCCTTTGCCTCCACACTTGTAGCATTCACCATTGAATGGTTGATCATCCCTTGTGTGTTTGCCACTTGGGGGCTGTTTTCCTTAAGGGAGTGTTGGCTTGAAGGGAAGCTTGGTGGTACTTGAGGAGCTTCCACTTGGTGTTGTTGGAGTAGTGGTTGGTGCTTGCTTGTAGGTGAAGTACGACTTTGGCTTGTTGTACTTGATGTCCTCTTGCACTTGACGCTCGGCCTTTGATGCGATGTGCACAAGCTCAACCATGTTGTTGTACTTTTGGAACTCGGTGATGCGCTTAATGGGATGGTTCAAGCCATTGAGGAAGCGTGCCATTGTTTGTTCATCTCGCTCTTCAATGTTGGCACAGATCATGTTGAGCTCCATTTGCTTGAAGTACTCTTCCACGGTCTTTGTCCCTTGACTAAGCGTTTGAAGCTTGTTGAAGAGGTCACGCGTGTAGTGTGAAGGAACAAAGCGGGATCTCATATGAGCCTTCATATCCTGCCAAGTTGCGATTGGAGGCTCTTCTTTTGCTTCGCGAGCGAGTTGGACTTGTTCCCACCAAAGGTTGGCATACTCATCAAACTCGAGGGATGCCATGGCCATAATCTTCTCATTGCTATAGTTGTGCATGCGGAAGATCTTGTCGACCTTGAGTTCCCAAGAGAGATATTCCTCGGGCTCATTGGAATCGGTGAACTTGGGCATGGTGAATTTAAGCTTGCCGAAAGTTTCTTCTCCATTGCGGTTCCGGTTGCGGCGGTTGCCATGATTTGGGCGGTCATCATCATCATCCGAGCTCTCACGTCTTGCGTGGTGATGGTTGCGTTGCTCTTGCGGTTGTTGAGGTGCCGCGTTTGGTGGTGATACTTGGTTTTGATGACGAGCTTGGGGATCTTGCTCGTTTTGTTGGCGCGGTTGAGGACGAGGAGGAGGTTGATGGTCCTCACGACGAGCTTGGGGAGCTTGCTCTTGTTCTTGTCGCGGTTGATGCCGAGGAGCGTTGTGTGGCGCATGGCGGAGGACGCCGAGCCATGCGCAATGGGTCGCTTCTTCTTCTTGATGTGGAGGAGGCTCGTCATGACCATCTTGTTGCCGACGTGGACGATCATGTCGATGATGACGCCTTGGTGGGTCTTCGAGAGCTTCACGTCGACGGTGATCTTGTTCGTCCTCTTCGGATGCTTCACTTGTTGTTGAAGGGACATGTCGACGGCGATGGGCTTGGTGGTCCGTGTGAGATTGCTCTTGTTGAATCACAAGTGCCCTTGGTTGTGGCCGGTTCGCTTCACGTCGTGGAGGTCTTGCGGAGAGGTCACCATCATAGCTTGACGTTGCGGCGTGACGCGGGGATGGTACCGCTTGCGAAGAGCTCATGGATTGAAGAACGGGTCCATCCCGGTGCCTTGAAGCGTGACGGCGAGGTGCACTTGATTCACTTGATGAGTGCCGAGATGAGCTTGATTCGCGCGAGTGTGGCCTTGCTAGTCCATCAATGAGGCGTTGAAGCTTCTCATCCGTTGAGGCGAGTGCACGACCAAGAGCTTCATTTTGATGACCGAGGTTGTGTTGCATGGCATGCATTTGGCCACGGACTTCTTCGAAGCGGTTGTCGATGTTCTTGAATTCCACACGGGCCTCGCTAAATTGTTCATCTTGGCGCCGCTCAAGAGCTTCACAACGGTAGTTGAATTCTCCTCGGACCTTCCAATGGTCCCATCTTGTCATGAATTGTGTGTCATCCTCCGGAGGTTGTGGTGGTTGGGATGGCTCTACATGCATGTCCATGATGAAAAGCCAACAAGGGTTGTATATGGAGAAAAAGGGTGCGGAGAGTTAGCCTTTTACCTCACCTTGGAGATTATATCAAACCAATTGCCACACAAATGAGCGAACAACGTGCAAAGTGAAATGGGCAAGAAACTCACACACAAATATACTACAACTCTCAAAAGCTTTTGGTGGAAGGTTAGGATTGTGGAAAACCAAACCAAACGATCCAAGAAAAAGGTTATTGTCCTACGTGGTAAAGAACCAAAGATCAAAAGCAAAAGGATACGATCTACAAAAACACGGAAAACACACACGTGGAGAAAAACGGGGTTAGCACGACTATGAAAATGAGCACAAAAGGTCCTAACGAAGACTACGCTCAGATGTCGTGCCAACTCAAGGAGAGACCACAACTCGTTTGCCAAAAGAGGATAAGCAATAGATTTGTGCACTTGCCTCGGTGCGCTCTTTCTTCTCTCTTTCTTGGCTTACAAGCTTGGTATTCTCTTTGTATTGGGAGACTATGTATCTTTTTTCTCTTTTTTTCTTTTTTTTGATTCTTTTCCTTTTTCTCCCTTTCTATGCTACTATGTTAGATTTTGTATTTGGCCTCACACTCTCACTTTCTGAAGGCAAGTGCACAATGCTTAGACAAACACAAAATGAGTTGCTCTCATAGGATAGATACACACAAAGGAAGATATGGGGTTGTCAAAGTGGTGCAAGTTATACCTTTGGTATTGTTGACGACTTGCAACCGTTGGTGGGGATGATGTTCGAGTGTCGCGGTGTCGACGAGCGCTGGTGACTTTGATGCGGAAGCTTGTGTTAAAATGGCGACAAACACGCGAAACACGAATAAGCTAAAAGGGAAAAGAAAGAAAACGAAAGTGAGGCGTCAAGAGAAGGGAAAGCTCAGGATGGCGGTAGTACCGCCAGAGGTCGGTAATGCAGACGGTACCGCCTGCTCGACCGGTAGTACCGCTGGTCGCAGAACAAGAAAGAAAACGAGATCCACTTGACTCAAACCTCAAATTCGTGGGAAACTGACTGAAAGGCTGGGCTGGGAACAATAGGGGCTATAGATCGACTCCAAAAGCAACAGATCTATGGACCAAAACCACAAAAAACTCACCAAATCCAAAGATCGATCCGAAGGCAAATTGGGGCTCTTTTTGGTGGGATTTTCAATTTTAAGGTGGATAAAGAAAAATTGGGGGGAAATTCGTGATCAACCTTGCTCTTGATACCAAGATGTTATGGGGTAACCCCTTGGGTTGGCCCGATCTTTCACGATTCTCCGCGGGGATCGAGGGTAAAGCGGTGGAAGGGGGAGAGGGGATGAAATCCACGAACACACGCACACGAAGAACCCGACAAACTCACGCACACAAAACACGATACACGTCGATAACTCACGCTGGTGGCAACCGGTCCAACATAATCTCTAGGATCGGTGTTGGGTGAAGCTCTCTCTCCACGCCAACAACGGGGGACGAGGTGCTTGGTGAGATCTTGATGACTTGGGGGCGAGAAACCGAGAACCCAAGGCCTTGTACAACTTGAACGCACTAGGCAAGATCCAAGAGGAGGGTGGATAATCTGGTGCTCCTTGGTAGGAGCATGAGACCAATAGATATAAGTTCCTCAAAGGGTTTCCTTAATCTATTATTATCCAAGTCTAGGGTTTACAATGGAGGGTGGGGGCTATTTATAGGCCAACCACGAAAACAGGGGTATTTTAGGAACAAATAGCGAAATATAGAGAGGGTTACAGGGCGCTGGCCCGACTTAACACGATCAGGTCTTCCCAGGTCCGGTAGTACCGGTCCAGCTCGTCCGGTAGTACCGGTCAACCGGTAGTACCGCTTCCTGGCCCGGTAGTACCGCTTGTCGTCCTGGGACTTCCGCTGGAGTCTTCTGTTGGTGGCGGTAGCAGGGGGCGGTAGTGCCGTGGTCCGGTAGTACCGGGTCCTGGGCCGGTAGTACCGCCAGTGACAGAGAGTATTTGGCTTGCGCTGGGGTCTTCTGTTGGTGGCGGTAGCAGGGGGCGGTAGTACCGGTCGCCAGGTCCGGTAGTACCGCTGGCGACAGAGAGCATTTGGTCTCTTCCGCAGGCGCTCCTCCGTCCTGTGGGTCCTTCTCTTCGTACTTGATGATGCACAAGGTATGGGTATGAAGTAGCAGGCCATCCAAGGGTGTATCGAAGTCACACAAGGAGAGGAACGAGTTCACCTTAGCTTGAAGGAGTTTGGCTCGGGCGCGAGTCATGGGTCCACTTGGGGAGCTCGTGGGAGTAGATGTAGTAGCGGTCGTAGGACGGGCTGCATCAGTTTTGGCCCTTATTCTTGTTTATCTTGGACTTGTTATTGTTATTGGAGTTGAATCCAAGTCCACTTTTATCATTAGGGGATTTTTGCACACTCAAAATATTATCGAGTGTGGATTTCCCTTCATGAATCTTTTCCAAGTCATTCCTCAAGGAAGTGACTTAGGCCTTGAGCTCTTTGATTTCCTCTACATGGTTAGTAGAAATACAAGTACTAGAGGAAGTAGAAGCTTCATTATTAGAGCAACAAGGCAAAGCAAGTAATCCAACACAAGGTTTATCAATAGTATGTCTAGATGGATTACTAGGACTAGCACATGGCAAAATAGCATTTTGAGTAGAAGTTGTGCTAATGTCCAAAATAGGCTCACAAGATGTTACCTTGGTAATACTTGCCTCACGAGCTAACATTATCCCATCATGGGAGATTAGAAGATCATTATGAGAGCCCGAGAGCTTTTCATGACTTTCTTCCAATTTCATATACTTGCTAGTTAGCAACTCAAGTTGAGCCCTTTGCTCAACGTTCTCCTTTAGGGTAGATGCTTCACAAGAAGTAGAGTTAGTAGCACAAGCATCATTAATGGAATTTTTCTTTTCAAGCTCATAAGATTCAATTTTTTGTGTGAGGAGACAATTAGTGTGCTTCTCCTCGGCAAGCTCTTGCTTAAGGAGATTGAATCTCCGACTCCCATCATCAAGTTGGAAATCCAACTCCTCTATGGTTCCCGTTTGTCTAGTTATGGTGTCCATAACATGTTTGAGACAAGTAACGGACTTATTATTACCACGAAGAGAGGTACACAAAAAATTCAACTCAAGCAAGAGAACACTAGTATCCTCATCAATGTCATCATCACTATCATTATTATCATTGCTATTATCTTCAGAAGATATATTGGGATCCAAAGTAGGAGATACCTTTGATCCTCTTGCCATAAGGCACATGTGAGCACGGGAGGATGAAGATGAGGATATTCTTAAATCTTCATTCATGACCATGTCTTGCTCCATAGAATGTTTGATTTCCTCTAAATTGTTAGATAGACAACTAGAGGAAATAGAAGCATTTTGTTCATGATAACATGGCAAATCAAGCATATCATCTACACTAGTACTCAAATAATTTCTATATGATATACAAGGACTAGCAACACAAGGGGATATAGCATTATTGTTGCAAGAAGTGCTTAAGTCCAAAGAAGAAACATTGCAATGGGATAGAGATGAAGGATCATCATTAGCAAGCACAATATCAACATTGCAATTCCCAACACCACTCACCATATATTTACCTTGTGTCTTGCCACACGTTGGTGAAGTGAGTGAAGATGAGAACTGTGACACCCCCGGGACCAGGGCTAAACAAATCCCAGAACTTTGTCTAAAATAAGCTTAACCTTGAGCTCGAGAATATCCAGTGAAGAATCGGTAACACATCAGTAACCCTACGACACAAAAATTATTACAGCAAGCTCATAACTAAGCAGAGAACCAAAATATTACAAGCAGAGGTCACTGACCACAAACATCAAACAACGGAAGGCAAATTATGCTATTAAGTATAGCAAACTTAACAAATGGCCTAAGAGGCCTGAAGCATAACGATGACGTCCCAGCCCATAGATTCCAGGCTGCCGGCCGGGAACCCTAAGCTACTCGTCGATGTCGATGTAGTACAGAACTCGTCTTCAGGTGAACACTTACTCTGCCAAAAGTATCAACAAAGCAAGGGTGAGTACAGGGTGTACTCCGCAAGACTTATGGCTGGTGGAGTTGTTTTGCATGAAGCCACTTTTGTTTATGAAACAAGAGAGATAAGAAGCTCGTCTAGTCAGAGTATTTTAGAAGGGTATAAGAGAGCGATATCTCCGAAATATTGATCATCATCTTTTGATATCCACTGAATCATCATCTCCTGAACTAGGATCACCCCCTCGTACCCATGAGGAAGCATCCTTAAGCACACGTTGATCTACAAGTTTTATAGTGGTTAAAGTTATCTATGATCTTGAGTCCGGTCGCCAAGTCGTTCATAACCGTGAACACGGCTTTTCGAAAAGATTATTACCCTGCAGGGGTGTACAACTTTACCCACACGTACTAACCTTCTCTTAATGCCACATGATTAGCCCTCTTCCTTGAAAGGCCGATAGAGGGTGGTTAGACACGACCTTTACCTTGCTTTCGCTGAGACCATGAGTCATGTAATAAGTATGGTTCCGCCGTAACGGGTCAAATCCCTAAGCCGGTACTTAAAGATGTGAGGAGAGGTTGGTTCACCAGGGGCGCTATCTACCCCAAGCAACCTCGGCCACGCTTACCTACCTGTTATGAATGCACCAACTTCACCCGGCAAATCTTTCAAAAGATTTTCTATGCATATATCGAATGGAACGCCAGAACTATGTGACTCATGGAATCTACTAGGCAAGTTAGTTAGTCATGAGGTTGTCTAGGCCCCGTGTGGTTGCACGCTCGTCTTGGTTCCAAAGGCAAGAACTCAGGTCCTAGTGGTGGCGAGCATGGGACTAGAAAAACCACATCCCACCGTGGCCTCCCATACAAGCCTTCGCATGTTTAACTCATATCACCTCTTTAAGTCAAACAGACGGCGCCAATTGACGAGGTTCGATCTCGTCAATGCCCATTATTATGGACTTGGGTTTTGGAGAAGATGGGGATGCTGGAGATCGTGGAAAGGTTAGCAAACAAGCAACACGGGGACACAAGGTTTACCCAGGTTCAGGCCCCCGGAGGGAAAACCCTACTCCTGCTTGTCTGCTCTTGATTACGGCGGAGCCGGAAGTTACAGGGGTGCGCAGATGCAATCTGACGTGGAGGTGTGTATGCGAAAGTATGAGAGAGAGATCTAGGTCGTGCCCTCCTAGCCTTTATATAGACTCAGGCAGGTCCCGGGCATAGACCTAGTCGGTTACAAGTTCTAGGGTTTTACCCCTTTGAATTTCCTATCTACGCTAGTCTTGCTCTCCAAGGATCCAAAGGTGTCATGGGCCTTGGCCACCCGAAAATCTTCATGGGCCGGCGTACATCTGCTGTGGGCCTTCCTTGAGATGGACCAGGTATGCTGAGATCACGTACCCGTAGGGTATAACCATGTCAACCTCATCATAATATCTCGATCTCCTGTCATACTAGATTCTCTGCATCTGATACATCATCTGGATGGACCAGAACTGACAGCTATGCATGGATAAGCAGACACATATATAAGCTCTAGCAGTGCACACACAAGTCAAACCTACTTATGCTAGGAGCAGTGGATCAGGTAATATAAGCTCAAAGGGAGTATGCAATAGATAGGATACTCTATCTATCGATAAAATACCATAGTAGAATCGTATGCATCATGGCAGAATTGAAATGATTTCGAAACCATAGGATTATGTCATGGTGGGGTTATGCTTGCCTTTGCCTGTTGATAGCAGATAACCAGATCTTCGGGAGCCTTGTACTTGACTTGGTTACAGTTGGTCAAGTATTGTTTGTCGATCTTCGATCTTCGATGGTGTTGATCTCTGGCTTCGATCTTGATCTCGATCTTGTATTCTACCGGAAAGAACAAACACCGGAAAGAGAGGGAAACAATCAACACATGGCATCGATGCAATGCTCAAATAATAATGATGATATGACAAGTTAATTTGCATTGAATTGAAACCCTAAAGCATGCTCGACAAATAAATCGGGGTTCCAAGGGTGAAAACCCTAATTCGGAGAAACTCCGAAACATATGAGAGGGGTGCATTTGTTATTCTAATTAAACTTGTCATGAAAGTTGATTAAAAATGCATGATTATAGCTTAAATAAGTAGGTTTCATTTTTCTGAACATTTTGATATATTATTTATATTTTTCTGACTTATAAATCATTAGATATGAATTTTACAAACTTTACTCAATTTTTGGAATTAATTAAGTCATATTAAATTGGTTTATTGCGTCAGCAGAGGCATTTAAACTTTTTGCACCGCTACTCTATGACTGACCAGTGGGGCACTGGCCACCTCAGCACGCCACGCAAGCAAGATAGACGGGGGGCTGGTTGGTTATTTCTCACCGAAGTAGTGGCTAGCCAGAGAGGCTGACGGGTGGGGCCTGGTCCATGCTGGCAAGCCACGCAGGCGCCACGCGGGCCTCGCCGGAGAACGGCCAGACGGCGGCGCGGGACAGCGACAGAGAGCGAGTGGGGATGCGCGGTTGCTACGGCTCGAAGCGGAGCGACACGGGGAGCAATAAATTGGCGGCGCCACTAGCGGGAGGTCGCCGGAGACGTAGCAGCGAGCGGCAGCGACGACGGAGCTTGCAGGTGCTCGGCGGCAGAGCAATCTAGAGGGAGAGGGAGAACGCGGAGTGGTGCTGGAGCACTGCATGCTCACCCTGAAGGCGTTGTCGAGGCCGGAGGAGCTCCTGAACGACGACGATTGAAGACGACGGTGGCGACCGGACCTCGGAGAGACGAGCTCGATTTGGACGCCTGGGGGCACGCCGACTCACGTGGTTGAGGGCAATCGAACCAGTCGAGCAACGCAAAGCTCTCAAGCTTCACGGCGGGGGTTGGGATGGCCGGGAACGGCGGGACACCGGCGGTTCTGCGGGCTAGGGTTTGTGTCTGCTCGCAGAAAGAGAGGAGGGGAGAGCCAAGGGAGAAAGGGAGCCAGGGGAGGAGAGAGACGTGCTCGAGGAGGGCCTTATCCTCGGCCGAGGGCGGCGCGACGCATCGTGACGGCCGGCGACATCAGGCGGCTGCAGCGGCGACAACGAGCAGCTCCCCGTCGTCGACGAAGACGACGAGGGCGAAACGGTACCGGGCTGGAGCGGGCCTTAGCTGGGCCGCGGGGATCTGCTGGCTGCTGCACGCGCGACAGGGAGAGGAAAGAGAGGAGTGGGCCGGCTGGGCTGCTCTGTTTTTACTTTGCAAATCCCTTTTCTATTTCTGTTTTCATTTCTTCTTTTGAATTTCATTTTGTAATCTGTTTTGAACATTTTCAAAATTACAAGAGGCTTTGTAAATATTTAAAATAACAAGGAGACCCTTAATATTCGTACCGTCCACGGTGTCCACGACTTAAATATTCAATGAACATTGTGTTAGTCATTCAGCATGTCTTTATATACGTTGTGTGTAGTCAAGTTGGTAAAAAAGTACCCCTTCTATACCAAAATGTTTTTATTCAAACTTGGTAAAGTTTGACTAAGTGTACAAACACAATTTCAATATCCGTACCAATACAAATTATATTTAAAGAGAAACTAAAACCAGTATCCGGAAACGACCCCCGACAGAGAACAAAGTTAATCGCAGGCAACAACCACGATCCACAACTATCCCAACTTTCATGCGAAACCACAGCAGCTAAAAATTATATTTCTCTCTTATTATAGTTCTAACAATATTTATGTTATACTTTTTGCTATATACCTTCATTAGACTTTATGAAGTTTAATTTGACCAAAACTGAAATGCATTGTATTTTGGCAAAGTGGCCAAAGCTGTTCGCTCTTGGCTCTTGCAGCGAGCGACGACTTAGAGCATCTCCACTCATGCCCCCTAGACACACCCCCTCCATAGAGGCCACTTTTTTTCACCTGGATAGCGGAAATCGGCCCGGTCACAACCTACCTCCTCGTTTTCATCCGGATATGGCCCAAAATTCATCCGGCGGACACATGCAGAACACAGCGCGCCGGGGTTCACTTGGGGCCGCCGGATGAAGCGAAAAGGCGAGCAGGCCCGAGCTATCGGCAACAGAAGCCGATTTCCCTCCCTTTCTTTTCGTTTTCCCTCCTTCCCCTGCATATTCCCCTACACACCCGCGAGCTCCCGCCATTTTCTCTCCAGATCTGCTCCACCATGCCGCCGGAGAAATTCAATGGTCCAAGACTCGCCGAAGAGCATTCGTCGCCGCCGAAGCAGAGGAAGCCAAAAAAAAAGCCCCACTGGCATGACCAACACCGAGTGGTTGAAGGATGTAGAGCATAGAAAGGCCGAAACAGACGGTCGTCGGGAGAGGGAGAAGAAGCTCAAGGCGAAGCAGGAGGCCCTAGCATAGGAGGAGGAGGAATCCTAGGCGCAGGCGGCTGCTATGGCGTCCATGTTCCCGCTGCACCACAAAGGTCAGCACTTTTATGGTGTTGCGTGGGGCAGCCAGTCGAGTGTCTCCCCGGCGCTATTCTAGGAGAGCAACGCCCAAGGCACGTCTCGCACGAGGTTTACTCCTTCGCCGGAGTACGACGGCGACCAGCTGAGTGGCTTCATTAAACTTTTTGCTATATACCTTCATTAAACTTTATGAAGTTTAATTTGACCGAAACTGAAATGCATTATATATTTTGGCAAAGTAGACAAAGTTGTTGGCTCTTGGCTCTTTCAGCGAGCGGCAGCTTAGGTTTTGTCGTGGAAACCAAATCTGCCAATCAACTCAAGTTGGCGTCTCACGTGCACGCCTGGATCTCGTCTGACCCAAAACGTTCGACCCACACCCGACCCAAGCCCAACCTCGCGCAAAATTTTCCACCCGCGACCCAGTGAACAGATCACGCACGCAGCCGCCACCACCGGCAACCAATGCCACCCGCCGCCGCCGGCCGCCACTGCTGCCGGCGGCCAACTCCTAGCCGCTACTGACCACCTCCACCCTTCCCCGCCATGCCCCGCCTCCTCCTCGCCCCGCTTCCCTCCCGCTCGCGCCGCCGCCGCCTCCTCGCCATTCTGTCGAACACCTTCTCGGCGTCCACTGCCCCACCACACCGCGCGCCGCCGCCGCTGCCGCAGCTCTCCCCGCTTCTTCCCCCGCCAGAGGAGTCCTACGCCTCTGTATCCGCCGCCTCCGCCGACATCGCCGCTTCGTTCCGCGACTGGTTCCTCGTGCCCCGCGTCGAGCCGCTCTCCGCCCTCGACGCGATCTACGAAGCCCTCGCCGCCGAGGATGCGGCGGTGCTCGAGGCGCTCCCTCTCACGGAAGAGCTCGTCCTGTCGGTGATCCGCCACCGTCCGCGGAGGCTCTCCGACGGCGACGCGCTCCTGCTGCTCCGCCTCAAGTTCTTCGACTGGTCGGGGCGCCGGCAGCGCTACAGCCACACGCGCGCCGTGTACCATGCAGTCTTCCGCCTGCTCTCTCGCGCGCGCCGCGCCTCCGTGGTGCTCGACTGGCTCCGCCTCTTCACCACCACCTCCCCGTCCGCCAACCAGCCGCGCTTCCACGACACGCTCGTCGTTGGCTACGCCGTCGCGGGCGACCCCCAGCGCGGGCTCAGCGTCCTCGGCCACATGCGCTTCCGCGGCCTCGACCTGAATGCCGTCTCCTCTCGCATCCTCCTCAACTCACTCGTTGACGCTTCGCTCCACGACTATGCCGACTCCTTCGCCCGCAACCTTTCTGCTAATCCCGTTTCAACCTGCATCCGTATCAAGAGCCTCTGCCGCCGAGCCCGCCTCCGCGACGCCGTAGCGCTACTTGACACTCTCCCTTTCGCCGAAGCATCCAGAGGCCCTGCCGCTGGCTCTATCGTCACAGAGTTCTGCCGGCGTGGGCGCTTTGATGAGGCAGCCCAGATTGTTGATAAATTCTCGTCATGTGATGTGTACGGCGCATGGATGCATGGGCTCATTGAGGCTGGGATGCTTGATACTACATTGCAGTTCCTTTCTGATAAGAAGGAGGCTGAGGGATACATCCCTGATGGTAAGCGCTATGATAAGCTTGTGTACCGCCTGCTCCTCAAGAACAGACTTGGTGAAGTCTATGATTTGCTTGTGGAAATGATGGAGGAGGGCATTGCTCCAGGACGTTCCACCATGAATGCCGCACTTTGCTTCTTTTGTAAAGCCGGGCTTGTGGAAGTTGCCATGCATTTGTATAGGTCAAGAATGGAGCTTGGGATTAACCCTAACAAGGATGTCTATAATAATCTCATCAGGGCACTGTGCCGTGGTGGGGCCACAGAGGAGGCGTGTCTGGTACTGGAGCAGTCGATGGCAGACGGGTACTTTCCTGGCCGTCAGACATTTGCAATGTTTGCAAATGTACTGTGCCAGGAAGGGAAGCTTGATAAGGTGAGGGATCTGCTTGATAGGGCGCTCAAGCAGGAGGCATGGTCAATGGACAGTGTCTTGGCCAAGTACCTTGTGGCATTGTGCAAGAGCGGGAATGTGGAAGAGGCATGTACAGTGCCTCGGATAGCGAGCAGCAAGAACCCTGCAGGCCTATATCGTTACGAATCAACTTACAAGAGCTTGATTAGGGCATTGATATTGATTAAGAGGGTGGATGTGCTGCCAAAGCTCATACTGGAAATGCAAGATATGGGACACATTCCAACCCGAAGCCTCTATCAGTCAGTTATTTGTGCGTTGTGCGAGGTGAGTAGGTATGCTGAGGTTCTTGAGCTGCTGGAGAACCAGTTGGTGAGAAATGAACTACATCCCCGTGTGTGCTATAACTACTTCATATCTGGGGCTGGACATGCTAAGAAGGCTGACGTTGCCAGGGAGGTGTATAGCCGGATGGAGTGTGCAGGGATTGAACCATCCGTGGAAAGCAATATCCTTCTTCTCATGAGTTATCTGAGGAGCAAGCGTATTGGTGACGCACTAAATTTTTTCAACTGCATTCATGAGAAGAAGGCACCTGGGACCAAGATATATAACGTATTTATATCTGGTCTATGTGAAGCTCGGAAGCCGGAGCAGGCGATGGTATTTTGGAGGGAAGCAAGGGATAAAGGATTAATTCCAAGCATCAGCTGCTATGAACAGCTTGTGCTCCTTTTGAGCTCAGTTAATGATTACGACAGTGTTGTGAAGATCATTGATGACTTCAGGGAAACAGGTCGCCCTGTGTCAGCCTTCTTGTGTAATGTTCTTCTGTTGCACACACTGAGGGGCAGTGATCTTCTGAAGGCTTGGACGCGTTCAGAAGATAGATCAACATCTATTGAAGCAAGAGCCGAAGAGATCAAAGGTCGTGAGGCAGGACGAATCTTGATTGGACAACTTATTGAGTTGTTTGCAAGTGGTATCCGAAATAGGAGTGACTTGGAGGTTTTAGAAGAAGGTTTGGAACAGTTCTTTCCTGTGGACATTTTTACTTATAACATGCTGCTACGAGGATTGAGCATGGCAGGGAGAATGGATACTGCCTGTAACATGTTTGAAAGGCTGTGCAGAAAGGGGTATCAACCAAATAGATTTACTTTTGATATAATGATACATGGCTTCTGCAAGCATGGCATCCGAAGTGAGGCTGAAAGGTGGATGGAGGCAATGTACCGAAATGGGTTCTATCCTACTTGGTACACTATGAGGTTATACAACAATACATCCTTGCGAGTACATGATCAGAAAGTCATTTCATTTGTATAAGCAATTACCTATCTTGGCCTCGCATCCGTCTGCTGGTCTACTGTAATCCTATGACTTTGCTGAAACAGGTAATGTATTATCAAACCTTGCTCTTTGATTAATTCTCTACTGCATTGTGAGGTTTAGTTGTTTTGAGAGATTTTGCCTGAGATATGAGATATGGAGTAATTTTAGCTAGTATTGTTTTGAGAGGTTTTGCCTGAGATATGAGATATGAAATCCCTTGCACCTTATTTTGGAATCAGTCACATTAGCCTATTGGATATTGATTTGTCAGACATGACAGTATGTTGAATCAACCATTTTTGTGGCAATCCCACATGGCTTTCATAGTTCGAAGAAACGTGGCACTTTCTGTTCTATTTGCACAAGCTATGCCCTCTGTGTGATTCACTGCATTGATAGAACTGATTGTGTGATGTGCATTAAAGTGGTTCTAATGGATTTTGTTGTATAAATGTCAAGTAGACCAAAATTTAAGACAGTTCAGCTTTTAATGTTATATGCTATAATCCGCACAATAATTTAGTTCAGTGTCTTACACTTCTTCTCCCCCAATTTGAGCATTGTGCAGGCACTCTTTTTGAGGTTCAGACATATCCATGTGGAGAATATTTGTAAACTTAACATTAGTGCATCCTGAACCACATCTCACGTGGCACGACGAAGCGTCGAAGATGTAGCTAGGGTATCAATTTACCTGTAACATTGATCTATTTTCCTTGGCCCATGATGTATTCTACTAGTCCTACACAGTTTTGCTGTTTATCTGCTGTAACAATAATAATTCAGTAGTCCCCACTGAATCAGTATATTACGGAGCAATGGAGATTCATTGTCATGATATCGTCATCTAGAAGTTTGGCATAGTATAGCATTTTAAATGGACTAAAGGCAGTTGGTCCAAATTATTCATAAGATGTGCCTCGAGGATCCATCGTCGTCTGTTCCCGTTCCAACATCGAAGTTTGATCTATTTATAGTGCACAGCTATTGAGCTGAAAGGGGGCTTTTTTTTGGAACTGGGTTAAAGGGGATTTCTTTTCTGCAAGGAGAGAAATGAAATAGAATGTATATGTGTGTGTGCTTCATTTGTACTAGATCCAGTTTCGTTTCAAAGGTTAGCATCATCTTACAAATCTTTCGGTGCTGCCTTCATATGGATTTCTGTTTCCTGCCACAACTCTAGTTTATGGTACCGCGAGAATTCAAGAGAAGACCAATTTCTTTGAGGCATACCTTAGCTAAATCTTGCAATGATGTAAACTCTAGTCATGTTTTTATTCTTTTCCGGAGTGTATCTGGGGAACTCTTTGTATTGATGTTATTCGATCAATAAAGCGCCGTATTTCTGTTAAAAAAAGCAGAGCTGAAAGAAATTTGCTCTGTTGCCTCGGGCACAGATTATTAGCAGGGAAGAAGCCCAGTACGGCAATAGGGCTACCGACCACGAGTGCTCTCGTAGATTACCTAAGAAATTGAAGTTTCTTTTTCTTTTGACTTGAAACTGAAATTTGAAGATGAAGCAATGGAGATGCAAGCATTTTTTTTGTCAACAATTTAGAAATGTAAAACGGTGAGCAGGCCAGAAATTCCTCAAGTGCTTCTTTATCGGCCAAATTGTACATGTTAGAAAGGAAACCGTACATTTCATGACTTCTAGACATAGCTTTGTATTTACTGCCTAAACATCTTATATTTTGTACATTTCATGACTTCTAGACATAGCTTTGTATTTACTGCCTGAACATCTTATATTTTGAAACGAAGGGAGTATTTATTTGCAAAACTACTGGTGTACCGATCGAGAGTGCCAAAATTCACTTGCCTTAAAAGAAGCCAATCTGGCCCTCATTCTTGAAAACCGGCCAATCCGAAAAATGTAGAGTAGCATATACAGAATTATCTAGCCACGCTACTAACATACTGCAGTAGACATATATAAAAGAATTCCCACCGTCATGTGCATAGCAACATTATTCCGCAAAAGGGAACATAGATCGTCAACTCTTATGCCAGTGAGAACAAGCCCATCATAATAGCTCTCTTCTAATAAAACAGAAATAAGAACGAATGACAGGGATTAAGCAGGCCTATGTACACACATACGGCGTAAATTACACAATCCAAACTTCCACCTAAATGTACTACCAGCCTACCACCATTCAAGCACATTATCAAGTTGTTTTCAGCCAACAGAGTCTCAGATCACGCTGAGAGCTTATTCCACGAAAGCAAAGAGGATAAGATCCAAAAGGCAAGGGCATTGCACAACTATTCCTGCATAAGAAAAAGTACACCGTGATCATCATTGCTTAGATAGGTATCTATCAACTATATTTATTGTTTTCGACACCATGGTAGGTCGACCCTCCACGGTAACGTTCTCACCTAGGCATCATTCAAACAAGGGCCTCCACGGACGGAAGCACCATATGCGTGTAACGCAAGCATCAGTCGATATCCAAGGTGGAGTACGGCGCGTGACCAACCTGCAGTGATTTAAATGTGGCCCCTTTGTTTAAGAAATACTAGCGTGATCGCCGAGAAATCAGGTATGGAACCACCTGATTAGTACACAGGGTCTAGAATTTTGATGACATCTGATATATATAGGATGTTGCTACTTAGTACTCACCGAGCAATCATCGTGAACACGCCAGATCGTCTCCCCTAAAAGGTTTGCAACTGAGAGGATGGTCAGCTGCGGGAAGTTCTTCTCCTCCTTCAAAGGGATTGTGTTTGTGATGATTACTTCTTGAAACAAACCACTTGATAATCTTTCAATGGCAGGTGGGCTGGAAAGGCAATGTGAAATATACTTGTAAGAAAATCAGAGCTAAACATATTGCCACATAATAACAAAATAAAGCATAAATCAAATTCAAGTCAAGAACACTGCGTCTCCACTCAGCGTTTTATATTCAGCAGAAACTGCAACAAGACAGGATAGCGATGCCAGTCTCTATTGAAGGTTAACAAAAAAAAATCCAGGAGCTTTTGATGGTACACTTTGGGTTCACTTTTACTATATGACAACTAGAATCTAATACCAAGAATAAGTTTAAATCATTTCTTTCTTAAAATCAAACATTTGGCAACCGTCAGTCTGACACCAATGAATTGTATTTCCCTGCTGTTTGTTGAGTTAGTGTATCCATGCATATTTGCAGAGTTTAGATCTGGCATACAACGTTAGCCTTAGACCATAACAGGACAGTGGGCACTTCCTGAACTGCTTGCACAAAATGGTGCATGACGCTGTCCATCAAACTCTCAGCTCCATGGAATCTGTAACTACATATATATGTGGTGATGGGCCTTCCTCACATAGCAAATCGAGTTCTTTAGTTCATCTAGCATACTTTCTACTCGGAAAATTATGCAATATGGGTGTATAAACATCGTACCTAAAAACAGCATGTGTACAGCATGCATAGACTTCTCTTGCTCCTTCTTGATGCAGCAGCTCAGCTCCTTTGGCAATAGTTCCTAAATTTAGTTGTAATAGTTTTAGTAGGATATTCATACTCAGAAGCAAAGTGTTTCAAAAAATGGTAGTTAGTTTTCATATGCAACAAGATAATATAATTCACTTCTTTGTTGTCGTGCATGAATGTGGAACACTTTAGCGGGCTTCCATGTTTAAACTATATATTGTCAGTCATATGACTTGTATCCACATCTTATTAAAAAAAATCAATCATAGCTATATGTATCTGGTTTCTTCTTTTAATAGGACACCATTAAATATACTTGACTAGTAACAGCATGCCAGCCACCACGTTAGACTCAACGAGAAATGGCTCAACTTCCCCCAGTGTGAAATGGACAATCTAAGAATTACGTCTGCTGTAACTTAAAAGGGACAACTTACCTGCTGTATCAATCATATCATCCATCATAACAGCTACTTTTCCTCTAACATCTCCAATAAGATTCATTACCTGTAAGTTTCAAAAAAAAGATCCATTACCTTTAATAAATGCGCATGATAAGTTGTGGTTTTTTAATCTGACAGAACTGGGATGAAAGCGTGGAAAATAAAAGTAGCATGCACCAACTGAAAAAGCACATCTCCAAATGCTTCATACATTTCCACCAAATTGACTAGAACAGAATATAACCGCACTACTGTGTAACCAACTACGAAAAGCCCAGCGAGAACTATTTTCTTCTATACATCCTAGTCAGCTTCTAATATACCCGATGTGGACAAGGAATACAGAACATGTTAATCCGCTCTTTTATTCATGTCCATTCACTCAGCTATACTTGAAATATGAAGAACATACTACTTGCCTCAGCAACGTTGTGTCCATGCCTTCTTTTATCAACAATTGCTAGAGGTGCATCTGATAGCTTTTTGGCAAAAGCGCGTGCCCTGGCAACACCTCCAACATCAGGTGACACCACCACCAAGTCATTTGAACATATTGTCTTGCTGGCGAGGTAATCAAGAATCACCGGCTTGACATATCAAAGAGGTAAAGAAACAGTTGTTAAATGATGCAAACCACATGTCAGTTTTAAACTAACTGATCAACTGAAGGAACATGCACCGGTGAGTACCTGGCCATAAACATGATCTACTGGGATGTCGAAGTATCCCATAGCCTGACTTGAATGAAGATCACAGACAAGGACACGGTTTGCACCAGCTTCTGTGATCATATTAGCTACAAGTTTTGCAGCTATCGATTCACGACCTTGAGACTGAAAAAAGCAGCAAAGTAAAAATGCTATCATAGTTTCATTAAATTTACAACGAATTTTGTTTCGGCACATATAGACTGGTCTGTGTCAGAAATCTACTGTAAGACAGAACTTCTGGTAATCAAATGTCCTGAAAGAACAAGATGCTCCTCATGGTATGGATATTAAAGTCTCCACATACAGCAATGATTTAAATTGGAAACCAGAGAGTTTGGCTATACAACACTGGTAAAGCCACAGTGATAAAAGCAGTGGCAACTGGGAAATAATATAATGTAGGTTTTAACATTTTGCTATTAAAAAAAGAAACAACCTTCAATGTCAAATTCACTAACATAATATTCGGGGATTCGAAATTCAAGAAACATTACCTTCCTGTCAGCCCTGGCATAACCGAAATAAGGGATAACTGCAGTAATATTCTTAGCAGATGCTCTTCTACAGGCATCAATCATGATGAGTAGCTCCATGAGATTCTCGTTAGCTGGAGGACATGAAGGTTGAACCAGGAATACATCGCATCCCCTTACACTTTCTTGTAACTGAACATATATTTCACCATCAGCAAACCTTTTTATGTTGATCTTCCCAAGCTCCAGACCCATGTAGCTTGCTATTTCCTGTTAACAAGACACCAAGAAAAACATGCGTCTTGAGAGTGGTATTGAAAGACAGATCATTGGGTTTGACATGGACATATTTAAACCTTAGCTACTTGACATAGTCCATTTTAAGAATAGCTTTGCAGTTTTCATAGTTCATGTCTTTTTGAGATTAGTAATACTTCACATTTCCTTTTTTTTTCCTACAAATAACCCACTTGTCATTTCCATTGCAAAACAGGGGTGTGTTCCTGGGAACCAGGAGGAAACATGGAACTGCAAAAGAATGAAAGGTGAATTTCTTCACTGAAGATCCAACCGACCTGGGAGAGTGAAGGATTGGCTGTTCCTGAGAAGATACGCAACCTGGTGTCATCCTTCCTAGTGTTTGTGTCCCCGATAACTGGCATCGTTACAGGTGTCCACAGTGCTCTGTCAGCCACCGGAACATAGGGGGTTGCTCCATTGACTGCCCTCAGTCTCAGAGGATCAATCCTTTGGCACTTCTGCATTTACAAAGATAAACTTCACTCAAGTACACAAGGGCACACCTGTTTAGCGCACTGATTCGACGGTACTAACAATCAAGCTGCTTCCGTTTAAAATAAAAGCAATGCTCAGTTTCCCAAAAAGAGAAAAGAGCACGCAACACCTCGACAAATAACAATGTTCAATTTAACACAGCTTATCAACCGGCTAACAGAATCCAACGAAAATAATGTGCCTGCTAGTTCCAAACGAAATGGGAAAACTTCCCCGACAATTTGAAGCAATCTGTAGTTCAAGGATTCCCTTAGCCTTTACCATCGCACACTAAAACTCGCAGAATCCATGACCCCGACTGAAATGTGTACGGGAAGAAAATCGGATCGACACCTCCACACTTGTTGCGTGAAGGGAGTCAGGGAGGAGGTAACTCACCACGGCGGCGGGGCCCGACCGCGCGCGGCCGAGGCTGGCCTGGCCGCGAGCGGCGAGGGGAGATGCTGCCGGCCCGGCTGCGACGGCGACGGCGGCGGAGGAGGAGAAAGGCAGCGGCATGGGGAAAGGTCACTAGGGTTTAATCTGGGTTAAGTCGCGGGGTTTGTTAGTTAGCAGTTCCAGCCGCCAATGGTTTTATGAATGAAGTCTTTGACGACGACTCATCCGATATCTTGTCCAGCTAGAGTACAACAAAAAGCTTACATGTTTTAGCCAATCCTGTAAAATTTAATAACTTTAAGAAACTATCTCAACACACTCTTTAACAGTAAATGTTGTATAATGCCTTAACATTATAGTGACGAACTTGTCCATCCAACACAATGCGACCAAATTAAACGGTGTGCCATCTGGCACGTATAAATTCGTTGTTGGGAAGATTTCATCTATCTTAACAATATATAGCCAAGGGATAGGTTCTTTCTCCCTTGGTCATATTTGGCTCATGTTGTATATGTCCTGTCATTTAATAATTATTACTTGATGTGTTAAAAAAATTAATGCATACAAAAATTGTTATCAGCTAGAGAGTATATAAAGCCAAGGAAATTTTATATTTCTAGATAGAGTGAGTAGAAGGTGCCACGATATTAAAAAAAAGGAGAACAATAAACTACATTTATATAAATATAGATGCGGCATGTATAGAACTAACCGAAAAACCATGTGCTAACTTACTTTTTTCCTAGATGAAATTTTAGCGTAGTTAGTACTCCCTCCATTTTAAAATAATCATAGTTTTAGTTTAACTAGCATGCTAGCCCTCGCAAATGCGAGAACATCCATTTTACTTTGTCAAAAAAATTCTAAAATCAATTTATAGTTCTATAGATATATTCACTGTGCTATAGAAGATACTACCCAGAAGTTTGTCGAAGCTTGGGTACGCCACAAGGCAATTATAAATTTTCTCGAATAAATATGCCTCACATGGAAAAAAATATTGTTTCCACAATAGTTTTAATGTGAAAACAAGAACACAAACATTACAAGTTCACAAAATATTCAAATGTTCACAACACACAACACATTACAAGTTGACAACATATTCAAATGTTCGCAAAACATTTAGTTGTTAGTTCAAAACAAATTAAAATACATAGGAGTTACCAAGAAAACTCTGAAAAGACTAAGGTCCTTCCTGTTTTGTTCTCGTGCTAGTATTACATCTAACGTTGGCGAATGAAACGTGGAATTATGTGTCCAGCGATTTTGTATTTGCCGGTGTGGTTTCAGGCCAACCTTACAAGGAATTGGAAGGAAAGCGACATCGTTGCAAACAATAGCTGGCATGCGACGGTTGTGAGGCGGCAAATACCTCCCGTGCGACACTTCTACTTAACCCCACGAGACCGTCAACGAATTCGAATCAGTTGAGCACAGTAGGACCCACAGCCTCTCCACGTCACGGCGGAACTCACCTGATGTCCACCTCATATCGTGGGACCCACCATGTGGTCGAAGAGAGCCGTTGGCCCCGATCCGTCCCTTCCGAAAGCACTCCCGCCACTGCTCCAAAGATCTCATCCCTTCCGCTTTCTTCTCCGTGAGCAAGTGCAACGCCGGCGAGGATGTCGACTCGCTTCCTCCCACCGCTCATGGCCTCGGTATGGTGCGGTGCGATGAGGAGGTGCCCGATTGCCCCGTCTGCGCGCCCCTGAAGCGGCTTGTCACATCCACCGACAAGAACGGCAACATTGGCCGGGAATTTGTGAAGTGTGAGAGCAAGCCCGAGCCGGGAAAGGTGAGATCTGAGTGTTCCGAGCGCCAATTTCTCGCTTTTTCTTTCGAAATTTAATGTATTTCATCGAATTTGGGATTTAGGGTTCATCTCTGTGATTTCAGGAACTGCCAAAATATGGGCATTTTGAGTGGCTTGATGAGTACATCGAGCGAATTGGGGTGAAGGTAGCATCCCGGGAGCTCGAAAACCCGTCCGTGGTGGAGCAATTGGGATGTGGCAACCCCATTTCCGCTGGTACTACGGTGGATGCGGAAGTGAAGGCCGAGCTAAAGAAGATGAGCAAGCAGCTAAGGCAAATCATCGAATTGAAGAAGCCGGACAATTTGATGCCGTTTTTTTTATTTTTGTGTAATTTCTCTCGGATTAGTTTATCTCCTCATCGTTAGTCATTAGACAGCGCAGTCCGTGTTCGAGTGATGCTTTGTAATGGATGTAATGGTCTATGTCTTTGGCTTGAATAAAATGCAACACAAATTCGGGCTGCTAGTTTTTGAAATCAGTGTTCCTTTAGTTTCACGCCACAAGTTGTTCATTTTATCAAAAAAGTGTGGGAGGGATTGAAAAGTAAAAAAACAATTGACGAGGATTGAAAAAGGTCAGGCCCAAATATAACTTAGCCATGCCAAAATGAACGTATCCAGGCCCAATAGTAACTATATGTTGATTGGGCAAAAAAAATGGTACTCACGTTACAATCTAAATAGGGACGTGTGGATCTGCAGATACTCGTGCTCAGGTTGCAATCTTTTTTTTTTTGCAAAAGTAAATATATAAATGAAGTTCAAGGACATCCATTTAACTAACATAACTTGGACGCTCCTTTAACTTATGTAAATATATAAATATCTTATTTGAAAATGAACCATGTGTTGTATGAACTTGTTTTTGTGTCTTTTGTTTTATACACTTGTAAATACATAAATATTGCACGAGTATTATATGAACTTGTTTTGTGTCTTTGTTTTATACACTTGTTGTTTTGGGTGTTTTGACAAATGACAATACAATAAAACACAGATTACAATGAAACAAGGGGATAGATAATATTGGGATTACTTATATTAGATAGGGGGGATCGATAACATTACAATAAAAAGAAAAAAGTACAATAATATAGAAGGGAATAGGCGCCCCGCCTAAACCCTGGGCTAGCCCCTAAACCCTAACCCTAGCTACCCTACTCCATCGGCGGTGGAGGCGGTGCCGGTGCAGCCGCATTTCACGCCGCCAGCCTCTCCCGCTTCCGCTGCTCCTCCCGGAAGGCCCGGCCATTGGCCTCCCGTTGCTCCTCCTCCTGTCGTCTGCGCCTTTTCTTCAAGGCGCTGGCCTTTCTCCTCCCACTGGCGATAGCAGCCTCCTTTGCCTCCTTCACGCCTTAGTCCAAGAGGGCTTCAGGAGGTCGCCGCCGAGGGAGGTTGGGACTCCCGTTGGTGACGATGGGGCCTGATCTCTGTCAGGGCGGGACTTCTTCTTGCCACGCTTGGGCGGGCGCCCCACCACCGCTTGTGGTCCGGGTGGTTGTCCTCGCCGCTACTTTGTCGGAAGGGAGGCGGAAGGGGAGGTCGCCATGGTCGGAGTGTTTGGGGGAGGAGGCAAAGGACGGGCTCGAGGTTGAAGAGATGAGGGGCAAGATGAGATGAGGAGGCAAAGGCGTTTGCCTATTTATTGAGGCGGGCGTGAAGGGCGTGGGAATCCAGCGTCGCGTTGACGCCGAGACGAGACAAGGCGTCATGCTATGCGTGTGGGAAGCGGCGTGATCAATGCGAAGAGAGAAAAAATAGCTAGGATGCGACGCCCGCACATGCATGCATGCATTAATGCGAAAGAGAAAAAACGTCCAAGGTAGTTGTTCATTGGCGGTGAAAAATAAAGGAAAATATAATTTGGCCTTGATTTACTTGGTAATAAATGCAGGAATCTAGTACCAAGGTACTGCTCGTTTACACACGCAAGAAAAATCGGTGGGAGTAATATTGACTTTTGTATGGCGATGAACCAGATGGAAGTAAGTTTGATGAAGAAAGTTGTTCGACGACACTTATTTAATGGGGCAGCGCTGTTGCATAAAATAGCTAGATCATGACGCTTAGGGGCAGCTGCATGCATGGTGCAGCCCGCCCACGCCGAGACGAGACGCAAGGCGTCATGCGTTGTGGGAAGCGGGCGTGATCAATGCGAAAGAGAGAAAAAATAGCTAGGATGCGACGATCAGAACCCCTGACCGCCGCCCTCTGCATGCTGCATGCATGGTGCATTTGCCCGCCAGCGCTCGCATGCCACGCCTCCAACGGTCAATGGAGTGTGCCAACGCTGTACGTTATATTTATTACATATTTTAGATTTTGATATTTTTTCTGCTGGTCATAGTGACATGCATACTCTCTCTGTTCACAAATAAGTGTACGTTTGACTTCAAAATTTGTCCACAAAAAATGTACTTCTACCTTTCCAATGCACTTGGGCATCCACTATGTAGTCCATAAGGCTATCCACAAGCCAAAAAGTAGTCCATATGGCTATCCATATACATAGTGGAGGTTTACTTTAGAAGATTTTCCTTAAGGGTGACCTACAAGCTTATGGGTTGCCCACAAGCAATAAACAATTATTTTACTCTCTCCTCTCTCTTGCGTGTGTGTACTTTTAACAGACATGTGGGTCCCAACTTATGGTGAACTTGACCTTATAGCCATTTCCATAAGTTGTGTGGGTCCCATCTTATAGCAAAGGTTCCACCTTATACATAGGTGATGTGGTATCATGCATATGTTACTAGTCTAAGTTACTACTACATAGTGCAAAATAACATGTGGTATCATGCAAAGTCTCATTTATTACAATGAACCTGAGGGGAGTAAGTTTGACTGAAGAAAGTTGTTACACGTACACTTATTTAATGCGACGGAGGGAGTAAATACGCTGCAGTCATTGCATGTAAAATAGTTGACGCTAGGGAAGGTCTGCATGCATGGTGCATACCGCCCAATACCGCATGCCACGCCGTCCAACCGTCGCCACGCCAGATGCCACGTTGTTGCACGAAAACGATGAAGTCAATCGATTCCGTAATCATCCATCCCACGGATCATCAAGAGCTAGCCACGAAATCCTTCTAAGAGACGCCAACCAATCGTTGCGAACAAGCCCTTCCACGGACGCCCAGAGCCACCAGCGGAATCCTTCTAGAAGACGTGATCGACGGCCACGGTCGCGCTAGGGTTAGATCTACGGTCCTCATTCGGCCTTAGGGTTAGCGGGGTTTAGGATGCAAATAACGGGTTTCACAAGTTTGACCAAACATTCAAATGTGCATAACTAATTCAAAAAATCAAAAAATACAAAACCTTCGCATGGTGTCATGTTATGTGACATAGTTGTGAGGAAAAATATCAAACTTGGTCTATTGATCATATTTCAAAAACCCTTCACAAAATGACCTATCTCCTCCGAGGTTTTCAAGCTTTGGGTCAAATGACCAATGATATGGCTAGAATCAAGGCATAGTTTGTGATAATGTGCCCATATTTGGCATGCATGTCTATAATGGGATGACTAACAATGTTGTAGCACAAAGTTTTCCTTTTCGACGCAGTAAAAATCATTTTCTATTTTCTAAGTCTTAGAAAGAGGGGATTTGTGAAGCAACCACCAAATTGAAGTTTCAAAATGGTAACATCCTATTTTTCAAAAATACTAGACCACCTAGAATGTACAATTTCCCAACTTGAGTATCTCAAACCTTTTATTCCATCCCCGTGAAAAGACAAATCTGCCGAATCGGTTGGAAGTGGGTAAGATATGAACTTGTACATGATTCCATGCTGATGATTTTTGTAAAATAATTTTTAGGTTCAAAACATGCTATTTCATCAGAGATCCAATGCTAGTTTTGTGAGCCTCAGCCCCTAGCTAAGAATATTTATGAAAACCCTTCAAGTTTGACCAGACATTCAAATGTGCATAACTAATTCAAAAAAAAAAATACAAAACCTTCGCATGGTGTCATGTTATGTGACATAGTTTCGAGGAAAAATATCTAACTTGGTTTTAGAAATGGTCGAAAAGAAACTTGCTTAGAAATGGGGTGGTTTACCCTAGCTTTGGAGCCCATTTCTATCCCATTTTGGGTGAGGTGAGTTGTACTTCACAAAAGGGATCGGTGAGGATGAGTTGTATTGTACATATGAGAAAACGTTGGAAGCTCATACAAACATAGAAAAGTGACATAGCTACATATGTTGAAATTCAAATTTACCATCATATTTGAATTTTGTCCAAATTATCAACAAGTGACAAATTATTATAATAACAAATGTTTACAACAACAAGTGCCAAATTATTACAACAACAAGTGTCAAATGTTTACAACAATAACAAATGTTTACAATAACAAATGTCTATTTCTTTTGGCTCTTCTTACCCCTCGCTTTTCTTCTTCACAAGTTTCACACCACACAATAGGTTTATGCTCTTCTTTTCTTACCATTACCATCTGCCTCCCCAAGACGTCCAAGAGTCTCCTTCACCTCCTGCACCTCCTCAACAACCTCATGATCATGATCCGAGCCTCATCAACATGGTCACTTTGCACGAGCCTCAATAACATGGTCGGCTTTGCACCAGAGCCTCAACAACTTGGTCATTTGCACGAGCCTCAACAGGCTCATTTTGCACCAGAGCCTCAACAATGCTCATTTTGCACGAGAGCCTCAACAACAGGCTCATTTTGCACCGTGAGCCTCAACAATGTGCTCATTTTGCACTAAAGCCTCAACAACAGCTCATTTTGCCCCTCATTTTGCACCGAGCTTCCAAATCAAACGGTGTGCCCTAAAGCCTCAACAATTTGCACATCATCCTCCAAAACAAGTTCAGATTGCACCTCAAAGACACCAAACATGATCCGTTAGTTCTCTTCTTTCTTTGGCCATTGATTCTTGCCCTTTTCATCCGGCCAAGATTCGTCAACAACAAGAGGTGGGCCTTTTTCTCCACGCTTCCTCCCGAAAACAAGCAAGTTAGTGGGGAGAAAAATCATCAACAAGAAATGGGATAGATTTTGGATGAACATACTTTGGCTTTTCAGCAGTTGTATCGCACTTGGTAGAGCCACGGTGTCCAAGTTCTTCATGAGTTTGCATCTATTCTTGTTACCTTTTGGGCCCTTTTGGCTTGGCATCTTTCTTTTCATCTTTCTTTCCTTCTTGCTGCTCCCACCTTTCTCAAACCAAGCCTTGAATCTACTCGCTTGGGCCTTCCAAATTTCTTTTCATCAAAGGAGGACACAAGGAGAATCGAATGTCCACTTCAGCCACCGAGATCGATCTGTAAGTGCCGGAATTGGTGTTCCATATGCAGCCTTGAATTTTGCTGAGAATAATACTCATGCAAATATGGGTGCATATTTAGCTTGTGTTTGGAGGCCAAGAAAAGTATGGCATGCTCACAAGGCTTCCGGTGTGTTGCCACTCAAGGCATGTGCATTCATGCAATTGAGTGTCAATAACATGCCTCCCCGCCTTTTGTATCTCGACTTCAAGACCCCACAATGAGGATTTCTCAACACGCAAATGTGCAAGATTTCGCTCCTATTGACCACCTTGCATAACATCAGAAGCTTATCTCCTTGAAGAACATCACCAAGCCTTCTTCTCAATTCCCACAACCTCATGATCATGATCCTGATCCGTCAACCATGTCATGGACAGCAAGTCTTTTAACTCCTTCACTTTGTTGTTGAAACTTTCGCCAAATTATTGTTGATATGATCACATTTGATGGCGTGTTAAAACCAGACATGTACCATAAAAGAGAATGGTAGGTTTCCAACCATGTACAAAACTTGACCCTATCCTCCTCGAGCATGTCGCCTTAATCTTCTCAAGGTGATATGAATGTGTCCGCTGGTGTAAGATCTTGTCACGGCCACATGCGCCCAAAATCATCTCCTCTGAATTTTTGATCAAATTCATCCACATATGGTCAAGCACTCCCTCTTCAAAGATGAGGAAAACAATCTTCACTGCATTTTCTAAACCTTTACATGCATCTGTGCACCGCCAATGGAGAGGCGGCCCTATGCATCTTTTCAACTGCATCATGAACCATGTCCATGATGCCTGTCTCATCGAAACATGCCAATAGCTACGTGGAACATCCAATTGTGTCCATCTAAAGCATTGCATCTTTGCTAGTTGACCATTCCACTTTCAGTCAAGAAAGATGAGTCTATACTCAAATATGGACGACAACCTGCTTTGAAGCCATCGATGCAAGGCTTTAAAGCCATGAAGAATTTAGAGAAGAAGACTTTCCCATCACCGTTACCTCAAGATCTATCTCCACAGCCGCCAGTGACCTCTTCTCTACTTCGCTGAAGTTATAAAGCATTCGAAAGGTATTTGCCCAATCACCATATAGCTCTTTCATTGCCCTTTGCTTTGCCTTCCACACCGTAGTATAATTCAGCTTAATGGGTACCGCTTTCCAAGTCTATTTTCAGTCTCTTTGCAGTGTTGTTTGGTGTTGTGGCTAAAATGGGCTTGATCTTTTCTGCAACCCATAATTGTGATGTCATCTTTGTAACTGTTTGAGAACTTGTAATGCAAGTATGATGTTTTGGAATTTTATTCACTCTTATTGTCCTTCCATCAGGTTGGCGTCTAGCAGATATATACCACTTGCAAGGCTTGGCACCACCATCATAACCTATGCATTTTGCATAGAACTTCTTTTATCCACATAGTCTTGGTAGCAAACTCACGTTGATCGCATATGTCTGAAACACATCCTGAATTCATCCATGCTTGGAAACAATCTCCCAACTTCAATAACTGGGTCCTCTTTGTCATAAACTGTTACTAGCTCATCATCATGTGCATCATCTACATGAACTGCAGCATTTTCCAACAACTCTAGATCTATATCTGCCTCTTCATCTCTTAAATGGTTGTCACCATCATTTGCAGCTTCATCCCTTGAAAGGATACGGATGTCGCCTAGAGGGGGGGGGGGTGAATAGGCGATTAAAACTTTTCCTAGAGTGGCTCAACAAAGGCAGAATAAAACTAGTGTTTACTTTGTAAAGCACAACCTAGAAACAACTAAGGTTTACCTATGTGCACCAACAACTTACGCTAAGCAATACAAGCAACAAAGTGATAGCAAGATATATATTACTTCAAGCACGAAGGCTATCACAATGTAAAGTGCATAAGTAAAGAGCTCGGGTATAGAGATAACCGAGGCACGCGGGGACACCGATATTTTACCGAGTTCCTCCCAACATGGAGTACGTCTCGTTTGGAGAGGGGTATCAAACCACCAACGCCACAAAAGGCCTCCTTATTCTCCGTGAATCTCACCCCAATGGGATCGATCCACGCCCACTATCGGTTGCACTTGTGGCAACCGAAACCTCTCACAAGGTTGGGGCACAACTCCACAACTTAATTGGAGGCTCCCAACAAACGCCACAAAAGGCCACAATGCCACCAAGGCCACAAATCGTCTAGGGTTCCAAGAACCCAAGAGGGACAAGCTCCAATGAGTAAATCAAATCAAATTCCCCGAGGAGAACTCAAACTGATGCACCAAATGCAAATGGCAAGAACACCACAAAGATGCTCAAATCCCTCACTCTCAAGTTCCAACAAAGCTACTAAAGCTATTGGGGGAGCAAGAGAGGAGGAATCAAAGAGAGACACAAAATCCCCCAAAATCTAGATCCCCAAAGATGCACTCACAAAGAGATGAATCGGTTAGGTCAAAACGCGGGTCTAGATCTCCTCCAACAACCCCTCAAATATTTGCAAGAATCAATGGAGCGGTGTGTAGAAATCAAGCTTAAAGAGTAGAGCAAATGGGGGCAAAGCTTGGGCAAGAAAAGGAGGAAGAAGTAACCCCTAAAAGAAAATGGGCAAAAGACTTATATAGGACTAGCCAAAATATGGCCGTTGGGGCAAAATTTCTGGGCTGACCGGTAGTACCGGATCGAACCGGTACTACCGGACCGAACAGAAAAAAAAGCCAGACGAAGCGATCCAGAGAGAGAGAAGCGGCAGCAAGGCAAGGCCAGCGTGCCGACATCTTGGCAAGAGAGCGGCTGGCAGCGGCAATGCGTTGCAGCCAGCTTCGGTTAGCGGGCACGCTGCAAGCATCGGCTGACTAGCGGCCAGCAGCGCCAGCAGCAGCATGAAGGCAGCAACATCGTCTTGGGCAGAAGCGGGCGGGGGCTGGCTGGCGGCAAAGCCAGCAGCAGGCTATGGCGGTAGCAGCGGCTGGAGTCAGCGGATCTGGATCTGGGCAATATGGAAAAGAAAAACTGGGCCGGTAGTACTGCCCACCCGCAGATACTACCGGGCCGGTCGATAGGACCGAAAAGTGATACCGCCAGATTGAAATGGACCGGCCAGATCGATTTGTCGATCTTGGGCCCGTGAGACGGGCCAGGAAAAACCTTTTTCTTTTCTTTTTCAATTTAAATAAAGCAAATAATCAAACGGCCATAACTTTTAAACGGTAGCTCCGATTGATCCGATTCCAATTGCGTTGGATAAAGGACGACAAGGGCTTCTCAATAAAAAGTGGAAATATTGATTATCACCAAGTGAGAAAGTATCAAGTAGAATAATGTGAAATGCCTCACTTGGTGAGAAACCGAAAAGCCGCATAAATCAAAATCGCAACGAGATACAAACGGAAGATCCGATTTTTATGAACAAGAGCTTGTTATGGAGATTACAACAAGCTCTATATCCTCACATGGATAAGACCAAATAACAACCAAATACGATGATGCAAGTATGCAAAGGTTTGACCTCTCTCGGAACGATGTGACCGAATTACTCATATGAGAGCCTCTCTTGATAGTACGGTTATCTATCCTAAACCCGGTCTCACACACACAACGTGAGACCGGCAAAAGGGAAAACCTATCAATATTATACCTTTGCCTTGAGCATTCCACTTGAGCTTGATGTAGACGATCTTGCCCTTCTCAAGATGGAACGCCCTCCTTAATTCCTTATCATCGACCTCGCATATTGAGCTTGCCCAACAAATCTTCTTTGCATTTCATTGACCTTGAAGCCAACACATGCTCCAAGCGATGTAAATGGACAAATCCTACAAGTATAACTTAATACACACATTAGTCCATAAAGATTGTCATTAATTACCAAAACCACACATGGGGGCCCAACATGTTCTTTCATCCCTCTTCTTCTCCTTGTCTCTGTCATCTATAAGAATGCCAAAAAGCTTTGCCATTTCAATGTCATCTATTGGTGCAATGACCAAATCAGTGCGGTCATGTATCTCAACTGAATTCCAATCATGATTACAATCCTTTGTGCATTACCATCGCAGCCTCCTTGTGCATTAGCATCATCATCCTCCACATTAACACTTCCAACTCAGTAAGTATAGGCATTACTTGCCTTTGTGCAGCCCAATCATCCTCGACCATTCGAGCAGACTTGAGGCCACATATCCAACCCTCGAATCGGGTTTGGATCAATGAGCTCGCTAAAAACGTAACAGTTTTGCTTGTCCAACCGTTTCGCTCATCGATTTCATCAACTATATGTTCTCCTGTCTCAACCCTAACATAGTCACATTTGCAATCATCAAATCATAACAAAGAAACTTCTTGCTATGGCACCCAAACCACACTATCCCTAATTTTTTCCACCCTTTTCCTTCCTGCCCCCTCTCCCATGTTTATTAGCTCTGGGGGATCAACATGTTCTAATTCCACCTCCCATTTAACAACGTGTCTCTCTCAATGATCTGCGTCTTGCCATCAACTAAACAGCCCTAGAGAAAGAAATTGATGCGAAATTCGAAGGTTTGGCGCAACATCGTCTCCCTGTTTTGGCGAACCTTTGTGAGCTAGCGGTTTAACAAAGAGCTCAACCTTAGAGAAATTAAGTGCAGAGATACGGGATATACCGATTAAGTCCCTCTCCATGCTCCATATCGTTTCCCTCGCCTGTTCAGACACCTCGCCTCCACAATCTAGCATCAATGGGCATGCTCGGATCTCGAATTGAGAAGAATGGGAGAGAATTAGCTTTCAAATGGCACTCACCACCTTCGTAAACGAGCAGCGGCGCCTAAATTAATTGTCGTGGCGCCGGCCGCCGAAACGATGGGTGGTCCGCCGCCGTCGGGGAAGCTACTGATCAGTGTTACGCTCTCGGTCGAACGGTTGGTTTGACTGGCTTGACTGGCTGTCCCAACCAACCGGTTTGGCTTAACCCTAATATTGGAACAAAGTTAAATTTGTCCTTACGACCGTTTTAAGGCCCGTGTGGCCCTGGGATATTAGCTGCCTCACAACCGTCGCATGCGAGCTATTCTTTTCAACGATGTCGCTTTCCTTCCAATTCCATGTAAAGACGTCGCATAGGAGCTATAAGCCCCAAAAAAAGAAAAGAGCACGCAACACCTCCACAGATAACAATGTTCAATTTAACACAGCTTATCAACCGGCTAACAGAATCCAACGAAAATAATGTGCTGGCTAGTTCCAAACGAAATGGGAAAACTTCCCCGACAATTTGAAGCAATCTGTAGTTCAAGGATTCCCTTAGCCTTTACCATCACACACTAAAACTCGCAGAATCCATGACCCCGACTGAAAAGTGTACGGGAAGAAAATCGGATCGACACTTCCACACTTGTTGCGTGAAGGGAGTCAGGGAGGAGGTAGCTCACCACGGCAGCGGGGCCCGAGCGCGCGCGTCCGAGGCTGGCCTGGCCGCGAGCGGCGAGGGGAGATGTTGCCGGCCCGGCCATGACAGCGGCGGCAGAGGAGAAAGGCAGCGGCATGGGGAAAGGTCACTAGGGTTTAATCTGGGTTAAGTCGCGGGGTTTGTTAGTTAGCAGTTCCAGCCGCCAATGGTTTTATGAATGAAGTCTTTGACGATGACTCATCCGATATATTGTCCAGCTAGAGTACAACAAAAAGCTTACATGTTTTAGCCAATCCTGTAAAATTCAATAACTTTAAGAAACTATATCAACACACTCTTTAACAGTAAATGTTGTATAATGCCTTAACATTATAGTGACGAACTTGTCCATCCAACACATTGCGACCAAATTAAACGGTGTGCCATCTGGCACGTATAAATTCGTTGTTGGGAAGATTTCATCTATCTTAACAACATATAGCCAAGGGATAGGTTCTTTCTCCCTTGGTCATATTTGGCTCATGTTGTATATGTCCTGTCATTTAATAATTATTACTTGATGTGTTAAAAAAATTAATGCATACAAAAATTGTTATCAGCTAGAGAGTATATAAAGCCAAGGAAATTTTATATTTCTAGATAGAGTGAGTAGAAGGTGCCACGATATTAAAAAAAAGGAGGACAATAAGCTACATTTACATAAATATAGATGCGGCATGTATAGAACTAACCGAAAAACCATGTGCTAACTTACTTTTTTCCTAGATGAAATTTTAGCGTAGTTAGTACTCCCTCCATTTTAAAATAATCATAGTTTTAGTTTAACTAGCATGCTAGCCCTCGCAAATGCGAGAACATCCATTTTACTTTGTCAAAAAAATTCTAAAATCAATTTATAGTTCTATGGATATATTCACTGTGCTATAGAAGATACTACAATCAGAGGCGAACCCAGAAGTTTGTCGAAGCTTGGGTACGCCACAAGGCAATTATAAATTTTCTCGAATAAATATGCCTCACATGGAAAAAAATATTGTTTCCACAATAGTTTTAATGTGAAAACAAGAACACAAACATTATAAGTTCACAAAATATTCAAATGTTCACAACACACAACACATTACAAGTTGACAACATATTCAAATGTTCGCAAAACATTTAGTTGTTAGTTCAAAACAAATTAAAATACATAGGAGTTACCAAGAAAACTCTGAAAAGACTAAGGTCCTTCATGTTTTGTTCTCGTGCTAGTATTACATCTAACGTCGGCGAATGAAACGTGGAATTATGTGTCCAGCGATTTTGTATTTGCCGGTGTGGTTTCAGGCCAACCTTTTTCGATCACAGTTGTTATCATTGGTGTTAGTTGCACCTCTGATACGTCCGTCCTTTAGGTCTTAGCACGACGAATTTTCATCTGTCTACTACAACAAGTTTTACTATGACAAGGTTTGCCTGGTTCCGATGATTGAGGAGCGAGGACGACAAAACGACTTTGGCTCACACTAGTGTCAGCTGTGGTCGCTAGGTGATCAATGAAGTTATTTATAGTTTTTATTAGTTGTATGATTCTTTATACTTATGTTGCTGATTTTTAATAAGTAGATCGATGAATTTTGGCAAAAAGAAGAAGAAGAGAAAAAAGGCTATAGAACAAGTAAAAGATACAGTCGGTCTCAAGCTTTGCTCGGCTCCTGGCCTCCTGTTATGGAGGGGCTAGAACTGCGACGCGCCTTTGGCTCGTACTAGTGTTCGTAGTCATCGCTAGATGGTCTATCGACATTTTTATAATTTTTATTACTTTTAGGCCTTTTTGTACTCCTACTATTGATAATTATTGATAGATAGGGGGAATTTCGTAAAACAAAATACAGTCGAGATCCGTGGCTGCTATAATTAATCAGAAGTCTATCATTCCATCTGGGCAAAACATCTGGGCACATAAGAAAACATATCGACCTCTTTTATTTCGGGACGAATCGAGTCGCTCACGGGCTTACTTTTTTTACCAAGGTGCACATCCAAGAATCAAGGCCCACCAAGCCAACAACTTTGCCCCTAGTTAGACTTGATTTTGTCGCTAGAATTTCTCTCGTGCGTGCGAGGCGGGCGGCTGCGAAGCCCGGACGAGCGCCGGGCAGGCTGCCCCGTGAATACAATTACGTAGTCCACCTAAATAGATATATAGGTACATGTGAGAACTCTTGATTTTATAGTCTGTGTTGTAAACCATTGATATTTTCGCTAATGTCTTGCAAAAGCATTGAGCATGCTCCATTTGGACCAATTATTTAATATAATTTAATTAGGCCATATGATAGTGCTCGTTTTTATTAGGATTAAAACTTGAAACGTTTTAACTTGCTCACATCATCGTGAAACATTCAAACAATGTAGCTCAAGTAAGATGGATACCATGCTAACAGTCCACTATATTTCAAACTCCACCGATTCCTCTCAACTCGATCACCCGCTAAGCAGTGGCGGTGCCATGACAAAAAGTTTGTGATGTCAAACTCATCTTATATGTATATATTCTCAAATTTTTACATATTCTTTTGTAATTTTTCTCATGTACATGAAGGATTGACAAGAATCCTGTGTAGTCAAACCCCCTGGCTACGCCACTGCCGCTAAGGTGTCGAGATGTAGGGCAACCGTTGTTTAGCCTCTCTGGTGTAGTTTAGGTTCTGTTTCATTGTGTGACCAAGGAAGTTTACTCCACGGAATCAATTAATATGTCTCTTTGTGATTTCCTTTTCCTCCTCGGCAGGTCATGGATGGAGCAGCAATTTGGCAAGCTGCCTTTTGACGAGTGTATCCGCGGTAAATATGGGATCAACGATCTCAGTTAGGGTCTCACTCTTTGATGTGGGTGCCTCTATTGGTTTTAAACCATGTGAGTCTAGTCTAGTTTTATTGGTTGTTTTATGCGGTTTCATCACCAGATACATAGAATAACTAACTTACCATCACACTAAATACTGTAAAGTGTATGGCCACTGCGAACGCAAGGAAAACGACCCTAGATGCATCGCTCGCTATTCGAAACAATGAGTATGTTGTCCTTCATCCTCAATCATATTTCTCGCTGATTTAAACTCCGTCCTCTACACGCTTTCATGTCCCTCCAGCACCGATGGCTAGCGGGGCAAGATTCCATTCCCCTCTACCGCCGACGGCCAACGAGGCAGGCTTTCGACCACCTGCAAAGCCGACGGCCAATGAGGCGGGCTTCTATTCCTCCTCTATTTTTGTTCAACCTCATGCGATTCCAAACATTGGAATATTGTTCCCCAATTCTGGATCTAGGCTTTAGTTGCTACTAGCCATCGATGCGGGCTCTGTTTCTTCTTATCGAGCTTAGCACTTTGTTTTCAAATTTTAGCTATCGTTCCCAAAATTTAGCGGTATTGTTGTAGGCTTAGCATCAATATTTTCTGAACTTGTTTAGGCTTAAATTCATACACTTGTGAACTTGTTTTGTTCTCTGAATTATCGAGCTTAGCATTGAGCATGTACAAGAAAATACTCCAAAATACTCTGCTAAGTCAAAATTGTGATACATTTGTGCCCACGGGCTAAAAATGGTGTAGTTTTCGGATACTTTTGTTTTTTCAAATACTTTGCTACCAAAAATATGTTCAAAATTTAACGGTCGACTAGGCTAACTATAATTCCTAAGATACTAAGCATATGTATGCATATGCTCACAGATGAGCAGTGGAGGGGAAAAGCCATGACCCCGTGGGTTTGCAGTCATCGACGAACGAGCCGCGCGGCAGACCAATGGCGGAGGTGGTCTTGCTTTCCATGTCATAGACGCCCAAGCTGGCCGGGTTGTCGATGCCGATTCGCATGGGATGCGTCTCGCCGGCGAAGTAGATGCGGTTCCCTCGTACGCCGCCGCCGCCGTAGCGAGACGCCGTCTGCAGGCCCTTCGAGCCGTGCGCGCCGACGAACAGGGCCTCGTCGTCCGCCAGGCTCGTCACCTCCGACCACCGCCCAGAGGCTTCGTCCGCCTCGAACACGTCGAACTGCTCGCCCCATTTGCTGCGGACCAGCAGCAGCCTGCCGCCGCCGCCGCGGGAAGGCGAAGGCACGAGGTAGTACCTCTCCCTCTCGCTTAGCCTCAGAAGCGCGCCTCGGCTTCAGTCTTGGGCCGGTCGCTGCCGACGATGCAGAGCCGGACGCTGGCCCCGGGCTCGCCGGCGGCGGCCAGGTCGTAGGCGCAGAGCGTACCGCGGTCGTACAGCGCGCGTTTCCCACGGTGGAGGGCAATGTCCAGCAGCTTGTCCGCGCCTTCGGGACACGGTGGCGCCGGCGACCACGACCGCGCGCCCGGCCGGCAGAAGGCGACGGTGTGCCGGCCGTCGATGTACCCCGTGGCGGCGACGAGCTGGCCGCCCGGGCACACGACGACCCTGCCTATCCGGCCGGACGGGAGAACCATGCTGGTGTCCTCCGATAACAGCGGGTTCCTAAGGAGTAGGTGGCCATCGCCGTCGTCATCACCGTCGCCCGGACGGGCACGGCAGAGGATCCACCGGTCGTAGGATTCCCAGGAGCGGGCGTGGACGTGGACGGGAAGGCGCGGGCGCCGTCGGGGAAGCCGACGAAGACGCACTTGTGGGAGGTGGTGAGCCACGGCAGCGCCGGCGGGAGGAGCCCCCTGTTGAAATAAATTCAGTAGCCGTTAGAATGTAGTTTACAGTTTCAGAGTTTCAGGTTTAGGTGTCGAGTTTATTCTGTCAGAGTCGTTTTTCTGTTGCTATTTTGTAGCTGGGCGCTGACGAGGTTTGTGTGCACGCCCTGGTCGTTAGGATCGTCGTGGGCTCGATCCGAGATGTGGGATGGCACGTCTCTGTAAGGATCGTGGCGAGAGTCACGGCATGATTTTGTTTTTCTCTGAATAAAAGGAGATAGAAGGCAGAAAAGCAGCAAGAAGTACTCTGCACAAAAAAAATCTGTGTCTCTTTCTCGCACTTTCCTGAGTTCATCCACTGTGATCGCGTGTGTGTTGGTAGGTTAGGCCCTGACAAGTGGTATCAGAGCCACATCGAGAGGATGCCGAAGGGAGGGATGCCGAGGGGTGGAGGAGATCCGTCCAAGAAGCCGGGCGAGCAGCAGGCTGAGGACGCGGAGAAGCTCGCACTCGGATCGCCACCGGCATCGTCACGCGCGCTCGCCGCCCCACGGGCCGGGCGCGATGTGGCTGGGATCGCAGGCACAACGTGGCCGACCCTGACGTGCACCAACTACAACACCTGGTCGCTGCTGATGAAGGTGATCCTGCAGGCCCGGCGCCTGTGGGATGTCATCGAGACTGGAGAAGGGGAGTACGAGGATGATCGTGCGGCCATGGAGGGACTCCTTCGCTCTGTACCAGCGGAGATGATCCCCATGCTCGCCGTCAAGCCGACGACGAAGGAGGCCTGGGACGCGATCAAGACCATTCGCGTCGGGGCCGAGCGTGTGCGCGAGTCCAAGGCGCAAATCCTGCGCGGGCAGTACGAGGAGATTCGTTTCAAAGCGGGTGAGTCTGTCGATGATTTGGGGATGCATCTGCAGGAACTAGTCCATCAGTTGGACGTTCTCGGCGATCCAGTCGACGACAAGAAGGTCATCCTCAAATTCCTGCGCGTCGTCCCCAAGAAATACAAGCAGATGGTGCGGTCGATCGAGAGCCTGCTCGATCTCAAGACCATGTCCATCGAAGAACTCATGGGCCGCCTCAAGGTCCGCGAGGAGGACGACAACGCGGAGCCCGCGGGAGCACGCGGCGGCGGGCAGCTGCTGCTCACGGAGGAGCAGTGGCGCGCGCGCATGAAGGGCCAGGACGGAAGCGGCTCTTCTGGCGGCGGCGGCGGTGGCAAGAACCGCCGCAACAAAGGGCGCGAGCGCGACGACGCGCGCGACAAGGGGCAAACTGGCAGAACTGCCGGTGGTGCCGCCCGTGACGACGAGTGCCGCTATTGCGGCAAGCTCGGACACTGGGCACGTGACTGCCGCAGGAAGAAGAGGGAGGAGGCCCACCTGGTCAAGGAGGGCGAGGAGGACGAGCAGCAGGCTTTCCTTGTGGCGCAGCTGTGCCTGGCCAACGACGAGCCTGCGCACGTCGGCGGGCGCGTCTTCCTCAACGAGGAACGTGCCAAGGTGCGTCTCGGCGACGAGCGTGAACCGGTGGACGTCCCCTGGTACCTCGACAGCGGCGCATCAAATCACATGACGGGCAGCTGCTCTGTCTTCGCCGACCTCGATACACGGATCACGGGCTCGGTGCGTTTCGGCGACAACTCGATCGTCGACATCTGCGGGCGTGGTACCGTGGTGATCACGGTGTGCGGCGACGAGCATCGTGCGCTCACAGACGTCTACTTCATCCCCAAGTTGAAGACAAGCATCGTGAGCTTGGGCCAGCTCGATGAGAATGGGTGTCCGTCGGCGATCCGCGATGGATTCATGACACTCTGGGATCGCAGCAACCGCCTGCTGGCAAAGGTACCTCGTTCGCCGAACCGCTTGTACAAGGTTGTTCTGAATATTGCATAGCCGGTCTATCTCTCTGCTCGCAGCACCGACATGGCATGGGTGTGGCATGAACGGCTCGGCCACCAGAACTTCGGCGCCTTCCGCACCATGTCAAGACAGGAGCTCGTCCGTGGCATGCCGCGGATCGATCATGTTGATCAAATCTGGAGCGTGTTCCGTGGAAGCGGCGTCGCGCGCCGCTTCCCTCGGATCGCCAAGTTCCGAGGCGCTGGAGCTGGTCCATGTCGATCTGTGCGGGCCCATATCACCGCCAACGCCCGGCGGCAAGAGGTACTTCCTGCTCATGGTGGACGACTTCAGTTGTTACATGTGGATGGTGCTGCTCACCACCAAGGACGAGGCAGAGGTGGCCATCCGGCGCATCAAGGCCGCAGCAGAGGTGCAGAGCGGGTGCACGCTGCGGACCCTGTGCACCGATCGAGGCGGTGAATTCACGTCGCGCTCGTTCGAGGAGTTCTGCGCCGACAGAGGTGTGCAGAGACACCTGACCGCGCCATACACGCCCCAGCACAATGGCGTGGTCGGCGCGAAACCAAAGCGATGGTGGCGACGCGCAGCATGCTCAAGGGCCGCGGCGTTCCCAGTGCTTTTTGGGGGGAGGTGGTGACGACGGCAGTCTACCTACTGAACCGCTCCTACACGCGTGCCGTAGAGGATGCCACTCCTTACGAGCGCTGGCACGGCACAGCACCAAGTCTTCATCATCTGCGCGTGTTCGGTTGCATCGTCCACGTCAAGACTGTAGGGTTTCGTAGCATGGAAAACAAAAAATTTCTACCGCATACAAACAAACAAGCCAAGATCTATCTACTAGATTGTAGCAACGAGTCGTAGAATAACTCACCCTCGAAGATTCCAAAGTGTTTAACGAGAGCGGATTCTCGTGGGTGATGTAGTCGTACTCTTCCCGATCTCAAGATCGCGTAGACGATCCTTCCCGGCTATGCGTTAAGCGGCGCTCATGATCGGTCACACATTCGGTTTTCGCGAAGACCTTCCTCTCCTTGTTCCAAAGAAAATGGAGGTTGTAGCACTCTCCTCGTGATTCCGCAAAGACAAACGGCGTGGTACCGGAAGTAGAGGGGAGATCTCGCAGGGCTTCGCCTTAAGCCGGGGCGAGTATGGTGGACTATGAGAGAGCCCTCGACGATCTAGGGTTTAGACATGCCGAGGAGTGGGCTAGGCCGGCGGCTAGGGTTTGACCTAGGCGGTGGCGGCGGTTTGCCCTAGGGAGGCGGCGGCAGCTGGAAGTGGCGGCGCCGGCGGCTAGGGTTTAGAGGTGGAGGAGTTGTGTGTCTAGGAGGGGAGCCCTGCCCCTCCTTTTATAGGTGGAGGTGTTGGAGATATGCCCAAGAGGCAATAATAAAGTGATTATTATCATATCTTCACACTTATGATAAATGTTTACATACCATGCTATAATTGTATTAACCGGAAACATTAATACTTGTGTGATTTGTAAACTAAAATAAGAGTCCCTAGTAAAGCCTCTTGTTAAACTAGCTTGTTGGTTAATATATGATCATGGTTTCCGATCATGAACATAGAGATGTTATTAACAAGGATCATATCATTAGGAGAATGATGTGATGGACATACTCCTATAGATAAGCGTAGCATAAAGATCAAGTCATTTCAATAGTTCAATTGCTATATGCTTTTCGATACATAGTAACCTAATTCCTTCGACCATGAGATCATGCATATCACCTTTACGGATGGATGCTCGATGACATCAAACACCACACCGTGGCGGGTGGCTATAAAGGTGGCATTGAGTGTTCGGAAAGTATTGGTTGAAACACATGGATCAAGAGTGGGATTTGTCCATCCATATGACGGATAGATATACTGGGCCCTCTCGGTGGAATGTCATCCAATTAGCTTGCAAGCATGTGACTGGCTCACAAGGGATCACATATCACGAACGAGAAAAGAGTACTTATGTAACGAGGTTGAACTAGGTATGCGAGATACAAGCGATCATAACCTCGGATAAGTAAACTATCGTGAGACAAAGGGAAATTGGTATCGTATGTAAGTGGTTCATTCGATCGCAAAGTAATCGTAGAAATATGTAGAGCCATATGAATTTCCAGATTCCTCTATTGGTTATTGTTCGAGAAGTGTCTCGATCATGTCCGCATAATTCACGAACCGTAGGGAGACACACTTAAGGATTGACGTTGTTTTGAGTAGTTATGGTATTATGAGAAAGAGACCGAATGTTGTTCGAGTCTCGGATGGGATCCGGGATATCACGAGGTGATCCGGAATGGTCCGGAGAATAAGATTCATATAAGGAAAGTCCCGTTTGAGTTCGGGAATGATTAGGTGTTTTCATCGGGAATGTTCTAGAAGGTCCGGATTGTCCCAAGACTCCGGGAGGGTACATGAGTGTGTCATTGAATGATTGCATCATGTACTAAGTGTTCTTGCTGTTCCAAAACATGAAAGTCAAATTGCAGGTTTGAAAGTCAAGCGGCTAAAACAGAAACTGTGGGAAAGCGAGCGTGGGAAACAAGCAAGAGGAGTTGGAACCAACTTGGAGGAGTCCCACTCCTCCGGTGTGCCCAAGCCCTAGGCAGAGTTGGGGAGGACTCCCTCCCTCCTGGCCTAGCCCTCCACCTATAAAAGGAGGCGGGGCTCCTCCTTGAAACACACAAGTTTCCACCTCTAATCTCAGGTTTAGAGCCGTTTGGTTTAGAGCTTCTAATTGCTTTAGCCTGTGGTTTAGAGCCTTCTAATTGGTGTGTCTAATCTCTAGACCACTAATATCCCTCTCTCATAATCCACCATACTCGCTCGGCTTAAGCGAAGCCTCGGGATCTCCCTCTACTTGGGTACCACGCCGTTGTCTTCTTGGAATCGCGAGGAGAGTGCTACAACGTCCATTTTCTTTGGAACAAGGGAGAGGAAGGTCTTCGTCGAGTACGAATGTGTGACCGATTGCGGAGCGCTTAGGAGCAACACCGGAAGGATCGTCTACGATCTTGAGATCGGAAGAAATACGACTACATCACCCACGAGAATCGCTCTCGTTAAACACTTTGGAATCTTCGAGGTAAGTTATTCCATCGACTCGTTGCTACAATCTAGTAGATAGATCTTGGCTTGTTTGTTTGTATGCGATAGAAAATTTTTGTTTTCCATGCTACGAACCCCTACAAAGGGTATCGAGCCGTGTCTATATGTAGATCTGTTGCACGAGTAGAACACAATGGTCATTGTGGGCGTTGATGCTTTTATTGTCGATTGCTTCTTGTGTACTTTGCATCTTGCGGTATGTTGGGATGAAGCGGACCGGGCTAACCTTACATGACATCGTTCATGAGACTTGCTCCACACTTGACATGCAACTTGTATTGCATAAGTGGCTTTGCGGGTGCCTATTTCTCCTAGCATAGTTAAGATCCAATTTACAACGGGTGATTGACAATACTAGTATCAATGTTGTGGTTCTTGTTCGTAAGTTAGAACGACACTTATTAAAAGCCCCAAACCACGTAAAACATGCAAAGAAAGTAGGCGTCTAACTTTGTTTTGCGGGTGTCTTGTGATGTGATATGGCCATGATTGTGATTATATATGATGTATGCAATATTCCTTATTGTAAGTTGGCAACGGCGAGAGCCATATGGTTGTCTTTAATTTATATTAAGACCCGTGTCTATTCAAAGTAGTTGTAATAGTTGAAGCGGTGGGCGACAACCATGGAGAAGCGTCTTTGACCTTGATGCAATGCCGATGATGATGGAGATCATGTTAGGTGCTTGAAGATGGAGATCGGAAGCACAAAGAAGAAAGGCCATATCATATCACATATTATGAATTGCATGTGATGTTAATCCTTTATGCATCTTGTATTGCTTAGTAGGCGGTAGCATTATAAGATGATCCCTCATGCACATTAATTTCAAATCATAAAGTGTTCACCCTTAGTTAGCACCGTTGCTAAAGCTTGTTGTTTCGAAGCACCACGTGATGATCGGGTGTGTTAGATTCTACAAGTGTATACAACGTGAGCAAGCCAGATTTGCTCATGCGGAAACTAAGGTTTGATCTTGACGAGCCTAGCATGTACAAACATGGCCTCAGGAACACGGATTACCGAAAGGTAGAGCATGAGTCATATAGTAGATATGATGAACATGTTGATTGTTCGCCATTGAAGCTATATCAACTCTCGTGATGATCGGTTTTGATGTGGTGGATTTGGTTCGTGTAATCACTAAAACAATGTGAGGGATATTGTTTTGAGTGGGAGTTCATCTAGATTAATTTAATTATTAATTAGAAATCAATTTATCATAAACTAAATCAAAGTGAATTTGCATAGTTGTTGTATTCATTGGCATCCGTTTACCACCTTGCGCTTAGTTATAATTGAGATGATAGAACTATAGAATTCTGGTTAGTTACTTTCTGTTGGTATCATATTGTTTTGAAGTGTTAATCTAAAGTTTAAAAGTCCTCTCGCAAACTTTCAAGAAGTTCCTGTTACTCCATGAAGTTTGATAATTAGTATTAAATCAAGAGTAACAATTCCAAGTGTTAGTATATAAGTATCATGTTTGTCTCCATGATTCTTGATATTCAAAGGATTCTCCTAATATCAAGGTTATCTAAGGATCTGAAAGAGTTGTTTCAGAAACCATGATTTGTGAAAGATATTGTGATGTCTGAAACGAAGTTTTGGTTGCAACATGATAGAGTATAATATGGCTAAAGTCATGTTCTCATATTTGATGAGAATTTGCAAAAGGTTGGAGACACTAGTTGTCCTAAACCTCCAAAAGTTTTTGGGAGAGCAACATTGTACTCACGATTCACCGTTACAAGCTAATAGTAGCTTGATCATGGATAATTCCATGATAAGGGTGAATATTTGATGTAGGTAAAATATTTACTACACCAAGAGATTACTAAAGAAAGGAATTTGAAAGAACACCAAACATTTGATGATGGTGATCTACTTCAAAGTGCAAGTCCAAAGACATTGGTATTTAACTATACATGCTTTGGACTATGTGTCATATGAATGACTCCACTAATTGATGTTGATAGATTCTTTCAAACAGAAAAGGAAATACTGAAAGAGAATCTCATAAATATATGGCAGAAAGGAAAAGACTAGAATTGTTCAGCTTAAGTATATAGATGATATACATGTTATGGCTATATTCTTTGCTTATTAAACAATGTGGTTCTCAAGTATTTGATACTGAATTTGTTGGTGTGAATCGTCATACGAAACAACACAATTCATGAACTACAATGGCCTAAGTAACTAGCAAAAGAATATGTGATCATGTTCATCGAGAACAAATAAAGGGTTATTGTGTTGCTCGTTAAAACATCAAAGCTTGCCTTCAAGATTTGTTTTATCAGGTATTATGAGAACAAAATGGTTGTTCAAATAATTGCCGTAATCTATAAAAGATAGATGATTTGCAAATCTCGTTGGAGGTATCACATCCATAAAACTAGTGCTAAAGATGTCGAAAGACAAATTGATTGAAAGATCACTTAGGAAGTGACATCGCCGTTTAAATTATATTGGAAAGAAAACATGAAGAAAATCCATATGGATGGAATTTTGGAGTCTATTTGATTTTGATCAAATGACGCTTGTGAAACTTTCCTAAGAGATAATTAAAACTTCGTTCATAGGCCAAAAGGGAATGATAGACTAGCTTATTGGAACTTGTACATATTGTTATATGAAGTCCATTATGTATAGTCAAGAGCGATGGATTTCAACTTCATGTGCTTTCTCCGAAAATTTGAGTGAATATATGAATATTTACTTAATAAGGATGAAGTGTGAAACATTTGAAAAGTTCAAAGACTTTCAAGATGAAGTGCAAAATCATTGTAACAATAATATAAATAGTTTATGATAAGATCATAAAGGAAGATATTTGAGTTACAAGTTTAGCATAATACCTAAAGATTTAAAGGAATCGTTCCGTGGATTTGCATTTTCCCGAAACACCATAAAAGTATGGAGTGTTCGAGATATGTAATTAAACCTTGTTTGACATGGTAAGATCGAAGGTGTAATTCATAAAACTGCCATTATATTTTAAAGATTAAAAGCTTTAGAGATTACCGTTTTTCCACTGAAAAGAGCTTCATCATAATCCATTGAAATGACACCATATAAGGTTATGGTTTGGGATAAAACCCAAGTTGTCCTTTCTTAAACATTGGTATGCTATGCATAAGAAAGATGTGTGCAACCAAAGTCGGATGAACCTGTCTTTGTATAAACTGTTAAGTATTCCTCCATGAACACTGGAGACAAAAGTGTTTGTTGCTTGTAAACGTCAAGTTTCTTTGAGAAGGAATTTTTTCGTGAAAAGTTAAGTGGGAGGACAATAGAACTTTGATAAGGTTAAAAGAACCTTAGCTATATGTGCAGAGTTGCGCGAAAAAGTGTTTGGAGGCAACAATGCTCATGGCTCACGTGCCTCAAAGGTTGTGGTCACGGAGATCTAAGTTCCTATTGAAACAAGTAGATCGGGTAAACAATCAAATACCAAGATTTGAGGGTTGAATCATTATTTGAGAATAATGAACCGACTACATGCAAAGAAGCGATGATGGGCCACGACTCCGTCAAATGGCTTGAAGCCATAAAATCCGTGATAGTTCCATACACGAGAAATCAAGTTTTGAACTTGAAGGACCCTCGAGAAAGGTGTAAGACCTTACAGTTGTGTTTGGATCTATAAATAAATAAACATGGATGTTGCACATCTATGAAATAGTCGACATGTTGGGAAAGAGTTCACAACAATGTTCAAAGGTTGACTATGACAAGATCTGATCTTTCATAGCGATATTTAGTCTAGACGGATTAATGTAGCAACCACTACATATAATTTGTTATATGGTAGTTGTATAAACAAAACAAGTTCTTCTAATAGAATCGTTACCTAGGGGCGTGTGCATGACACGGTCCATAGGGTTTTGTTAATTCAAAGGATGCTAAAAGCATATGCAAACTTCAATGGTTGAAGTGAGCATCACGGAGTTGGAATCTTCACTATGATGAAATTGTTAAAAGAGTTTTAATTCATCAGAGACAATGAAGATGCTTGCGTTTGCAAGAAATTAAGTGGGGCGCTAAGACATGTTTCTAATACATTATGTGGAAGACATATTGTTGATTGGAAATGATGTATCTTTTATTAACACATATTAAGAATTTCATCTCGATGAAAGACTTAGGCAAAACCTAAATATTTGGCATCAATAGATGCTAATATGGTTGTGCCAGAAGTACATAGACGAGATATTGAATGAGTTCAATATAGAAACTACAAGAAAGGTTCTTGTCACACAGAAAGGATTGAATGAGTTCAATATTGATGATATATTCAAGTGTATTGACATTTGGTAAAGTGAAACAAATAATCAAGTATAGATTGATACTTGATGTATGAAATCATAAAGAATATTTATATCAATCATACTGTGATATGTACAAATCCAGATATGTCCTATGCTCTAAATATTGTGAGCATATACCAGAATGATTCGTAAGATGATCATTGGACAATAGTAAGGATATTCTTATGATCTTTTGGAAGAACTAAGAGTATATTATTTATAGAAGTGACAAATAGATGGTTAGTTCATTGTAAAAGTACTACATTGATACTAGTTTTGTCACAAAGTACAAATTAAGTTTATCTCAATCTAAACTAAGGGTGGCACAATATAATGGAAAGTGAGTTCCATAATGGATTTGGATGAGTTCCAAAGTTAAGACATTGTGACAGATACTACAACAAAAGGCTAAGTATATAACTGCTATTATAGCAGCAAAAGAGGGCATTTGTGTCAAGTAGTTTGTTATCAAACTAGGTGTAGTTCACAGAGGGATAATACTATGAAGATATATTGTGACAATATTATCAACATGTTTTAACCCCAAAGAACTAAAGGTCACACGAAAGACCAAATTTATACAAAGCCATCTCATTAGAGAATGAGTGATGCATAGACGCAAATACATGCAATTACACACGACCGAAGTGTCGATCCGGAGATCATTTGACCACTAGCATCGGTACATTCAACACCGAAAGCCATAGGTGTTGAATACACAAAGGTTTGAAACTAGATTATTGACTCTAGTGCAAGTGGGAGACTGTTGGAGATATGCCCAAGAGGCAATAATAAAGTGATTATTATCATATCTTCACACTTATGATAAATGTTTACATACCATGCTATAATTGTATTAACCGGAAACATTAGCATCCTTAGGATCGACAAAACCCTTTGGTTGTATCATATACAACTCTTCTTCAATATTACCATTGAGAAACGCGGTTTTGACATCCATCTGCCATATTTCATAATCGAAATATGCAGCAATTCCTAACATAATCCTAACTGACTTTAGCATCGCTACGGGAGAGAAAGTCTCATCGTAGTCAACTCCTTGAATTTGTCGAAACCCCTTTGCGACAAGTCGAGCTTTATAGATGGTCACATTACCATCAAGACGCTTTTCCTTTGAAAATCCATTTGTTCTCCACGGCCTTTCGGTCGTGAGGTAATTCCACCAAGTTCCAAACTTGATTTTCATACATGGATTCCATCTCGATTTCATGGCTTCTAACCATTTGTTGAATCCGGGCTCATCATCGCTTCTTCATACGTCGCAGGTCATTATTTTCATCAACCATGAAATTTGTGACAGATTTCCGACAGCTCGAGCCGACGCGCGTCTGCTTGACTGCGAGGTTCGGTAGTACTCTCTTCGGAGTTTCATGATCATCATCATTAGTTCCTCTTCAATGTGGAGCCAACTCCGAACAACTTCCGGCCAAGCGCTACTCGCCATACTTTGAAGAGAAGGTTCCACAACCTCTTCGAGTTCTACCTTCCGACTACTCACACCTTTCGCGAGAAACTCTTTCTAGAAAGGATCCATTCTTGGCAACAAAAACCTTGCCCTCGGATCTGATAGAAGGAATACCCAATAGTTTCTTTAGGGTATCCTATGAAGACGCATTTTTCCGCTTTGGTTCGAGTTTATCCGTTGAAGTTTCTTCACATAAACATCGCAACCCCAAACTTTAAGAATGATGCTTAGGTTTGTTTCAAACCACAATTCATACGGTGTCGTTTCAACGGATTTAGATGGTGCCCGATTTAAAGTGAATGCAGCAGCTTCTAGTGCATAACCCAAAATGACAACGGCAAGTCCGTCGAGACATCATAGATCGAACCATATCTAATAAAGTACGACACGACGTTCGACACACCATTTCATGTGGTGTTCAAGCAGGTGTGAGTTGTGAAACAATTCCACACTCTTTCATGTGAGTGCTAAACTCAGAACTTAGATACTCACATCCACGGTCGCATCAGAAATTTGATCTTTCTATTACGATGATTTTCAACTTCATTCGAAAATTCCTTGAACTTTTCAAAGGTTTCAGACTTGTGTTTCATCAAGTAGATATAACCATATCTACTCAAATCATCCGTGAAAGTAACAAAATAACGATATCCACCTCGCCGACACACTCATTGGACCACATACATCGAATGTATGATTTCCAATAAATCGCCCTGCTCCATTGAACCGAAAACGGCGTTCTAGTCATCTTGCCCATAAGGCATGGCTCACATGTATCAAATGATTCATAATCAAGTGATTCCAATAGTCCATCCGAATGGAGCTTCTTCATTCGCTTAATGCCAATATGACCTAGACGGCGATTACCACATATATGCGGATATATCATCATCAAGTTTAATCCTTTTAGCATCAACATTATGAATATGTGTAACATTATCATCGAGATCTAATAGAAATAAACCATTCATCATCGGTGCATGACCATAAAAGATTTCATTCATATAAATGGAACAACCATTGTTCTCAGACTTAAATGAATAACCACTTTGCATCAAACATGATCCAGATACAATGTTCATGCTCAGTGCACCGAGATAACATTTATTTAAGTTTATGACTAATCCCGACGGTAAGTGGAGAGGTAGCGTTCGACGGCGATCACATCAACACTTGATCCATTGCCGACACGCATCTTGACCTCACCCTTGCTAGCGGTCACTGCTCCGAGCCTCGATTCGAGTTACAAATATTAGCAACCGAACCGTATCAAATACCTGTGCTCACTGCGAGCACTAGTCAAGTACACATCAATAACATGTATATCATATATACCTTTGTTTGCCTTGCCGGCCTTCTTGTCCGCCAGATACTTGGGGCGCTTGCGCCCAAAGGGCTCCCCTTACAATAATAGCACTCGGTATCGACTTGGGTCCAACTCGGGTTTTTTCAGCGCTGCAACAGGCTTGCCGCCTTACTTCTTCCGCTTTTCCTTCTTGTCTTTCTTGAAACCAGTGTTCCTATTGATCATCAACACTTGATGTTCCTTTTGATCTCCATCAGTTTTAAGCATTGATGTAAGCTCGGGAGAGACTTCTTCATGCCTTGCATATTATAGTTCATCACGAAGCTCTTATAGCTAGGTGGCGAGACTGCAACACGATGGATGCCTAAGTCAATGGGAATCGTTATTCCCAAGGACACAAGCTTATCGGTAGAACCGACATCTTGAGTACATGCTCACTAACGGAGCTGTTCTCTTCCATCATGCAGCTAAAGAACTTTTCAAGCATTGTAGCTCTCACACAAAGATGTGTGTCGAAAATCATTTTCAACTCACCCATTGTATCAAATGCATTGCCGTTTTCGAAACGCTTTCGAAGTTCCGGCTCTAGCCCATACAATATGCCGCAATGAACTAAGTTGTGGTCCTCCTGACGAGTCAGATAGACATTCTTCTCCTCGTCAGGGGCATCATCAAAAGGTGGGGGGCCTAACGACGCTTCTAGCACATATTGCTTTTGTGCATCAGAGAGGAGAATCCTCAAATTCATGGCCCATTCAGTAAAGTTGCTACCGTTCGTTGCTAGTTTCTCTTTCTCCATGAACGCGTTGAAATTAAAAGCAGGTGGTGCCATCTACAACAGAATTTGTAAAGTTTAGACTAAGTGTATGATAGATTGAGTTCAACTAATCTATATTACGAATGAACTCCCACTCAAAAGCGACATCCCTCGTGTCCTTTTGGTGATTACATGAACCAAATCCACTACACCAAGTCCGATCATCACGTGAGTCGGTATAGCTTCAAAGGCGAGCATCAAATGGGCATCATATCAACTATATGACTCATGCTTAACCTTTCGGTCGTGTTCGAGGCCATGTGCATACATGCTAGGCTCGCCAAGTTAGAACCTTAGTATTTTGCGTGTAACTGCTTTTACACCAAGTATGGTCGAGGATCCAAGAACACCCGATCATCACGTGATGTCTTGGGCGACGAAAAACATAATCGGTGCATACTAAAGGAAGAACACATTCTTATCTTGATATTTAAATGAGGGATCATCTTATTATGCTTAACAAAGCGCTAAACAAGCAATATAAGATGCAATCAAACATCATATGTTTATTAGTGAAATTATATGGTTCCGCAGATGATCTCTATCATGTGCATCGTGGTATGATCACTATCATACCTATATGTGTAAATCCAAAGTCTATGGATTTTACGCTATGTGTGTTGCAAGAGTATCATATCATACTTCTACTTACAACACTACCATATCATAACACTAGCCCGCAACAATCTAAACTAGACGCCTCTAATTTATCCATTGCAAGTTTTACGTGGCTTAGGGCTTCGAGATAGAACCGTTCTTACCTACGAACATGAACCTAACGAGGATAATCAAATTGTTGACAACTCGCTTGCAAAATAGATATTGACTATAGTAGGAGAGACAGACACCCGCTAGCCACTTATGCAAACTAGTTGCATGTCAAGCGTGGAACAGGTCTCATGCGAGGACATGTAAAGTTTGTCCGGGCGCTTCATCCCACTATGCCACCAATATCCAAACTCACAAGAAAAGAGCAACAACATGCTCATCATCGCCCACATACTCATATGTGTACTACCCGTGTAAAGTATCTACGCATAGATCCGGCTCTGATACCACTGAAGGGTTCGCAGCATAGAAAACAAAAAATTTCCTACGATGTGAACTATATACCAAGATCTATTTATACTAGATACAAACAACCGGCGGATGTAAATCCGTAGAGAACATACCCTTGAAGACCGACAAAGTTTAACGAGTCCAAACTCGTGGTTGATGCAGACGATCTCTTGCCGATCTCAAGATCGAGAGGAAGTCCTAGCGCCGCAAATCAGCAGCGCATCCGTGCTCGCACACACGTTCGAGGCACCGAGCAACCTCCGCCTCCTCGCTCCAGCGATGCGTGGAAGCACAACTCTTTCTTGCCGAATAGCCACGGGAACATGTATCTCGCTAGTCCGAGACCATGGGGATAAATTCTAGAGGGGAGAGAGATCCTTCACGAGGAGGTGTAAGTGAGAAGTGAGAGGAGGGCTCCTTTTATAGGAGGAGGGGGAACCCCAAGGGGTGTCGGCGCATGGGGGCTGCCCCTTGCCTCCCCTCTTCATGTGGGTGGACACTCCACTCACAAAACTCCTCCAAATTCCTCCACTCAAAAGTCCACTCAAAAATCCCATTAAATTTCCACCAAATTTAATGCAATCTCTCATTAAATAAAACTCTTTTATTTTATTCAGAATTTTGTCAATTACTTTAATGACAAACATTCACAATAACCTTGCTAGAATTATATTTCACATGCATAACCACTTTATGCAATTTCACCCGAAAACTGTTTGGTATCTAGTGAAATAAATTCTGCTTGTTTATTCTTTCGGCATGAAACTTTTGCTCCAATTGGATGTCGGTGTCTCTTAAGTGTGTCACCCTACGGTTCGTGAATAATGCGGACATGATCGAGACCCTCTCGGATCAATAATCGAAGCGGATCCGAGACCCATATCGACTCCCACATTCAACGATGACTTTCTTGTGATCGCCGGAACCTTTTACGCTAGTATCTTAATCCCTTTGTTTCACGATATATTACATGTCCGAGATTCGATCATCGGCATCTCCATACCTAGTTTGATCTCGTTACCGACATGCACTCTTTTGTCGTTCCCGTGATATAACATTCTAGTGATCAAATCACTTGCTTGCAAGCTAATCAATGTGATATCACCGCGCGGGCCCAGTATATCTATCCGTCATCGGGATGAACAAATTCCACTCTCGATCCATGAGCCTCAACATAACACTTTATTAGTTCGAACCCATCTTTATAATCACCTGTTATGGTGTGACGTTTGATGTTATCAAGAAACTCTTAGGTGTTAGTGATTGACATGATCTCATGGTCTAAGGATTAGGATCACTTCGTAAGTTGTTATAGCAATATAAACTCAATGACTTTGATCGTAATGCTATACTTGGATGAATGTTCATCACATCATTACACTAATGTTGTGATCCGTTATTAACAACATCCAATGTCCATGATCGAAACCTTGATCATCTTGTTAATCAACGAGCTAGTTTATGAGAGAGGCTTAACTAGGAACTTTGTTTGTTTATTAAACACATGTATTAACGTTTCCGTATTAATACAATTATAGCATGCAAAATAAACATCTATCATATACTTGGAATACACATAATAAACAATTTATTATTGCCTCTCAGGGCATATTCCCTTCACAGGAAACTGTGGGAAACAAGCAAGAGGAGTTGGAACCAACTTGGAGGAGGAGTCCCACTCCTCCAGGCCGGCGCCCAAGCCCTAGGCCGAGTTGGGGAGGGACTCCTCCTCCTGGCGCCTAGCCCCTCCACCTATAAAAGGAGGGGCAGGGCTCCTCCTTGAAACACACAAGTTTCCACCTCTAATCTCAGGTTTAGAGCCGTTTGGTTTAGAGCTTCTAATTGCTTTAGCCTGCGGTTTAGAGCCTTCTAATTGGTGTGTCTAATCTCTAGACCACTAATATCCCTCTCTCATAATCCACCATATTCGCTCCGGCTTAAGGCGAAGCCCTGCGGGATCTCCCCTCTACTTCGGTACCACGCCGTTGTCACGGAATCGCGAGAGAGTGCTACAACCTCATTTTCTTTGGAACAAGGGAGAGGAAGGTCTTCGTCAGTACCGAATGTGTGACCGATCATGAAGCGCTCTTGAACGCAGCCTTGGAAGGATCGTCTACGATCTTGAGATCGGAAAGAACGACTACATCACCCACGAATCTGCTCTCGTTAAACACTTTGGAATCTTCGAGGGTAAGTTATTCCATCGACTCGTTGCTACAATCTAGTAGATAGATCTTGGCTTGTTTGTTTGTATGCGATAGAAATTTTTTGTTTTCCATGCTACGAACCCCTACAGGAGGGAGGCGCGCTAGGGGAGGGGAGTCCCTCCCCAACTCGGACCCAAGGTGGGCCGGCGGTGGAGGTGGAGGGACTCCTCCCCAACTCGGTTTCCACCTCCCCTCCACTTCCAAAAAATAGCCGTTTGACTTTCAAATTGGCGTTTGACTTTTTCAAACAAGGATTTGATTAAATCCTCTATTTTCTTCAGCGATGACACTTAGTACATGATGCAATCATACCAACTTGATATAACACATTCATGTACCCTTCCCTCCGGAGTGCCGGACATTCCGGAACCTTCTAGAACATTCCCGATGAAAACACCGGAACCATTCCCCAACTCCGAAACAAGACTTTCCTTATATGAATCTTATTCTCCGGACCATTCCGGATCTCCTCGTGATATCCCGAATCCCATTCGAGACTCCGAACAACATTCGGTCTCTTACTCATCATTCTATAACTACTCAAACAACGTCGAATCCTTAAGTGTGTCTCCCTACGGTTCGTGAATTATGCGGACATGATCGAGACACTTCTCCGAACAATACCAATGGAGGAATCTGGAAATTCATATGGCTCCCACATATTTCTACGATTACTTTGTGATCTAATGAACCACTTACATACAATACCAATTTCCCTTTGTCTCACGATAGTTTACTTATCCGAGATTATGATCGTCGGTATCTCTGCATACCTAGTTCAACCTCGTTACTGATTAGTACTCTTTTCTCGTTCCCGTGATATGTGATCCCTTGTGAGCCAGTCACATGCTTGCAAGCTAATTGGATGACATTCCACCGAGAGGGCCCAGAGTATATCTATCCGTCATATGGATGGACAAATCCCACTCTTGATCCATGTGTCTCAACCAATACTTTCCGAACACTCAATTCCACCTTTATAGCCACCCAGTTACGGTGTGGTGTTTGATGTCATCAAAGCATCCATCCGGTAAAGGTGATATGCATGATCTCATGGTCGAAGGAATTAGGTTACTATGTATCAGAAAGCATATAGCAATTGAACTATTAAAATTACTTGATCTTTATGCTACGCTTATCTATAGGAGTATGTCCACCATATCATTCTCCTAATGATATGATCTTGTTGTTAATAACATCTCAATGTTCATGATAGGGAAACCACAATCATTTATTAACCAACAAGCTAGTGATGTATAGAGGCTTTACTAGGGACTTCAATTTAAGTTTACAAATCACACAAGTATTAATGTTTCCTTGTTAATAATATTATAGCATGAATGTAAACATTTATCATAAACACAAAGATATAATAATAACTACATTTATTATTGCCTCTAGGGCATATCTCCAACAGTCTCCCACTTGCACTAGAGTCATCTAATCTAGATTACATGGTAATATACCGAACACCCATTACAGCTTGGTGCTGGTCATGTTTTGCCCTCGGGAGAGGTTTAGTCAACGGATCCGCCACATTCAGATCTGTGTGTACTTTGCAAATCTTTATGTCCCCATCTTGGCATGTTCTCGAATATCGTGAAAACGTAGCTTGATGTGCTTCAGCTTCTTGTGTGACCTTGGTCCTTGCGCATTGGCTATGGCACCCATGTTATCACAGTAGATAGACATTGGGTCCAGCGCACTAGGAACCACACCCAGCTCTGTAATGAACTCTTTCATCCATATCGCTTCTTGTGAAGCCTCCGAAGCAGCCATTTATTCCAATTCAGTTGAAGATCTCGCCACAACGCTTTGCTTTGCACTCCTCCAGCTAACTGCTGCACCATTCAAAATAAATACGTATCTAGATTGTGATTTAGAATCATCCGGATCGGTGTTCCAACTAGCATCGGTGTAACCATTAACAACGAGCTGTTCATCATCTCCATAAGAAAGAACCATATCCTTCGTTCTTATCAAGTACTTAAGAATGTTTTTGACCGCTGTCCAATGATCCACTCTTGGATCACTTTGATATCTGCTAGTTAAACTAACAGCATATGCAATGTCGGGTCTAGTACAAAGCATGGCATACATTAGAGATCCTATGGCTGAGGCATAGGGAGTCTTACTCATCCTTTCTGTATCTTCTGCCGATGTCGGACTTTGAGTTTTACTCAAGGTCGTATTGGGCAACATGGGCAAGAACCCTTTCTTGCTATCTTCCATTCCAAACCTCTTTAGAACTTTGTCCAAATATGTACTTTGTGACAATGATATTAAGCGTCTTGATCTATCTCTATAAATCTTTATGCCTAATATGTAAGCTGTTTCGCCAAGATCCTTCATTGAAAAACTATTATTCAAATATTCCTTGACACTATTAAGAAGGTCTACATCATTCCCAATCAACAATATGTCATCTACATACAGTATTAAGAATGCTACAGAGCTCCCACTCACTTTCTTGTAAATACAAGCTTCTCCATAAGTTTGTATAAAACCAAAACTTTTGATTACCTTATCAAAACGTTGATTCCAACTTCGGGATGCTTGCTTCAATCCATAGATGGACCGTTGAAGTTTGCATACCTTGTTAGCATCTTTAGGATCGACAAAACCTTTGGGTTGCATCATATACAACTCTTCATCAATGTCTCCATTGAGGAATGCTATTTTGACATCCATCTGCCATATCTCATAATCATAATATGCAGCGATTGCTAACATAATCCTCACAGACTTTAGCTTCGCTACTGGTGAGAAAATCTCATCGTAGTCAACTCCTTGAATTTGTCGAAACCCCTTTGCGACAAGTCGAGCTTTATAGACAGCAACATTACCATCAACATCTGTTTTCTTCTTAAAAATCCATTTGTTCTCGACAGCCTTCCGGCCATCCGGTAAGTCCACCAAAGTCCATACTTGGTTTTCGTACATGGATCCAATCTCGGATTTCATGGCTTCTTGCCATTTTTTGGAATCTGGGCTCATCATTGCTTCCTCATATGTCACAGGGCCATCAGTGTTGTCTACCAACATGACATTCATAACGGGATCATACCAATCTGGGGTGGTACGAGTTCTTTTTGACCTGCGAGGCTCTATAGCAACTACAACCGAAGTTTCATGATCATCATCATTAGCTTCCTCTCTTATTGGTGCAGGCACCACAGGAACTTCTTCCGGTGCTGCGCTACTCACAATTTTGAGAGAAGGTTCGACAACCTCGTCGAGTTCTACTTTCCTTCCAGTCACTTCTTTAGAGAGAAATTCCTTCTTTCGAAAGGATCCATTCTTGGCAACGAAGATTTTGCCTTCGGATCTATGATAGAAGGTATACCCAATAGTTTCCTTCGGGTATCCTATGAAGACGCATTTTTCCTCTTTGGGTCCAAGCTTGTCCGGCTGTAACTTCTTTACATAGGCTTCGCATCCCCAAACTTTAAGGAACGACAATCTAGGTTTCTTCCCAAACCATAATTCATACGGTGTCGGTTCAATGGATTTAGATGGTGCCCTATTTAAAGTGAATGTGGCTGTTTCTAATGCATAACCCCAAAATGATAGCGGTAAATCTGTAAGTGACATCATAGAACGAACCATATCTAAGAGAGTTCGATTACGACGTTCGGACACACCATTACGCTGTGGTGTTCCCGGCGGTGTCAAGTGTGAAAGTATTCCGCATTTCTTCAAATGCTCGCGAAACTCGTAACTTAGATATTCACCTCCACGATCAGAACGTAGAAATTTAATCTTCTTGTTACGTTGATTCTCTACCTCACTTTGAAATTCCTTAAACTTCTTGAAAGTTTCGGACTTATGTTTCATGAAATAGATATACCCATATCTACTAAAATCATCCGTGAAGGTAAGAACATAACGATAACCACCGCGCGATGCTACACTCGTTGGACCACACACATCGGTATGTATGATTTCCAATAAGTCCGTAGTTCGCTCCATCATAGTAGAAAATGGAGTCTTAGTCATTTTACCCATCAGACATGCTTCGCATCTTTCAAGTGATTCAAAATCAAGTGATTCAAGAAGTCCATCGGAATGGAGTTTCTTCATACGCTTCACTCCAATGTGACCAAGACGACAGTGCCACATATAGGTCGAGTTATCGCTCGATTTCAAACGTTTAGCCTCAATGTTATTAATATGTGTATTTCCACTATAGAGATTCAATAAGAATAGAACATCTATCAAAGGTGCATGTGCATAAAACATATTACTCATATAAATTGAACAACCATTATTCTCGGACTTAAACAAGTAACCGTCTCGCAATAAACAAGATCCCGATATAATGTTCATGCTTAACGCAGGCACCAAATAACAATTATTTAAGTATAAAAATAATCCCGATGGTAGATGAAGGGGTAGCGTGCCGACCGCGATCACATCAACCTTTGATCCGTTTCCCACGCGCATCGTCAGCTCGTACTTCGCTAGCTTCCGTTTATTCCGCAGTACCTGTTTCGAGTTACTAATATGAGCAATCGAACCAGTATCAAATACCCAGGCACTACTACGAGTACTAGTGAGATACACATCAATAACATGTATATCGGATATACCTTCTTCTTGATGTTGTCGTTCTTCAAATCCGCCAAGTACTTTGGGCAATTCCGCTTCCAGTGACCTTCTCCCTTGCAGTAAAAACACTCAGTATCAGGCTTAGGTCCAGCCTTGGTCTTCCTCGTCGGTGTGGTAACTTTCTTACCACCCTTCTTGAAGTGTCCCTTTTGCTTAGACTTGCCTTTCTTGAATTTGGTGGTCTTATTGACCAACAACACTTGGTGCTCTTTCTTGATCTCCACTTCTGCAGATTTCAACATGGCAAAGAGTTCTGGCAACGTTTTGTTCATGTTCTGCATGTTGTAGTTCATCACAAAGTTCTTGTAACTTGGTGGTAGTGATTGGAGGACACGATAAATCCCCAAAGCATTAGGAATCACTATACCCAAGCTTTGAAGTTTGTTTGCGTGCCTGGACATCTTAAGCACATGATCACGACTTGAGCTGCCCTCTTCCATCTTGTAGTTAAAGAACTTTTGAAGCCTCATAGCTTTCAATTGCCGCATGAGTCTCAAAAATCAATTTGAGATCCTCGACAATATCATATGGGTCGAATTCTCAAACCTTTTCAAGCTCGATTCTAAACCATACAAGATAGCACACCGAACTGTGGAGTCTTGAGTCTTAATCGAGGTAAACATTCTTTACTTCATTGGTAGCATTAGCTGGTGGGTCACCCAATGTGCATCCAAAGACATAGGTCAAATTACCAACTGTGAGGACAATCCTCAAATTGCGGAACCAATCCGCGAAGTTGCTTCCATTGTTTTTCAACTTTTATTTCTCTAGGAACGCATTAAAATTGATGGTAGGGGCCGCCATTTATCTACAACATATTTGCAATAGTTTAGACTAAGTTTATGACAAATTGAGTTCTAATTAATTGTTAAATTAATCTAGGTGAACTCCCACTCAAAACAACATCCCTCACATTGTTTTAGTGATCACACGAACCAAATCCACCACATCAACACCGATCATCACAAGAGTTGATATAGTTTCAATGGAAAACAATCAACATGTTCATCATATCTACTATATGATTCATGCTTTATCTTTCGGTGATCCGTGTTCCGAGACCATGTCTGTACATGCTAGGCTCGTCAAGATCAAACCTTAGTTTCCGCATAAGCAAATCTGGCTTGCTCACGTTGTATACACTTGCGGAATCTAACACACCCGATCATCACGTGGTGCTTCGAAACAACAAGCTTTAGCAACGGTGCTAACTAAGGGTGAACACTCTATGACTTGAAATTCATGTGCATGAGGGATCATCTTATAATGCTACCGTAAATACTAAGCAATACAAGATGCATAAAGGATTAACATCACATGCAATTCATAATATGTGATATGATATGGCCTTTCTTCTTTGTGCTTCCGATCTCCATCTTCAAGCACGAACATGATCTCCATCATCACCGGCATTGCATCAAGGTCAATGATGCTTCTCCATGGTTGTCCTCCACCGGCTTCAACTATTACAACTACTTTGAATAGACACGCGGGTCTTAACATAAATTAAAGACAACCATATGGCTCCTGCCGGTTGCCAACTTACAATAAGGATCATTGCATACATCAAATATAATAACAATCATGGCCATATCACATCACTGCACACCCCTGCAAAACAAAGTTAGACGCCTCTACTTTCTTTGCATGTTTTACGTGGTTTGGGGCTTTCAATAAGTGTTGTTCTAACTTACGAACATGAACCACAACATTGATACTAGTATTGTTAATCACCCGTTGTAAATTGGATCTTAACTATGCTAGGAGAAACAGGCACCCGCAAAGCCACTTATGCAATACAAGTTGCATGTCAAGCGTGGAGCAAGTCTCATGAACGATGTCATGTAAGGTTAGCCCGGGCCGCTTCATCCCAACATCCCGCAAGATGCAAAGTACACAAGAAGCAATCGAAAATAAAAGCTTCAAACGCCCACAATGACCATTGTGTTCTATTCCTGCAACAGATCTACATATAGACACGACTCTGATACCACTGTAGGGTTTCGTAGCATCGAAAACAAAAAAATTCTACCGCATACAAACAAACAAGCCAAGATCTATCTACTAGATTGTAGCAACGATTCGATAGAATAACTCACCCTCGAAGATTCCAAAGTGTTTAACGAGAGCGGATTCTCGTGGGTGATGTAGTCGTACTCTTCCCGATCTCAAGATCGCGTAGACGATCCTTTCACAAGGCTGCGTTCGGCGCTCATGATCGGTCACACGTTCGGTACTCGACGAACACCTTCCTCTCCCTTGTTCCAACAGGCAGCGGAGGTTGTAGCACTCTGCTCGTGATTCCGGCAGCACAACGGCGTGGTACCGTAAGTAGAGGGGAGATCTCGCAGGGCTTCGCCTTAAGCCGGGGCGAGTATGGTGGACTATGAGAGAGCCCTCGACGATCTAGGGTTTAGACACGCCAAGAAGGGGGCTAGGACAGCGGCTAGGGTTTGACCTAGGCGGCGGCGGTTTGCCCTAGGGCGGCGGCGACAGCTGGAGGTGGCGGCGCCGACGGCTAGGGTTTAGAGGTGGAGGAGTTGTGTGTCTAGGAGGGGAGCCCTGCCCCTCCTTTTATAGGTGGAGGGAGGCGCGCCAGGGGAGGGGAGTCCCTCCCCAACTCGGACCCAAGGTGGGCCGGCGGTGGAGGTGGAGGGACTCCTCCCCAACTCGGTTTCCACCTCCCCTCCACTTCCCAAAAATAGCCGTTTGACTTTCAAATTGGCGCTTGACTTTTTCAAACAAGGATTTGATTAAATCCTCTATTTTGTTCAGCGATGACACTTAGTACATGATGCAATCATACCAACTTGATATAACACATTCATGTACCCTTCCCTCCAGAGTGCCGGACATTCCGGAACCTTCTAGAACATTCCCGATGAAAACACCGGAACCATTCCCCAACTCCGAAACAGGACTTTCCTTATATGGATCTTATTCTCCGGACCATTCCGGATCTCCTCGTGATATCCCGAATCACATTTGAGACTCCGAACAACATTCGGTCTCTTTCTCATCATTCCATAACTACTCAAACAACGTCGAATCCTTAAGTGTGTCTCCCTACGGTTCGTGAATTATGCGGACATGATCGAGACACTTCTCCGAACAATAACCAATAGAGGAATCTGGAAATTCATATGGCTCCCACATATTTCTACGATTACTTTGCGATCGAATGAACCACTTACATAGGATACCAATTTCCCTTTGTCTCACGATAGTTTACTTATCCGAGGTTATGATCGTCGGTATCTCGCATACCTAGTTCAACCTCGCATCGATAAGTACTCTTTTCGTTCCGTGATATGTGATCCCTTGTGAGCCAGTCACATGCTTGCAAGCTAATTGGATGACATTCCACCGAGAGGGCCCAGTATATCTATCCATCATATGGATGGACAAATCCCACTCTTGATCCATGTGTCTCAACCAATACTTTCCGAACACTCAATGCCACCTTTATAGCCACCCGATTCACGGTGTGGTGTTTGATGTCATCAAAGCATCCATCCGGTAAAGGTGATATGCATGATCTCATGGTCGAAGGAATTAGGTTACTATGTATCAGAAAGCATATAGCAATTGAACTATTAAAATGACTTGATCTTTATGCTACGCTTATCTATAGGAGTATGTCCACCATATCATTCTCCTAATGATATGATCTTGTTGTTAATAACATCTCGATGTTCATGATAGGGAAACCACAATCATTTATTAACCAACAAGCTGGTGATGTATAGAGGCTTTACTAGGGACTTCAATTTAAGTTTACAAATCACACAAGTATTAATGTTTCCTTGTTAATACTATTATAGCATGAATGTAAACATTTATCATAAACACAAAGATATAATAATAACTACATTTATTATTGCCTCTAGGGCATATCTCCAACAAAGACAGCTAGGCCACACCTCAAGAAGCTTGAGGACCGCAACACAAGGATGGTGATGCTGGGCTATGAGCCCGGCACCAAGGCGTACAAGGTCTTCGATCCACTCACACAGCGTGTCCATGTGACGCGTGACGCTGTGTTTGATGAAGCAGCGAGCTAGAAATGGGAGGTGGATGGCGTGGCCACGCTGCGAGGGGACTTCGAGATTGAGTACACTCCGCCCGTGCAGAGCCACGTCGGCGGACCTCGTCGTCGCGACACCTCTCTGTGGCCTTGCCGCCGACACGCCACCAACCTCGCCGGGGCGTGCAGGCGCCAGACTCTGGGCGCCTGCGGTTCAGCGTCGCGTCGAACGCCGCTTCCTCGCCACGCCATCGCCAGGAGCGTGAGCCAGCTGTGCGCCGCTACAGAACTGTGCAGAACATCGACGAGGTGCTCGAACAAGAGCTGCATCTCTCCGAGGGGGAGGAGCCGACCACTTTCTCCGAGGCGCAGGCCGATGCTGCCTGGTGCGCTGCCATGGAGGAAGAGATGGCCACCATCGTCGAGAATGGCACTTGGGAGCTATGTAACTTGCCTTGTGGACACCGTCCTATTGGACTGAAGTAAGTTTACAAGCTGAAGAAAAAACCCTGCTGGCGATGTGGTGCGGCACAAGGCGAGGCTTGTCGCGAAAGTCTATGCTCAGCAGGCCGACATTGACTTTGATGAGGTTTTTGCGCCGGTCGCTCGTCTCGATTCAGTGCGTCTCCTGCTCGCCGTTAAAGACACCGTAATCCGGGAAGTTCATCACCTCGATGTCAAGTCAGCCTTTCTGAACGGTGAACTAACAGAGGAGGTGTTTGTGTCACAGCCGCCTGGTTTCGTCGTTAGAGGACAGGAGGGGAAGGTGCTTCATCTGAAGAAGGCACTCTATGGACTCCGTCAGGCTCCACGCGCCTGGAACGCCAAGTTGGACAGATCACTGCTGTCACTTGGATTCAGCAGGATCACATCTGAACACGCAGTGTACGTTCGTGGCAAGGGCAAATCAAGGCTTCTGCTGGGTGTGTATGTGGATGATCTTGTTGTCACTGGAGAGGATCAGCAGGAGATTGCAAGATTTAAGGAGCAGATGAAGAATCTGTTCAAAATGAGCGATCTCGGGATGCTCACTTACTATCTAGGGATTGAGGTTACCCAGAGCACTGGGAGAATCACGCTATGTCAATGAGCATATGCAGGCAAGCTCCTTGAGAGAGCAGGATTGGTCAACTGCACTCCAGCTCATGTTCCGATGGAAGCAAGGTTGAAGTTGAGCAAAGACAGTAGCGGTGAACCGGTGGACGCCACGATGTAACGATCACTGGTTGGAGGCTTGCGCTACCTTGTTCACTGGGCGAGACATCTCCTTTGCGAGGTTTCGTCGGCCTTCATGGAGAAGCCAACCATCGAGCACCTCGTCGCTGTCAGCGTTGCTCACATCGCTGGCACTCGTTCGTTCGCTGCGTCTTCACAAGCAGCGAGCTTGAGCTGGTTGGATACAACGATGCAGATTTGGCAGCGATCCGGATGAGAAGAGCACAACAGGAGCCTTTTCATGATCGAGGCAGTCTGTGACATGGCAGTCACAAAAGCGAAGTTGTGGCCCTCTCATCGTGTGAGGCGAGTATATGGCGCAAGCGCAGCTGCGTCAGGCGGTGTGGCTGCAGCGTCTCCTTGGCGATCTACTCGAGCAAAAGGAGCAGACAGTTCAGATCTTCATGGACAATCAGAGTGCGATTCAGCTGACAAAGAATCCAGTATTCCACGATCACACCAAGCATATTGACACTCGTTTTCACTACATCAGAGAATGCGTGGAACACGGGAAGGTCACCGTCGAGCACATTGGCACCACTGATCAACTCGCCGACATCTTGACGAAGTCACTAGGGCGTTCTCGCTTCCAGGAGCTTCGAGCACGGATCGGCGTCGTCAACATTACCGGCCACTGAACTTAGGGGGAGATTTGTTGAAATAAATTCAGTAGCCGTTAGAATGTAGTTTACAGTTTCAGAGTTTTAGGTTTAAGTGTCGAGTTTATTCTGTCAGAGTCTGTTTTTCTGTTGCTATTTTGTAGCTGGGCGCTGACGAGGTTTGTGCGCACGCCCTGGTCGTTAGGATCGTCGTGGGCTCGATCCGAGATGTGGGATGACACGTCTCTGTAAGGATCGTGGAGAGAGTCATGGCATGATTTTGTTTTTCTCTGAATAAAAGGAGATAGAAGGCTGAAAAGCAGCAAGAAGTACGCTGCACAAAAAAAATGTGTCTCTTTCTCGCACTTTCCTGAGTTCATCCACTGTGATCGCGTGTGTGTTGGTAGGTTAGGCCCTGACACCCCCACTGCTGCCGGGCGGCGTGGCGCCACTGCCGGCACACGGAGCGAAAGCGGGCGCGGTCGGCCAAAGACGGCACGCGGCTCAGGATGACGCCGCATATCTCCGACGAGAGGTTCGACCAGCCGCGCGCCGCCGTGGAGGTGCGCGTCCGTTTGCTCGGCCTCGCGGCCATGGCGTCGTCCTCCATTGCACTGGCAGAAACGATTGATGCCAGGCGTGAGTGACTGCTATTTGACAAGAGGGATTCCGGCCGGCCCAATCGAGCTCGAACTCGGATTGTCACACGCCACACACTCCGATATTCGATAATCCCATGTGATTGCCACCGAGTCGAATTCCCAGTCGGACTGTTCTTCACCTGTTCTTCACAATTCAACAATAAACACTAGTAGTAGTTGTCAAGCTTCATGCACTAGCCCACGCAACCAAAAGTCCGAACTGATGGAAAGGGCTAGTGCAATTCACTTATACACTTTAACACCCCCTCTCGCGTGTGGCGAGGAGAAGTCAGCACGTGCAACCGGAAGAGCGACGGCACGCGAAACTCACGTATGACTCAAGAGGCCTATACGTGGACACAGAGGGGTCAACAGCAATTTTAGGATAAATTGCGAAAGCCAGAACTCAAACTCGAGACCTTAGGCTCTGATACCATGTCAAGCTTTATGCACTAGCCAACGCAATCAAAAATCCGAACTGATGAAAAGGGCTAGTGCAATCCACTTATACACTTTAACAGTAGTCTATTTTGCCAAGGTAAAGATAATTTCATGTGTTGGTTTTGTATATCACTTTTATTCCCTATTCAATATACTACTAGTAAAAATGCCCGTACACACCGGGAGATGAAAATCATTTTCTATTATGTTTTTAATATTCTATATATATTTATTTTAATGAGCACACAATGAACCTATATTTTTATCTACTTTTCCTCTAATGTTTTATCTTTTTTTTTTTCGGTTCTTCCTCTCTCATGTGGCTCACTCCGTGACCACCATATCCCTCCTTATTCCTGAATCAAATTGCCAATGATGACCGACGGGCGTGGACATAGGCGGCATTAATAATTCATATAACATTATTGAGGTAATGATATGCTTGTTATATGCACTTTTATACTTAAATACGAAATGTGGTTATGCCGTTGTAACAAATTGACTGCAATTGTTTTTTGAAAGAAGTCCAGATAACCCCCTATGTATCAGGTTTGGAACACTAACCACCCCCAACTATTAACTAGAGCACTTAACCCCCTAAGTATCTAATACCAGCCAAATTACCCCCTCAGACCGACAATGGCTGTTTTGGGAGCGGTTTTGGTCTACGTGGACACTGGTTTTGGTCCACGTTTTTCTGGACGGCTTACGTTCTGCTTCTATGACGCGGCCACTTCCGCTGCCGCCCATCCGGGTGCCTCATCCAGGAGATGCCTAATGGTTACTCTAAGGTGACGTCGGTGGAGCACGTCGAGGCCGGTGACGATGCCATGGTGTACAGACTCTACAAATCCCTAGTAAACTCCGGGCTGACATTCAGCGCGATACAGTGGGCGTGCGGGTGGTTGGTGAGCGCCATGACCATTGTACCTACCTCCGAATGAACGGGGGTGAATGCTAAAACTGACAGAGTGGATAACGGCGAGCTTCTATGGCGGCGTTACGATGTCAACGACGCCCCAGCTGACGAAGCTCTTCGGCAGCGGCACGAAAGACATGCGTGTGATAAACATACTTATCCTGCCGAAGTCCAATGCAACATGATGATCCCGCAAGAGTGCTGCAGTGACACCATGTACGCGCCATGGTCAAACACAGCCACGCCGATGCGGCTACCTGCTACTTTCTTTTTGCCCACGTGCACACGACGCAGCACACCGGGCATACGCACGTCCGTGAACAGCACCCCACACACCCGAGCTATGCACAGTGCTTCTTACGAGTACAGGAGACGTCGACAATAGCCATGCACTGCCAGTGTGCTTCTTACAGTAGCACAGGGAATGGGTGTCTCGGCACCAGCGATGGCATCTCTCTGAAGGGAATATGCCCTGAGAGGCAATAATAAATTGTTTATTATGTGTATTCCAAGTATATGATAGATGTTTATTTTGCATGCTATAATTGTATTAATACGGAAACGTTAATACATGTGTGTTTAATAAACAAACAGAAAGTTCCTAGTTAAGCCTCTCTCATAAACTAGCTCGTTGATTAACAAGATGATCAAGGTTTCCTGATCATGGACATTGGATGTTGTTAATAACGGGATCACAACATTAGTGTAATGATGTGATGAACATTCATCCGAAGTATAGCATTACGATCAAAGTCATTGAGTTTATATTGCTATAACAACTTACGAAGTGATCCTAATCCTTAGACCATGAGATCATGTCAATCACTAACACCGGAAGAGTTTCTTGATAACATCAAACGTCACACCGTAACAGGGTGATTATAAAGATGGGTTCAGAACTAATAAAGTGTTATGTTGAGGCTCATGGATCGAGAGTGGAATTTGTTCATCCCGATGACGGATAGATATACTGGGCCCTCTCGGTGATATCACATTGATTAGCTTGCAAGCAAGTGATTTGATCACTAGAATGTTATATCACAGAACGAAAAGAGTGCATGTCGATGCGAGATCAAACTAGGTATGGAGATACCGATGATCGAATCTCGGACATGTAATATATCGTGAGACAAAGGGATTAAGATACTAACGTAAAGGTTCACGATCACAAGAAAGTCATCGTTGAATGTGTGGGAGTCAAGATGGGTCTCCGGATCCCTTCGATTATTGATCGAGAGGGTCTCGATCATGTCCGCATTATTCACGAACCGTAGGGTGACACACTTAAGAGACACCGACATCCAATTGGAGCAAAAGTTTCATGCCGAAGAATAAACAAGCGCGAATTTATTTCACTAGATACCAAAGCAGTTTTGGTGAAATTGCATAAAGTGGTTATGCATGTGAAATAGAATTCTAGCAAGGGGTTATTTGTGAATGTTTGTCATTAAAGTAATTGACAAAATACTGAATAAAATAAAAGAGGTTTATTTAATGAGAAATTGCATTAAATTTGGTGGAAATTTAATGGGATTTTGAGTGGGTTTTGAGTGGAGAATTTTGAAGGGCCATTTTGTGAGTGGAGTGTCCACCCACATGAATGAGGAGAGGGGGGCACCCTCCATGGCGGCGGCCATGCCCCTTGGGTTGCCCCCTCTCCTATAAAAGGCCCCTCCTCACTTCTCACTTACACCTCCTCGTGAAGGATCTCTCTCCCCTCTAGAATTTATCCCCATGGTCTCGGACTAGCGAGATACATGTTCCCGGTGGCTTTCGGAAAGAGTTGTGCTTCGCTGCATCGCTGGGCGAGGAGGCGGAGGTTGCTCGGTGCCTCGAACGTGTGCGAAGCACGGATGCGCTTCGATTTGGCGCTAGGACTTCCTCTCGATCTTGAGATCGGCAAGAGATCGTCTACATCAACCACGAGTTGAACTCGTTAAGCTTTGTCGGTCTTCAAGGGTATGTTCTCTACGGATATACATCCGCCCGTTGTTTGTATCTAGTATAAATAGATCTTGGTATATAGTTCACTTCGTAGGAAAATTTTTGTTTTCTATGTTGCGAACCCTTCAGTGGTATCAGAGCCGGATCTATGCGTAGATACTTTACACGGGTAGTACACATATGAGTATGTGGGCGATGATGATCATGTTGTTGCTCCTTTCTTGTGATTTTGGATATTGGTGGCATAGTGGGATGAAGCGGCCCGGACAAACTTTACATGTCCTCGCACATGAGACCTGTTCCACGCTTGACATGCAACTAGTTTGCATAAGTGGCTAGCGGGTGTCTGTCTCCTACTATAGTCAATATCTATTTTGCAAGCGAGTTGTCAACAATTTGATTATCCTCGTTAGTTCATGTTCAGAGTAAGAACGGTTCTATCTCGAAAGCCCTAAGCCACGTAAAACTTGCAATGGATAAATTAGAGGCGTCTAGTTTAGATTGTTCTTTGGGCTAGTGTTATGATATGGTAGTGTTGTAAGTAGAAGTATGAGATGATACTCTTGCAACACACATAGCGTGTAAAATCCATAGACTTTGGATTTACACATATAGGTATGATAGTGATCATACCACGATGCACATGATAGAGATCATCTGCGGGAACCATATAATTTCACTAATAAACATATGATGTTTGATTGCATCTTATATTGCTTGTTTAGCGCTTTGTTAAGCATAATAAGATGATCCCTCATTTAAATATCAAGATAAGAATGTGTTCTTCCTTTAGTATGCACCGATTATGTTTTCGTCGCTCCAAGACATCACGTGATGATCGGGTGTTCTTGGATCCTCGACCATACTTCGGGTGTAAAAGCATTACATAAATACTAAGGTTCTAACTTGGCGAGCCTAGCATGTGACATGGCCTCGGAACACGATCGAAAGGTTAAGCATGAGTCATATAGTTGATATGATGCCCATTTGATGCTCGCCTTTGAAGCTATACCGACTCACGTGATGATCGGACTTGGTGTAGTGGATTTGGTTCATGTAATCACCAAAAGGACACGAGGGATGTCGCTTTTGAGTGGGAGTTCATTCGTAATATAGATTAGTTGAACTCAATCTATCATACACTTAGTCTAAACTTTACAAATTCTGTTGTAGATGGCACCACCTTTTAATTTCAATGCGTTCATGGAGAAAGAAACTAGCAACGACGGTAGCAACTTTCTTGAATGGGCCATGAATTTGAGGATTCTCCTCTCTTTGCACAAAAGCAATATGTGCTAGAAGCGTTAGGCCCCACCTTTGATGATGCCCCGACGAGGAGAAGAATGTCTATCGACTCGTCGGAGGACCACAACTTAGTTCATTGCGGCATATTGTATGGGCTAGAGCCGAACTTGAAAGCGTTTCAAAACGGCAATGCATTTGATACAATGGGTGAGTTGAAAATGATTTTCGACACACATCTCAGTAGAAAGCTACAATGCTTGAAAAGTTCTTTAGTCGCATGATGGAAGAGCACACTCCGTTAGTGAGCATGTACTCAAGATGTCGGATTACGCCGATAAGCTTGTGTCCTTGGGAATAACGATTCCCATTGACTTAGGCATCCATCGTGTTCTGCGGTCTCGCCACCTAGCTATAAGAGCTTCGTGATGAACTATAATATGCAAGGCATGAAGAAGTCTCTCCCGAGCTTACATCAATGCTTAAAAGCTGAAGTGGAGATCAAAAGGAACATCAAGTGTTGATGATCAATAGGAACACTGGTTTCAAGAAAGACAAGAAGGAAAGCGGAAGGAAGTAAGGCGGCAAGCACTGTTGCACTGAAAAGAAACCCGAGTTGGACCTAAGTCGTCCGAGTGCTACTATTTTAAGTGGATCGCCATTGGGCATAGCGCCCCAAGTATCTGGCAGACAAGAAAGCCGGCAAGGCAAACAAAGGTATATATGATATACATGTTATTGATGTGTACTTGACTAGTGCTCGCAGTAGCACATGGGTATTTGATACCGGTTCAGTTGCTAATATTTGTAACTCGAATCAGGGGCTGCGGAACAAGCGACCGCTAGCAAGGGGTGAGGTCAAGATGCGTGTCAGCAATGGATCAAACGTTGATGTGATCGCCGTCGGAACACTGCCTCTCCACTTACCGTCGGGATTAGTCATAAACTTAAATAAATGTTATCTGGTGCCTGCACTGAGCATGAACATTGTATCTGGATCATGTTTGATGCAAAGTGGTTATTCATTTAAATCTGAGAACAATGGTTGTTCCATTTATATGAATGAAATCTTTTATGGTCATGCACCGATGATGAATGGTTTATTTCTGTTAGATCTCGATGATAATGTTACACATATTCATAATGTTGATGCTAAAAGGATTAAACTTAATAATGATATATCCGCATATATGTGGCACTGCCGTCTAGGTCATATTGGCATTAAACGCATGAAGAAACTCCATTCAGATGGACTTTTGGAATCACTTGATTATGAATCATTTGATACATGTGAGCCATGCCTTATGGGCAAGATGACTAGAACGCCGTTTTCCGGTTCAATGGAGCAGGCGGATTTATTGGAAATCATACATTACGATGTATGTGGTCCAATGAGTGTGTCATGCCCAGGTGGATATCGTTATTTTGTTACTTTCACGGATGATTTGAGTAGATATGGTTATATCTACTTGATGAAACACAAGTCTGAAACCTTTGAAAAGTTCAAGGAATTTCAGAATGAAGTTGAAAATCATCGTAATAGAAAGATCAAATTTCTACGGTCTGACCGTGGAGGTGAGTATCTAAGTTACGAGTTTAGCACTCACATGAAAGAGTGTGGAATTGTTTCACAACTCACACCCGAACACCACAAATGGTGTGTCGAACGTCGTAATCGCATTTTATTAGATATGGTTCGATCTATGATGTCTCCGACGGACTTGCCGTTGTCATTTTGGGGTTATGCACTAGAAACCGCTACATTCACTTTAAATCGGGCACCATCTAAATCCGTTGAAAAGACACCGTATGAATTATGGTTTGAAACAAACCTAAGTCATCATTTCTTAAAGTTTGGGGTTGATGTTTATGTGAAGAAACTTCAACCGGATAAACTCGAACCCAAAGCGAAAAATGCGTCTTCATAGGATACCCTAAAGAAACTATTGGGTATTCCTTCTATCACGCATCCGAGGGCAAGGTTTTGTTGTTAAGAATGGATCCTTTCTAGAGAAAGAGTTTCGCGAAAGGTGTGAGTAGTCGGAAGGTATAACTCGAAGAGGTTGTGGAACCTTCTCTTCAAAGTATGGCGAGTAGCGCAGCGGAAGTTGTTCGGAGTTGGCTCCACTTGAAGAGGAACTAATGATAATGATCATGAAACTCCGAAAGAGAGTACTACCAACCTCGCAGTCAAACAGACGTGCAGCCTCGAGTCAGATGCGGAAATCTGTCATAAATTTCATGGTTGATGAAAATAATGACCGCGACGTATGAAGAAGCAATGATGAGCCCGGATTCCAACAAATGGTTAGAAGCCATGAAATCCGAGATGGAATCCATGTATGAAAATCAAGTTTGGAACTTGGTGGAATTACCTCACGACCGAAAGGCCGTGGAGAACAAATGGATTTTCAAAAGGAAAGCGGATCTTGATGGTAATGTGACCATCTATAAAGCTCGACTTGTCGCAAAGGGGTTTCGACAAATTCAAGGAGTTGACTACGATGAGACTTTCTCTCCGTAGCGATGCTAAAGTCGATTAGGATTATGTTAGCAATTGCTGCATATTTCGATTATGAAATATGGCGATGGATGTCAAAACCGCGTTTCTCAATGGTAATATTGAAGAAGAGTTGTATATGATACAACCAAAGGGTTTTGTCAATCCTAAGGATGCTAACAAGGTGTGCAAGCTTCATGATCCATCTATGGATTGAAGCAAGCATCGCGGTTGGAATCTCCGCTTTGATGAGGTGATCAAAGAGTTTGGATTTGTCCAAACTTATGGAGAAGCTTGTATTTACAAGAAAGTGAGTGGGAGCAATGTGGCATTTCGATATTATATGTGGATGACATATTATTGATCGAAATGATATAGAACTTTTAAACAGTGTTAAAAGTTATCTAAACAAAGAAATTTTCAATGAAGGACCTAGGTGAGCGTCATACATATTAGGCATAAAGATCTATAGAGATAGATCTAGGCGCCTAATAGGGCTATCGCAGTACATACCTTGATAAGATTTTAAAGAAGTTTAAAATGGACGGAAGTAAGAAGGGTTCTTACCTATGTTGCAAGGCAAGACATTGAGTAAGACTCAAAGTCCGGCTTCGGAAGAAAGAGATAATGGACAAAGTCCCTATGCCTCACCATAGGCTCTATAATGTACGCCATGCTATGTACAAGACGGATGTGGCACACGCTATTAGTTTGACTAGTAGGTACCAATCGGATCCAGTTCGAACATTGGATAGCGGTCAAGAATATCCTTAAGTACTTAAGAAGAACTAAGGATATGTTTCTTGTATCTGGAGGTGAAGAAGAGCTCGTCGCTAAGTGTTATGTCGACGCTAGCTTTGACACCGATCCGGATGAATCTAAGTCTCAATCCGGATACGTATTTCTCATGAATGGCGGCGGTTAGTTGGAGGAGCTCCAAACAACTGTGGTAGCGGGATCAACAACGGAGGCGAATATGTTGTCGCCGAAGCGGCTCGAAGCGGTTGGATGAAGGAGTTCATATCCGAACTAGGAGTTGTGGCAAACGCGTTGGACCCAATGGTGATCTATTGTGACAACAATGGTGCCATTGCCAATGCCAAAGAGCCAAGGTCTCACAAGCATTCCAAGCATATTAAGCGCGGTTTCACTCCATCCGATCATGTCAAGGATGGAGATATAAAGATTGTAAAAGTACATACGGATCTCAATGTAGCAGATCCGTTGACTAAAACTCTCCTAGAGCAAAACATGATCAACACGAACTCAATGGGTGTTAGATATATCACTATGTAACTAGATTATTGTCTCTAGTGCAAGTGGGAGATCAAGGAATATGCCCCGAGAGGCAATAATAAATTGTTTATTATGTGTATTCCAAGTATATGATAGATGTTTATTTTGCATGCTATAATTGTATTAATACGGAAGCGTTAATACATGTGTGTTTAATAAACAAATGTAAAGTTCCTAGTTAAGCCTCTCTCATAAACTAGCTCGTTGATTAACAAGATGATCAAGGTTTCTGATCATGGACATTGGATGTTGTTAATAACGGGATCACAACATTAGTGTAATGATGTGACGAACATTCATCCAAGTATAGCATTACGATTAAAGTCATTGAGTTTATATTGCTATAACAACTTACGTGATCCTAATCCTTAGACCATGAGATCATGTCAATCACTAACAGGAAGAGTTTCTTGATAACATCAAACGTCACACCGTAACAGGGTGATTATAAAGATGGGTTCGAACTAATAAAGTGTTATGTTGAGGCTCATGGATCGAGAGTGGAATTTGTTCATCCCGATGACGGATAGATATACTCTGGGCCCTCTCGGTGATATCACATTGATTAGCTTGCAAGCAAGTGATTTGATCACTAGAATGTTATATCACAGAACGAGAAAGAGTGCATGTCGATAACGAGATCAAACTAGGTATGGAGATACCGATGATCGAATCTCGGACATGTAATATATCGTGAGACAAAGGGATTAAGATACTAACGTAAAAGGTTCCGCGATCACAAGAAAGTCATCGTTGAATGTGTGGGAGTCGATATGGGTCTCAGATCCCGCTTCGATTATTGATCGAGAGGGTCTCGATCATGTCCGCATTATTCACGAACCGTAGGGTGACACACTTAAGAGACACCGACATCCAATTGGAGCAAAAGTTTCATGCGAAAGAATAAACAAGCGAGAATTTATTTCACTAGATACCCAAAAGGTTTTCGGGTGAAATTGCATAAAGTGGTTATGCATGTGAAATAGAATTCTAGCAAGGGGTTATTTGTGAATGTTTGTCATTAAAGTAATTGACAAAATTCTGAATAAAATAAAAGAGTTTTATTTAATGAGAGATTGCATTAAATTTGGTGGAAATTTAATGGGATTTTTGAGTGGAGAATTTTGAAGGGCCATTTTGTGAGTGGAGTGTCCACCCACATGAATGAGGGAGAGGTGGGGGCACCCTCCATGGCCGGCGGCCATGCCCCCTTGGGTTGCCCCCCTCCCCTATAAAAGGAGCCCCTCCTCTCACTTCTCACTCACACCTCCTCGTGAAGGATCTCTCTCCCCCTCTAGAATTTATCCCCCATGGTCTCGGACTAGCGAGATACATGTTCCCGGTGGCTATTCGGCAAGAAAGAGTTGTGCTTCATTGCATCGCTAGAGCGAGGAGGCGGAGGTTGCTCGGTGCCTCGAACGTGTGCGAGCACGGATCTGCTGATTTGCGGCGCTAGGACTTCCTCTCGATCTTGAGATCGGCAAGAGATCGTCTACATCAACCACGAGTTGAACTCGTTAAGCTTTGTCGGTCTTCAAGGGTATGTTCTCTACGGATATACATCCGCCCGTTGTTTGTATCTAGTATAAATAGATCTTGGTATATAGTTCACTTCGTAGGAAAATTTTTGTTTTCTATGTTGCGAACCCTTCACTCTCTTGCTTAAACCATTGTCCACATGGACCAAAACCGCTTTTAAAACAGCCATCATCGGTTTGAGGGGGTAATTTGTCCGGTATTAAATACTTAGGGGGGTTAAGTGTTCCAGTTAATAGTTAAGGGAGGTTAGTGTCCAAAACCTGAAATATAGGGGGGTTATTTGGACTTCTTTCTTGTTTTTTCTACGAGGGCTCTCTGACGGGGAGCATGACTAGCTTGATATTTCTTTTTTTGAACGGATGAGGCCTGAAGGCCCCGGAAGCAAATATTATAAAAAGCGTCAGTACAAGGTTACATTGAGGACCTTATCAAACCAGGAAATAAAAAAATAAGCCTCAACTTTTGCTAAAAGGACCCTAGAACAAAAGATAAAAAAGCAATCAGGTCCTGGGTCGCCTCCGCCGCAGCCATAGGACCGACGAGACTGGGCACCTGCGCCGCCACCGGGGAACTTGCCACTTGGGGCGTCGCCGGCGATGGATCCCATCTCTCGGTCGATGAAGATCCTCCACATCTGGAGGAAGAATATGCACTGGCTTTCACGCCCGTGCCAGGAGCGGCTCCATACGCCAAGGATAACGCCGGCAATAAGCTGCCGCCGCTTGGGAGCTCCAAGATCAGCTTCCAGCGTGCACCGCTGCTGCACGCCAACGTCTCGCCGGAGAGGAAACCGACCGGCCACCATCCTCTTCTTCCCTTCCTGTCTGCCACCACGGCCACAAGGGAGGCCATCAGAGGGGTCACCCACCGACTTCCTCCGCATGAGCCCATCCTCCATCCGAGCCGTGAGGGCAACCCGCCACTCCTTCTCCTCCTCGCCTCCACGGCCGGCCAGGAGAAGCAAGCCCGCACCAGTAGCTCCGCCGCATCGGTCCTCCCCCTCGCCACCACGGCCGGAAAGGAGCACCAACGCCTCAGAGCCACCCCACACCACCCGACGGTCCACGACCACTACCTTATTAACGGAGACAGATGACCAGCTTGATATGGCATCCTCTTTCTTCTCCAAAAGCTCCTTGTGTCGCCAATCCTCTCCATCCATCGACCTACACCCCTCTCGCCATCCTCTGTCTAACCTCAACTTCATCCTTTTAGGGACAAGATCCAGTGACTACCAGCCGTGTGACGACATCGTGGAGACCCACATGTAATTTTTTAGTTTAGCAACATATTTAGTTGGCCTTTCGAAAAAAACATATTTAATTGGTCCGTGTGAAATAAAATGGACAATTTCCTTCCATCCGAAAATAAGAGTAGTATAATCCTTCTTGTCCTTTTTTTTCTTTTGGAGAAACGACATCTAGACGTTGTTTTATTTTTCATGTTGCTAGTACATGGTCGGCTGAAGTTGTCTCGTCCCGCCGGCTCCAGCTCCCTTCTTTTGCCGGTCGTTGTTGCTGCCTCCCCCTCCCATCTCCGCCACAGTCTCGTCCCCCCGGTGTCGGCTAGCCAGCGCTTCGATGACCCTCATGTCACTTTCTTCCTCTGTTGAAGACACCCCCCATGTGCATTCTTTGCTGCAATCTTGTCCCGACTCTCAAGCTATTATCAAATTTTAGAGTTGCTTGTTGATTTCAGAGGCAACTTGTTGATTCTAGGCAATCTGCAAAGTATATAAATTGGTGGATCTCGGTTTAAGAGAGCGATGTGGGAGTACTAGATAAACATAGAAGGGGCTTCTATCCGAATTGGGAGTCCGTGAGGAATCAATGAATAGAAGGGCGTGCACTGGGCCGGGCTGGCACAAAATTAGCGAGAAGTTTCTTTCACTTACCGGCGGCTCGGTGATAATATGTGGTTTGGGTGGGAGGGAAAATGGTTTAAAAAGTGTCGGAAGGAGGAGAAACACTCCTTCCTTTATTATTAGGTATAGATTTTTAACTTCCTCTTTAGTTTGCATTTGAATACTTTAATACTTTGGTACATAAAATTTCAGTACTCAATATTTTATTTATCTTCTTCGTTTTTATTTTTCACTCACTTATTCATTACTCTAGTTATTTGTTTGTTTGTCACTTGCATTTTGTTTTCAAATTTTCATATTTCATCAGTTTCCATTTTAGTATTCATTCATTCTCGATCTTAACAGTCTTGTTCTTAAGAGTCAATTGTTGATTCTTGAGAGTTTTGTTGGACCGGTCTTTTGTGTGGTTTCTTCGATCTTTGAGTGGGAGAGAGAAGTTGGAGAAGAAAGAGGAACATAGCGACAGAGTAGAGGAGTAGCATTTACATTCTTTCTCGATGATCTCTCTAAATAGTTTTGCTTATTTTCTTCACTATAATTTTCTCACTTATTTATCTCAAGGAAAGGGAAGTGGGAGAAGAAAGGGAATGAGAGCGAATGAGTGGTAGAGTAGCAATTTACCTTCATCGGCGTGAGCTTTTTATCTCATTAGACATCATTTGTTTAGTTGAATTGCTCAGTTTATCAATATATCCATCCTTCGTTGTCATTTTTTAGACCCATTCTTTAGTTTTGATTTTGTTTGTCTTTATTAATTATATTTCAGTCGTTTATAGATTCTGTTAGAAGGATGAGAGGGTAGGTAGCCTGCTGGAGTGTGTGGAGGGGAGATGATGTAGTGAGTAAGGTTGGGGATTTTCCAATCGACTTTCATGTAGTGGTTTAAGATATTTTTTCTTGCATCCGTTGTGATTTGCGGACCCACATGTTGTTAATTGCCAATGTGATTGTGTTCTAACTATATGTGAAAACTAAAACCCTAGGGATGTTTCGTGTTTGTCGGCAACTGAACTACTGAATCCACTTTTATATGCTAACGATGATGGTGTCATCGTAGGCATAGGCTTAGCTGAGATGATACCCAACCAATTTGATTCATCATTGATGGAATGCATCCTCTCACATAATGGCATAATTTCCTTCTATGTTTCTTATATGAGCATGACTTTTGTGTGGCCATCCCACAACTTAAGCTTGTTTTACTTCACCTTATGTTGTATTTTTGCTCATTCTTGATATACATGTAGGGATGTAGGTACTATTCAGTGGTTTGGTCATGTTTTTGTTGTTGGGGGCATACAAATGTAGTGACACATATGTTTTGATCATCCTAGCAATGCCTTCTTCTCAAAACAGGCGTTGGATGAACGGTTCTTGGAGAAGGAAAATGTTAGAGATGCTTTCAAGGTACTATTCAGTGGCTAGTGATGCTCAAGTCTTAGTGGTTGATGCACTAACCGAGTTTGGTAGAAAGTGAGGACAATTTATCGTTCATTGTTTTTAGGTAGCATACAAATAATGAAAAACCAAAATGTATTTATGTGAATGTGTTTATCTGAAGCCGATTGTTATTTGAGTGATGTTTAGGCTTCCTACGAAGAATTTGGGTCTCTAGTTGAGATATTGGTAACTAGTCTCACTTCTGCCAGAATTAGTTTTTAATCTCACTTCCATTAGCCCTTACGAGTCCATTTCTTTAGCTTTTAGTGCATTAAGTTACAAGTATCTATTTGTAAGCCGTCTTTGCTATGCTTTATGTTCACCCTTTGTTTTAGATCAATATTTAGTGCATGTTTATTAGGATGTAGTCTCATAGTTTTCAAGGTAGATTATCACTTCTATTGTACTTAAGTCTTTCTTCGTGTTCATTTTCATTTTCTGAGTCTTCTACATGCTCTTCAGAGTTGATTCTAGTGGAAAGGTACCCCTTAGGTTTTTAGTCCTCCTGCTGGCGATCGGCAGTGAGTCCCTGTACAACTTGTTTACCGTCCCGATCTCTGATCATCCATAACCCTCTCCATCACGGAGTCATCCTGTGGGATAAGGAAGGAGTAGGGATTCCGTTTCATCCCACTTGTCCCCTAATGTTAGGGTTTGCTCGGCACCAACACAGATCTTGCGAATCTAATGTGAGGTCGATGGCGAGCGGAAGCTCATGCAAGGTTGCACTGTTGGCTGGTGAGGCAAAGTCAAATGATATGCCGCTAGGGCATGAGGATCCGGAGTTCTCCGTGGAAGCCGGTCATCTAGGTTTGATGGGATCGGCTCCATGTTTGATCAACAAGCTCACAGTGAGGAGGATCGATGCTCTTATGATCGATGAGGATGATCCAGTTATTGCCAACAATGCTAGATGGATGGCAGTGGACAGAGTGTTGTGCCGTAAAAACTTCAGCCATCTTTCTTCATACATATGCAAAATGTATGGAATCCGATGTGTGAGATTAACATCCGTGCAACCGGTAAGAGTCGCGTTGTTATTCAATGTTATTGCCTCGGCGGTTGGGAAAAGGTGATGGAATTGTACAATGGTTTTTGTGTTCGGAAGCGGTGGAATTGAACTCCATGCCCATATGGATTCAGTTCCATAAACTCCCTCATGAATTCAGGAAGGAGGAGGTGATACAAACACTTATAGCTTGTGGCGAGGTTAAAACCCTAGGAATAAATCCCTCTAGAGTGTTTTGAAGTGATTTTGTGCGATCTCACATCATCTAGGATGTATGGAAACCCTGACCAGGTTCTTGTCCATATCATTAGGTGGTAAGCGAACTTTTTTCGCAGTGGTGTTTGAGAAATTGGGACGGTTGTGATTTGCTTGTGTCCTCGTAGGGCATGGCACAAAGACTGTGACAGTGGTGTCTATGATGATAAAAACCTGAAATATGGGGAGTGGATCTATGTGGCTCCTCCGTCTACTCATGGTCGTACTATAGCTACGCTTCGAGGTGGTTTATCGTGGAGGCCAGGGAGTCAATTTCATCCCACTGGGTCAGCGCGCTTCGGTGAGTGGCGAAGGCCATGGGCGTGGTGGTTCTGCTATGAACCTAGACCATGGGCATGGAGACTAGGTGGACGGGCCTGCAAATACAGGAAGATATTGAGGTGCGCGCAAGCTTTTGTGCTTTCAGCAATGTTAGAGGCCGAGAAGAGTGCGCACAAGCTTTTGTCCTTTCAGCAAGGCAATGATGGCTCTTCGGAGAAGCCTCTAGATCATGGTCTGTTTCTTCAAAAGTTCTTTTCCCTAATCTGTTTTGTATTAAGAATGATGAATCTTTGACGAAACTTCGTAAACGTGCATGAATTTCTATTATACTTGTATGTGTGTTTCATTTCTAGAACAAAAATTGTATGGATCATTTGAGTTTGTTCAAAATATTTTATCAAGTTCCGTTGCTGTTTGTTCATTTAGGTTTTTTAAAACAAAGGTTACATAGTGAAGATTCAAATTTGATTCATATATGTTAAGGTGAAGATTACGTCCACGAAATGAAAATATTAGATCCCTTGTGAAACTATCTGTGTAAAATGTGGATCTCTTGTTCTCTGCTTTTTTTGGATGTTTAACTATATCATGTGGAAACTTGTGTGCGTGAAATATATAAATACATTATTGCATGGATCTTTGTATGAATCTTTTATGGATCTATATATGAAACATCAAAGAACCTTGTTGTAAAAAAGGAGGAAAATAAAATGCAAAACAAACATGATTTGGGTAAGAATCTAAGGTACAACAAACATGAATTTGTGTGAATTTTTTGGATAATTATCCATCCGAGACAGAAATTTATGAATGATTTTTATTATTTTTATTTTATGGTTTGTCTCTCAAATATAAAATTAATCTGGACTAAAAAGCTTTCAAATGTTGTTAAGCTTGATACTTTAACTATGTAAAAGATGGCCTGAATCATGACGAACCTTGCGTGTGCTTGAATTTGTGATGAAACTTTTAGATATTAAATTACTTGTTTTTTTGGTACTAATTCATGAAGAAACTGAAAAATTGTGTCATTTTGTGTCAATTTGTATCGACCATCTTGACACTGTTTGAAAAAACATTGTGTGCAAAATATTTTGTGAAAGTAATTGTAATTAAAACTGGCTAATTAATAAATTAAACAAAGAATATTTTATTTATGTATAGTGAGGACAATTAGCGACAAAAATATGTGTGAAACCTGAAAATACTAGGGATTGAAAAGTAAAACTATAAACCACTTAAGAAGTGAGGTGGAATGGTCGTTCGAGCATGAATCTTTAAAAAATGTGGGGCAGAGATGGTGAGGGCCGGGTGGCCCAACATACATATGTTATCGCATTTCTCCACAATATTTTGCAAAGACTTCTTCCGCTACGAAACGTATGCTCAATAGTCGACTCGGCTAATTAGTTCCTGATTCCACTAGCAAGTGCATAAGAGCATCTCCACCACTCAGGCTGAAAATCGGACTTTTTTCGGCCGAACGGAACTAGTTTTTGGCCGGATACGCCCAGTTTCCCACTCGCGTACTCAGCCCGAGTTCTCAAGTTCGGCTAAAATTCATTAAAGATGGGCGAATTTCATTAAGTTCGGCGAATATAGGCAGATTACATCAAATTTAAACTAAACTACTATATAATAAACTTAAAGAAAGGCCGCCGCCGTGGCCTCCGTCGGAGCCTTCATCGTCCTACATGCCGAAGTTGTTGTAGAACGCCGTGTAGCCGGGGTCGGCGCGGCCGTCATCCTCGCCGTCGTCGTCGTCGTCGCTCGGCGGCTGTTTCTGGCTGGAGCTCCCCTGGCCTGGGTCGATGAACCTCCACGGCTGGTAGGATGAGCCTTCATCCTCGTCGTCATCGAGGACGTAGAGCGGGGCGTCCTGGTAGGCGAGCTTGCCCGTGGACAACGCCCGCCGCCGGGCCGCCTGCTCCTCGGCCTGCTGCTGCAGGTCGAGGATGCGCTGCCGCTCCGTCTTCTCCCAGTCCTTCCTGGACCATTCCAGGATGTCCGGCGAGGAGGGCTCCATCGGCGGCGTCTGCGGCGCCGTGTCGCGGAGCGACTGCTCCAGCGCCATCCTCAAGGCGTCGTCTTCGGGTGGCGCCGAATCTTCACTCTTGGGGCGGCGAAGACGCAGATGGCCGGTTGGCTCCCCCGTCGCCCGTGGCTCGCCGATGACGATGCCGCGCGAGAGTGTCTGCGGCGGCGAGGGACTCTTGACTGCGCATAGCCCCGGCGAAGGTGCTGTCGGCGTGCGCAGCGGTGCCGAGCTGGAGGAGTGGGATGCCGAGGTGGAGGAGGACGAGCTTGTTAGATGTATATATTTGTATATTGTAGTTTCCCCATATGTTAGGGGGTTTCCTGCATATTTGCACATGTACCTGTACTATATATTGTGGCCTTTGTGTAGGATTCGCAGCATAGAAAACAAAAAATTTCCTACGATGTGAACTATGTACCAAGATCTATCTATTAGATACAAACAACGGTCGGATGTATATCCGTAGAGAACATACCCTTGAAGACCGACAAAGCTTAACGAGTTCAACTCGTGGTTGATGTAGACGATCTCTTTCCCATCTCAAGATCGATAGGAAGTCCTAGCGCCGCAAATCAGCAGCGCATCCGTGCTCGCACACACGTTCGAGGCACCGATAAACCTCCGCCTCCTCGCTCCAGCGATGCAGCGGAAGCACAAATCTTTCTTGCCGAATAGCCACTGGGAACATGTATCTCGCTAGTCCGAGACCATGGGAAATAAATTCTAGAGGGGGAGAGAGATCCTTCACGAGGAGGTGTGAGTGAGAAGTGAGAGGAGGGGATCCTTTTATAGGAGGAGGGGGGCACCCAAGGGGGGTGGCCGCCGGCCATGGGGCTGCCCCTCCCCTCCTTCATTCATGTGGGTGGACACTCCACTCCCAAAAATCCATTCATATGCCTCCACTCAAAATCCCACTCAAACTTGCCATTAAATTTCCACCAAATTTAATGCAAACTCTCATTAAATAAAACTCTTTTATTTCATTCAGAATTTTGTCAATTACTTTAATGACAAACATTCACAAATAACCCCTTGCTAGAATTCTATTTCACATGCATAACCACTTTATGCAATTTCACCCGAAAACCTGTTTCGGTATCTAGTGAAATAAATTCCTGCGCTTGTTCATTCTTTCGGCATGAAACTTTTGCTCCAATTGGATGTCGGTGTCTCTTAAGTGTGTCACCCTATGGTTAGTGAATAATGCGGACATGATCGAGACCCCTCTCGGATCAATAATCAGAAGCGGGATCTGGAGACCCATACTGACTCCCACACATTCAACGATGACTTTCTTGTGATCGTCGGAACCTTTTACGCTAGTATCTTAATCCCTTTGTTTCACGATATATTACATGTCCAAGATTCGATCATCGGTATCTCCATACCTATTTTGATCTCGTTACCGACATGCACTCTTTTCTCGTTCCCGTGATATAACATTCTAGTGATCAAATCACTTTCTTACAAGCTAATCAATGTGATATCACCGAGAGGGCCCAGAGTATATCTATCCGTCATCGGGATGAAAAAATTCCACTCTCGATCCATGAGCCTCAACATAACACTTTATTAGTTCTGAATCCATCTTTATAATCACCCTGTTATGGTGTGACGTTTGATGTTATCAAGAAACTCTTCCGGTGTTAGTGATTGACATGATCTCATGGTCTAAGGATTAGGATCACTTCGTAAGTTGTTATAACAATATAAACTCAATGACTTTGATCGTAATGCTATACTTCGGATGAATGTTCATCATCACACCACCATTACACTAATGTTGTGATTTTTTTACAACATCCAATCCATGATCGTGGAAACCTTGATCATCTTGTTAATCAACGAGCTAGTTTCTGAGAGAGGCATAACTAGGAACTTTCTGTTTGTTTATTAAACACACATGTATTAATGTTTCCGTATTAATACAATTATAGCATGCAAAATAAACGTCTATCATATACTTGGAATACACATAATATACACTTTATTATTGCCTCTCAGGGCATATTCCCTTCACTTTGGCCCCCAGATAATACAAGTTGCATATTCCTGACATGGTATCAGAGCTAGGTTAGCATCCTCCTACTCGCAACTTCGTCGCTGCAGCCGCCATCGTCCCTGTCGTCGACGGCCTTGGCGTCGTCGCCGCCGTCGGTCGCCGCCCGTTCTGTCTGACCTGATCCCGATCCAGATCGGTCTCCAGATCTGCCCGTCGTCGCCTGCTCCTGTCGATTCCCTGAGGCACCAGATCGGTCTCTAGATCCGTTCTGTCGCCCGTTCTGTTCTCAGATCGCCAGATTCCCTCAGCCCCGGTTCAGATCGACACGCATCGTCGCCGCCCCCACCTCCCCACGTCGTCACTTGCGCTGGCCCTCGTTGCCTCCCCACCTCCCCCACCTCCCCAATCGGCTTGGGCCACCCGTTGCCTCCCACCTCCCGGCTCGTCCTGGCTGGGCCACCCGCCCACCCCACCCCACCTCATCGATGCGCGCTGCTCCACCCGCACCCAACCGCCAGATCGCTGCTGGCTGCTCGCTGCTTGTTGTTTCACTTCAGATCGCGCTGGCCGTGACCTCGGTCATCGCCGGCCGTCACCGCTGCCGGGAATCAATCCCTGGCGGTTGGAATTGGCTTCCCCCGGTCTTTAGGCACCGCCCCTTGTCCCGGTTAGCCGGAATTTGGCCAGATTTTGGCTGGTCTCTGCCTGCCGGTGCGGGTTGACCAGATTTGTTCCAAAAAAAATTTGAGAGAGAGAGAGATGTCTTCTGCATCGGGCTATGTTGCGATTCGTCGTTGCCCGGTGATCTTCGATGGCGCGAATTATCCTGATTTCGCTGCCTTTATGCGTGTTCACATGCGCGGTCTCCGTCTTTGGGGTGTGCTATCCGGCGAGGTCTCCTGTCCGCCGTGCCCCCTGCTCCTGTGGCTCCTCTTCCGCCGACGCCGATTGTTCTTGGTGCTGATGCTTCTCAAGAGGCCAAGGATGCTACTTAGAGTGCCGATGATAGTGTTGTTGCTGCTTATAAGCTGAAGTTCAAACAATACTCTGCTGATCTCGAGACCTATCGCCATGCTCTGACTGCCTACACTCAGTGGGTCGATGAGGATGCTCGTGCTGCTGCTGTTCTCACCTCCAGTGCTCTGCCCCAGTATGTTGTTGAGTTCATGAGTCTCCCTACTGTTGCCGCTTAGTGGGCACATCTTCGTCAGCGCTATCAGCCGTCTGGGGATGCTCTTTACCTGTCCATGGTTCGCCAGGAGCATGCTCTTCATCAGGGTGATTCCACTATTGACGAGTTTTATACTCAGAGTGCTGCTATCTGGCGTCAACTTGATTCTCTCTATACTGATGTTTGTGGCACATGCTCGTGTTGCCAGATTGTGCGCTCGGATTTGGAGTTTCACCGCATCTATGAGTTTTTTTCTCGGCTCCGCTAGGAGTTTGAGTCCCGGCGTGCTCAGCTGAATGCTCGTGTGAAAGAACATGTTGGCCCCCCCTGTGTGGTTTTGGTAATTAATGACAATATTTATGGACTAATGTGTGTATTAAGTTATACTTGTAGGATTTGTCCATTGGCATCGCTTGGAGCATGTGTTGGCTTCAAGGTCGATGAAATGCAAAGAAGATATGTTGGGCAAGCTCAATATGCGAGGTCGATGATGAGGAATTAGGAAAGGCGTTCCATCTTGAGAAGGGCAAGATCGTCTACATCGAGCTCAAGTGTTATGCTCAAGGCAAAGGTATAATCTTGATAGGTTTTCCCTCTTGCCGGTCTCTTGTTGTGTGTAGGAGACCGGGTTTAGGATAGATAACCGTACTATCAAGAGGTGCTCTCGTATGAGTAATTCGGTCACATCGTTCGAAGAGAGCTCAAACCTTTGCATACTTGCATCATCGTATTTGGTTGTTGTTTGATCTTATCCACGTGAGGATATAGAGCTTGTGGTAATCTCCATAACAAGCTCTTGTTCATCAAAATCAGATCTCCCATATATACCTTGTTGCGATTTTGATTTATGCGACTTTTCGGTTTCTCACCAAGTGAGATATCTCACATTATTCTACTTGATACTTTCTCACTTGGTGATAATGAATATTTCCACTTTTTATTGAGAAGGCCTTGTCATCCTTTATCCAACGCAATTGAAATCGGGTCAATCGGAGCTACCGTTTAAAAGTTATGACCGTTTGATTATTTGCCGTTTTTAATTCTAAAAGGAAAAAAGAAAAACAGTGTTTCTGGGCCGACCGGTACTACGGGCCCGATCGTGGCTGGCTGCGCAGCCATTCCTGTGGGCCGGTATCTTTTTCGTCCCTTGACGGACCGACGGTAATCTGCTTGGGTGGGCAGTACTACCGGTCGTCGATTTTCAGCCTTTTCAGATCTACTCGTCGTTGACCCATGCGGCGCTTCGCTCACACGTCCTCGCGTCGCGCCCTTCCCGCCCATGCGCTGCAACGCGTTCTTTGGTTGGCGCATCTTTGGCGCCTTCTTGCCCCGCGTGCGACTAAGCGCTCTTGCTCGCCTGCCCTGCCTCGCCGTGTACCGCCATGCACAGCCCGCCGCCTTCTTCCCGCTTGCATGCGCATTGCTGCTGCCCTCTCTGTGGCCCGTGCCCGCTTCGTGCTTCTTGGCGGCTGCACATTCTGCGGCTTAAGCGCGCATGCATCGCTCTTGCTGCTTTCTTTGCTCTGTCCACTTGGCACGCATGAGCATCTTGCTGCCATCTTCTCTCGGCGCCGCGACGGCCTCCAGCCTTTCTGCTTTTTCCTTGTAACATGCGGCACTACCGGTTAAATCCGGTAGTACCGGACCGCTCTAAATAACGGCTCAAATGGCTAGTTTTTCTGGGGCCCTATTTAAGGCTTTGTTCTTTTTTAGTTTTGATTGCTCCTCTATTATCTATTAGGCTAAACTTTGTCCACACTTGCTCTAGATCTTGAAGCTTGCCTAATCTTTTCCCTCCGATGATTCTTGCCCATATTTGAGTGGAAGAGAGAGGAGATCTAGCCCCACGTTTTGACCTAATCGAGTCATCTCTTTGTGAGTGCATCTTTGGGGATCTAGATTTTGGGGGATTTTGTGTCTCTCTTTGATTCCTCCTCTCTTGTTTCCCCAATAGCTTTAGTAGCTTTGTTGGAACTTGAGAGTGAGGGATTTGAGCATCTTTGTGGTGTTCTTGCCATTTGCATTTGTTGCATCGGTTTGAGTTCCCTCGGAGGATTTGGTTTGAGTTGCTCATTGGAGCTTGTCCCTCTTGGGTTCTTGGTACCCTAGATGGTTTTTGTGGCCTTGGTGGCATTGTAGCCTTGGTGGCATTTGTTGAGGCCTTTTGTGGCGTTTGTTGGGAGCCTCCAATTAAGTTGTGGAGTTGTGCCCCAACCTTGTGAGAGGTTCCGGTTGCCACCGACAAGTGCACCGATAGTGGAAGTGTGGATCGATCCCATTGGGGTGAGATTCACCGGAGAATAAGGGAGACATTTTGTGGCGTTGGTGGTTTGATACCACTCCCTCTCCAAACGAGACGTACTCCATGTTGGGAGGAACTCGGTAAAATATCGTCGTCCTCGCGTGCCTCGGTTATCTCTATACCCGAGCTTTTACTTATGCACTTTACATTGTGATAGCCTTCGTGCTTGAAGTAACCTATACCTTGTTATCACTTTGTTGCTTGTATTGCTTAGCATAAGTTGTTGGTGCACATAGGTGAACCTTAGTTGTTTCTAGGTTGTGCTTAACAAAGTAAACACTAGTTTTATTCCGCCTTTGTTGAGCTCCTCTAGGAAAAGTTTTAATCGCCTATTCACCCCCTCTAGGCGACATCCGTATCCTTTCATCGTGGTCGTGTTCCGCTCTCTGAGGTGTTGTCTGAGCTTCGAGCTGAGGAGACCTGTCTCCGTGGTGCTGGTCTTCTTGCGGTTCCATCTGTGCTTGCTACTCGTGGTCCTCCTATGCCGTCTGCTCCCTCGACTCAGCCGTGGTCCTCTGCGCCGCCGCCGATACTACCCACTCCTCCAGGTCAGGGTTAGAGTCGGCCTGCAGCCTCAGTGGTCGAGCGCCAGTGATCGTGGTCGTGGTCATCGTGGTTACATGTCACTGCTCTTACTATAACTAGGATGGCCACACTTGGGCCACCTGTTATACACGGGATCCCAGTTTCTGTCAGCAGCACCAGGCTCGTGGGCATTCGGCTCCTTCCGGATCTTCAGCAGTTGCTCTCTCCGATCAGGACATTATCAGGAGTCTGCGATGCGCTTGCTTTCTGAGCTCTTCTTCGACGGAACCTTTCTGGTTACGTCGATTCTCCGAACTTCTGCGACCACCACCTTCAAAATAGTCAGGTACGTCCCCGTGGTATCTGGATTCTGGAGCTTCTTTTCACATGACCTCTGAGTATTCTCTTCTGTCTGCTATTCATTCTCTCACTTCTCCTGTCCGTGTTCTCACGGCCGATGGTACCTCTCTTCATTTTCTAGTAGGGGCACTCTTTCTACTTCTTTTTTTGTCCCTGATATTTCTCATGTTCCTCGTCTTAAGATGAATCTGTTCTCTGCTAGCCAGCTTACTGACTCTGCTTGTAGAGTCATTCTTGATGCTGATTCTTGTGTTGTCGGGACCGTCCTCGAGCCCAGTTGGGCCTCAGGCCGTGACTATTCCGGACTTTGGGAGTTAGACTGGCTTCATGTTCCTTCCGCTGCCACTTCATCCGCCAGTTCTTCTCCGGTCGTCGCCTCTGCTACCAGCTCTTTTCAGCAGTGGCATCATCGTCTTGGTCACCTTTGTGACTCTCGTCTATCATCATTAGTTCATCGTGGTCTTCTAGGGTCTATCTCAGGAAATGGGTCTTTACATTGTCAGGGATGTAGGTTGGGCAAACATATTCAGCTTCCCTATCCTACTAGCGCGTCCGTATCTCAGCGACCTTTTGATTTAGTTCATTCCGATGTTTGGGGTCCGGCTCCTTTTGCTTCGAAAGGGGGCCATCACTAATATATTTTATTCATAGATGATTTTTCTCGGTACACTTGGTTGTATTTTATGCGCTCTCGCAGTGAAGTGCTCTCCATATATCAGCGTTTTGCGGTCATGGTCCGTACTCAATATTCTACACCCATTTGTGTGTTTCGTGCCGATTTTGCTAGTGAGTATATCTCCTCGACATCTAGTTCGGCCAAGGACGCCGGCCCGACCTGGCCGCCGGCGTCGGTGTGCGCGGAAAGTAAAGCCGCGGCATGTTCCCACGGTTGATGTGCTCCATCACCGCTGCGAGCGTCCAGCCTGGCGTGCTCCACCAACGCCGGCGGCCACCCGAGTTGTTGCGCTTCGGCGGCGACTCGTTCGGCGGCCCCTCATGGCGGGCGAGCTCCTGTTCGTGGCGGTCCGCGAAGAACCGCTCCCAGCACAGGAGGTTGTCTGCACTCTCGGCGTCGGAGGGGTCGTCCATGGCGCCGATGTACTCTTGAATATCGTACGACAGGTCCTTTGGCATCGGCGCCGACCGGATAGGGATGCCGTCGGCGCTTAGCTTCCACCCCGTAGGCATCCGCGTGTCCAGCGGTGCCATATATCCGGCGTCATAGAGCAGGCGTGCCTCCCAAGCCTGGAGGGTGCGCCGGCCGAAGCCGTTCGCCGCCGCACCATCGCTGGGCTACCGCTCGGCCATGGCTGGGAAGGGAAGATGTGATAGAGGGTTCGCCGGAGTTCGGGCTTGTGGGTTAGGGGAGTTGTGAGAGAGTGTGAAGATCTCCGACGAGGGGTGATGGCGCCCAATACTTGTCGTGGAACGCTTCATTGGAAACCCCAAGAGCACGGTATGATGCAGCACAGCAGCAAGTTTCCCTCAGTAAGAAACCGAGGTTATCGAACTAGTAGGAGGAAGGAAACGTCACACAGGTGTTGCTGGCAACGTGGAGACCTGCACAACACAAACTCAAGACTTTGCCCCCAACGAATCAGTAAGGTTGTCAAGCTCACCGGTTTAATGTAACAAAGGATTAAACATATGGTGTGGAAGATAATGGTTTGTAGCAAGTAAACAAGTAACAATGGAAGATGTATCAATGGTAAAGATTGGACCGGGGTCCATAGTTCACTAGAGGTGCTCTCCTTAAATAAACAACATGGCATGAAGGGTAAACAAATTACAGCGGGGCAATTGACAGGAACTGAGCAAGGCATAACAATGCAATTACTAGCTAGAAAGATCCTATGAGGTTGATTGGGCAATACAACAATATACATAGACCGTAATCCAACTGCATCACCCTCTCATAGAAGCATCACCACCTCCCTCCCATGGTAGCACCATCGCCGTCACCTTAAAATACGCCATCTTGGTCACTTGCAGCTCCGGCGATAGCTGCTGGTAGCAACACTCTGCCAATGTAATAAATCATGTTGATGTTGGTAGAATCCACGTCTTCAGTTGGTAGCAACGCCGGTCGTCGGCCGCAACACCCGCCGTCGCGAGTGGTAGCAACCCTGGGCGACGGACACAGCATCTGCCGCCGCGAGTCGTAGCAACCTCGGACACCGACAGAAGCACCCGCCGCCGCAGGTGGTAGCAACCCCAGACGTCGGTAGCAGCATTCGCCGTCGCAGGTCGTGGCAACCTTGGGCGTCGGTCACATCACCCGCCATCATAGGTGGTAGCAACCCCGGATGCTGGTAGATGGTAGCATCCCCGGGCGCCGGTCGCATCACTCGCTGTCGCTGGGTCATAGAAACCTCGGGCGTTGGTCGCAACACCCACCGACGCTCGTTGTGACAGTGGTCTTCGGCAGTGTGTGGTCAGAGGAAGATACGACATGGAGGGATAGGTGACACGAAGGAAAGAGGCCGGAGGTAGAACTTGTCATCGTGTAGGGAGCGCGTGGACAAGAAAGTGTCCGAGCGGCGCCGTAGGCTCTCATGCCTTTCCATATCCATGGCGGTGTTGGGATTTTTTGGGTCGTGCGCAAGAGAAAGGGATAAAGGAAAGAGAAGTGAACGGGTGCAGGAGGAAGACCCGAAGAGAGAAGGAAGACATGGTGGCCCCCACCCGTCGCTGCCTCACCCGCGCGGAGGGCGTGGCAAGCTTTGGAGACCGGAGGTTGCGAGCCTGCGGGGGGATTGAATCATTTTCCATTAAGAAAGCCCTCAATAAGGTATAACGCATTACCACACAAAGTCGCTGCTGGAAATGTCATCTTACAATGCACGCTCATCACATAAAAATAACACCCAGACATCTACAAAGAATAACCACACCAAGTAAAAAAAGAAACTAAAGAAAATGTTTTCCAAGGCTTGATTTCAGACATAGGGCACCACAGGATTAGGCCCCATTCCGCATCGGAGTCCTCGCGGAAAATGTTGTCACGACGAATCCTACAAGGAGGGAAACGTCACCCACGAACATCATCATCATCGACACCGATGAACCGAGAAGGGCTTTAGCCCATATCCATCCATATCTCTCATCGCATCGGCCCAACCACATAGAACATCCCCAATTTCTATGTGTCCCCTATAAGCCAGCCTCCCTAGGTGGCCGAGCAGGCGCACCAAAGCAATACGCCGAAGTCTAGGAGCTAGCAAAAGAAGCGTCGCTGAACAATCGATGTAATACTATCGACTACACCACCTCCAGAGAAGCATCAAGAAAATCCATACTAACAGGACCCTCTTCACTGTCGATGGATGCCGGTTGGCCGAGGGGATCTTTGGCCGGATTGTACCATGTCGACAAACGAGCACCACCTGCAGGTCAGGGGAAGGGTAAGGGGTGTCGCGAGCCCATGCGTCGGCCTAGCAGCATGGAGTCACCCGGCCTAGACCCCCGCCAACCCCACCCGCCGGGAACTTCGTCGGGCAGGCAACACCTCACCTACATGAGGATGTACGACCTCTAGATCCAGATGTGGAGAACCACACGCAGGATACTACTTTTCGCATGGGGATGGCGCTTGCTGGAGCACGACAGTGATGTGGGAGATCGTACTCACCGCACGGGGATGGTGCTTGCTGGAGCACGATGACAAGGCAGGAGCTCAAGTCTTGAGACGAGGCTCGCCAGACGGGGAGCCAGGGAGGATGGCTGGATGGACAGAGCTATGTTGGGAAGGCAAGAACGAAAAGGAGACAGGAATGCCCCGCCCAAGACTATGACGGAGGCAAGCGGCGGCTTGGGTTTGGGCCCCGGTGTCGCCCGAGAGCATACCTGGCCATCGGGTCGGGCTTTGGCGGGCCGACCTGTAGCCCATGACAAAAACACGGGACATGCCCGATTCGGCCCGTGGCGTGCCGTGCCCGTGCAACGCCGGGGCCGTGCCCGCGAAGCACGTGGGGCGGCCCAGCATGGCTCGTTTATCATTTGTCCGCAGGGATTTTTTGGAATATAGACGCAAAAAGGAAGTGTGGCTAGGGTTTGGGCCCCTGTGTAGCCCGAGAGCATACCCGGCCATCGGACCGGCCCGCAGCCCGCGACAAAAGCACGACACATGCCCGTGAAATGTCGGGACCATGATCTCAAGTACGAGGGCCAACCCGGCATGACCCGTTTAGCATGTGTCTGCCGAGTGTAGGGCTCATGAAATGACGGGCTGTGTCGGGGCCACGATCTCAAGCACGCGGACCGGTCCGACACGACCCGTTTAGCATGTGTACGCCCGTATTTTTCGGGATATAGATGAAAAAATAAAGCAATGGAAATCGAACTCTCCCGCGCTCCACTTGAGCGCTAGACCACCAAACCTTAACCGATACACTACATTCTTTTTAGAAGGGCTGTCAAGCTTTATTTATCAGTGATAATGTTTACAGGAACTGTTATATCATAAGGAATAGAAAGCCAAATGTATCGACCTGCTAAACTAGATAAAACATGCTTGGCCAAGCTGTGGGCTTCAAAGTTTGAAACCCTGCCCTCAAACACAAAGGTGCATTTGTTGAGATGTGCTGAACGGACTTTGATCTCTTGTAGTATTGCACTATTCTTCCCTAAGGATCCTTCAGATATCTCACCCACCGCCTGCTTGTAGTCAGAGGTCACTTGAATACTAGTAAGGTCACACGGGAGGCAGTCTCCACCGCATGTTAACTTATTCAGTTCAACGGTTTCCTCACTATTGGGATTGAACTATTGCTTATAGAACTCCAGTTTTGAAGCAGCAAACTGAAGACCGAAATGATCCGCCCTAATGTTCGAATTCTCAAGCGTCTCTTATGCAATTGTCCAACAGAAGAAAAACATGCTATAATCCAAGTGTGCGTCATCGAGTAGTACTACAGTCTGATGATTGGTTCCAAAATATAGGCCCAAGTTGGTAGAGCAACACGGACTATGTTCAGCACTCCACCATTATTACAGGACACGGTGAGATTTCTGTTCTAGGCCAAATTCCAGTCAAGTATTGATATTCAGATTACAAAAAACAGTACACCTAGCTACAGACACCTCCTTACACCATCATCTGAGCAATGTCCTTCCGGAAAACGCCATCCATCATGTCTTTCCTTCTGGCAGTGACGGACGGGAACGGCGAGGAGGAGATGCGCCTGCACTGGTTGCTCGCGCTGATCCTGGTGGACTGCATCATCGTGGGGAGGATGGGGAAGGACTTGGGCCGGATGTTCAGGGGCGAGAACAGCATCTTCCCGCTGGAATCGTGCGTCGACGTCTTGGAGGCGGGCTTCTGGGCTCCCGTGGCCTTGTTCATGGTCGAGAGATGCCTGAACTGCTCTGGTCCTGGAGGATGGGGGCGAATCTGTGCTGATGGCTTCATGCGGTCAAGCCAGCGGAGGACTGCATTGCCCACGTTCCGGCCAACTTCCAAGTCCCTCTCCTGAATTTTCTTGTGCACTGAGACCGCAACGTCAAAAATTGTACGTGTTCGCCTGCATAACATGGAGAAGAAAATGATCAGATCAATCTTGATTGTTCGCTAGAACTGAAAACTGACATAAGTGTTATTTTGGTCCTAAAATGTACTCATAATCATTTAGGAAATCCATGGTGAGTGTCGATGGCAGGTAGTCCATCACTAGTTCTGTTCAACTATCCTGAATCAAAAGGAGAACATTTTTATATCTCTCATAACTGGCCATCTGGATTCTTTACAAAGACAGCTATGGCCAGATTTAGTATGGAAGACAGCATCAGGTTTACGAGATAGTACAGGACATGGCACCAGATTCAGACACCCTGGAGTTGAATAAAGACCAAGTGATCAAAATATACCACAAAGCTGCTGAAAAATTCATAAAAGGACCAAGGCCAACACCGGAGACTGGCTGGTATGAGAAGATGGCAGTTTGATCATGATTATCTGGTCGCAAGTATTCAGAGAGAATAAGGTAGGAGTAGAACAAGCGCAAACAATATTCTACTTACAAGGAGAAACGTGTCTCATTAAAGAGTTTGTTTGCTAATGTTTTATGTTTCACAACTGTAGTCTAAAGTAACTAGGTAACCCAAACAAAAACAAGTAAGCAGTCAAATGAACTCAAACTTTGCTCAACTCCAACTGAGTGCGTTTTCAAGCAGATAACAGGAACGCCTTCCTATCTTCTCGTCTAGGAGATTTTATGTTGGATAGCTTGTACTATGATAATAGACTCTTGGAATTTGGTCTGTTTAAGGAAATGAAAGGTGCACGGAGAACTGAAAATCCGTCGCAGTACGGCCTCTACACGAGTAGCTAGAAGCACGTCCTATCATACTTACTAGCAGCAACAAGGCAGTCTAGCTGCACGTGACGGCAGCTTCACCGCGGATTCTGAGCCGAAGCTTCCCCTAACCTGAAGCGAGCTCTTACCCGTTGGTCTTGCTTCGCACAGTGCATGGTTCGCTGGTCAAGCACAGAACGACGGCACGGATTAAGCAGGGGCAGAGCGCTGGGTGGTTCGAGTGAACGAAATCGGTGGCGCAAGACAGCATCGGCAATGAAGCAGCGGGAACAGAACAGAGGCCACGAAGGGGGGGCTAGGTAGCTGGACGAGGGGCGCCGGGAGGGAACAGACCAGACAGAGCCTTCCGTCGTCCGGAGGGGAGGGGAGGGGAGCAGAGGGAGTGGAGGGGGATTGATTTACCTGTAGACGAAGTCCCGTATCCTGGGGTGGTTGGGGCCGATGAGGCGGCGCTGGCCGCGGAGCGCGAGGCGGTAGGTTCGCCTGAGGCCCAGGAAGTAGGCCGTGATCGCCGTCAGCTCCCACAGCACCATCTCCGGCGGCGGCGGGAGGGTTTTACGCAGGAGGAGGAGGAGAGCCGATTTGGCGATTTGGACGGGAAAGGAAGGGGATCGATTGATTTGGATTTGTGGGGGAGGGGCAAAGGGGTAAATAGACGAGTGAATGAATATGCCCTGGGTCTGGGTGGGAGGAAGGAAGATGCTGCTGGGTGCGCTCTGCTCAAGTCAAGTGTCTGTGCGGCGACGAAGAAGCCTTGCAGGAGGGGTTTGGTTTTGTGTTTGTTGCCACGTAAGCCGTGATGCGATGCCCTGACCTGAGGTTTTGCATCCTGCTGCAGCCGCTGCCGGACCCGGTCGGTTTGACTTGACCGTTTTTTTCGTCCTGACCTTGTTTAGCAAACTACTTCCTCCCTTTTATAATACTAGCAAAGTGTCCGTGCGTTGCACCGGGATAAAACATTGTGCCGCCGCCAAGGGCCGGCCTCCATCGCCCCTTCGGAACAAGTTTTAATGAATATTTATTATGCCACAAATAATTTCACTACGGTAGGGATAGACATGTTTGCAACATTTGAATGATCATTGTCCTTCTCGATCAAGACCACCTCTTGATTATTAGAACTGAAAATCATCCTATTGGATGTAAGAGTTTGAGCTAGCAAAAGCGCTTGATTTAGAGAGGCGTACAAGCTTGCTGAATTTTTTTCTTACCCCACGTCCACGTGTAAACATAATTCAAGGGCATATAAAGAAATAGCCAGATATTATCTAAAACATAATTAGAACCTACTTTGTATAATTGAATTGTAATTCGTTAAAAATATATAATTAATTTACATTGAATGAACTCAAATATCATCCCTTTTTGGTCAAATGTCTCGCAGGACCATGAAGGCATCAAACCTTCGAGTAGAAACAGGTGCAAATTGTAGCAATGATCAACATTTATATTATCTTATTGTTTTTAGTTTCTCGTTCTAACACTACCCACACACTATAGCAATGATTTGTACGTTGCTTTTTTAGACTGTTGTTTAGCTTTTCTACAAATGCTGATATATCCTCGAATTTGCTGTGTTGGCATATGCATTAAGATCATAACATTTGTTTCTTTGGCCTTTGCTGAAATATGTTCCGAATATTACTCGAGTACCCTGTCCAATTATTACATGAAGGACATCTATTTTTCAATCGGTTTTTGTTAACGGGAGAAAACAAACTTCTCATCTAAATTCACCTAGTCTTTTTGGTACAATAGAAGATAGAAATTGCAATCTAGAAAAAAGATAGAATTTTATTTAACTGTGTTAGAAGGACTATAGAGACGAAACACGATTTACGTATAAAGAGTTTGATCACGGATGCGCACGCTACAATTCAGGTGTATAAATGGAAAGCCCTGAAATTTGATCGAAAAAATGGAAAGTATCTTGAAAAAAATAAGTACTATATATTACATTTCTTTCTGTATTTACCGATTTTTCTGGTTTGATTTTTTCTCAGGTACACTGGTTCTCTCATTTGCTAATTCCTACTAATTGAGCGATCTTTTTGTAAAACGATTAAGCAGATAAGGTCCATATTCATGGAGAGAGAGAGTCTCCCAGAGAGAGAGAAACTCAAGCGGTAGTGGCAAATTCTACCGGCAAGGAGGGCCTACCAAATCGCTCCTTATTATCCATAGAGCTCTGATGCCGCCACACGGTCGTCCCCCATCGCCTCTCCCCATCGGAGCAGCAGCGGGCCCCTCTCCCCTAATTCTCCATGCTAGCTCGTTCTTCGGAGCAGGGGACGCATGCTCCCATCTGGTTCCTGCTCAACCGAGGGATTTTTGTGTGATATGCAATCACAGCTCTTTTCCCCGCATGATTATCCCTTCTCTTGGCGTTCCATTCCTCCTTTAATTCCATTCACTTTCAATAACCATATTAGGCAAATCATAGGCTGTTGTTGTTTGTTTCCAAGGCGACTGGATATTCTACAAAATTTGACCTATATAAACTGGGAGGATTCGGTATAAGAGAGCGAGGTGGGATTATTGAACAGAAAATATTCATACAGCATGCCTTTCGGCAGCTCAATTTGACATGAAGAAGGCCCAACAGTAGCATGTCTTTCGGCAGCGTTTTGCTTTTATTATTTGGCCTTTGACATGGAGCAGGCCCACTGCAATTTGACGCGGAGCGGGCCTAGCAGAGTATCCTCTCACGCTTCGGGATGGAATAGATCAAGAGAGGCTATGATGCTTCGGGATTTTTTTTGCGTGCTAACAGAGAAAGCAAACCCCGTTTTTTACTCTGGTGGTGGCAGGCGCCGTAATATCTTCAAACTATTAAGGGCAAAATGGTCTAAAAAGTTGGATCGGGAGAAACACTTCGTGCTTTATTATTAGGTATAGATATACTAGCAAAATATCCGCGCAAGAGAAACAATAAGCTTATATAATTTTTCTCTAAGCAAACATATATTCGCCACAGGACAAAGAGAACTAAAAATGTGCGGGAGTACTCAGCGGATCTACTTTTCGCGTCGCGAACAGCCTGACAATGTGCCAGAGAGGACGACAACGGATGCTCATGTCAATCGGCTCACACATCAATTATAGAACACCACGATCTCGCGCGATGCCAGGGCGCGATGTTAAGCTCACGAACACACCCACATTGGTCACGGCCTTGGACCCAACGCATCAGACACACAAGAACCACACGGGATACTAACCCTCCTCGTTCGATCTCGCGCCCAGGCCTCGCCTCTCCTCGTCGGCCCTCCTCCCGGAGCTCCTACGAGCCCCCTGCTTGCCTGGCTGCCTTCCTCACCGACCTGCGCAGAGGCGCTGCCGTCGGATGACGCGTCTCCCTGCAGGCCATCCCTCTCCTCTAGAGCTCGTCCCGGCGCTGGCCGCAGGCTCCAACCAAGGGCGCCGCCGCACTGGAGCCTCGATCTCGCCCCAAAGCTCCCAGCGGTCTCACTCGCTACGCGTCCACGAGTCTCACCAGAAATATGTGGAATTCAACATAAAGTAGCAATATGGGACTATGAATACTTTTTTTTGAGAGAAATATAGCACTTTATTCAATCAGAAACATTGTTCAGAATACAAAGTCCGCCAGGGGGCTCAACAAGCCAAACCCTGTCGTCCAACCCTACTCGAAGTTGCCGATCGTGCCAATCTGTGTGCTTCCATGTTGGAAGCTCGGTTTTCGTGCTTAAAAGAGACCTCCAAGAATGCAGCAGATGTCACCTTGATCTCCTGGAGAACCATGCTATAGCATCCATCATAGGGCCTTGCCATGTCACCGGCAGCAGAGGCGATCCGTTGCGGCGATAATCCTGCGGCTGTATATCTTCCGGGGCGGTGCTTCCCTGCGCCGGGGCCTCCATCCTTCTTGGGTTCGAGATGCCTGGATAGTGGCTGATGCTCCAGAACCTGCCCATCCCGTCCCTGCATACCACACCGACGGCTCCTCCTGTTCCCGTCTTCGCCATTGATGCGTCAACATTCAACTTGGCGCACCCCGGAAGTGGAGGGATCCACTTCGGGTAGCTGGGCTTGCTCGCTGCACCAACAGCCAATTGTGGCTTGCCCACAATTGCAAGGTCACGGGAGGAAGCTTTCAATGAAGAGGTGCGTCGATAGAGGGCTCTGGAATTTGTCCTCATGTATGATCTTTCGGCGCGCGAACCAGATCGCCCAGAGAGTCACTGCCACTTTAGCAAAATCATCCCGTGACAGCGTATCCATCATCTCAAAGAGCCACGGCTTTGCAGAACCACCCCCATTACTGCTCAGGTGCTCAACAATGCTCTCATCGGCTAGGGACCAAACAGACCGTGCCACCACGCAGTCAAGGAGAGAGTGGCGCCAGGAATCCTCCGCGCCACAAAAAATGCATGCACTTGTTGCTGCCATGTGTCTATGGCATCGCACATCTCCGATAGGCAGGGATTGTTGAGCCAACCGCCAGAGGAAAACCCGCAGCTTCGAAGGAACATGGGTCTTCCAAAGTCGTTGCCAAGATCTCCCTTCTGCTTCTGTATTAGAGCTAGATGGCCTCCCATCCAGCCAGTCTTCTCTCCTCATCCGAGTCTGGATCAACATACGGTACACTGAGCGAACAGTTAGAATGCCCGTTTTCTCGTAGTGCCATGCCCAGCGGTCATCTAGCCTCCTGGTACTGAGCGGGATTGAGCGAATGGTCTCCACATCCATAGGTATGAAGAAATCCTCCAATCTGTCCACCCTCCACTCAGCACTTGTGTTGTCAATGAAGTCTGAAACTTTGAGTGGTGGATCGTCCTTGACGCACGCCAGAGGACGGAGCATATAATCCCGCGGGAGCCAATTCTGGTTCCAAGCATGAGTCTCCTCCCCTGTACCAATCCGGCGGATCAAACCCTGCTGCATCGCATCCCTGCCTTCCACAATAGCCCTCCACACTTGATAAGGGGAAGATCCCAGCGTAGCATCTAGGAAGTCATGGTTGGGGAAGTAGACAGCCTTCAACACCTGAGAGCTCAGCGCTGCAGGGTTTTGAAGAATTCTCCAGGCTTGGCGTGCGAGCATTGCCAAGTTAAAAAGCTCAATATCTCGGAAGCCTAGACCACCAGAATATTTAGGAGAGCACATGGTTTCCCAAGAAACCCAGCACGGCTTCCTACTCCCGTCCTTGCTCCCCTACCAGAAACTTCGGAGCATGGCATTGATGGCCTGGCACAGACCTCTCGGTAACTTAAAACATGACATGGAGAAAATAGGGATCGCTTGTGTTACTAACTTTATCAAGACCTCCTTACCAGCAGCGGATAGCAATTGCTCGAGCCACCCCTGAACCTTCTTCCAAATTCTATCCTTCAGATATTTGAAAGCGCCATTAAGTGATCTCCCAACATCCGAAGGCATCCCAAGATACTTCTCATTGAGTGTCTCGTTTGGCACATTGAGAATATTCTTCACAACATTCCGGTGCCCCTGTGGCATCCCGCAAAACCACTACTAGAAAATCGCGTTGTTTTTGTGCATTGCATCATCATGACCGCATGCTCATGTCATCATGCCACATTGCATTTGAGCATCGTCATCATCATGCATATTATTTTGCCTAAAAACTATTTGCGAAAGACAATCGTTTTCTAAAATTTACCCTCCTTCTATTTCAAATTAAACCCCCGGACGCTTAGGATATTTTGTTTGTCTAAAATCTATTTATACAAGCTTATTGCAAAAGTTAAATAAAATTATATTATTTTTAGTGGGGCGTCGAGCGGGCGAATGACCCGACGACCACCCAGAGAAAAATACAAGCAGCCCACCCATAATCCTCAGCTACCAACCTATCTACCCACACACCCCTCCACCTCACCCTCCTATCACGAGACGCCACCTCACTCACCCTTCCCCTAGCCTATCCCCATACGCCACCCTATCTCTCCTCTCTCTCCCTCCAGCCACATCCCACCCTGCACCCCACGCCCACAGTCCGCCTGGACCCACGCGCCCCGACCACCACGACCTCACGCGCCCGCTGCCGTTCCCCAACCTCGCTCCTCTCCCTCGTTCTCCTCTCCCCACTGGCGCCGCCCGTTCAAGCTCCCGCCATGCTTGCTCGCTGAAACCACCCCCCGCCTGACCTCTTCCCGCCTCCGCCTTGTGCCGCCTCCTCGCGTCGGCTCGCCCCGCCGTTCGCCTCGCCGGACGACCACCGCTCCCGTCGCCTCTGCGCCCGGCGGCAGCGCCCCTCGTCGCCACAGGCCGCGCCTTCTCGCGTCCCGCCCTACAACAGCGCCGCCGCTCCTAGTCTTCCGGCGTCGTGAGCCCTGCGGCCGCGCCGCCACAGGAACCTCCTCCTCGCCAGCGACCACGCCTCCCGGGCAGCCGGCAGCGCGCCGCCTCCTCCAGCCAGTCGCGCGCCGACGGCCGCGTCACTCGGCCGAAGCTCCGCGCCAGGGCGTCGCGCCGCCCTTCCACAGCCTGCTCGGCCCGCCTCCGCGTCCCGAGCCGCTCCTCTGCGGGCCCTTCGGCGACCTCCGCCCCGGTCCCGAGCTCGTCACTGCCGCGTCCGCAAGTCCCTGCCGCCGTGCGCCTGCCTGCCCTCGAGCTCGACGCCGCTCAGCTTCCCCAGTGCTGCACGCGGCCACTCCCCAGCAAGGTGTTCGGGATAATGCCCGTGAGACGGACCTCCTGTTGTTCCTCTGTTTAGCCCTAAGCGGTGTATGTCTTCGACGTGTGCATGTCGTATCCGGTATAATACCACTACAAGCCTCTTGAACCCGACAAGATCTCCAACTCGGACTTCAAGTACCCCTCGGATGACAGGATTCCTCCCGGACCCCAAGAACTCCTTCCGGCTCCGCTAGCCGAAACCTCGAAGGCCGATGATGTTGAATCAAGATCTCCATCGTCAATGTAACCGGAACACCCAGACCTTCGTATAGGGATGCTCAACGACAAGACCGGCTCAATGCCGATGGGCTCGAGGGGTGTACATGGTGCCACTAGATAACCGCCAAGATCGTCATCGGAACCACAAGGCCGCTGCAATGAACTCGACAAGATCTACCACATGAAGACCGTACCGAACCGGTGACCCTCGGCGAACCTCCGGCAAGAACCCGACATGGCCAAGATCTACCAACCGAGTTCGCACCGACAAGTGAAGTCGAACCACCAAGCCCTTCCTCGCGAACGCCAAGACCTACCTCATTATCCGAGAACGTTTGTCGAACCACGGACCACGAGACCGAACCCCGGAACCCCAAGATCGTCGAACCCTAATGTGTGACCCTTATCCGAGAACCCTATTTTTATAAATGCCATATTTATAAATTGTTGCATATTGAATTGTCCATGCATGCATCCTTGTCTGTGGTTTGGGGGCCTTTTGCCGATTCACCTCATAATTAAATATGGGGCTCATATGCGGGCAAATCTAGCCTTATATTGGCCTCATTTAAATTGGTGTAGCGAACCAGTAACTTCTCTTGTCTCGTTATTACAACATTTAATATGCGGGGTGGTTAAATAACTTGAACCATATATTAATTGCCGGGACCCCCGGTTCCGCTTAATATGACCTAATCGCATCACATCTTTGCCATGCCATACATCATACATGCATCATGCCGATCTTCTGCCGTGGTATTAAATAGTGCATCCGATGTTTCTTCTAGTGTTTTGCTTCTTCGCAGATAAGGCCGTTGAGTTGATGTGAGCTTCGACCCGATCTTCAGATGAACCTTCGATAATGTTTTCAGGCGAGCATCTCCCCCTTTCTACCTATCTTACTTTTATAGTATTTATTCCCTCCTGTTGATCTATTGCTATCTGTGTTGCGATGCTTTAGTTTCCGTACCTGCGATATACCGTGCAGCCCTATATTGCCTTGGACACATCCTATTACATTGTTTGGTAGATAGTTGGACTTGCGTCGTAGTCGCTTGCTCAAGTCTTTAATGCGGTCGATTACCACGATTGTTGATGTATTGCCGCATGTGTTGATGTTGGAGATGATCATGGTTTTACTTATCGTTCACTTTAAATTCCTGTTTAACAACTAAAATTGAAGTAAGCGAGGCATCGGTGGGTGATAGATAATATTTGGTTTCGAGCCCACTTGTGTCCCGTAGGACCCAGTACTTGATACTGTTCCTTGATTTATCGCTATCCACATCCGGAGGTATATGGGACTCCTTGAGCGAGCTTGATTCGTCTTATTTCTTGGGGCCACAAACTAGTTTGAGGTCTTATTTACGATCATGTACTTATGCCATGCTTTCTTGCTTTATTTAAATTGTGCGAGAGCACCTTTGTCTTTATTTAGGATCGGGACACGATTCGCGGTGTCGACAAGCCCAGTTTGGGTTCCCGATCGTTCTGACCGTCTACCCAAACCTTGAGTCCGTCTCGAGTCAGCTTCGTTGGGTCTACTCAATGGGGTGGCCCTGAAATATTTACGAATCCTATGATTGCTTTGTCGTGAAAGCCTCGTTGGGTTTTGATTTGGTTTTCAAGGTTGATCGGCGTGTGTTGCTATTGGTGCACCCGGGTAAAACTTTACGGCCGTGTCATGGTTATGGACGACTTGGAGCACTGATATCGACCATAGACAAGCATAACTAAAGTAGTGCTATAAATTTGACTTTATAATGACTAGTAATCAGCTTCACTATAATGGAATGGCTAAATAATACTGCCCACAATTGCTTGTTTGGAGTGTCGCGACCATTGTACTGACTAGTAATTATCGCAACTTCTAGCGGCTGAATAAAATTACCAACAACTGCTTTGGGTTTTGGGTTATCTCATGTTAATTGTATCGACTAGTAAGTGTTGCAACTTCTAGCGGAATGGTTAACTAAAAGTGCCCATCGCTTATTTTATCGGGATGATTATCTAAACGACTAGTAATTCTTTGCAACGATAATGAATAACTAAAGCGCCAGCTGTGAGTTCCTCGGTTGACTTCCTCGTTTGGTCCCGAGGGGGAAACGCTAGGATGGGTTTGTTTGATGATAGTATCAGGTTGGTTCCGGATAGGTCCTTCTTACCCCTCTCTGATTGCCGCCAGTTGTATCGAGTCTCTATAGGTTGTGTAGTGCATCTTCTTGCCGCTTGATCCACCATACCTATGTGGCGAGGACCCTTTCTAGCCTCGGTGTCTTGGCCTCGATCTTGGCTCCTTCTTTTTCCTTTGCCCTTTGCGGCACCTTTTGTTTAAGCAGGTTTTGAGACCGGCCGTTAGCGAGGTTACCCTTCGGCTTGCACAGGCGGTTATGGACGCCATTGGTTATTCTTGGGGCTCTTAGCCCCATTTGCATCTTGTCCGTAGTCGGACGCTCATCATTTTCAAGGTGATTTGGATCTTTGTATATTATATACGTATTCTTGACTCATGGAGTCGTGTTGTATATATATCGGTTACGTGGGTCCCATCGAGGATTGTGTGTAATGTTATTGCCGTTTTCCACCCGCGAAAGTGCTGGTGGCACCTTTGAATCGTTTCTATGCGGGTTTGGCGGGTTTCGCTAAAACTTGCATAGTTCCGTTCTGAGGTGTTATAGAGTGGTATCGAGCCCGGGTTGCGATACCCACAAGTCGACTGTAGGATAACCTAGCTAACTCAAGTAGAGTGTCAAAACTATTTTTGCAAAATCGGTTGGATAGTTACGATTAGGTGATTTACTCCTTACCCTCTGCTATTCTCCTCTTACCTCTACGTGTTTTGAATCCTCTCTCTTCTCTCTCTTGAGTCCGATTTCGTGGTTGGGTTTTTCGTACCTTGAGGTTTCGCTTTCTCCTTTTTGTAGGAGGTGCTACGATCATCAATCGACAACTTATGTGTACCCTTCATCCAATCTCTTGTTCTTGAGCTCTTTATCTATATGTGTTCCTTCTTTGGATATCCGTGTCATTGAAAAACATATGAGAAGGACGAGCATTGGTGAAGTTGGAGTATACCTTGAGCATGTGTTTTCATGCCAATGGAACCATCGCGAAACCTAATCATTGTGTCTTTCATACGATTTCTGTTGTATCTTCGGTGTTTCCGATGTGATGACATCATCTATGCGGATCCGTCGAAGTCGCATCACTCCTTTGTTTTGAACCTCGCTTGTAGAGATCTTGATCTAATTCGAGAGTTGGTTGCATAATCCGCCTATTCGTGTTGCGAGTAATGGTTTGGGTGCGATGGACTGATCACCATCCGACTACTCTTATCATTCGCTCTTGTACATCGAATCGATGGATCGGCAATTTTACTCCGTCCACGGAAGCTAGAGGTGGCTTTATTTGTTGATACCTCTACCTTCGACCTTTTGTTCCCGGAGTGTTCTCTCGACGATCACGGACAACGACCTCTTGTTAGTGGTGTCGCGTGGATCTACACGAAGCGAGAAGACGCAGATCGCCGACCTTCCTTCCGGTACCATGAGGCGGATCTCGAGGGCGAGATCCATTGTTAGTGGTGTCGAATTGTGGCATCCCGCAAAACCACCACTAGAAAATCGCGTTGTTTTTGTGCATTGCATCATCATGACCGCATGCTCATGTCATCATGCCACATTGCATTTGAGCATCGTCATCATCATGCATATTATTTTGCCTAAAAACTATTTGCGAAAGACAATCGTTTTCTAAAATTTACCCTCCTTCTATTTCAAATTAAACCCCCGGACGCTTAGGATATTTTGTTTGTCTAAAATCTATTTATACAAGCTTATTGCAAAGTTAAATAAAAATTATATTATTTTTAGTGGGCGGTCGAGCGGGCGAATGACCCGAGCGACCACCCTAGAAAAATACAAGCGGCCCACCCATAATCCTCAGCTACCAACCTATCTACCCACACACCCCTCCACCTCACCCCCTATCACGAGGCGCCCACCTCACCTTCCCCCCTAGCCTATCCCCATCCGCCACTCTCTCTCCTCTCTCCCTCGGCCACATCCCACCCACACGCCCCACGCCCACCTGGTCCTCCACGACCCACGCCCCACGACCTCACCACGCCCCCCTTGCTGTTCCCCAACCTCGCTCCTCCCTCGTTCTCCTCTCTCCCCCTGTGCCCGTTCAAGCTCAGTACAGCTCGCCGCCCCGCTGGCAGGCTCGAGCCACCCCTTCCATGGCCTCTTCCCGCCTCCATTGGCCGCCTCCTCACTTTTCGCCTCGCTCGGCCGCCGTTCGCCTCATGGGACGAGCCACCGCTCCCGTCGCCTCTGCGCGACCGAGCGCCCTCCGTGCCAGGCGCGCCTACTCTCGCGTCCCGCCCTCTAACAACCGCCCGCCGCCTAGTATTCCCAGCGTCGCGGAGCCCTGCTGCGCCCACAGAACCTCCTCCTCGCCGGCGACGCCTCCCGTCCCCGAGCCAGGCGCGCGCCCTCCTCCAGCTTGGTCGCGCCGCCGCGGCGGCGCGTCCGCTCCGTCCGGCTCCGCGCCAGGACGTCTCGCCGCCTTCAGCCTGCTCGGCCGTGCCTCCGCGTCCCCGAGCCGCTCCTCGTGGGCCGCCGGCGACCTCCGCGCCCGGTCCCAGCTTCGTCGCTGCAGCGTCGCAAGTCCACGCCGCCGCTGCACCTGCCCTCGAGCTCGGCGCGCTCGGCTTCCCAGTCTTGCCAGCGGCTCCCGGCAAGGTGTTGGGATAATGCCGTCTGAGGACAGGACCTCCTCGTGTTGTTCCTCTGTTTCGCCCTAAGCGGTGTATGTCTTCGACCGTGTGCATGCGTCCTGTATCCGGTATAATACCACTACAAGCCTCTTGAACCCGACAAGATCTCCATCTCGGACTTCAAGTACCCCCTCGGATGCGACAGGATTCCCTCCCCGGACCCCAAGAACTCCTTCCCGGCTCCGCTAGCCGAAACCTCGAAGGCCGCGATGATGTTGAATCAAGATCTCCATCGTCAATGGAACCGGAACACCCAGGCCTTCGTACAGGGATGCTCAACGACAAGACCGGCTCAATGCCGATGGGCTCGAGGGGTGTACATGGTGCCACTAGATAACCGCCAAGATCGTCATCGGAACCACAAGGCCGTTGCAGTGAACTCGACAAGATCTACCACATGAAGACCGTACCGAACCGGTGACCCTCGACGAACCTCCGGCAAGAACTTCGACATGGCCAAGATCTACCGCAACCGAGTCCGGCACCGACAAGTGAAGTCAGAACCACCAAGCCCTTCCACGCGGAACGCCAAGACCTACCTCTGTTATCCGAGAACGTTTCCGTCGAACCCTGGACCCTGAGACCGACCCGAACCCCGGAACCCCAAGATCGTCGAACCCTAATGTGTGACCCTTATCCGAGAACCCTATTTTTATAAATGCCATATTTATAAATTGTTGCATATTGAATTGTCCATGCATGCATCCTTGTCTGTGGTTTGGGGGCCTTTTGCCGATTCACCTCATAATTAAATATGGGGCTCATATGCGGGCAAATCTAGCCTTATATTGGCCTCATTTAAATTGGTGTAGCGAACCAGTAACTTCTCTTGTCTCGTTATTACAACATTTAATATGCGGGGTGGTTAAATAACTTGAACCATATATTAATTGCCGGGACCCCCGGTTCCGCTTAATATGACCTAATCGCATCACATCTTTGCCATGCCATACATCATACATGCATCATGCCGATCTTCTGCCGTGGTATTAAATAGTGCATCCGATGTTTCTTCTAGTGTTTTGCTTCTTCGCGGATAAGGCCGTTGAGTTGATGTGAGCTTCGACCCGATCTTCGGATGAACCTTCGACAAGGTTTTCAGGCGAGCATCTCCCCCTTTCTACCTATCTTACTTTTATAGTATTTATTCCCTCCTGTTGATCTATTGCTATCTGTGTTGCGATGCTTTAGTTTCCGTACCTGCGATATACCGTGCAGCCCTATATTGCCTTGGACACATCCTATTACCTGTTGTTTGGTAGATAGTTGGACTTGCGTCGTAGTAAACTTGCTCAGTCTTTGTGCGTGTCGTTCAGTGCCACAGTTGTTGATGTATTGCCGCATGTGTTGATGTTGGAGATGATCATGGTTTTTACTTATCGTTCACTTTAAATTCCTGTTTAACAACTAAAATTGAAGTAAGCAGAGGCATCGGTGGGTGATAGATAATATTTGGTTTCCGAACGCCCACTTGTGTCCCGTAGGACCCCGAGTACTTGATACCTGTTCCTTGATTTATCGCTATCCACATCCGGAGGTATATGGGACCCCCACAGCGAGCTTGATTCAGTCTTATTTCTTGGGGCCACAAACTAGTTTGAGGTTTTATTTACGATCTGTACTTATGCCATGCTTTCTTGCTTTATTTAAATTGTCGACGGATAGCACCTGTCTCTTTGTTTAGGATCGGGACACGATTCCGTGGTGTCGACAAGCCAGTTTGGGTTCCCGATCGTTCCACCGTCTACCCAAACCTTGAGTCCGTCTCGAGTCACCGGCTTCGTTGGTCTACTCAATGGGTGGCCCCTGAAATATTTCAGAATCCTGTGATTGCTTTGTCGTGAAAGCCTCGTTGGGTTTTGATTTGGTTTTCGAGGTTGATCGGCGTGTGTTGCTATTGGTGCACCCGGCGGGTAAAACTTTCTGAAGGCGTGTCATGTTATGGACGACTTGGAGCTGTATCTCGACCATAGACAAGCATAACTAAAGTAGTGCTATAAATTTGACTTTATAATGACTAGTAATCAGCTTCACTATAATGGAATGGCTAAATAATACCACAATTGCTTGTTTGGAGTGTAAACTGCGACCATTGTACTGACTAGTAATTATCGCAACTTCTAGCGGCTGAATAAAAGTACCAACAAGCTTTGGGTTTTGGGTTATCTCATGTTAATTGTGTCGACTAGTAAGTGTTGCAACTTCTAGCGGAATGGTTAACTAAAAGTGCCCACTACTTATTTTATCGGGATGATTATCTAAACGACTAGTAATTCTGCAGCGATAAGCGAATAACTAAAAGCATCAGCGTGTGAGTTCCTCGGTTGACTTCCTCGTTTGGTCCCGAGAAACGCCAGATGGGTTTGTTTGATGATAGTATCAGGTTGGTTCGGATAGGTCCTTCTTACCCCTCTCGATTGCGCCCGGTTGTATCGAGTCTCTATAGGTTGTGTAGTGCATGTTGCGCCACTTGATCCACCATACCTATGTAGGGAGGACCGCAATTCTAGCCTCGCCGTGTCTTGGCCTCGATCTTGGCTCCTTGTTTTTCCTTTGCCCTTTGTCGGCACCTTTTGTTTAAGCAGGTTTTGAGATCGGCGCCGTTAGCGTGGTTACCCTTCCGGCTTGGCACAGGCAGGGTTATGGGCGCCATTGGTTATTCTTGGGCTCTTAGCCCCATTTGCATCTTGTCCGTAGTGGACGCTCTGTCATTTTCAAGGTGATTTGGATCTTTGTATATTATATCGTATTCTTGACTCATGGAGTCGTGTTGTATATATATCGGTTCATGGGTCCCATCGAGGATTGTGTAATGTTATTACTTCGTTTTCCACCCGCGAAAGTGCTGGTGAGCACCTTTGAATCGTTTCTATGCGGGTTTGCGGGTTTTCGCTAAAACTTGCATAGGTCCGATTCGAGGTGTTCTGACCTCGGGCACCTTGCTAAAAACAACGAAGATTTATCAAAGTTTACTCGTGACACAAGCATTGCAATACTTCGCAGGATATCATTCACTTCGTGGCTCCCTCTTCACTAGCTTTAATAAGCAAGAGCTATCATCCGCAAAAGGAGGTGGTTCTGGCGGGCTGTGGAAGCCACCTTGATTCCTTGAAGATGCGGTGATTGACGACTTTGTTTTAAGAGACCATAAAGGCCCTCTGCTGCAAGCAAGAAGAGATAGGGGATATGGGGTCACCTTGACGCAGACCTCTGCTAGGCCGAAACTCCTACAGAGGCACTCCATTGAGCAACACTGAAAAGGATACCGATGACACGAGACTCATGATCAACTCCACCCAGCGATGGTGAAAACCCATGCGAATCATGATGGCTCGTAAATAAACCCACTCTACACGGTCGTAGGCCTTCCTCATGTCGAGTTTTAGAGCACAATGCTGATGTTTCTTCGCTCCATTCCTCTTCATGAAGTGGAGACACTCATACGCAGTAATGATGTTATCCGTAATCAATCTCCCTAGAACAAAGGCAGACTGCTCCTCTGAGATGATCTCCGGCAAAATTACCTTCAACCTGTTTGCCAAAACTTTTGACGCAATCTTATATATAACATTGCATAGGCTGATGGGACTATGAATACTTCAATCGATACAATCGATACAGGGTCACAGTTGGAGTTGGCCCATCCAATTGATGATGAAAAAGCCCACCGTCCGTCCAGGATAGAAACTCATGTCACCCTCGCCCTAGACCAGAAAAAAAAGAATGGTAATTCACTTATGGATGGCATAGTGGGTAATATGGGATTTGGTGGGAGGACAAATCGGTCTAAAAAAGTGTAGTTACTACAAGAAATACTCTTTCTTTTATTATTAGGTATAGATAAGATGTTTTAGTTTTACTAGCAAAAGGACCAGTGCTTTGCACCGGGGATAAACAAATTCTCAAGCGTTGTATTGTCATAATCGCGGTGGCTCTCATCTGCTCCTCCTTTAGTTATGCACACCATACAGTTGGGTCACAAATAACTCCTTTAATCATGCCTACAATCCCTCTGTTTAATTAGCATGTGGAAGCTGCCTGTTGATCTCCAAGTTGCCTTGCCAAAACTTATGAATTAGCATCAATAACTCAAATGTGAGTCGTACCATTTTTTAATTACACCTGACCGTCGAAGTAAGGGTGTGTAGAATTAATCTTGCGCCTTGGCCCATGTTTACACCGACGTCGGGTCAGGCTGCTTGGGGTCATGGGCGGACGACTTTGTTGCTGGTCAGCATAGTGTGGTGGCTCTCATCCAGCGGTGCTGGTAGTGGTAGTCTATGCCCGTGTGAAGTCATCGCATCCAGCACGGGATGCCACACTTGTATTCAGATTTTTAGATACTTAATTACAGAAAGAGAGAGCTTCAACAGTATAACAGCATGCGCTTGCGAAAGCAACAGCAGCCTGGCAACGCCCGAGCGGCGGCCTGTCACGACGCGAGAACGGGTAGGTAGCACATGCGGTAGCGGGCACCCTGACAGCGCATGGCGGCGGCAACCGAGTAGCTCGTGGGGTAGTGTTCAGGGTTCGCACGGGAAGACAACTCTAGGTAGCCGATAGCGGGACAGCGTGCAGAGACGGTCGTGGCGGTGGGGGATCGGCGCGAGCAGACCGGATCGACAGCGGCGAATTAGGAGCCCGCTCGGAAAGCGCAGTCAGCGGGGAGAGCGGCGGTGCATGTGGTGGTCATGGGGACCACGACCAAGTCGATGGGAGGATTTGAGGAGTTCGTGGACCGCGATTCCCAGCGTGGCGGCCTCCAGATCGGCTTGCGGCAGGGACCTTCGGCGCGACCTCTGGCGCAACCTCCAGCAAGCAGTGCACCGTAGTACCCTTGGCTAGTTCAAGTCCCGGCCAGGGACCAGTGCGAGACACAGCCGGCGGCGAGCTCTAGGCGGGGATGGCGAGGCGGGAGGTTGGGGCCGTTGCATAGCTGGGCGGCACGGCTGCGCTCTAATCCCCATCCTAGTATTGCGCCTACCAACACCAAAGCGAACAAACCATCCAGCCCACCCACCTGTGCCTAGCGACACAGAGGGGATCTTGCGGCGGCAGATCGAAGCCCACCCGCCTGTGCCTAGCGATGCAGAGGGAATCTTGCGGCGGCAGATCGAATAGCGCTACTGCTTTCGCCTCAACACGGAGGAGGAAAAGGGCTTCTATGGTTTTGCTTGAGGCTCTCGATCCTTTTTATTGCCTTCGGCTTGCCGACCGAGCAAAGGAGTCCATGTCTGGCTCCCCATGGGCGCGTGCTCTGAGAGGATTCCGTGTCGGAGCAGAGTAGGGCGACAGAAGCGTCCTCTGTCTCGTGCGAGGGAAGCGACGGAAGAAAGGTGACTAAGCGGTGGCAGTCCCCGTAAATACATCTGAACTGTAGGGGCAAATCTATATGACAGACCGTGGACAGAAACGTTGCGTTTTTTATTATTACTAGTTGAATGCCCGTGCGTTGCCACGATATCTTCAGATTAAATAGTTTAACTTCGTAGCAATAACGATACAAAAAGTCTCGATATAATGTGTTAGGGCTTATGTCTTGATTTTTCCGGACCATCAACATAATCTATCTTTTTTCGCTTGTGATCTGAAAAATCTAGAATTATTTTGAAGTAATATTTATCAACAAATCTGCACCATTTTAACATTATAAATTTTTCCAAAAAATAACAAGTTGATGGAGTAAATAGAAAATCAAAATGGACATTTCAACGTTTACTTTCTCGGGTGCGGTGTTTTTATACAGTGGCTATTGGTTAACATCCTGGATTAAAAGAAAGTAATCATACCGAAAGTGCATGCTTTCACACATGTAAATGTGAAAATGACATATATGAAAATTTAAGTACAGTTGTAACTTAGTCTCATACAACATTTGATGAGTAAATTCCATGGATCACTCTTAATTTCATGGTGATCCCTCTGCTATGGATTTTCCTTATAATGGCTAACACATCGTTGATGTATTTCTTTTCCTTATTCTTGTAGAGTTATTCTCTAACAAGAAAGCTTACTGGAGAAACCCACGGCTGAGATAATCAAGATCAACACTAATGGAGCCTTTAACGCTGCTTCTGGTATGGGAGCTGGTTGGGGCTTTGCTGCGAGAGAGATGATCAAGGGGATGTACGTGGATCAGGGTTTGGCCAAATCTCGCATGCTTTGCAGGCTGAAGCTATTGCATGCGGTGAGGCGTTCCAGGCTGCTGCAGACTGGGGGATGGGACGTGGGACGTATAGTCCTAGAATCTGATTCCCAAATCTTAGTCAAGAAGGCTCTTGGTGGAACGTAGTTCGACCTGGCGTCGGAAGGAATAATTTTTCGTAACCTACGTGCATTTATCCGACTCAATTTTATTTCAGTGGAGATGTTATATATATATATGCTCCTCGTGTGTGTAATATGTTAGCTCATAAACTTGCTGCTTTAGGTGCTGATCAGGTTGAGCGTCGTGTTGTTTGGTTGGACTATGTCCCAGAATATGTACTCGATACTGTGGCCAGCGAGTCAGCTGTGTTTGTTTAATGGAATAATAGTGTTCCGCCTAAAAAAAAAAGCTTACAGGAGCAGCAGGTCGATTTAGAATTAATCAGTCCAGCTTATGCATTGCTGCTACCTAGGCGTTTTGCTTGGTCAACAGGTTCAGCAGGACTAATTAGTGCATCTACGTATCTTCGTACAGCAGCACCAGATAAATCGATGACCGTCGCTGCCTCTCCTCGCTGCGCAGGGGTGCACTTGGAGATTTGCACACTGCCGTTCGAAAATGAGATTCTAGCGTGCACGTGATATCAAGTGCATGTGGCCACCGATTGATTGAGTTTGAGATTCGAAAACATCACTCTCTCTCTCCTCTGAGGACATGCAAGAATCTTATGTGGGCCCACGGCCAATGATAAAGAATAGCTCACTATTTACTCTCTCTCTTTGTCCATGCGTTTTTATTAGATTATAAAGTTTCGGCTCATGTTATCATTTAAACCAAATGTTCAATTTATGTTTTAATTGCATATTTGTGTTCTAAATGACGAATACTTGAAAATAAGACCAATTTTGCCAATCTTTTGATAAGTTTTAAAAATTGAATTTTGAAACACGATGAAACATGGTAAAATATTATGATTCGTAGCGAAACATAATGGTTTTTGATTTGCATTAATATTTTTTATGGTCTAAACTCTCAGAAAAATTACCAATTAATTTCTAACTATGATGAACAAAGTTTGAAATACAGTTAAACAAATTGTTTATAAAAACATTTCACTCGGTGTCATAATTTATTTAAAAGTTTCATTTGGTTTAAAAAGTTGATTTTTAAATATTGCCAAAATATATCCCATATTGGACTCGTTGTAAAGCTCTTTTTTGTACTAACCCAAATATTTAAACGGATTTTAAATTAACATTATGGTTTAAAAGCTATATAAATTTTAAGTTTTAGATTGATTCAATAAAACATGCAAGAACTGACACATCTGCCAAAAGGTGGAAGAGAGAGAAGGTGCAGCCATGCACGCTACCTCGCGTGCACGGTAGAATCGCCGTTTTGCACTGCCGTTGCGCACTAACGCAGGTGGAGATCAAGGTCGTCCCTGTCTATGACGAAGATGACGGGTTCCCACGCCAACGTCTCCGGCTACGGTTGTCGTAGCCTCGTAGGGCCATGGTCTGCATGTCTCCGGCGATCGCACTCAGCTCGCACTGGACACCATTACACCAAGCAGCGCCACACAGATGCTCGCCGACGCCATTGCGAGGAGCGACTGACGGCGATAGGGCACGCCCGCTTATGGGCCACGGCGCGGAATCGGCATGTGGAGGCTACCGGCGGCGTTAGATGGATGCGGTGGAGTTTGAAGTGGAGGAACCCGGTCTGGCTCCTCTGTGAGCTCGAGGCGTCGTCCCTCCCGAGCAACCTCCTCTTGCGGCACCTCAACGGCCCCGCGACCGAAGTCCCTCTCCTCCGCGGTGACGCAGACCTAACCTTCCTCTCCACAGAGTCCATCCCGCTTCCCTCTCTTGCACAGTGGTACATCTCGCCTTCTATGTGTCGGCGCGCCTCCATGGACTGCGGCGGTCCTTCCCCAAAAAAATCAGGTAGATGATAAAGAGATAAGGCACTGCGGGTTGATATGGGCATTATTGAGGGGCCAAAACACAAAACAGCCACGACGGACGAAAAATTAAAGAACGAAAACCTCCTCAAGACAAATTATATAGTAGAGATAGAGATTAGATAGGTATAGATAAAAGAAGTGTATCTATATTTTTTTTAGGCTAATTGTTTATAAATAATATGTTTTTTTAAATAATTTCCACGAATAATACACGAATTGAAAGATTTGCAATTCTAGTGCGGTGTCGGCATTTGAATTGCCAACAAAAAAGCCGATTAGTTCTATTGGATTTTGAAAAGCGGGCCAGTCCCGCCTATTCTTCACACTACCTCTATAACCTGTCAGCATTTCAAATGCAGACAGGACTGATCAGCTTTTCAAAAGCAGACGAGTCCTGTCGGCTTTTCAAAAGCAGACAAGTTTCGGTCGGTATTTCAAAAGCCGACCCACGCTAGAATTGCAATTTTTTCAATTCGTGTATTATTTTATGGAAATGATTTAAAAAATAGCCTTCTTTTAGTATATAGGTTCACTCCTATTTACTTCGAACCTACACGCTAAAAAGTCTAGATACACATTTTTCACAAAGCTAAAACATCCCCACTTAAAAGGTACACCTTTCGAGGATAATTTTGCCAGGAGTAATTACTGTCAAGAAGCTGATGCATCTCTCTCCTCTCCTCTCCTCTCTCTCACGTCGACGGCGGGTTTCTCCGGTGATCACCTTGCTCTGGCAGGGAGTTGGAGGGCCATAATCAGGGACGTGGATGGTGCAAAATCAGTCCATGTCGGTAGGGGTCGATCTCGAGGGATGATTCAGGTCAGGTGTTGCAGCGAGATGATTCGGGACAGGTTTTGGTGATTTGGAGCTCGATGCTGGATATTTCGTTTGGGGCGCGTTTGGTACACAAGGGTTGGCACGTTCTCGTGGGACCGGCGGTTGTGGCGCAGGGCGCACATTCTCGCGGTGTCACCGGCGCGCGCCGCCCTATGCGCGTACGTGCCGGGTGATACGGCTGGGTGGTTCCAGGAGATGTACGGGCGCTGACGGTGGGTTGTCGTTGGAGGAGGGCCACTTGCCAGTCGAGGTTAGAGGTACTAGTACACCGGAACACGTCTTCCAGCCAGTTCCCTCCCCACCTCCCATTTCCATTAACCCTAGATCGAGACTCGGTTCCACTTCGTCTCTCGCAAATCCTAGATCGCGCGAGGTGTGCGGAGTGGTTTTCGTTCGGGGGTTGCCAGTTTTTCATCCTTCATCGCTGCAAGCTATTTCTCCGGTGAGGTGGAGTGGGGTTGATTCAGGTGATTGCAGATCGTTTGCTCAGGTTGTGGCGACAGATTCATCTATGGATCGTCGTTTTCGTGGTGGGCGCGGTTCCCCTTCTCGTCCTCCAGTCCGATTTGGTCCCTATGCGAACAGATTTGGATCTGGGTATGGACAAGGGCGCCCCTCGTTGATCGCAGGGTGATGGAGGAGGATCATAGAGAGAGTGAGTGGATTCGGGAGCACGAACGTCGTCGCGATGAGGCGCGGCGGCGGGATGCGAGGCGCAGGGATGATATGTTGATGCAGGCGGAGAGCGAGGCCAGATTGGAGGATCAGCGTCGGGAAACCATGGCGCGGGACAGGGCTCTGGCAGAGGCGCGCCGTCGTGAAGCAGAGCAGGCCCGCAATCGAGGCCGATGGAGTCACCGTCCTGAGATGCAACAAGGTTCTGGATCCGATGCTACGGCCTCTTCGTTTCCAGGTAGATCAGGTAATTCTGATGCAAATCCTAGAAGAGGAGAGCCAGTTTTTGCTCGCACTATGGAGCAGGTTACCATTCCTAGGCATGTGGTGAATCCTTCCATTCCTGTGAGTCGCCATGTTTCTGGATTGAACACATCTGCATCGACTTCTGTTAATGTGCCTGTTGGGGGGAATCGTCCTTTGAATTTGTCTCCAATTTTGACAGTTAATCAGTCTGATGTTGTGGCCACTACTCTGGTGGGGTTCTCTGTACCACCACCAGTGGTAAGTGTGCAGAGAAATGTGAATGTTGTTGGGGATTCAGGGGATTTCAGTTGCTTGATGTGGTGCAGGAAGAGCAAGAGTGTGAAAATTGTGGCAAAGATCATAATATTTTGGTCTGTCAAGAGAAGAAGCCCTGGGAATATGTTCCCCTTTTATTTGGCAGTACTGATTTTGAGCAGGTCTTTCACTCTATTCCTGTTGTGGAATCTGCTGTTCAGTCCATGGAACAGTTACACTATGCTCATATAAGTGTGGTCAGAGGTGATGTCACTGGAAAGGACCTTGAAAAAGAATTCTAGATATGGGCTGATGCTTTGGGGTCTGGTTGGAGATTCAATGCTAGACCCATTAATGATGTGGAATTTTTGATGAGGTTTACTTTAGCTAGGTCTATTGATGATTTCCATTTTGGAAAGGTGTTTATGAAGACAATTCTAGATGCTGTTATACAGTTGTCTAAGTGGAATGGGGACTTGGAACCATTTGAATGGTTGGAGGAGGCCTGGTTTAGGATTGTTGGTATCCCTATGAAATATAGGGAGAAATCAACTATTTTTTATGTTGCTTCTCTGGTGGGCAAATGTAACACCCTCAGAATCGGCCCTATGCAAGTTTTAGCAAAACTCGCCAAACCCGCATAGAAACGATTCGAAGGTGCCCACCAGGCACTTTCGTGCGGGTGGAAAGCAAAGTAATAACATTACACAACAGTCCTCGATGGGACCCACAGAACAGATTTATATACAACAGCGACTCAAAGAGTCAAGAATACAGATATAATGTACAAAGATCCAAATCACCTCGAAAACGATGGAGCGTCCGACTACGGACAAGATGCAAATGGGGCTAAGAGCCCTGAAGAATAACCAATGGCGTCCATAACCCTGCCTGAGCCAAGCCGTTGAAGGGTAACCTCGCTAACGGCGTCGATCTCAAAACCTTAAACAAAAGGGTGCCGACAAAGGGCAAAGGAAAAAGAGGAGTCGATCGAGGCCAAGACAGCGAGGCTAGAATTCGGCGGTCCTCGCCTACATAGGTATGGTGGACTGAGCGGCAGCGGCAGCATGCACTAAACAACCTATAGAGACTCGACACAACTGGCGACTATCAGAGAGGGGTAAGAAAGACCTATTAGGATCCAACCTGATACTAGCATCAAACAAACCCATCCTGGCGTCTCCCCCTCGAGACCTTCGAGGAAGTCAACCGAGGAACTCACACAGTTGTCAGTTTTACTTATTCAGTTATGGTTGCCGCAATTACTAGTCAGGTTTAGATATTCATCCTGATAAAGTAAGCAGTGGGCACTTTTAGTTATTCATTCCGTTATAGTGGCATCACTTACTAGTCAGATACATTTAGCATGAGATAAACCCAAAACCCAGCAGTTGTTGGTACTTTTACTTAGCCATTCCGTTGTAGTGAAGCTGATTACTAGTCAAATCGGATACAAGTCAATTTATAACAATAAACTTTAGTTATAGTTGTCTATGATCAAGCACTGTGCTCCAAGTCGTCCATAACCGCGGACACGGCTTCTCGAAAAGATTTAACCTCAGGGTGCACCAAAGTATCCACGTGCACTTGACCCTTTTGCGGATCGGTTAACATACACCCATCGGTATGTCGGCGGGCCTAAGTCATGATGTTCCTGACCCAAAGCAAGCACGGGGCCACCCACTAAGTACACCAACGAAGTCGGCCGGTCTCGAGACGGACTTAGGGTTTGCGACAATGGTCAGAACGACAAAGATCCCCAATCGGGACCGCCGATACATGAAAACATTCCGCTTCCTAAACAAAGATGCAGGCTCTCACACAATCGTAAATACATAAGTAGCATGGCATAAGTACAGGATAGTAAAAACACCTCAAACTAGTTGTGGCCCCCAGTACAATACTTTGAAATCAGGTAATAATCAATGGGGGGCCCATATCTCCCCACCTGTGGTTAGCGCGCTCGATCTCGGAACAGGTGTCAAGAACTCGGGTCCTACGGGACACAAGTGGGCGTTCGGAAACCAAATTTTACCTATCACCCACCGATGCCTCTGCTTAGTTCAATTTTAGTTGTTAAACAGGAATTAAAGTGAACAATAAGTAAAGCCATGATCATCTCCAACGTCAACATGCGGCAAACCTCCAACAATTGTGGTACTTGACGACAAGCAAAACACTTAAGCATGCGACTACGACACGCGGGTCCAACCATCTACCAAACAACAGGTAATAGGATGTGTCCAAGGCTATATATGGCTGCAAGGGATATCACGGGTTCGAACTAGAGCATCGCAACACAGATAGCAAAGATCAACAGGAGGGAATAAATACTAGAAAAGTAAGATAGGTAGAAAGGGGGAGATGCTCGCCTGAAAACATTGTCGAAGGGTTCATCCGAAGGTCGGGGCGAAGCTCACATCGACTCAACGGCCTTATCCGCGAAGAAGCAAAACACTAGAAGAAACACCGGATGCAATATTCAATACACGGCAGAAGATCGGCATGATGCATGTATGATGTATGACATGGCAAAGGTGCGATGCGATTAGGTCAATATTAAGTGGACTCGGGGTCCCGACATTAATTAATTGGTTCAAGTTGTTTACCTACCCTGCAAATTAAATGTTGTTTAGCAAGACAATGATGGAACCGTTCACGCTACATGTTTAAATGAGGCCAATATAAGGCTAGATTTGTCCGCATATGGCCCCATATTTAATTAGTAGGTGAATCGGCATAAGGCCCCCAAACCACAGATATGCATGCGAGATGACAATTAAATATGCAACAAGTTGTTATGTTATAGATTAGGGTTCGAGGAAAAGGGTCACACATCGAGGGGCTCGACGATCTTGGGTTCCGGGTTCGGGTCGGTCTCGTGGTTCGTGGTTCGAGGTCGTTCTCGGACTCAGGGGTAGGTCTTGGCGCATTCGCGATGGTCGGGTCATGCTGTCGGTCCTGGCGTTCGGGACGAAGCACTTGTCGCGTCGGGGTCTCGGTGTCCGGGATGAAGGAGTTCTTGTCGCACGGTGTCCGAGAGTTCCTCCAAAAACCGTGGCGCGTCCGTGAGGCGATCTTAGCGTCGGTGATCCTCGGGGTCGAACTTGCGGGTCATGTATACGGAAGATCTTGTGGCTCGATGTCCGGGAGGCAGATCTTGGAGTCCAGGCCGGAGGTCTTGTCGGTGGTCTTCGGGTCCGTCCCGGGTAGGCATCCTCGGTGTCGGGGAAGATCTTGATTCGGCCTCGGCACACGGTACATGCTTCTCGGAAGGCCTTTGCGTTCCATGACGATGACCTTTGGGTCCACGGCTGTCGAAGGGAAGTACTTGATTCTCGTCACCTTCGGATCCTGGGACGGAGCACTCGAGCTCCGACCAGCAAGCGCACCAGAACCACACTGTCTCCACCATGAACTGCACTCCAGGGAACGTACAGAGCCAAGGAGAGGTTCGATCGCGTGGACACAGGGTCGGGAGGCGCAGGCGGCTACACGCGCGGCAGGGGCAGGCCATGGCGGCCTCCACGGCGGCGCGGCAGCGGGCCGGTGGCTCTTTGGAGGAGGGCGGGGTCACGGTGGCGGAGGCGGACGGCGGACGGCGGCCTAAGCGGCGCGGCGGAGCGGGCGCTGGTGGCGGGTGATGGTGGACGGCGACGGCGAGGACGGAGGGCCGGGCGGGCGAGGTTCGGGGTCGGGTAGCCGGGCCGGCGGCTGGACCGCGGCGGCTGGCGGCAAGCGGCGGGTAGCCGGGTGGCTGGGACCCCGCGGGCGCGGAGCGGGAGGAACGCGGGCGGCGCCGAGGAAAACGGCGGGCGGGTGCGGCGTGGCGGTCGGCGCGGCGGAGGGGCGTGAGCGAGTGGCGCTGGCGGGCGGGCGGCGGCGAGGCGAGGCGAGCGAGAGGGAGGAGCAGCGGCGCGCGAGGGCGGCGGAGGCGCGCGCGCACTGGAGAGAGAGGGGTCGCGCCGGCTGGGCGACGCTGGCAAGCTTGCAGAGGCGGGCGGCGCGTTGGAGTGACGGCGGAGGCGACGGGACTGGAGGCGCCCGGCGGCGTGGGTCGGGCGGCGAGCTGCGAGGGGACGGCGCGCAGGGCGGTGGCGGTGGAAGCTTGGAGAGGGACCGAGCGGGAGGAGAGGGGAGGGTCGGGGCCGGGCGTGGTAGGTGGGGTGGGTCCCAGGCGGTGGGGCAGGCGGCTTGGCGTGCGTGGTGAGACCGGGTGGGGCCGGGGAGAGGATCATGTGTGGAGGGGGGGCTCGCGTGCGTGGGTGTGTGTGGTCTGAGAGGAGAGAGAGAGAGGGAGGTGGCTGATGGGGATTGGTTGAGGGGGAGAGGCAGGGTGACGTGGCGAACACCGATTGGTTGGGGTGATGTGGAGGAAAGGGGTGGGTAGATTTTTAGGTAGCCTTAGGATTTAGAGGTGGGCCGATCTGTTTATACTGGGGTGGTCGTTGGTCGGGTTGCCTGCTCGACCCCCACTAAAAATAATATAATTTTATTTGTTTAATTGGACCGTTGCAAACCGCTCGCCAAAACAAAATAATCCGGCGACCGGTTTTGCTTGAATTATGATGGGCGTTTAGAAAACAAAACGGCTTGCGAAAAATAGTTTTATGCAAACAATGCACGATGATGGCGATGCAATGCACAAAATCAACGCGATTTTCTAGTAGTGGTTTTGCGGGATGCCACACCGACACCACTAACAAGGGATCTCGCCTCGAGATCCACCTCATGGTACCGGGAAGGTCGTGAATGCGTCTCCTCGCCGTGTAGATCTCGCGACACCACTAACAAGAGGTCGTTGTCCGTGATCGCCGAGAGAGCACTCGGAAACAAAAGGTCGGAGGTAGAGGTATCAGAAAATAAAGCCACCTCTAGCTTCTGTGGACGGAGTAAAATTGCATCGATCCACCATTCAATGTACCTAAGCGAATGATAAGAGTAGTGGTATGGTCGCGACTCCATCCCGCACTCAAAGCATTACTGTGTACACGAATAGACAGATTATGCAACCGACTGATTCAGACTAAAGATCTCGACAAGCGAGGTTCGGATCAAAGGAGTGATGCGCATCGCATCGGATGCAGCGAGAGGATGTCGCGCCGGAAAACACCGGAAGGCACAAACAAGGAACAAAGAATGGTAACACCGTAGACGGATTCATCAGGCAGCTTGAACACCAGATGTAGCAACACCGTTATCAAAGAAGGAAGCGAAAACCTGAAGGTACGACGGAACCCAACCACGAGATATCCTGGACTCGAAGAGAGAGAAGAGAGCGGATTCAAAACACGTAGAGGTAAGAGGAGAATAGCAGACGGTAAGGAGTAAAATCAGACCTAATCAGAACTATCCAACCGATTTTCAAAAATAGTGTTGACACTCTACGGCGGCAGTTAGCTAGGGTATCCTACAGGCTGGACTTGTGGGGTATCGCAACAACCTGGCTCTGATACCACTCTGTAACACCCTCAGAATCGGCCCTATGCAAGTTTTAGCAAAACTCGCCAAACCCGCATAGAAACGATTCGAAGGTGCCCACCAGGCACTTTCGTGCGGGTGGAAAGCAAAGTAATAACATTACACAACAGTCCTCGATGGGACACATGCAGACGATTTATAACAGCGACTCAAAGAGTCAAGAATACAGATATAATGTACAAAGATCCAAATCACCTCGAAAGCGATGGAGCGTCCGACTACGGACAAGATGCAAATGGGGCTAAGAGCCACAAGAATAACCAATGGCGCCCATAACCTGCCGCCAAGCCGGAAGGGTAACCTCGCTAACGGCCGATCTCAAAACCCGCTTAAACAAAAGGGTGCCGACAAAGGGCAAAGGAAAAGAGGAGCGCCGATCGAGGCCGATACACGAGGCTAGAATTGGCGGTCCTCGCCTACATAGGTATGGTGGATCGAGCGGCAAAGATGCACTAAACAACCTATAGAGACTCGACACAACTGGCGACTATCAGAGAGGGGTAAGAAAGACCTAGTAGGATCCAACCTGATACTAGCATCAAACAAACCCATCCTGGCGTCTCCCCCTCAAGACCTTCGAGGAAGTCAACCGAGGAACTCACACAGTTGTCAGTTTTACTTATTCAGTTATGGTTGCCGCAATTACTAGTCAGGTTTAGATATTCATCCTGATAAAGTAAGCAGTGGGCACTTTTAGTTATTCATTCCGTTATAGTGGCATCACTTACTAGTCAGATACATTTAGCATGAGATAAACCCAAAACCCAGCAGTTGTTGGTACTTTTACTTAGCCATTCCGTTGTAGTGAAGCTGATTACTAGTCAAATCGGATACAAGTCAATTTATAACAATAAACTTTAGTTATAGTTGTCTATGATCAAATCGTGCTCCAAGTCGTCCATAACCGCGACACGGCTTCTAAAAGATTTAACCTGAGGGGTGCACCAAAGTATCCATGCACTTGACCCTTTTGCCGATCGGTTAACATACACCCATCGGTATGTCGGGCCTAAGTCATGACGTTCTGCACCAAAGCAAGCACGGGGCCACCCCACTACACACCAAGCGAAGTCGGCCGGTCTCGAGACGGACTTAGGGTTTGCGACAATGGTTGTAACGACAGATCCCCAATCGGGACGCCGATACTGCAAAACATTCCGCTTCCTAAACAAGACAGTGCCTCACACAATCGTAAATACATAAGTAGCATGGCATAAGTACAGATAGTAAAACACCTCAAACTAGTTGTGGCCCCAAGACAATACTTTGAAATCGTAATAATCAATGGGGCCCATATCTCCCCACCGTGGTTAGCGCTCGATCTCGAACAGTGTCAAGAACTCGGTCCCACGGACACAAGTGGGTGTTCGAAACCAAATTTTACCTATCACCCACCGATGCCTCTGCTTAGTTCAATTTTAGTTGTTAAACAGGAATTAAAGTGAACAATAAGTAAAGCCATGATCATCTCCAACGTCAACATGCGGCAAACCTCCAACAATTGTGGTACTTGACGACAAGCAAAACACTTAAGCATGCGACTACGACACGCGGGTCCAACCATCTACCAAACAACAGGTAATAGGATGTGTCCAAGGCTATATATGGCTGCAAGGGATATCACGGGTTCGAACTAGAGCATCGCAACACAGATAGCAAAGATCAACAGGAGGGAATAAATACTATAAAAGTAAGATAGGTAGAAAGGGGGAGATGCTCGCCTGTAAACATTGTCGAAGGGTTCATCCGAAGGTTGGGGCGAAGCTCACATCGACTCAACGGCCTTATCCGCGAAGAAGCAAAACACTAGAAGAAACACCGGATGCAATATTCAATACACGGCAGAAGATCGACATGATGCATGTATGATGTATGACATGGCAAAGGTGCGATGCGATTAGGTCAATATTAAGTGGACTCGGGGTCCTGACATTAATTAATTGGTTCAAGTTGTTTACCTACCCCGCAAATTAAATGTTGTTTAGCAAGACAACAGATGGAACCGGTTCGCTACACATGTTTAAATGAGGCCAATATAAGGCTAGATTTGTCCGCATATGGCCCCATATTTAATTATTAGGTGAATCGGCATAAGGCCCCCAAACCACAGATATGCATGCGAGATGACAATTAAATATGCAACAAGTTGTTATGTTATAGATTAGGGTTCGAGGAAAAGGGGTCACACATCAGAGGGGGCTCGACGATCTTGGGTTCCGGGGTTCGGGGTCGGTCTCAGGGTTCAGGGTTCGGCGAGGTCGTTCTCGGACTCAGGGGTAGGTCTTGGCGCATTCGCGATGGTCGGGTCATGCTGTCGGTCCTGGCGTTCGGGACGAAGCACTTGTCGCGTCGGGGTCTCGGTGTCCGGGATGAAGGAGTTCTTGTCGCACGGTGTCCGAGAGTTCCTCCAAAAACCGTGGCGCGTCCGTGAGGCGATCTTAGCGTCGGTGATCCTCGGGGTCGAACTTGCGGGTCATGTATACGGAAGATCTTGTGGCTCGATGTCCGGGAGGCAGATCTTGGAGTCCAGGCCGGAGGTCTTGTCGGTGGTCTTCGGGTCCGTCCCGGGTAGGCATCCTCGGTGTCGGGGAAGATCTTGATTCGGCCTCGGCACACGGTACATGCTTCTCGGAAGGCCTTTGCGTTCCATGACGATGACCTTTGGGTCCACGGCTGTCGAAGGGAAGTACTTGATTCTCGTCACCTTCGGATCTGGACGGAGCACTCGAGCTCGACCAGCAAGCGCACTGTAACCACACTGTCACAATGAACGCACTCGAGGAACGTCTGAGCCAAGGAGAGGTTCGATCGCGTGGACATGGGTCGAGGGCGCAGCGGCTACACGCGGCGGGCCATGGCGGCCTCCACGGCGGCGGGCGGTGGCCGCTTGCCGGAGGAGGGCGGGTCACGGTGGCGGAGGCGGACGGACGGCGCCGGGCGGCGGCGGCGCGGATCGCGCGCTTGTGGCGGGTGATGGTGGACGGCGACGGCGAGGACGGAGAGGGCCGGGCGGCGAGGTTCGGGGTCGGGGGTAGCCGGCGGTGCTGGACTCGCGGGCGGCGGCGGGCTCAAGGGCGGGTGGTAGCCGCGGCTGGGACCTGGCGGCGCGGAGGCGGGAGGAGCACGGGCGGGCGCGCGGAGAGGGAAAGGCGGGTGCGGGCGGTCCGGGCGCGGCTGGTCGCCGGGCGGGCGGACGCGAGGCGGCAAGGCGGCGGGGCCGGCGACGGCGGCCATGCAAGCAGCGAGAGAGAGGAGCTTAGGGCGGGGCGGGCGGGCGGCGAGAGGCGGGCGCGCTGGAGAGAGGAGAGGCGGGTCGCCGCGACGCTGGCACTGGAGCTGCAGAGCGGGCGCGCAGGTGGAGGAGCGGAGGCGAGACTGGAAGGCGCGGGCGGCGACGTGGGTCGGGGCGGCAGCTGAGGGGACGGCGCAGGGCGGTGGCGGTGGAAGCTTGGAGAGGACCGCGGGAGGAGAGGGAGGTCGGGGCCGTGGTAGGTGGGGTGGGTCCCGGTGGGGCGGCTTGGCGTGCGTGGTGAGACCGGGTGGGGCCGGGGAGAGGATCATGTGTGGAGGGGGGGCTCGCGTGCGTGGGTGTGTGTGGTCTGAGAGGAGAGAGAGAAGGGAGAGGGGGAGGTGGCTGATGGGGATTGGTTGAGGGGGAGAGGCAGGGTGACGTGGCGAACACCGATTGGTTGGGGTGATGTGGAGGAAAGGGGTGGGTAGATTTTTAGGTAGCCTTAGGATTTAGAGGTGGGCCGATCTGTTTTATACGGGGGTGGTCGTTCGGGTCGGGTTGGCCCGTTCGACTGCCCCCACTAAAAATAATATAATTTTTATTTGTTTAATTGGACCGTTTGCAAACCGCTCGCGGCCAAAACAAAATAATCCGGCGACCCGGGTTTTGCGTTTGAATTATGATGGGGCGTTTTAGAAAACAAAACGGGCTTGCGAAAAATAGTTTTATGCAAACAATGCCTGATGATGGCGATGCAATGCACAAAATCAACGCGATTTTCTAGTAGTGGTTTTGCGGGATGCCACAGCAAACCTTTGGCCCTGGATAGGAATAGTTTGAGGAACCTAGCTTATGTGAGGGTGAAGATTGCCTGTTTGGATGTGACTCTGGTTCCTAATACTAGAAGGGGGAGATGTAGGGGGATTTATGAATTCAAGTATACTAGAGAGATTTTTGCTCCTGATGCAGTGCCAACCATCCCTCTATCTGTGGGTGTTGATGGGCAGGATGGTGCCAATGTGCTGGATGGGAGGAATGAGGAAGAAGCTAGGCATATTAGGCCTGATGGTGATAATGGGAAAGGGTCTGGGACTGGTGCAGGTGCAGGTGCTGGTGGGGTAAGTGGTGGTCGCCAACATGCTGGTGGTGTTGCTGGTGGAGCTGGGTTGGAGAAGGGTAAAGGGGTCCTGGTGGAACAGGAAGATTCTGGTGAAGTGTCTTTTGGAACTAAGATGGCTAATATATGGGCCAGTTCTGGAAGTGGTGATCTTTCAAGGGGGATTGTTATAAGGGAGAATGTGGAGGGTGGTAACTCTGGTCGTGGTAATGTTCACGGCAAGGAAGTTGTTGTGGGTCCACAAGATGGTGTTCATGGGGCTGTGGTGGGTAGTGTTGGGTTGGCTGATGTTCACATGGAAGTCATCCAGAATTTGACTCCTCCTTTGGTTAATGAGATCATTCCTCCTGCTGCTGTTGGTCCCCAGAGTTTTGAAGATTTTATCAGAGATTTTTTGAAGGACAGGGGTAGTGATAAGTATTATGAACTCAAGAAACAGTATGGCCATTTGCTGGGGGGATGAAGGGGGATAGGGTGAGGCTGGTCAGCAAAGGGATGATGATGTGTCTACTGAGGAATCCTTTGGTTCTTCTTCTGATAGTGGAAAAAAGGGTAATGGTGAAGGTTCTGTGGTGGGGGGTGCTCATGATATGGAGATGGAAAACCAAGATCGGGAGGTGGTGGCTGTTGGTTTGTCTCAACCTGATGTTCTTTCTACTCAAGAAAGTGTGGGATCTCAATCTGAGAATGTAACTGGTGTGGATGAACAAGCTGTAAGGATGAGTTCAAGGGTGGCTGCTCAAGGTGGGCCTGGGAACATGGAAGAAAGACATCTGGCTCAGCAATCTACTAGAGATCTGTCAGGTACCAACTTAACTTTTTATAATTCCTTTGCTGCCCTAGATGATGATGTTATTATGCGTAGAGCTTTGGAGATGGGAGTTGATGCTTCATCTATATCTTTAGATCATATCAATTCTTTGAAAGATTTAGAAATTGCTAGGCATAGTTTACAGGATAGGAAACAGGTTGAGACTATGGCAGAAGTTGATTTGAGTGAGAAATTCCTGTTTCTTGATTGGAAGGAAGATAGTAATGATGAAGGGTGAAAGGATACGGATGTCGCCTATAGGGGGGGTCAATAGGCGATTAAAACTTTTCCTAGAGTGGCTCAACAAAGGCGGAATAAAACTAGTGTTTACTTTTTAAGCACAACCTAGAACAACTAAGGTTCACCTATGTGCACCAACAACTTATGCTAAGCAATACAAGCAACAAAGTGATAGCAAGATATATATTACTTCAAGCACGAAGGCTATCACAATGTAAAGTGCATAAGTAAAGAGCTCGTGTATAGAGATAACCGAGGCACGCGAGGACACCGATATTTTACCGAGTTCCTCCCAACATGGTGTACGTCTCGTTTGGAGAGGGGGTGTTATCTAACCACCTACGCCACAAAAGTCCTCCCTTATTCTCCGGTGAATCTCACCCCAATGGGATCGATCCACGCTTCCACTATTGGTGCACTTGTCGGTGGCAACCGAGAACCTCTCACAAGGTTGGGGCACTTCTCCACAACTTAATTGGAGGCTCCCAAAAAATGCCACAAAAGGCCACAATGCCACCAAGGCCACAAAACCGTCTAGGGTTCCAAGAACCCAAGAGGGACAAGCTCCAATGAGTCACACGAGCCAAATCCTCCGAGGATAACTCAAACCAATGCACCAAATGCAAATGGCAAGAACACCACAAAGGTGATCAAATCCCTCTCTCCCAAATTCCACCAAAGCTAAAAAAGCTTATGGGGGAATAAGAGAGGAAGAACAATGGAGGAAATCCACAAAAGACTCCAAGATCTAGATCCCAATATGTTCCCCTCACTTAGAGGAGAGATTGATTGGTGGGATTGTAGATCTAGATCTCCTCTTTCAAATTCCTCAAGAATATGCAAGAATAATCGGAGGGATTGAGAGAAAGCAAGCTCAAGAAGGTCAACAATGGAGGGGAAAACTTGCAAGAATGGTTGGGGAACTATTGGGGAAGAAGGCATCTTAAATAGGTCCCCCCAAAATCCAACCGTTGAAGCCCAAAAACGCGAATCCCGATACTACCGGACTTTTTCCCGGTACTACCGGACATTCCATGGGGATCCTAGGTCGCCAAACGCACCTTATTCTGTACCTACCGGTACTAAGGGGCGGTACCACCGGACCTCCTGTACTACCGGACCCTGGTCCGGTACTACCGGTCATCCCTGAACGAAAACGGCCATAACTTTTGCATCCGGACTCCGATTTTGATGATCTTGGGCTCGTTTTGAAGAGGACAACAAGATCTAAAAGATCATGCAAAGAAACATTATAGTACAGCAAGGGAGGATAGATCCAAATGACGAAAGGTTTAACCTCTATCAAAAAGACGAACCGATAAAACCTCCAACATCAAAAACGTAATAGAAAATGCATATGAAATCCGTTTTCGATGAACTAGAGCTTGTCATGGAGATTAACACAAGCTATAAATACTCACATGAGTAAGAACCAAATAATGGAAGATTTTACCTATCTCTAAAATACAAACCGGTAAAACCTCCAAGATCAAAACGCAATAAGATATAAAAGGGAAATCCATTTTTTATGAACTAGAGCTTGTTATGGAGATTACCACAAGCTCTATATACTCACATGGATAAGACCAAATAACAACCACATATGATGATGCAAGTATGCAAAGGTTTGATCTCTCTCCGAACAATGTGACCGAGTTACTCATTCGAGAGCCCCTCTTGATAGTACGGTTATCTATCCTAAACCTGGTCTCCCAACAAACATGAGATCGGCAAAAGAGAAAACCTATCAATATTATACCTTTGCCTTGAGCAATCCACTTGAGCTCGATGTAGACGATATTGTCCTTCTCAAAATGGACACCTTTCTTGATTCCTCATCATCGATCCATGATCACCGAGGATGGCAAGCATCAAACATGAGATCTTCTATAGATGACGCATTTTGAGCTTGCACAACACATCTTATTCTCATTTCATCTATCTTGAAGTCAACACATGCTTCCAGTAATGCCAATGGACAATTCCTACAAGTACAACTTAATACACACATTAGTCCATAAAGATTGTCATTAATTAACAAAACCACACATGGGGGCCCACATGTTCTTTCAAAGGGGAATTTACTCCTGTGATTTCTAGAAGAAATAAGAAGAAGATGAAATCTGATTCTGGTGGGAAGAATAGAAAGTTAAAGGCGGCTGCTGTGAAGGTCCACAACTATCACCCTATGAGTGGTGTTGTGACTGGAACAAGAGAGAGAAAAAATGTATTATGATAGGTATTATTTTGAACATTAGAGGTGTGGGGGAAAAGGTGTGAGTGCTTATTTGAATGATTTGTTGAGATAGGAAAGAGTGGATTTCATTGGTTTGCAAGAAACTATTAAGAAGGATTATTCTACTGACTTTTTAGGAGAATTGATCCTATGAATCAATGCTCCTGGAGTTAGCTGCCTTCTGTGGGAAGATCTGGGGGCATTTTGGGGGGCCTACGTTTCTCCAAATTGACTCAGTTGGATGTGTCTGTGGGCAGGTTCCATGTTAAGATGAGGGTGTTTGATGTAATGAAACATGTTCAGTGGCATTTGGTTGTGGTCTATGGGGCTGCTCAAGAGGAAAATAAGGAGTTTTTGATATAATTAGCTGATGTTTGCCAGGACCAGTCAATTCCTTTGTTGGTGGGTGGTGATTTTAATGTGATTAGATTTGTTTCTGAGAAAAACAAGGGTCGCTCTTTGAACAAGTGGGGGCACATGTTTAACTCGATTATTGATGCATATGGTTTAAGAGAAATTCAAATGTCTGGGGGACAGTTTACTTGGTCCAACAACCAGAAAAATCCTACTTTGGAGAAACTTGATAGGATACTAGTTTGCAAGGAGTGGGAGAGGTTATTTGCTCTTACTACAGTACACAAGTTGTCTATGGAGGTTGAGCATAGTACTTTGATTTTGGATACTATGGAAGGGCAGGAAGGGGGTGGTAAGGAGTTCAGGTTTGAGAAAAGCTAGTTACAGAGTGATGAATTTGTGCTCAGAGTGGTGAAGATTTGAAAAAAACCTGTTAAAGGTAAGAACAGTCTTGATAGTTTGCAGAAAAAGCTTAAGAATGTCAAGAATGATCTGAAAGGGTGGGGTGCTCATATTAGGGGGTTGGAGAAAAAAGAAGAAGAAAGAGTTAGTGGAGGAGCTTCAGGAACTGGAAAGTATAGAGGAATTGATTTTGCTTAGTGCAGAACAGTTGAAACGGACAACATCAATTCAGAAAAGAACTGCTGGAAGTATATGAGAACGAAGAGAGATTCTGGCAACAAAGATCGAGAGATAACTGGTTGTTGAAAGGTGATAATAACACTGAGTACTTTCACAAGATTGCTAATGGGGTGACGAGAAAGAAAATGATTTTTTCTATGAAAGATGGGGAGAATGAGATCCAGGGGACTCATTTCCTCTTGCTGCATGCCACCAATTATTATAAAACTTTGTTTGGTCCTGCTGGAGGCTTTTCTGTTAGACTTTCTCATGATAATTGGCAGGCTTGGGAGAAACTTAATGATGAAGATAGGGAGAAGATGGGTCTGCCTTTTACTGAGAAAGAGGTGAAGGAGGTTATTGATCAGATGGAGAAAAATAAAGCAGCTGGCCCTGATGGGATTCCTATTGAATTCTATCAACACTGTTGGGTGATTATAAGAAAAGATGTTATGGCTATGTTTGATGATTTTTATGATCATAAAATTGATCTGAGGAGTATTAACTATGGGGTGATTACTTTTTTACCCAAAGGTGATGATGCTGATAGAATCCAGAAATATAGGCCCATTTGTCTGCTTCAGGTGCTGTTTAAATTTTTTACCAAGACTCTAACAGTTAGAACAGAGCCTGTGATGGGAAAATTGATTGATACATGCCAGACTGTTTTTATCAAAGGGAGATTTATTGCTGATGGAGTTACCTTGTTACATGAAATCCTGAAAGAATCAAGAATTCAGAGGCAGCAGGGTGTGATTTTGAAGATTGATTTTGAAAAGGCCTATGATAAGGTCAATTGGGATTTCCTATTTTATTGTTGTAAGCAGAAAGGTTTCAGTAAAGACTAGTTGATTTGGTTGAAGAGTGCAGTGACTCAGGGTACTCTCAGTGTTAAGGTGAATGGGGAAGTTGGTCCCTATTTTGGCAGTTTTAAAGGGGTCGGGCAAGGGGATCCTTTTTCTCCCTTTTTGTTTAATTTGGCAGGGGAGTGTTTGGCTAAGACGGTTCTTAATCCCAAGCTAGTGGGTTGTTTACAGGGTTGGTTGATAATTTGTTTGATAAAGGGATTGCTATTTTGCAATATGCTGATGACACTATTCTTTTTATTAAGGATGATATTGAGGGGGCTATAAATTTGAAGATGTTGTTATATTTGTTTGAATCCATGTATGGCCTTAAGATTAACTTTGAGAAGAATGAGGTGATGATGGTGTTGGATGATGAGGATAAACTATCCAATTATGCTGAGTTGTTCAATTGTCAGAAAGGTAGTTGGCCGATTAAATATTTGGGGCTGTCGGTTTGTAGTAGAAGATGCACAGTGGCTGAGATGGAATTTATTGGGGATAGGCTGAAAAAAAGTTAGATGGTTGGATGGGTGGTGCACTGTCTCTGGGTGGTAGGCATGTTAAAATTACTGCTTGTGTTTCTAGTGTGGCTGTTTATCCCATGTCTATGTTTCTTTTGCACAAAACAAATGTGGAGGAAATTGAAAAGCAGACTAGAGACTTTTTCTAGTATGGCAAGGTGGGCAAAATAAAGTATCATCTAGTAAAGTGGAAATTTGTGTGTAGACCCAGGAAAAAGGGAGGCTTGGGATCAAGAATATTAGACTATTTAATATCTGCTTGCTTTGCAAGTAGTGGTGGCGGCTTGAGGCTGAGGAAGGACCCTGGCAAGTTTTTGTGAAGAAAAAATATATGAAAAAGGAGGGATCAGTGCTGTGAGACACAAAAAGAGTGATTCCCCTTGCTGGAATGATTTGATTAAGATCAGGGCCCTCTATTTGGCTGGCAGAAAAATGAAAGTTGGCAATGGGGAGCTGACTGACTTTTGGCATGATGCTTGGTGCTTAGATATCCCTTTGAAAAGTAAGTTCCCTGATCTATTTGATGTCTGTCAGAATCAATTGATTACTGTTGCTGATATGGCTAGAAGAGGGTGGAGATGTTCTTTTAGAAGATGGCTAGATGCTGATGGGATGAATCATCATGAACAATTAATGGGCTTGTTGAATGGGGTGGGTTTGAGTCAGGAAAAAGACAGACCTGTGTGGCTGTGGAATAAATCTGACAGGTTTTCTGTCAAATCTATGTACTCTCATCTTTCAGATGTGGGGGTTGACAATAGTTTCAAGCATCCGTGGAAAGCAAAAATCCCTCTGAAGATTAAAATCTGGCTGTGGTTGATTTGGCACAATGCTATTCTCACAAAAGATAACATGGGAAAAAGAAGATGGGAAGGGGATTTTACTTGCAGGTTTTGTCGTGAAGATGAAAACATTGGGCACCTGTTCTTCACCTGTGTGGCAGCTAAATATGTATGGGGGTGGTTGCTAAAACTATCGGTGCTGGGAATAGGCCTGGGTCCTTTTCTCAGTACTTCTGGCGGGCTCCTTAGTTTTTGGGAGTTAGCAGAAATGTGCAAATTACGGTGGTGGCAGAGATCTGTTGGTCTATCTGGAAGCTCAGAAACAGAGCTTGTTTTGAAAAAAAACTTATTAATTCCCCTGTTGATCTGGTTATATATGCATGTGTTTTCATTCGTTACTGGGCAGGTTTACATGGCGAGGAGGAACGGGAGATGTTGCATGCTGGGGCTGATGTCCTGGAACAGAATGCGCTGGCTGATGATGCGGCTATGGATGTGGCCCCTGTTCCTTTCTTGGGACTGCCGGCGATCCCTGAAGATCGTGCTCACGAAGCCCCTGAGCTTGAGAGGGGGTGGGAGAAAAGGAGGAGGACTTGATGCTGTTTGGTGTAAAAGAAACTGAGTCTTCGAGCCTTTCTGTCAGTCTGGGTTGTTAGTTTCTTTTCATGTTTGAACTTCTATCGCTAGCCCGAGGGTGGTGTTCTTGCGTCTCTAGCTTCTCTTCTTATTTCTCCTTTCCAGTTAGGTTCGTTTGGTTTGTAATATGGAGACTTTTCTGCTTTGATCCCCTAGGTGGATCAAAAAATCTGGGTGACATGAACTTGTGTGGTTTGTTGTTCCGTTATCTATTGATAATGGAACCCGGTCCCTCTCTTTGGAGGATTGTATGGAAAAAATCTTATATTATAAAATGGAGGGAGTAGTATACATGAACATTACATTTACTATACAAAAAAGTTATACTCTGAGTGTACATCAATTCTTTATTCAATCATTATATGATTCCTTTTTAAAAAATATGATGTTTTTTCATGAATACTTTGAGGTTTTTCTTTTACGCAAAATATAGTGGGAAAGGCCCCCACGGCATCGTTTTTTATTTATAGAAGTTGTCACGGTTACAAGGATGGAATAAATGTACATATATAGTGGGGGTAAGATGAGGTTAGAATCCAAAATATGACAACACTGGGATTTACTACATCATGTCCAACCAGTCTTGTATACCCTCTTCTAGACTGGGCTTAATCCTATGGCTAATGTCTTGGATAGATACTTTGAAGAAGCTATGGCATTACTTTATGAGTCTAGGTACTTCTGATCATTGCCAAATATGATTTTGTTTCTATGATTCCAAATACTCCAACATCCTGCAATCATGGCTACCTTAAAAAGGGATAAAATGATATGTTCTTTCCTTCAATCATCATAACTGTTGTGGCTAGATCAGTATTCTATTCTTGTCCTATTTTTAACCAAAATCAAGCAAAGAAGAGATGCGTCATGGTTTCATCAACTCCTTCATCACATATAAGGCACAACCAGGCGTGTCAACCTGAAAGTTTTTCCTTCTCATAAGGTCTCTGGTATTCGGTCTATCATGAATCATTAGCGAGAAGAAGATTAAGATTTTGCGTTTTGGCAGGCAATGAGATTTCCATATCCATTTAAATGGCAATGGTGCATCAGGAGCTTTTGTCAGTTCATTGTATACTTGTCTCCTCCCCAAGGAAAGGACCAAATGATCTTTTGGTCGCTTGGTGCAGTCCGATTCAGAATGGCAGCAAAGTCATTGAGTTGTTCTGTTTGTAGTGATGGTTAATGGGAGGTGGAAAAGATCAAATAATTCTTTCCAGTTATTAGCCACAACTTCCCTGATAGGGATAATTTTATTGTTATAGAGTATCTCCAACTGTCCCCAGAACGGCCCGCTCCCTAGGAACCACTTTTTTGCGTCGGTGCCAAAAAAATCCCGATCGCTCATAGGAGCCCTTTTTTCGCCGGCATAGATCGTCTTTTCATCCGGCGTACCCAGGCCAGGCCAAACCCAGCATGCAGGCGGCGGTGGCTCCTTTCTTCTTGCATATCCCCTTCTTCTACCATAGCTCCCGCCATTTTCACACGCTAGATCCATCCACCATACCGCTGAACAAATTCTGAAGGGTTTCGCGGCATAGTAAATCAAAATTTTCTACGGATGCGAACTGAGGGAAAGCCAAGATCTAATCTAGGAGATGCAAACAACGAGAGAGATTGTATTAGATCTTCATACAGATGCACACGCAAACCTCAAGTCTCCTCCTTCCTTGGTCCAGCAAGTATGGTGGAGAGATGGATTGGATCTACAACACGGCGTGGTGTATATGGTGGAGAATTTTTGCGGCTTCACAAAATGGGAGGGAGAGAGGAAGCAGGCGGCTAGGGTTGGAGGGTGTGGGGGTGCGCCCACCCTCTTTATAAGTTTAAACCTCTAGGGCTGGGCCCTATGGGGCCTTGTGCCCTGGACCAACCAGGGCACTTCCTCATAGGCCCATGCCGAATGTGGGGCCACGTTGGTCCCCTTCCGAAGGTTCTAGAAGCCAACTCCAAAACGCACCGCTTTATATGAATCTTATTCTCACTACTCCGGAACCTAACAAAAACTCATAAACCAATTATCCAATCTATCCTAGCGCCGAGACACGTTATGTGTGACTGCGGGTTTGAGAATATGCAAACATGATCTTCTATCAATATTCATCGATGATCATATCGGATGAACCACGATGCCAGGATTCAATCAATCCCATATATATGAGATTTGATCGCTTGCACTGTTATACCTAGTTCAATCGTGATTAACTCTAACCACATGCTTGTTGATATCGACGAAAGTGGTCGATACTTTCGATCACCAGAGACACCTTTATGATCACCCTCTCATCTAAGGAATACAATATTTTATATAGGAAAATGTCCATGGTTAGGAAACCTTAACCATCATTAATCGATGAGCTAGTCCATAGAAACCACACAAGTATTAAAGTTTCCGCTTAATACAATTCTAGCATAGAATATAAACATTATCATGAACAAGAATTATAATAATAACATATTTATATATAATCTCGGATTATATGAAACTTGCGGTTGATATGCTTGGTATTTGGATGATATCTTGGTTTCCTTAGCGAGTGCTATGGCGCCTATGTTGTCACTCCATTCAAAATATAAAGGTATCATAGATTTAGAATCATCAAACTAGCGGACGTGAACCTTTACGAATCACCCCATAGACTAAGAACATTTCTTTAGTCCTATGGATGTTCTTGACACATCGGTCTAGTACACAAGATGGCATACATGATGTAACCTATGGCGAGGGCATAAGGCACTTTGCTTCATAGCTCCCTATCAACTTTGTCTAGGTGTACCTCGCTTAAAAGCTATCAGCGGCTTTTTTCTATCTCTATAGATTTTGATGCCCAATATATAAAGCCTTTCACCTAGGTCTTTCATTGAAAACACTTGTTCAAATAACTCTTCACATCGTTAAGCATGTTGATGTCATTTCCAATAATCAATATGTCATCCACATATAACCCGAAGCGTCCATAGAACTCCCACTCACTTTCTTGTAGATGCGATCACTTGATCAAAACGAAGGTTCCAACTCAGTTTGCATACTTTACTAGCATCCTTAGCAACTCTTCATCAATGTGAGAAAGCAACTCGACATCCCATCCGCCATATTTCATAATCATGAACGCAGCAATTGCTAATAAAATCCGAATGGACTTAAACATCAGAGAAAGTCCATCGAGACACACCTTTGACTTTGTCGAAAACCTTTCGCGACATTACCATCGGCCGCGTCCGTTTCTTCTTGAAGATCCATTTGCACTCAACCCCCTTTTCGTCGCTAGGAGGGTGGAGGCAAACAAATTCCGCGATGAGGTTCTCTTTTATATCATCTATGCCTAAGGGATACATGGGGGTGGGGGCTCTATTTAGGGGCGACCACTGACTATGTTCATGATAACTAGTTCAACTTTTAATCAAATTACTAGATGAACTCGATGCTTGTGTTGGAATTATGCCCTAGAGGCAATAATAAAGATGTTATTATTATATTTCTTGTTCATGATAAAGTTTATATTCCATGCTAGAATTGTATTAAGCGGAAACATTAATGATCAATGATGGTTAAGGTTTCCTAACCATAGACATGAGTTGTCAATTGATAATGAGATCTGTTCATCTTTGAAGCTTTTCTTATGTCAAATATTGTATTCCTTAGACCATGAGATAATGCAACTTTGATTATTGATAGAAGATCATCACACGCGCGTGTCTGACGCTAGGATAGATTGGATAATTGGTTTATGAATTTTTTGTTGGTCTCGGATGGGATCCGGATATCACAGGTTCGGAATGGTCCGAGAATAAGATTCATACGGGGCACAAGGCCATAGGGGCCCAGCCGATCCTAGATGGAGGGTGGTGGCCCCCCCCCTCTATATAGAGGGGTGGGCGCTCCCTCTCCCCCCGCCGTCGTGTTGTAGATCTATGAAGATATAATCCAATCTCTCGTTGTTTGCATCTCCTAGATTAGATCTTGGCTTTCGAAAATTTTGATTTACTATGCCGCGAAACCCTTGACGAACTTGGTGCATACAGAACAGTTTTATCTTGATCTTTAAGTGAGGAATCATCTTATAATGCTACCGTCGCGATCTAAGCATGATAAGATACACAAAGGATAAACATCACATGCATATAACTTTTATGTGACATGGTATAGCCAATCTAATGATCTCCATCTTACAAAAACAAGTTAGACGCCTACTTTGTTGTTGCATGTTTGGCTCATGGGAGTAGATGAACACAAACAAGAGGCTTGAAATATAAAAACATCAACGCCCGCAACAACCATGTTGCGTTCTACTCATGAAACACATCTACGCATAGATCTAGCTCTGATACCACTTAATGGTTTCGCGGCATAGTAAATCAAAATTTTCTGCCAAGATCTAATCTAGGAGATGCAAACAACGATCTAGGACCACAAGTGGCGGTGCCTCCTCCTTCCTTGGTCCAGCAAGTATGGTGGAGATGGATTGGATCTACAACGTGGTGTATATGGTGGAGAATTTGGGAGGGAGAGGAAGGGCAGCGGGAGGCTAGGGTTGGGGGAAGGTGTGGGCGCCCCTCTTTATATAGAGGCAGCCCCTCCCAAGCCCAAAGCGGCCCCAAAGGACAAGGAGTGGGGGCAAACTCCAAAACTGCCTTATATGAATCTTATTCTGGATCCCATCCGAGACTCGAACAAAAACTCATAAACCAATTATCCAATCTATCCCATGATCTTCTATCAATAATCAACACATTCATCGATGATCATATCGGATGAACCACGATGCGGACTCAATCAATCCCATATATATATTCCGTGATATTTTACTTGGTCATACCTAGTTCAATCTAATCCGATATCACTTTGTGATTAACTCCTTAACCACATGCTTGCAAGCGGTGTTGATATATCTCTCATCTCGATACATACTTTGATGACCTCAAAGTTGTATTATCTCATGGTCTAAGGAATACAATATTTGACATAAGAAAACGAACACGATGACACGATCTAATTGCTTCGCTTAGTTTACCATATCATTCTCCCAATGATATGATCTCATTATTAATCGACAACTCATGTCCATGGTTAGGAAACCTTAACCATCATTAATCGATGAGCTAGTCCATAGTAGGGACACGTGTTGTTCACAAACCACACAAGTATTAAAGTTTCCGCTAATACAATTCTAGCATGGAATATAAACATTATCATGAACAAGAATTATAATAATAACATCTTTATTATTGCCTCTAGGGCATAATTCCAACAAATTCGTTGTTCCACGCGCCTCGGGCGATGATGCACCGGTGAAGTAGCCGAGGAAGCCAAGGGCACCGAAGCAGAAGTATTTCCGATGTGTCGTGGTTGGGTTAATGAATAGAGGGAACACACCGCCTGGCCTGGGGCGACATGGCAAGCGTTTGCGGTCACATGGTCAGGGGAAGGTGGATGGGCGATCCGCACGGGATGCTCTTTTCGTTATGGGCTTGGAAAGGGGGCTGGTCAGTTGCTGGCTTGAGACACACCAAAAAAATGGGAGTGCCTAGATCTCAGGCGCATGAGAATTTCTTATATCTAAGTCGCTGACATCTTACTATTTGTGTTAATTTTCAGTTGCAACCTAGTTGCAACTTATATAATTTATACTAATTTTTAGTTGCAACTCATTAAAATCCCAGTTACAACCTAGTTGCAACTCATGTAAAAATCTTACGTTACACGAATCGCGAGGTAAATCCAATAGCGAGAGATGTGACTGAGAACTAAGAAATTATCAGGCGGCTGGGAACTAGCAAATCCGAAAAAAATAAGTTTTTTGGAAATAAATATGATCTGCACGGGAAGCCTAAACCACTGAAAAGATGGTTATTAGATATGTTTTTTTTAAACCTGGTTATTAGATATGTTAGATTTGCTATAAGAATGGTGTTAGAATTTATCATGTCTAAGTGGACACGATACTAGTCGTGTGATCTAATCTTAATTTTCTCACCCATTGTGTTAATCATAACGCTTGATGACGCAACCAACGGTTCATATATATATACGGGCGCCGATTAATTTATAGCTACAAGAAGATCTCAGATGATGATCGAATACTATTTGATTTAGCAAACCGATAATAATCAAGTTCCGTCTCTAGCTAATAGCCCAAATAGTATAATCATTCCTTGATCGTCTATGCTACATGTCGGCCTTGGCACCGCCGGCGGCCCTCGCCGTTCGGCGTCCGGCGCGGCGGCGCCTGTGGGCAATCGTCCGGAGTTGTCCGCTCTCCTTGAACATCTTCCTCTCCGAGTCGACGAGGTCGCACTCCGCGAAGGGCACGGGGTACCGCCTGGTGTCGTAGCAGTAGGAGTACACCATGTTGCGCTCCCTGAACCGCCGCATCGCCTGGAGCTTGGCGAGCGTCATGACGGCGGGGTCCGACGCCGCCACGGCCTCGGCGCAGCCTGCTTGGGCGGCGGGCAGCATCATCTGGTCGACGCGGCAGCCGGCGAGGGCGAGGTCGGTGAATGATGCGACGAAGGGCCCGTAGTGGTAGTTGACCCGGTAGCGTCCCCCCGAGGTGGCCCAGTTTGAGCCGTCCCAGACGGTGGCGTAGAGGGCCATGGGCTTGGACGGGAAGTCGCCGGCGGCGCGGGAGCGGCTGACGTGGCGGACGGGGACGTCGTCGACGTAGAAGGCGACGGCGTCGCGGGTCCAGAGGATGGAGTAGCGGTGGAACTCGGTGGTGGGGTCGAAGGGCAGCACGTAGCGCTCCTCCCGGCCCCGGCTGACGCTGCCGTTGCCGTACACGTTGGTCTGCACCCGCCACGGCTTGCCCCGGATGTTGCCCAGGAACTCGAAGTCCAGCTCGTCGTGCCTCTTCTCGTACACGTGGGCGTTGGAGGTGTAGAAGGCCACCACCACGCCGGCGGTGTAGTCGGACGGGAGCTTGATGGAGGCGCTGAAGAAGCCGTGGTGGTACATCGACGACGAGATGAACCCGGACCCTGCATGCACGCATGCCCATCAATCAATCAATTACTACTGGCGATTATATTCGTTGATCATCATTAATCGTCGTCGAATCAAATTATTACTCGTGAGAAGTTAATTAATGGAGGAATTAAGGCCGCCATGCGCGCGCATGCCATGAACGGCCGGCCGGGGTGAATGGAATACCGGTGGAGCGGTCGAGGAGGATGCTGACGGTGCGGTCGTCGGCGGAGCGGCGGATGTTGTCGGGCCCGAACAGCGGCGTGTACACCTCCTGGAAGGCCACCGTCGCCGTCACGTTCAACACCGCCGCAGCGGACGCCGGCAGCAAGACAGCAGAGACCACCACCGCCAGGGCGATCGACGCCAGACGAAGAAGCATGCCGCCGGCAGGCCCCCGCCGCCGCGCGCCGCGTCTCTCTCCTCTCCACGTACGGAAGCTAAGCTAGGTAGGTTAGGCGGTGGCCGAATTAAGCGTCGTTGCTAATGGTGGAGCGAGCGCGAAGGAGGGGAGACCGTCCGTGACCGGCCCAAGAAAATCACTGCGCCAAAATAGCAGCATGCGAGTATATGCCTTAAATAGGTACGAAATTGATTTTTCAATTACGAATTTATTCCTTCCAGCTAAGCAAGGAAATCTTTTTTGCCGTTATACCATGCATGCATATGATCCCTAGCTCTCTTGTTGTCGACAGGGTACGAAGATGAATAACAATAACTGGATGCGCGGCTTGGCGTAGCTTGACACTCACACTGGTTTAATAACAATATTTTCTTCAATCCAAATTAATTGACTTAATTTTATCTAGAATTGGATGTATCTAACACTAAAACATATCTAGATATATTTGAATCTAGACAACTCTAAATCAATTAATTTAGATCGGAGGAAGTAATAAAAGAAAGGTAGGAAAATGACAATGTGTTTGTGAATTACTTTTTTTGTATTGACAAAATGAAAGTTATTCATATCCAAACAGTTCGCATCAGCTAGGTCTTTGCCAATTACTATCACGTACTCCCTCCGTCCAAAAATAACTGACTTAAATTTGCCTAGATTCAAATATATCTATACGCTAAAATACGTTTAGTATTTAAATCTAGACAACCAAATCAATTATTTCTGAACGAAGTACCCTCCTGACCAAGGTAGATATAACATTTAAAATGGAGCTTGTTTTGCCTCCAGCGTGGAGTTCCACCCGCAGTGCGTCACGAAGCAGCCCACGGCGCGGTGCGCCAGCACGTCCAGCTGCGGGCACCAGCGCACGACGAGCGTGGCGCCCGACGCCGTCGCCTCGTCCAGGAGGTGGTGCCGCGGGAGCTGCGCCTCCTCGGTGGCCCGCACCACCCACAGGAAGGGCTTGCCCGCTGCGAGGAGGCCGCGCGCGAGCTCCTCCGTCTGTGCGGTGCCGACGGACGCGAAGCTGCCGAAGGAGACGTAGACGACGGAGCCCGGGGGCTTGGTGTCGAGCCACTTGATGCAGGTGTCCTCAGCCGGGTCGAGCATGTCGACGCCGTACGTGAAGCGGTCGGCGTGGCTGGATTCCACGGCGGGCAGCGGCACGCATGGCCCAATGGCTCGGGCCTTGAAGTGGCTCGACAGTCCAGCCAACACCTGGGAACAAGATCAACGTAGCAGAAACTGAGGGTGTGTTTGGTAGACCGGGGCAACCCAGATATTCTGACTCCATCCCACGTTTTGTTGTTTGTTAGGTCGGCTCGGCTCTAACCAGCAGTGCCCACCTATGCAAAAAAGGTCCCTCAGCCCTGTCCGGTTGGGAAGCTGGAATCGAGCTTCGCTACCGAGCAGTGCTGAGTCCGTCCCACGCAGCGCTCCAGCCCGATAGGGGTCGACAGCCCGCACCCTCATTTCGCCCCTCCTCGCACGATGTGCATCTCCTTCCCGACTCAAGCTCCACTGTCCTCGTCTGAGATCTCCCTCGTCGCTGTCCCCGTCCAAGCTCCACCGCCCTCGTCGCCATCCCCGACGAGCTCCACCGCCCTCGCCGCCGTCCCCGTCGAGTTCCTGGTGGCGCGTGTGGCCTCTCCTTACCTCGTCCGCTGCAGGCACCTGCGGCAAGGAAGAAGGAGCTCGATCTCTGTAGGGTTTCGTAGCATGGAAAACAAAATTTTTCTATCGCATACAAACAAACAAGCCAAGATCTATCTAATAGATTGTAGCAACGAGTCGATGGAATAACTTACCCTCGAAGATTCCAAAGTGTTTAACGAGAGCGGATTCTCGTGGGTGATGTAGTCGTACTCTTCCCGATCTCAAGATCGCGTAGACGATCCTTCCGCTGCGTTCGGCAGCGCTCCATGATCGGTCACACGTTCGATTTCGGCGAAGACCTTCCTCTCCTTGTTCCAAAGAATGGAGGTTGTAGCACTCTCCTCGCGATTCCGGTAGCTGTGGCGTGGTACCGAGTAGAGGGAGATCTCAGGGCTTCGCCTTAAGCCGGAGCGAGTATGGTGGAGTATGAGAGAGCTCCTCGGCGATCTAGGTTTTACACACACCAAGGAGGAGAGGCTAGAGCCGGCGGCTAGGGTTTGGGGCACCCCAAGTCGGCGGCTAAGGCAAAACCCTAGGGGGCGGCGGCGGCTATGGTGGTAGGCGCCAAGCTAGGGTTTGGAGGAGAGGTACTTGTGTGTTCTAGGAGGGAGCCCTGCCCCTCCTTATATAGGTGGAGGGGCCGGCGGCCAAGGGGAGGGAGTGGAGTCCCTCCCCAACTCGGCTTGGGTGGTGCGCCGGCTTGGGGAGGAGGACTCCCTCCCCAACTCGGTTTCACCTCCTCCTCCTCTTTTCCACTTTCCAAATTTAGCCGTTTGACTTTTCAATTTAGCTATTTGACTTTTCAAACTAGGATTCGATTAATCCTTTATTTGGAACAGCGATGACACTTAGTACATGATACAATCATTCCAACTTGCAATGACACATTCATGTACCCCTTCCCCTCCGGAGTGACGGACATTCCGGAACCTTCTAGAACATTCCCGATGAAAACACCGGAATCATTCCCCAACTACGAAACGGGACTTTCCTTATATGAATCTTATTCTCCGGACCATTCCGGATCTCCTCGTGATATCCCGGATCCCATCCGATACTCCGAACAACATTCGGTCTCTTTCTCATCATACCATAACTACTCAAACAACGTCGAATCCTTAAGTGTGTCTCCCTACGGTTCGTGAATTATGCGGACATGATCGAGACACTTCTCCGAACAATAACCAATAGAGGAATCTGGAAATTCATATGGCTCCCACATATTTCTACGATTACTTTGCGATCGAATGAACCACTTACATACGATACCAATTTCCCTTTGTCTCACGATAGTTTACTTATCCGAGGTTTTGATCGTCGGTATCTCTGCATACCTAGTTCAACCTCGTTACCGATAAGTACTCTTTTCTCGTTCCCGTGATATGTGATCCCTTGTGAGCCAGTCACATGCTTGCAAGCTAATTGGATGACATTCCACCGAGAGGGCCCAGAGTATATCTATCCGTCATATGGATGGACAAATCCCACTCTTGATCCATGTGTTTCAACCAATACTTTCCGAACACTCAATGCCACCTTTATAGCCACCCAGTTACGGTGTGGTGTTTGATGTCATCAAAGCATCCATCCGGTAAAGGTGATATGCATGATCTCATGGTCGAAGGAATTAGGTTACTATGTATCAGAAAGCATATAGAAATTGAACTATTAAAATTACTTGATCTTTATGCTACGCTTATCTATAGGAGTATGTCCACCATATCATTCTCCTAATGATATGATCTTGTTGTTGATAACATCTCAATGTTCATGATAGGGAAACCACAATCATTTATCAACCAACAGGCTAGTGATGTATAGAGGCTTTACTAGGGACTTCAAATTGAGTTTACAAATCACACAAGTATTAATGTTTCCTTGTTAATACTATTATAGCATGAATACAAACATTTATCATAAACACAAAGATATAATAATAACTACATTTATTATTGCCTCTAGGGCATATCTCCAACAGTCTCCCACTTGCACTAGAGTCATCTAATCTAGATTACATGGTAATATACCGAACACCCATGACAGTTTGGTGCTGGTCATGTTTTGCCCTCGGGAGAGGTTTAGTCAACGGATCCGCCACATTCAGATCTGTGTGTACTTTAAAAATCTTTATATCCCCATCTTGGATATGTTCTCGAATAGCGTGAAAACGTAGCTTGATGTGCTTCAGCTTCTTGTGTGACCTTGGTTCTTGCGCATTGGCTATGGCGCCCATGTTATCACAGTAGATAGACATTGGGTCCAGTGCACTAGGAACCACACCCAGCTCTGTAATGAACTCTTTCATCCATATCGCTTCTTGTGAAGCCTCCGAAGCAGCCATGTATTCCGATTCAGTTGAAGATCTCGCCACAACGCTTTGCTTTGCACTCCTCCAGCTAACTGCACCATTCAAAATAAATACATTATCCAGTTGTGATTTAGAATCATCCGGATCGGTGTTCCAACTAGCATCGGTGTAACCATTAACAACGAGTTGTTCATCACCTCCATAAGAAAGAACCATATCCTTAGTTCTTCTCAAGTACTTAAGGATGTTTTTGACCGCTGTCCAATGATCCACTCCTGGATCACTTTGATATCTGCTAGTCAAACTAACAGCATATGCAATGTCGGGTCTAGTACATAGCATGGCATACATTAGAGATCCTATGGCTGAGGCATAGGGAGTCTTACTCATCCTTTCTCTATCTTCTGCTGATGTCGGACTTTGAGTTTTACTCAAGGTCGTATTGGGCAACATGGGCAAGAACCCTTTCTTGCTATCTTCCATTCCAAACCTCTTTAGAACTTTGTCCAAATATGTACTTTGTGATAATGATATTTGGCGTTTCGATCTATCTCTATAAATCTTTATGCCTAATATGTAAGCTGCTTTGCCAAGATCCTTCATTGAAAAACTATTATTCAAATATTCCTTGACACTATTAAGAAGGTCTACATCATTCCCAATCAATAATATGTCATCCACATATAGTATTAAGAATGCTACAGAGCTCCCACTCACTTTCTTGTAAATACAAGCTTCTTGATAAGTTTTTATAAAACCAAAACTTTTGATCACCTTATCAAAACGTTGATTCAAACTTCGGGATGCTTGCTTCAATCCCTAGATGGACCGTTGAAGTTTGCATACCTTGTTAGCATCTTTAGGATCGACAAAACCTTTGGGTTCCATCATATACAACTCTTCATCAATATATCCATTGAGGAATGCTGTTTTGACATCCATCTGCCATATCTCATAATCATAATATGCAGCGATTGCTAACATAATCCTCACAGACTTTAGCTTCGCTACCGGTGAGAAAGTCTCATCGTAGTCAACTCCTTGAATTTGTCGAAACCCTTTTGCGACAAGTCGAGCTTTATAGACAGTAACATTACCATCAGCATCTGTTTTCTTCTTGAAGATCCATTTGTTCTCGACAGCCTTCCGGCCATCCGGTAAGTCCACCAAAGTCCATACTTGGTTTTCGTACACAGAGGCGGACCCAGAAATTTGTCGAAGCCTGGGCGCGCCACAAGCGAAACTAAAAATTCTCGGCCATCTAATTTTTTTTTGAACAAAATAAATATCATACGGAGCAAATATGGTTTTTACAATAGTTTTTAGTGCGTGAAACACAAATACATTACATTAGCATATTCCAATACACATATGCGCTAATATTAGACATGATAGAACTTAGCAAGAACTCCCAAAAGACTAATAAAACTCCGATGATTGATGACAAGAGTCCAAAAGCATACACAACAAGATCTACATGACAAAAGAAGAAAGATGGGTTAGTAAATCATATGAACATGACTTCAAAATATATTCATCTTAATTCGTGAGACAAAGAAATATACCAAAATATTACCAAGGATGTGCTAATTAGCCCTAGGCCTACGAGGTAAATGTTTCCTCCTCTTCTTCATGGCTTGAAACCGTTGAGCAATAACACCACTATCAAGTTGTCTAAATATCTCCCGCTCGGTGTAACATATCATCAAGTCATTGAACCATTCATTCTTGAGCTTGTTGCGCAATTTCGACTTAATGATCTTCATTGCCGAAAAAGCCCTCTCAACCGATGCGGTTGACACCGGTAATATTAAGGCCAACTCAATAAGCTTGTACACTAATGGGAAGACCAAATGCTTTTCTGTTTCAACCATCTTTGTAGCCAAACTTTCAAGGTTTGTGCAAGTAGAAAACGAAGCATGGATTCTCACATGGTGAATGTAATTCTCAAGTTGGCCTCTTATGGTTGCACGGTCACCATTAGAGAATTCCGCATGATAAATTGAAGATAAGCGAGCAAGCTTGTCCACATCAAACAATGAGAAAGAGTTTTTCGGACTAAGGCATGAGAAACTCTCTAATACCTCCATAGAAGCTTCACAAAAGCGATGATCCATCTCAACACATATCTTGTCAACGGCAACATAGAAGATCTCAACTTTGTAGAAATGAAGGTTAGTGTAAGTCACCCCATCAAGCCTTGAACGACCCCGAACCGGTATTTGTTCATGCATATGCGGAATTGGAATACCCTTCTCCATGCAAAAGTGTTGAACCTCATCAAACAGGTCATCCCAACCACTTTCTCTCATAGAGGCCAACCGATCTTTCACATCACTAACTAATTCCATTGCATGCACAATATTTAGATCTTTCTTTTGCAAAACATGTGAGAGCTCATCCACAATGGCAAGCAACTTTATCATAAGCTTTAAAATGAAAACAAATTTGTAGTTCTCCATTTTCTCTATCAAACCCGCCGCTTGGGTCAAGCCACGACTCTCATCATTGACTTCACGGAGAATAAACAATGTTCCAAACCACATTTGGTGCACACGAAGCAAAGTTGTATAATGTGAACCCCATCTAGTATCCCCGGGCCTAGTTAGACAAGTTTCTTGATTCAAGCCTCTTCCACTAGAGAACTCACCCCTCTCAAGCATATCCACAATATGTTGATGATGTTGTTCCCTAAGCACATCTCTTCTTTTGCAAGATGAACTTGATGTGTTCACAATCCCGGAGATGTACTCAAAGAAATCATGAATGGATGAACAAGAACTAGCAACGGAGACAACTACCAATTGCAAACGATGGGCAAAGCAATGAACATAGAAGGCATAAGGATTTTTATCTAAGATCTTTTTTTGCAAGCCATTAAATTCACCTCTCATATTGGAAGCTCCATCATATCCTTGCCCTCGTAGCCTATGGATAGATAGCTTGTAACGATCTAGAATGCAAAGAAGAGCCTCCTTTAGTGCCTCCGATGTAGTCTCACGAACATGATATAGAGAAAGAAATCTCTCCACAACCTTGCCTTCATTATTCACATACCTACAACAAAATAATTGTAAGAAGGTTACATAAAAGTATGGAACAATAGATAGATATATTTAATAGTATGAAACAATAGATAGATTCACATACCCCAACATAACCGCCATTTGCTCTTTCACGGATATATCACGTGATTCATCAATAAGAACGGAGAAGCTCTTGTCACCAATTTCTCCCATAATTACCTTGGTGACTTCTTGTGCACAACACTTGGAAAGATCCTTTTGGATTTTGTGAGAGATCATCTTAGAATTTCCACCATGCTCATAAGCATTCTTCACCTTTTCATCCTTTTCTTTATACCAATCAACTATCTCACGGAAATTGCCCTTGTTTAATGAACTAAGAGATTCATTATGGCCACGAAATGTCAATCCTTGACCAATGAGAAATCTTGCACAATGCAAGGAAGAAGTCAAACGGATCTTATATAGTTCTTCGGATTCCTTGGTTGCACGAGCCAAGTTACTAGACACACTTTGTCTTTGATTGCAAAAATCATCGCAATGCAACCTTGCATTATTATGGTCACTATTTACACCACCAATATGCTCGGGTAAAGCTTTGTAACCATGCTTCCAATCACTAAACCCGGTTTTGGTGAAGACTTCATTACCAAAACGGTGTGCACTTCCAAGTGGCTTAAAGAGAAAGCAATAGAAACAATAAGCCTTATCATGAGACTCGCTATATTCTATCCAATCATACTTATCATACCATGCTTTTGAAAAACCCCTAGGCCTACTTCCCATTGTCTTAGGGAAGTTCATAATTGGTTGAGTTGGACCTTTCAAAAGGTATGCTCTTTTCACTTGGTCTTGTAAATCCGGATGATATTCTTTGATTTGTTTCCTAAGAGCGGGATCACATACTATTTCATCCGGATTAAACACTTCCTCCACTTCATGCTCCTCATTTGCCACATTTGGTTGCGGCGGTGATTGTGGCAAGCTTCTTCTATCAACCAAAAAACTCCCAATTCCTGAAATTTGTATGATTTATTTAGTTTATTGGACAAATACAATTTAAATCAAATTGGACAAAATCATGGCAGCTTACCTATCTAGGAACAAATACAATTGATTTCAAACTATGGCAGCTCCTAAATTAAGTTGGACAAATTCATGGCAACTTAGTCTAATTCAATGGTCTTGTTTCTAGTTAGATTGGCAGACAAGCGAGGAACGGTTTTTGCGACATCGGCTGCTCGTGCAGGAGCTTCCTGTTACTATAACCCCCATTTACATTTATTAATTACATAGTAATTATTTTTCTATGCACACATCGCTTTAACTCTATCCAATTAGAAGTTATACAACAAACGAAGATTGATCTCTGTGAATAAATTCTTTGTAATCTATGCTATCGATCTGTAATAGGGACACAATTTGATATCACAAATCCTCACCTATCTGTCTTCTGGTTGTTGAAGTCGAGCCTGCCAGAGTCCGGGTCGTCGCCGTCGGCACCGGCACGCCGCCTCGCCGGCGCTTGCGGCCGCTGGATGCACTTGGGCTTTGCCGCTGCTGCTGCCTGGGATTCCCATCGCCGCTCGGATCTACAGAAGCTCTTCCACCGCCCGGATCTTCGTCTTCCATGGTCAGGCTCGGGCGCTAGGGGCAAGGACGGAAGGGGGCTGGCGTGGAATGGGGGAGGGCGGGCGGCTGGGACAGAGGCGGCTATGGTCGGGGATGGGGAAGGACCGAAGGAGTCAAAGGAACGAGCAGTTTTTCCTCTCGCTCGATATCTCTTTGCCTCGTTCCGTTCGCTGTCTGCCAGGAAAGCCCAGTTCAAGGCCCACCAAATAGGCAGCACGCACAGGAACGAAAAGTTTTGCCCAAACTTAATCCTGGTTTTGACGTTACTTCCGATTGATTTCTCGAGGCGAGGAGGAGCGAAGCCCGGGCACGTGCCCAGGCTGCAGGGGCCTTGCGTCCGCCCGTGTTCGTACATGGATCCAATATCGGATTTCATGGCTTCTTGCCATTTATTGGAATCTGGGCTCATTATTGCTTCCTCATATGTCTCAGGGTCATCGGTGTTGTCCACCAACATGACACTCATAACGGGATCATACCAATCTGGAGTGGTACGAGTTCTCGTTGACCTCCGAGGCTCTGTAGCAACTTCAACCGAAGTTTCATGATCATCATCATTAGCTTCCTCTCTAATTGGTGCAGGCACCACAGGAACTTCTTTCGGTGTTGCGCTACTCGTAATTTCGAGAGAAGGTTCGACAACCTCGTCGAGTTCTACTTTCCTTCCAGTCACTTCTTTCGAGAGAAATTCCTTCTCTAGAAAGGATCCATTCTTGGCAACGAAGATTTTGCCTTCGGATCTATGATAGAAGGTATACCCAATAGTTTCCTTTGGGTATCCTATGAAGACGCATTTTTCCGCTTTGGGTTCAAGCTTGTCCGGCTGTAACTTCTTTACATAGGCTTCGCACCCCCAAACTTTAAGGAACGACAATCTAGGTTTCTTCCCAAACCATAATTCATACGGTGTCGTTTCAACAGATTTAGATGGTGCCCTATTTAAAGTGAAAGCGGCTGTTTCTAATGCATAACCCCAAAATGATAGCGGTAAATCTGTAAGTGACATCATAGAACGAACCATATCTAAGAGAGTTCGATTACGACGTTCGGACACACCATTACGCTGTGGTGTTCCCGGCGGTGTCAACTGTGGAAGTATTCCGCATTTCTTCAAATGCTCACATAACTCGTAACTTAGATATTCACCTCCACGATTAGAACGTAGAAATTTAATCTTCTTGTTACGTTGATTCTCTACCTCACTTTGAAACTCCTTAAACTTCTTGAAAGTTTCGGACTTATGTTTCATGAAATAGATATACCCATATCTACTCAAATCATCTGTGAAGGTAAGAACATAACGATAACCACCGCGCGATGCTACACTCATTGGACCACACACATCGGTATGTATGATTTCTAATAAGTCCGTAGCTCGCTCCATCATACCAGAAAATGGAGTCTTAGTCATTTTACCCATCAGACATGCTTCGCATCTATCAAGTGATTCGAAATCAAGTGATTCAAGAAGTCCATCGGAATGGAGTTTCTTCATACGCTTCACTCCAATGTGGCCAAGACGACAGTGCCACATATATGTCGAATTATAGCTTGATTTCAAACGTTTAGCCTCAATGTTGTTGATATGTGTATTTCCACTATCGAGATTCAATAAGAATAGACCATCTATCAAAGGTGCATGTGCATAAAACATATTACTCATATAAATCGAACAACCATTATTCTCGGACTTAAACAATAACCGTCTCGCAATAAACAAGATCCCGATATAATGTTCATGCTCAACGCAGGCACCAAATAACAATTATTTAAGTATAAAACTAATCCCGATGGTAGATGAAGGGGTAGCGTGCCGATCGCGATCACACCAACCTTTGATCCGTTTCCCACGCGCATCGTCACCTCGTTCTTCGCTAGCTTCCGTTTATTCTGCAAAGACTTTGTTTCGAGTTACAAATATGAGCAACCGAACCAGTATCAAATACCCAGGCACTACTATGAGTACTAGTGAGATACACATCAATAACATGTATATCAGATATACCTTTCTTCTTGATGTTGCCGTTCTTCAAATCCGCCAAGTACTTTGGGCAATTCCGCTTCCAGTGACCTTCTTCCTTGCAGTAAAAGCACTCAGTATCAGGCTTAGGTCCAGCCTTGGTCTTCTTCGCCGGCGTGGTAACTTTCTTACCACCCTTCTTGAAGTGTCCCTTCTGCTTAGACTTGTCTTTCTTGAATTTGGTGGTCTTAATGACCAACAACACTTGGTGCTCTTTCTTGATCTCCACTTCTGCAGATTTCAACATGGCAAAGAGTTCTGGCAACGTCTTGTTCATGTTTTGCATGTTGTAGTTCATCACAAAGTTCTTGTAACTTGGTGGTAGTGATTGGAGGACGCGGTAAATCCCCAAAGCATTAGGAATCACTATACCCAAGCTTTGAAGTTTGTTTGCGTGCCCAGACATCTTAAGCACATGCTCACCAGACTGCCCTCTTCCATCTTGCGGTTAAAGAACTTTTCAGAAGCCTCATAGCTTTCAATTGCCGCATGAGTCTCAAAGATCAATTTGAGATCCTCGACAATATCATATGGGTCTGAATTCTCAAACCTTTTCTGAAGCTCCGATTCTAAACCATACAAGATAGCACACTGAACTGTGGAGTACTGAGTCTTCCGAGTGAGGTAAACGTTCTTTGCTTCATCGGCAAGATCCCGCAGGTGGTGGGTCACCCAATGTGCATCCAAAGACATAGGTCAAATTACCAGCTGTGAGGACAATCCTCAAATTGCGGAACCAATCCACGAAGTTGCTTCCATTTTTTTTCAACTTTTCTTTCTCTAGGAACGCATTAAAATTGATGGTAGGGGCTGCCATTGATCTATAACATATTTGCAATAGTTTAGACTAAGTTTATGACAAACTGAGTTCAAATTAATAATAAAGTTAATCTAGGTGAACTCCCACTCAAAACAACATCCCTCACATTGTTTTAGTGATCACACGAACAAAATCCACTACATCAACACCGATCATCACGAGAGTTGATATAGTTTCAATGGCGAACAATCGTCATGTTCATCATATCTACTATATGATTCATGCTTTACCTTTCGGTGATCCGTGTTCCGAGACCATGTCTGTACATGATAGGCTCGTCAAGATCAAACCTTAGTTTCCGCATGAGCAAATCTGGCTTGCTCACGTTGTATACACTTGCAGAATCTAACACACCCGATCATCACGTGGTGCTTCGAAACAACAAGCTTTAGCAACGGTGCTAACTAAGGGTAATACCATATAGACACGGCTCTGATACCACTATAGGGTTTTGTAGCATGGAAAACAAAAAATTTCTATCGCATACAAACAAACAAGCCAAGATCTATCTAATAGATTGTAGCAACGAGTCGATGGAATAACTTACCCTCGAAGATTCCAAAGTGTTTAACGAGAGCGGATTCTCGTGGGTGATGTAGTCGTACTCTTCCCGATCTCAAGATCGCGTAGACGATCCTTCCGGCGTTGCGTTCCGGCGCTCCCTCACCGGTCACACGCGTTGATTCGACGAAGACCTTCCTCTCCCTTGTTCCAAAGAAGCGAAGGTTGTAGCACTCTGCTTTCGCGATTCGCAAAGACTGTGGCGTGGTACGAAGTAGAGGGAGATCTCGCAGGGCTTCGCCTTAAGCCGGAGCGAGTATGGTGGAGTATGAGAGAGCTCCTCGGCGATCTAGGTTTTAGACACACCAAGGAGGAGAGGCTAGAGCCGGCGGCTAGGGTTTGGGGCACCCCAAGTTGTCGGCTAAGGCAAAACCCTAGGGGGCAGCGGCGGCTATGGTGGTAGGCGCCAAGCTAGGGTTTGGAGGAGAGGTACTTGTGTGTTCTAGGAGGGAGCCCTGCCCCTCCTTATATAGGTGGAGGGGCCGGCGGCCAAGGGGAGGGAGTGGAGTCCCTCCCCAACTCGGTTTCACCTCATCCTCCTCTTTTTCACTTTCCAAATTTAGCCGTTTGACTTTTCAATTTAGCTATTTGACTTTTCAAACTAGGATTCGATTCATCCTTTATTTGGAACAGCGATGACACTTAGTACATGATACAATCATTCCAACTTGCAATGACACATTCATGTACCCCTTCCCCTCCGGAGTGCCGGACATTCCGGAACCTTCTAGAACATTCCCGATGAAAACACCGGAATCATTCCCCAACTCCGAAACGGGACTTTCCTTATATGAATCTTATTCTCTGAACCATTCCGGATCTCCTCGTGATATCCCGGATCCCATCCGAGACTCCGAACAACATTCGGTCTCTTTCTCATCATACCATAACTACTCAAACAACGTCGAATCCTTAAGTGTGTCTCCCTACGGTTCGTGAATTATGCGGACATGATCGAGACACTTCTCCGAACAATAACCAATAGAGGAATCTGGAAATTCATATGGCTCCCACATATTTCTACGATTACTTTGCGATCGAATGAACCACTTACATACGGTACCAATTTCCCTTTGTCTCACGATAGTTTACTTATCCGAGGTTATGATCATCGGTATCTCTGCATACCTAGTTCAATCTCGTTATCGATAAGTACTCTTTTCTCGTTCCCGTGATATGTGATCCCTTGTGAGCCAGTCACATGCTTGCAAGCTAATTGGATGACATTCCACCGAGAGGGCCCAGAGTATATCTATCCGTCATATGGATGGACAAATCCCACTCTTGATCCATGTGTTTCAACCAATACTTTCCGAACACTCAATGCCACCTTTATAGCCACCCAGTTACGGTGTGGTGTTTGATGTCATCAAAGCATCCATCCGGTAAAGGTGATATGCATGATCTCATGGTCGAAGGAATTAGGTTACTATGTATCAGAAAGCATATAGCAATTGAACTATTAAAATGACTTGATCTTTATGCTACGCTTATCTATAGGAGTATGTCCACCATATCATTCTCCTAATGATATGATCTTGTTGTTGATAACATCTCAATGTTCATGATAGGGAAACCACAATCATTTATCAACCAACAGGCTAGTGATGTATAGAGGCTTTACTAGGGACTTCAAATTGAGTTTACAAATCGCACAAGTATTAATGTTTCCTTGTTAATACTATTATAGCATGAATTCAGACATTTATCATAAACACAAAGATATAATAATAACTACATTTATTATTGCCTCTAGGGCATATCTCCAACAATCTCTTGGCGGCGCTTGCGCGCAGCGACGCCGGCGAAGGCGCGCGGCAGCGGCTCCTATCGCCAGAGAAGAACGGCGTCCTGACATCGGCTCGTCTCCCGGTGGCAGCCCGTTGAGGAGAAGCACGACCGCGACCTCCCGGCGCGACGGCCCGTTGACGAGGAGCACGACCGCAACCTCCCGGCGCGGCAGCCCGTTGACGAGGAGCTCGACCACGACTGCGACCTCCTGGCGGCGACCCGTTTACGAGGAGTTCGTCCTCCTGGAGCACCGGCGGTGGCTTCTCCAAGGACCCGATTGCTTTTCTTTTTTTATCCAGGGACCTCATTGTCTTTTATTTTTGTATGGCTAGGCTCAACCGATTCGACCTACCAAACATGTTCTCTGTTGTGCTCATCTCAACTCACCCGACCTACCAAACGCAACACAATAATGCAACTTGTATGAGGTCCACATAGTTGTACTCAGCTTATATGAGATAAGAAACCACAGCCGGGCTACCAAACACATCCTAAGTCTTTTGCTCAATTTTTTTTCGAAACTGAGCCTTGTAAAAACAAACAATTTGAAAATCTTCTACTTCTTGGAGTAGGCCTTCCTACACCTAGGCCAGCTCATATCTATGAGCTTTCAGCAGAAAATAACTGTTTGGGCCCATGAAAAAGGAAGGTGATTATTGATTAGAAAGTTTCCAAAAATTTCAACTCTAAAAAGAGAGCCTAATATTTTTTAGTTGTGGCTCCGGCAATTTTGTCACGTGTCAGAGGAAAAATAAAGAGTAGTTGTCCCTCGACCATACCAGTACAAACTCCGACAGTTTAGAATTAATGTGTATGGTATGGAAAACTAAAATTCTTATGTACACTCCATAAAATTTGCAAAAAAAGGAGAAAGTTTCAAACTATCATTTCCTGATATGAAAATGATATTTTGTGTTTCATCTAGAATATATTTAGTATATGAAAATCCACGATCACAAGTAGAACTTTTTTTGGCAAGGAATTACAGGTGGTAAATGAAGGTCTCCAAATTCTTCGCTTACCTCACCCTCAAACTCCTCAAACTGAGTTGAAGAGCACCCAGTCATCCTCGCCCTTGTCAGTGAACTGGGTGAGCGCCGGCACAGCGAGCGATGCGTATGGCCCGTCGCCAAACAGGAACGTCGGAAACTCCCACCTCTCCATCTCCGCAGCCCCGCGAGCGCCACGCTCTTCTCACCGCCGGCCGCCACCGGCACGGAGAGCTTCCCCTCGTTCACGTAGTGGTACACCGCGCTCAACGCGCAGGACTGTGTGAAGAACGGGACCGCGAGCAGGCCCATCGCGCGCGCCATCCTGACCAAGGTAGATAACATTCAAGAAAAGATCACGTCTGGGCCACGGCCTCCCGCTCGGGCCCCATCGTTCGCATTGGTAAACGATAGGAGTACAACGCTATGTTAAACACACAAATTGATGATAAATAGCCTATAAATAAGAAGACACAGGGTCAATATGTAGATCATGGTGAAATCGTTTTCTATGTAGATTACCTAGACGTCACCATCCTTTCGTATGATGAATTGGTGGGTAGAACGCTACGTGGACCGCGAGTAACATAATATATTTTGCAATATGATCCGGATGAAGATAAAAGATGAGTAAAGAAAACACAATAGTTGTATAAGCAGTCGTTTGATAAGCAAATTATTTCCTCCGTCTTAAAATAGATGTCATAGATTTGTTAAAGAATGGATGTATATCCAGACAATATTTGGTCTAGATACATCCAAAAGTTAACAAAATTGCAATAAAAGATGGAGGGAGTAGAAGAAATGGTGAAATATATTACACGTGGTAGCGGCTTGTGGACCGCTCCAACAAGCTCGCCGGCACACACTGCCACATGTCCCTCCTCCACTCCTCATCGTCCTCCGCTCTAGACCGGCCGTCGGGCTCATGCCGAGCCCGTCCTTCACGTGCGGCACAGCGGCCTCCGTCTTCTGCTGTGCTGACGAGGTGTTGTCCGACGACCGCGTCCACCGTGCCAACATGCTCGTCGGCATGCGCTGCCGCCTGTCCCTCCTCCACCCCAGCCCAACCGTCGGCCTCGCGCTCGTCCTCTACCTCACCACTGGCGGCGGTGGTGGACGGAGGACGACGGCGACGCGCTTGAGGACGACGCCGGGCTTGAGGATGATGATGGCAGCGGTAGGCTTGAGGACGACAACGGCAGCAGACAATGTTTTTTTTATTTTGGAATTTAGCCTTTGCCGAGTGTGTTAGAAAACACACGGCAAACATTGCCCTTTGTTTCCGTCCGCTGACCGCGTTAAGTTCTTTATTGTGCCGAGCTACATGAAAAAACACACGACAAAGTCTTTGTCGTGTCTATTTAAAAGACACACGGTAAAGACTGCTTGTTGTCGTTGTCATTGTCGTGTGGTGTTTGCCGTGTGTCAACACACAGCAAAGGCGTTGCCATGTTCCGCGCAGCCTTTGCTGTGTATTTTGCCTACACGGCAAAGAACATATCTCCATAGTGACATAAGGGTTCTCTACGTAAGGTTGTCAACGAGAGTTGGCATGGGAGGTAAGCATACCACCAAAGGTAGGCGTGTCGTGTAGGAAATGAACTATGTGATGGTAACATAATGAAAAATTTGGTTTCAGGAAAGCAAATTGTACCGAGTCATGGCAGTAGAACAATTTTTAAAAGAACAAAAGCATATGAATGCAAAATAATGACAACATTACAACAAAGACTCATCTATAAGGAGCATAACTACATATACCTCATACAGGTATATGGAAGTGGCAAACAAATATGGGCGCATCTAGTCATTGGTAGACACAAATTTAGGCCTCAAATAAACAAACTCCCAGTATTTCATTCATCACAGAAGCATTGTGCTCGAATTGGCAAGAGTGGATTAATTGGATCAAGAAATCAAATGTTATTTTTGTCATACCAAAGTAGTGGATGACAGATGCTAGCAATAGCTGGTCATTTCACTTAGTTACCGTTAATGGAAGCTAAGATAAGTTTGAACCCATAACAAAAACTTCTCAGGAAAATAAACAAACTCATACTAAGAATGCATTGAGAATGTACTTTTAGATCTGATTTAGGCCTATGGTCTTGAGAAATAAATGTTAGTCACGAGGGTTTAACTCATTAATGTCCATTGTTATGGACTTGGGTTTGAGGAAAAAGGGGTGCACTGGAGATCGCATTCGGCTAACAGACAAGCAATACGGGACACGGAGTTTACCCAGTTTAAGGTCCAGGGAAGGAAAACCCTAGTCCTGCTTGTCTGCTGATGGCTCCAAAAAAGCGCCATCTTTCTCCGCGTTTAAACATTGTTATTGTCAATCAATTGATATTATTCTCTCTTGATTTTCCACTAATGACTAATTGTTGCAAAGATATGCAAAACATTTCTTTGATTTATGTTGTGCAGGAAATCATACTTTTATTTCAAAATCTGGAGTCATAAATGATGATTTTGAGAAAGTATTGACGACTAAGTATTCCTAGAGCTGAAACCAGGCACCAGCCAACATAACGACCACTGGTACGGACACGCCCCGTTCGTACCACCCGACCGTACGGGGTGGCGGCTTCGTCTCGTCAAACCCTACAACTCTCGTAAAGGCGCCTATATATTTTGAGGTCCCAGTCGCCGTACAGAGGGCCGAAATTCTTACAACACCACCAAAGAAGATCTACACCATAGTTCATCCCTTACATCCCCATCCTCTTCATTATCCATAGCCATTACTTTGTACTTGAGATCTCCTTGTGATCTAGTGACCATTGTAAGAATATTTGATTTTAGTCTAAGTATTGCATAATATTTTCTATCCTTAATCTTATTGTTATGAGTGAGTAGTCCTCACGAGATACGGGTTGGGAAGAAACCTCACAGCATTTATGTGCATCTAAACTATGGGAGAATTGTGTATTGGTTTGTAAGAGGTATTTGTATCATTTGTTTCTTTGTCTCTTGCCTTGATCTTTGGACTTGTAGGTATCCAATACCCCCCGAGATCGATCAAGGCTTGAGGTGACATACTTGGCTAGCGGCGATCTCATAGGAAACCCAGTAACAACAAGGGTAGTACGGTCTTCGCTTAGCGGCCCATTCGGAATCATAACAAGATCACCAGTTAATGCTTTGATCTGTGTTTTACACTTAATAATGGTTTGTAACCTGGTGCTTCGTGGTACACTCGGTTGGATTAAAAGACTATTGATATGTCTGTGGCCTCTAGTATATTATGATGTGTTGCCCACAAAAGATTATCTCTATTATAACCTTACACATGATTGTGCTTATTATTATCTCTTATCATATATGATGTGCATCTGCAGGTGAATCTTTAACCCTGGCATATCTTCATTCATTGATTCAACCACAATATAAAGTAAACTAGATTTGTACGGTAAACAAAGGTAAAATCGAGAAAACAAAGTCTTGTAGACATGTTCTTATTTTTATTCCTATTAGCGTTGTTTTCCAAGGTTCTATTAAACCTAGGTCTATTAGAGAAAAGGATACTATATTGCATCCGTAATCCATATCAAAGGTATCAATCCTTTTTATGGCGCCGTTGCCGGGGAAGCAATTCGTTATCCTGGTGAGGTCACTAGAGACCTTTTTTTTCAGATTGAATTTTTGTTTGTAGTTTATTTCTTATTATTAGTTCACTTTCTTGTTATCTATTTGAAAACCTAAAAAAATTAGTTACTTGTTTATTTGTTTGTCTTACTTTAAAAATACCAAAAATAAAAAGAGCCATGGCTCAAAAGAAACTTGGGGAGTATATGCTACTCCCATTGATGATTTTATTCGTGCACCTATTACTCAGCCCGTTATTGATGCGGAAACATATGAGATAAATCCTAACCTTTTGAGTTTGGTTCAGCAGAACCAATTTGGAGGCTCATCTTCTGAAGATTCAGGTTTGCACATAAATACATTTACTGAAATTTCTGACATGATGCGTATTAAGAATGTTGATCCAAATGTTGTTAAATTACGATTGTTTCCTTTCTCTCTTAGAGGAAAGGCTAATGATTGGTTGATAGCTCAACCTAAGGGCACTATCACATCTTGGGAGGAATGTACTAATATCTTTATGACTAAATTTCCCTCCCCCAAGCTAAAATTATGCAACTAAGATCCAATATTACAAGTTATACAAGAAGACCGCGAGCCGCTAGCGCTTGTGTGGGAAAGGATGAAAGAAGCTGTGACAAACTCTCCTAGTCATGAGATAGAAGAGTGGATAAATATTGCATTTATTTTATAATGGCCTTAACCCAATGTCTAAGTCTATGCTAGATACTGCAGTAGGAGGAACAATCATAGGAAAGCAGGTGAGTGTTGCAAATAAATTACTTGATGATATGCAAAATAACCATGCTCAATGGCATGTGGAAAGAACCTCAAAAAGGGTGAATTCAATCACCGAGGTAAACAATGAAGAGCTTATTGCAAAGGTAGATGAATTACTTAATATAGTAAAGGGTAAGAAAGATACCCAAGTTAATATTATATCTACCGATGTTAATGATGTCAATTTTATAGCCCGTGGTCCTTATAATATTGCATGGAAAAAATCAAAACTTTGCTTCCAATGTTCAAAAACATTATTCTGATCCTGCAGGAGCTCCTTATAATGACTATGATAATCATAATGGAGCACACCATGACAATCTCTCGTTTGAACATACTGTTAGAAATTTTATACAAGCTCAAACCAAACAAAATAATATGCTTATTAAAATCACAAAGAACCATGAAACTAGTATTGGTAAATTATCTAATCAAGCCGTTGCAATTAGAAATGATGTGTAGGCTCTACAAGAAAGGACAAAGACCATGGAAGCTCAATTGGGCAAGGTAGCCGAGAGCCAAGCTGTCATACTTGCAAAATTTGCTAGAAAGTCTGAGAATCCGGTGGAAGACCTCAAGATGATAAGGGTCGAAAATAATGAAGATAATCCTGAATATCTATATTATAGTAACGCACCAACATCCGATACCGTGGAAGATCTACTAAATATGATCACCATGAAGAATCCCGGTATTGAAAGAGGTAATGATGCTACCTATCAACAATTTATTCAACAAGTAGCATCTAAAGTTAGAGAGTTAGAAATGGAGTATAAGAGACTAGTTGATAAGGTTCCTGCTAAGCTAAATGATATATTAGAGCCCACTATTCAAATTAAGATTGGGGTTAATGAGATATCTGCACTTTGTGATCTTGGTGCAAGCGTCTCAACGGTTTTCAAGAGCTTATTTGATAAACTAAACTTGGGGCCACTTACAACTACTAAAATGAGACTCCATCTAGATGATTATATATATAAGCAAGCTGTTGGGATTAAAGAAAACATAGTAGTAGAAATTAGAGGCAGTCCCATACTTATTAATGTTGTTATAGTGGACTGCCCAAAGATAACATAGATCCTATAATTCTAGGTAGGCCATTCTTAAGAACTATTAAAACTTTAATCAATTTGCATGAATGGAATGTGAGAATAGGACTACCATCTATAGATCGTTTTATAGTCCACTTCCCTAGGAAGAAGAAGGCCAAACCTAATAATGATGATGATGGTATAATCACGCTGAATGCTAATTACTTTGAAGTGGGTGTTCCACTCATGAAACATAAATGATCACCATCTGGATCAAACTAATTGACCTTAACTAGAAGCGTTTCATGGGAGCCAACCCATGTGAAATAAGAGTTTTATTCTTTTGTTAGTTTTGTTTATAATAAAGAGTGTTCAAGAAGACCTTTGAAAAGAGGAGAAGAAATAAAGTTAATCCTCAATTTTATATTTTTCTAACACAAGCCCTTAAGATATTGCTGATTTTTATAAAGCATGTTTGCTGTTATTTTTCCTTTTGCTAAGATGTGCAAAGGCGCGCGAAGCTACTAATCAAATCCTCAAGATTTTGCAGCTTTCAGGTCATATAACGACCACTGGTATGGTGATAAATGCCCGTACCACGCGCACGTACCACATCGAGGCGTTGGAAAATACAAGGAACAATTTTGCCGCAAGACACAGTCGATATAATGACCACTGGTATGGTAGGACGCGGTCGTATCGTCCGCCCGTACCATATCCTCAAGCAAACATCAGAATTGAAACAAAGTTATTGTTCGTGTAACGACCATTAGTATGGGCGTGCGCGACCGTACAACGTGCACGTACTGAGTTCACCGCTGGAAGTTTTACCTCGACCCTAATATATGTACTCGGTATGGGCGGGCTCCGGTCGTACCGCCCGCCCGTACCACGTATTCGACCGCCACATGACCCTAGGAAGAGGTAACCTAAAATTACCAAAAAACTATTCTATTTATTCTACCTCCAAACTCTACACTATCTCTATTGGATCTTTAATTCTACTTGTTATTTCATCAATTCCTCATACCCAATCGATCTAAGGTATGTTTCTCCTCCGATCTCCAACTTATTTGCATCTAAACCTTTCTCAATCTTTCACCATTATCAATCTAAACTTAGGTCTTATTCTTGAGATAATCTTGATGTTGAGCATGCTTAGTTAGTTTATAGAGGATAATCTTCTGTAACTAGTGTAGAGGATCATATATGCTATGTTTCTACTGGACTAAATTTTTGATTATCTTTCTTTCTTATTTTTTATTAGATGAATATGAGGAGTTCGTACACGTGTGATGGATGTGGTGCAATCCGCACCACCCGCTGATACGCTAACCCCGAGTCATTTGGTATCGAGTTCACCGAGGACTTTTAGTTGAACCGTTTCAACGGTCTCAGGCTCTAAGAAATCAAGTCCACTAAGTGGGCGTGTCCCTTTATGTTGAAACAACTTGGTATTCATGCTGATTTCGATTTTCTATGCAATAATGTTGGTTTGTATGAATTTGTCTTTCAGGATTATGCCATGTACTGCCGCTTGACGCTTGAGTTTCTCAGCACTGTGACGCATTCGGTGTCATCTCACTACTGTACCGAGGAGCAACTTCCTGGAGTTAATCGCATGTACTTTTTACTCTTGTACCGTGAGTACTCCTTGACACTCAGTCAATGGGCTCACTACTTTGGGTTTGCCAATAACACCACTGACATACGCTCCACCTCTTTTTTTTCAAATCCTACACCCTTGGGGTTACTTTAATAGAATAAGAATTCGTGGGAACACAACCAAGGGAAACCAAATTGATCATCTTAATTTTCGTTATTTGTTTTATGTTTATTGCAAACACTTTGCAGGCACGCGATGAGTTTACTAGAGTTAATGAGGACATGATGATCCTCGCTAAAGCTGCAATTTTTAACTGTAGTTTGACGCCAAATTTGGGTGCACTTCTTTTGTTTTATCTTCACCATCAGGGGCTTGAATCTCGTGGTCCCATATATGGAGGAGGAGACATAACCATGGTTCACATGTGCTCTATGTCAACCTAGGTAACATCCAGCCGTTGTCTGGAAACCCCCGTCTTGGTTTTCTACTCTTAGAGCTTATGGTATGATTTAAAAAATCAATGGTAGATATTTCTTCGATATACCTGGAGCGGATCACTTGATCTCTGCTCCTTTGCCTAATGGTCTCTTCTCTATCGAGGAGGGACATTTGCGTTATGGCGCGCAGGTTGAAGCAAGTCTATCACAACAAGAAGTACCCATGGATGGAGAAGAGGAAGATGAAGGAGGAACAAGAAGGGCCCGAACAAGATGTGCAGCCACCAAACTTCTAAACCACCTATGATGATATCTATGGTCTTGAAGAAAATATCCAGAATACGAACAACCTCTCTATGAACCTTCGAGATGCTACTGCCGACCTCACCACTCAGTTACATGATTGGAGCAGCCAATGGAACATGGGTAACTATCGACCACCACAATGAGCAACAAAATGGCTTGCAAAATCCTAAGCTTGGGGGTTTGTCCCTAGTCAATTTTATTTGTGTAATAATGAGGTTGTACTCCAGCTCCTTGTGATCTTTGAAACACTCATATTGGTCGGTTCCAACACTTTGCTTTTTAGTTTTTTTTTTCATTTTCTTTAGTTTTTCATTTGTTTTTGTTTTCCTAGTCACTTGCTTGGCGGAAAGTTCTTTCTAATCTTTATATCCCCATCCTCAAAAATACAAAAAGATTTTTCTCTTTTTCCTTTTTTCATGAAAGTGGATTTAAACCTTGCCTCTTTGCTTCAATATTATTATAGGAGTGATTTTCTTGAGGTTTGAAGGAACACATACCTATAAGGAAGAGTATTATGAAGTCACTCATGAGAGGTATGTCCTATGTCTCCCACTTTTAAAGTTTGAATTGTTTATCTTAGTTAGTTGATTTGCTAAGATACTATGCTAGTGGGAGTAATTTAAAATAGTTAGAGTAAAGCTTATTATTTGAAAGACTGATTATTTGTGGAAGATTTTGCTCTAGTTATTGTAGCTAACTGAGTCTTGCCTTGTAAATAAATTTTCCAAACAAGTACGACAAAAAAAAGTCTGAAATTTTATGACCTGTTTGATGAGTGATTATCTTGAGAGTTTACCTTTAAAGATACTTAACCCCATAAACATTCTGATAGACTTGACTACACTCTTGAAAGGAGTTGTTTGATTGAAATGAAGTCTAGTGGTAATTGTGATTGCATGCCAAAGCTAACCTTGTGGATCAAACCGTGATACTATTAAAAAAGTTCTATGATTCCATGCACACCTTTGGATGCCAACAACTCCGTTAGCTTTTGAACGATTTATGATATAACCAAGGATTTTGGCTATGAGTTGATGACATGGGTGGCATTAGTGTCATCGTATGGTAAAAATTATTGGTACTCTTGAAGGTTGTGCAAACCATTGTTTAAAAGCATCACTCAATGATCCTTGTTGAGAAATATCCTTGCAAGAAGGAAGAAAAAAGGAGAAAAAGAAAAGAAAAATTTATGATGATCCACATAACAAGTCTTTGGCATGATCTCTTTACTACTTTATGCATTTTCTTAAGAAGAAATGATTGGAATAGTAGTGTTTTTGATAGTCTTGATTTACCGATGTGGATGTCAATAAGACACTTCACTGTTATGCTACTTGGGACATGAACTCTCTTACTCAATATTACTTTAATAAACATCCTAGTGTTCCTTGGCAGACTAAGAGTTAACTAGAGAAATTGGATTGATTGTTACACTTCTAATTATTTATACTTATATTAAACTCTACTTTGATTGTCTTTAGTTATCAAAGCTCGTATATTGTTCTTAGCATATCTCTAACTTTGATGAGCTTTTCAATATGGAAGAAGTGTTGGATGCATATAACTACCGACCATAAGTGAATTCATATTATCGTTGTTTCAAGCTTAAATGTTGATTTCCTTATAGTTCTTTTGTTTCTTATTGATCGAGGGCGATCAAGGTTTAAGCTTTGGGGATTGTTGATGGCTCCAAAAAGCGTCATCTTTCTCCGCGTTTAAACATTATTTTTTGTCAAGCAATTGATATTATTCTCTCTTGATTTTCCACTAATGACTAATTATTGCAAAGATATGCAAAGCCTTCCTTTGATTTATGTTGTGCATGAAATCATACTTTTATTGCGAAATCTGAAGTCATAAATGATGATTTTGATGAAGTATTGATGACCAAGTATTCCTGGAGCTGAAACTAGGCGTCAGCCAACATAATAACCACTAGTACGGGCGCACCTCTCCCATACCTCCCGACCGTATAGGGTGGCGGAAGCTTCGTCTCGCCAAACCCTACAACTCTTGTGAAGGCGCATATATAATTTTAGGTCCCAGCCGCCGTGCAGAGGGCCGCCATTCTCAGATTGCATCACAACACCACCAAAGGAGATCCACACCATAGTTCACCCCTTCCATCCCCCAACCTCTTCTTTAGCCATAGCCATTACTTTATACTTGAGATCTTGTGATTCGGCAACCATTATAAAAATATTTGATTTCAATCTAAGTATTGCACAATGTTTTCTATCCATGATCTTATTGTTATGAGTGAGCAGTCCTCACGGGCTGCGGTTTGGGGAGAAACCTCACAGTGTTTATGTGCATCTAATATATAGGAGAATTGGGTATTGATTTGTAAAAGGGATTTGTATCATTTATTTCTTTGTATCTTGCCTCGATCTTTGGACTTGTAGGTAGCCAAGACCCCCGAGATCGATCAAGGCTTGAGGTGAGATACTTTGTCGTGGTATTGCCGACGAGTACGCCATGGAGGGGTCCTCATAGTGCATGTTTAGAGACATGGGGGAAGGCGGACGGTTGACGGGTACGAGGTAACACAACTTACCCAGGTTCAGATCCCACAACGGTGGCGGAATCCTACTCATGCTATAAATCACTATAATGGCAATACGCCGAGTTACAGGGATTGGTTCGCTGTGCGAGGTTGTCTAAGATTGTCTGAAGTTTTCTAGAGTTGTGCCCTAAAGGCTCCCATAGGCCCGACTTATATAGTCGCCAGGTCCTAGGGTTACAGGGAAAAGTCCTAGCCGGACAGGTTACAGAGTCCTACACCTTCTATTACTAGTCTTGTGTGTCTTGTACTCCAAGGCTCCGGGTATGCTGGTGACTCCACTGTAGCCTTCCTTTATCCGGCATGGGCCTCCCTTCTGGATCCATCTAACTGGGCCGCCCAGCAGGCCATGGGCCATGCTACCAACTGTGCGCCACCTAGGTTATCCGGATAGGAGACATGCTATGAGGATACCCATATAGCATATCCCCAACAGTAGGCCCCGGAGAACTCCGAGATCTTGCGCTGTCTTGCCTCTTCGCGTGAAATGCTCTGTCTAGATGGATGTCAGCAAATCGTCAAGCAATATCTTGTAGTCCTCTCCAAAGAACCCTGCAAGGTTTTCTCCATCTTTAATTTATAAGTCGGAGAAATGCTGAATCTTCCATCGTACTCTTCCGTAGCCGGATTGGATCCGTCTATGCCGGAATCTTCTGATGTGATGGTTCATCTGCCTATGACAGCTAGGGCGACGTAGACGTAGGTCAGCAACGCCTCGTAACTCACACATGTAGAGAACGCAATCATGTCCATTTTTCCCGCGTGAGTGATACGAACCGTTGGCGGCGACGGTGGGGACGTGGCGAAATTTCCGCGCACGTCTGTGAACACGTCGTCTACGCGGCAACCGTCCGATCACACTGCACGAATCTTGATGCTGGAGATCATAAATAGTAACTACGGCAGAATTTTTACTTTTCACCTCATTCTCTCCTCGCATCATCTTCTTCCTCTAGCGAGCGCCCCCTCGAGCTCTCCGCGGAAACCGCGAAAAACTCTAACTCCCAATCTCGCCAGTCACCTCCAAACACTCGCAATGGCCAGCAGTAGTTCTGCTCCCTTGATGGCGGCGTGGGGCGAAGCCGCGGCGAAGCTGGCGAGCTCTGTCGCCGTGCCTCCAGAGGGCCTGGTCATCCCCGTCTCTGCGGTGGTCAAGTCCACCGGCGACGACCAAAATCCAGCGGCGCTGGAGCCGCTGGAGGAGGACAGCGACTCCCACAAAGGTGATTGGCGCGGTTCGGACATCACGGACCGCGACATCAAGGAGTTGATCGTCGAAGGCTACCTCCCTGCGACGGAGGGGCTTGCCTGGCGGGCGGCGCCGGCCGGCGAGGTCACACCTTCTACCCAAGTCGGAGAAAAGGTGTACCTCAAAGCACAATTGGTACGCGGCGTCTCCCTACCCATATCTAACTTCTTCCTTGTCATCTTGAACCACTACCGAGTACAGCCCCAAAACTTTTCTCCGAACAGTATCCTAGCGCTTAGCAATTACGCGGCGCTTTGCGAGGGTTACTTAGGGATTAGGCCTAGGCTAGATCTCTTTGTGTATTTCTTCACCGTCAAGCGCGAAGCCGGGACTAGCAAAGATGAACTTAGAAATTATGGCACCATTAGCTTCAAGATCCGTCCTGGTCGGCGGTTCCCCGACATTGTCGGACATGAGTCCTGTAAGAACTGGCAGCGTACTTACTTTTACGGTCCAGATATCCCTCTGGCTAACCGAGAAGTAACGTACCCAGACTTCATCGATGGAGCCGCCGCTGAAGCCTCAACATGGAGATCCCAAGCCTCTCTTCCCTCCGACATCGACGCTTCCCGCGCTATAAGGCGGATAGAGTGGCTTGTAGATACGGGTTTGACCGGCTTGGACCTAGCCATGTGCTGGTTCATCAGGCGAATCTAGCCTCTACAGCACCGCTTGAAGCTGATGCACGAGTATACCAACGATAGAAGGGATAGCCTCTGCATCTCTGTGGACAACTTCTCGAGCGACTCCGTCAAGCTTCGCCTCAAGGACATCATCAAGGTGAAGGACAAGCAAAGTGTCTTTACCATCACCTACAACATGTTCGTAGAGAGCAAGTGCCCAAAGGTATTTATTTTCCATGTATGACATATACTCCAGTTATTCCGTCAAACCATTAACATCTCATCTAACACGGTGGTTTTTCGCTTAACAGCTTTGTGACATAGATGAGGACAGCATGGCTCCCAAAATCTATGGACCAAATATGAAGGAAGTCACTGTCGTGTCCGACGACGATGCTCCGTTGGCGCGAAAGCGGAAGAGCTCCACCTCTGACGCTGCCGACGGAGGCAAGAAAAAGAAGACGGAGGGTGGAGCCTCCAAAAAGACTACCGCCGCCCTAGAGGCAGAGAAAATAAAGATTACTGGGATCCCCTTTGCCAAATCACCCCCTCTTGTGTAAGCTTCTTTCTCTCCGACATTGTCCATTTGTTTGTCTTATTCCTGTACTTATGCATTTTGCACGTTTCAGAAAGAAAGCCACGACCAGCTTGAAGAAGACCTCCAAAACTTTGGGGGCTTCTAGAACCCTCAAGGATATGTTGCATCGCGAGCATCTACCGTCATCACCCCTGTCACTCCTGTTGTCAAGCCTTCGTCCGCTCCGACAAGCTCTCGGGCCAAGGAAGCAGCTGTCCCTTCCACCATGGAAGTGGACTCAGGTGCCTCAACCGATCTTGTTGTTGTCGGCAAACAGGCAACACAGGAAAGTTCTGCACACTCAATGGCTGAAGCTCTGGCTAAGGATGCCATCAATAGCGGTAAGGCGGTGGTGGAAGGTGGTACCTCTACCGAAGGCGGCGTCTCCTCCCCCCAGAAATTCATAGAGTACCCGAAGATAGTCTATCCGGCACTTACGCCGGGTAGCACTGCTCTGGTTCATGGTGCAGCGCCGACATCTCCGACGTGCGGTCTTGAGGAGCTCCTCCGTCAAGAAGATATCTTGCAAGGAAACAACGTATCCTTTGGCAAGCTGCTGGCCGAGAGCGCTACCAATATCAAGATCATTGCACTTGTAAGTTTTTATTTGCCTTTTGTATTTCATATGAGTATCCCACTGTATCCCCCGAGGGTTTAGACGGAAAACCATAGGTCTTTGCGTCTAAATGCTCTAAGAGTGACTAAGCTAGAAAACTTCTCATTGTAGCTCCCAAGCATGTAGTTTGAATGAATTATTCCGACTAGATGCTTTAAGAGTAGCATACTCAGTGTTTATAGATTTCGATACTATAGCCCCCAAGCTTCTAGTTGTAACTGAAATAGTTCCGACTAGATGCTTTAAGAGAAATCAAGCATACTTTTGAGTTAAAACTTTATACTATAGCCCCCAAGCTTCTAATCAAAAACTGAATTAGTTCCGACTAGATGCTTAAAGAAAGACTAAGCATATTACTAAGTTAAAAACTCTCGCTGTAGCCCCCGAGCGTCTAGGTGGAAATTTTCCGGCTAGAGGCTCCAAGTAAACCAATCAACGATTAACTTTCTTCTTTCCACAGAACGAGAATGCTCGGAGGGGCATGGCCAACGACAAGTACCTGAAGATGCGCGCAGACTTGCAGGCCGAAAAGGGTAAAACTGCCTTCTTGAAGGAACACATCATCAAGAACAAGCGTCTGTTTTCCTTTCTATTTCGCATTCCGACTTGGTTTTGTGCCCATATTCTCCGAGTACTCACCGTGTACTGTTGTTTATCCGACTTGCAGAAGCTGTTTCCAAGGCCAAGGATATTGTCGAGCAATCCAAGCATATTCAGCAGCTGGATAGCGAGAACAAGATCCTCAAGCAGGAGAGGAAAGACATGCTGAAAATGCATGAGGAATCAATGAAAGCCTTGCAGGACTCCGCCAGCGAGGAAATAAACCGTTTAAAAGAGGAGATCGCGATTGTGAAGGAGCAGAAGAAAGCTGCTGATGAGCAAAATCAACGCCATCATGAGGCGTATAAGCTACTTCAACAAGAGCGGGATTCCATGGCGGATACCCTCTAGCAAGATAAGGCCAGCATTTTCAGTAAGTTTTCTCCGTCTTGGATTTCTGTAGTCTGAATACTTTGAATTTTTGAACTCATGTGCTCGTTTGTCGGAATTTGCAGCTCCTATGGGTTTAACCCGGTCGCCTCCTCCCGCAAAGGAATGCATGGTTCTTTCCGGCAACTTCATCAACACCTCCATCACGCAAGCCAAAGAGATTGCCAAGCCCCTTCAGATAAATATCAAGGCATCGGACTATGTGACAAAGTTCTTAGAGATCCTGCGCCGAGCCCCCGAGCGTATCACAAGCTGGAAAGCTTCATGTGCACGGGCCGCTGCAAGGATGGCAATGTCCATGGTAAAGGCACACTACAAAGATGCCAACATCTATACGGTAACCTCTGGCATTCCTGACGTGGATGACGATGGCAAAGAGATTAATCACGAATCCATCTTGTCGTCACTCGCGGGTTATGACACCAGAGTTTCCGAGTTAGTTGACGTCAACGTCTTCGTGCCAATGAATACCATCGATGGCGGCAACCAAAGCTCTTCTGAATCTCTTCACACTGCCGACTTTGAGGGTCATTCTCCTGTTGTCGATGACGCTGCTTCCAAGTTGCCTGCGCCAAAGGAATGAAAAACAATCTGTAATATTTGTTTCCTTTGTGATGCGTATGCGTAAAAAACTATGTATTAACTTAAGGCGGAAAGCAATGATGTATGTCCAGCTACTTAAGAACTAGGTCCAGCATGTATATATTTTTTAAGCAAGTGCTGGCTTATCCATTATTTTGGTTCTTATGCTTGACTTTTCGTGAGTCGGAAGACTCATTGTCGGAACCATGTGCTTAGGTGATGATGCCCAATGGCACCGTCAATAACCTAAGCATAAAATCGCCGACAATAAGTGCCGAAAGTCACTACTCTAGAATCCACATAAAAACGACAAAGAACGTGTAGACCAGAAAACTTAAGCTAACGCCCGCAGGCGGAATTTTCACAAGTGCAATCGCAAAGCTTGTGCATAAAGGTTTTATATGATCCAAAAATAAACACTAAAGAAGGTAAAAGACTCAGAAATATGAGTGAACCAGAGAGCTTTATTTCATTGATCATATAAGGGGTACACAATTAGATAAAAGATGCTAAGTGTAAAAAGGACGTAGCTGAGCTATGTTCCATGGCCGATCAAGATCTGGGTAGTCGTCATCCGGGTCACGTCGCTTACGCTTATGAACCTCGTTGGGTCTATCCTTCAGTTCACGATTGTCAACGAGGTAGTAAGACCCATTGAGCAGCGCCTTGCTTATGATGAACGGTCCTTCCCATGGCAGGGATAATTTGTGTGACTTCTTCTTCTTAAGTCGGAGCACCAAATCCCCCTCTTTAAACGAGCGATGCCGAACACGGCGACTATGGTAGCTGCATAGCTTCTGCTGGTAGATGGCGGATCTTTGGCATGCCAAAACACGCTCCTCCTCGAGAAGGTCCACATCTAGGCGTCTGGATTCTTCAGCGTCATATTCATCATAGGCGGCAACCCTTGGTGCATCATGAAGTATGTTGGAAGGGAGGATGGCTTCTGCTCCATATACCATGAAATAAGGGGTGTAACCGGTGGATCTGTTGGGTGTAGTTCGTAAACTCCACAGCACAGATGGCAATTCTTCCACCCAGGCTCCAGCTGCTCTATGTAGCGGCGATCTCATAGGAACCCAGTGACAGCAAGGGTAGTACGGTCTTTGCTTTGTGGTCCATTCGGGATCACAAAAACATCACCACTTAATGTTTTGATCTGTGTTTTACACTTAATAATTGTTTGTAACCCGGTGCTTCACTGTACACTCGGTTAGATTAAAAGACTATTGATATGTCTGTGGCCTCTCAGAGGCTCTAGTACATTAGGATGCGATGTCCATAAAATTTTATCTCTATTGGAACCTTACACATGATTGTTCTTATTATTATCTCTTATCCCATATGATGTGCGGCTGATACGTCCAAAACGTATCTACTTTTCCGAACACTTTTGCTGTTGTTTCTCCTCTAAACTTGTGTGATTTGGATACAACTAACACAGACTGACATTGTTTTCAGCATAATTACCTTGGTGCCTGATACGCCCAATTTACATCACCTTTCTATATAATAATTTACCTCTATTCATTGATGTTTGTCTTATAATGAGGTATTACTTATGGCTTTTTCATCCGTTTATGCATGTTGGATGATTCCTGGAGGATGGACTGCCGGAGTCTGAATTCTGATGGAAAAGAAGGCGTTTCGGTGCAATTTCGCGAAGATCAGAAAAATACCAGAAAAATATGGAAACATATTATTTTACTAGAAGACGAAGGAAGCCTGAAGGAGGGACGTAGAAGGGCCTCAGGGGGCCCACACCCCCTAGGCACGGGCCCACCTAACCCCGCGCCTAGGGCAGGTGTGGCCCACCTGCCCGGCCTCCGACTCCGCCCCTTTGCCTATATCTTCCCTACGGAACCCTAATACCAGGGGAGCGACCACAGATAGTTTTCCGCCGCCTCTGGGGGAAGAAAACACCGAGAGAGAAAGATCTTTCTGGCAGACAAATTTCTGCCGGGGGAATTACTTCCCATAGAGGGGAGACCATCGCCATCAACACCGTCATCAAGCTAGGCTTCATCGGGATCATCATCATCATCATCCACACCATCATCTCAACCAGCACCGTCATCACCACTTCGTCCTGCTGTAACAATTGTGTTGGATATTGCTTTAGTTCTTAGGGGAAACTTTCCAGGGGTTAATTACTATTGTAGTTGATGCTTGTGAGTGGAACCATTGGATTATTGTTTATGTTCAGATTTTTATCCATTATCATATCATCTTTGATCTTGATCCATATGATGTCTTGTGAGTAGTTCGTCTTGTTCTTGGGGACATGGGAGAATTCATGTTGTTAGTAGTGAATTTGTGATGAGTTATTATTCAATGGTTTAGTATTTAAGTTGTGGTGCTATTCTTCTAGTGGTGTCATGTGAACATCGACTACATGACACTTCATCATTTATGGGACTAGGGGGATGCATTGTGTATTTGGCTACTAATCGTGGGGTTGCCGGAGTGATAGAAACCTGAACCCACGTTAGGACACCTTTGCACAAGGGAGCGTAGGATCTCGGATTTTAAGACTATGGTTAGATTTATATCTTAATTACTTTCCTGTAGTTACGGATGTTTGTAGGGGGTTTAATCACAAGTATGTATTAGTCCTAGAAAGGGCGGTATGTTAGCACAGGTTCACCCACACAACAGTTACAAACACCAAAGAAGAGTACTCAGCTATTTGAAGCGAAAGAACTTGACAGAATTTCCATGTGTCCTCGAGAACGTTTGGTCCTTATAAGTATTTCCACCGGCTTGTTATTTGCTAAGAAAGGATTGGGCCACTTGCACCATTTGTTTGTTACTCTTGTTACTTGCTCCTTGTTTTGTTGCCTTGTAAGAAAACCACTAAAAATCCATTTGCTAAGTATTCACAGGGATTTCCTGCTCCATACCACTGTTCAGCACCTTCTGCTCCTCGTTGGGATCGACACTCCTATTTATCGAAAGTACTACGATACACCCCCTATACTTGTGGGTCATCAAGACTATTTTCTGGCACCGTTGCCGGGGAGTGAAGCGCTATTGAAGAGTGTAACTAGTAAGGGAAACTTTTACTGTGAGTATTGCTTTTGTTACTGCTTGTTACTTTGTTTCCAATATGGATAACCCACTTGGTTTTCTGTTTGGGAAAACTACTACCGCTGCTATGGTAGTAGATGAACCACCACCAGTTGAGATATATCCTTTTAAGATACCTACAAGTATTGTTAATCGTGTTATGGATAATTATTATTTTGGGGATGGAACTGTCCATCCTGGTGATCACTTGCTTTTTATCCATGAATTATGCGGGTTGTTTAAGTGTGCAGGTATCACAACTGAACAGGTGAAGAAGAAGTTACTCTCCGTATCCTTGAAAATGAGAGCCGAAGAATGGTATAAGCTGCTGAAGAATGGACAATCCATGGAATGGGAGAAGATTTCGTCTCTCTTTTACTCTAAATTTTATCCTCCCAGTGAAATCCATAGGGATAGAAATCTTATATATAACTTTTGGCCTCTTGATGGAGAGAGAACAGCTCAAGCTTGGGGGAGATTGAAGTTACTCATGCTTAAATGTCCTATTCATGAACTCCCTAACAATATTATTCTCAATAACTTTTATGCTAGGCTTTCTCTTCATGATAAATATTTACTAGATACTTCTTGTGATGGATCATTCACGTATGAAGGAAGAAGCTAAATGGGATCGCTTAGACCCTATTCAAGATAACACTAAGGCTTGGGAGGATGACAAAGGAAGAAAGTCAGGTATAAACTATGATTATGAATGCATTAAATCTTTTATGGGAACTGATAACTTCCGTGATATTAGCAATGAGTTTTGCCTTTATCCCAAAGTTCTTGCAAAATGTTTTAATGCCTTTGCCTCTTATATTGAACTTCCCAAGAAATAGTGGGACAAGTACCACGCTCCTTATAAAGACATTGTCACCCATGTTCCTGTTAGTACAAAGGTTTGCACTGTTGATCCTATTTTGCCCGAACCTTATATTGAGAAAACTCCTTTTCCTTCCAAGGTGAGGGAACATTCTACTATGGCTACTGTGGTTAGCAAAAGCGCAAAGAAAAATGTAGGTTCCGATGAGCTTATTGATATTGAACATGTGGTAGCTATTGTGAAAGATCTTGTCACTATAAATATAGAGGATGAGCATATTGTCTTCTGTGAAGACGCTACTAATATTGTTTCTAATCCTAAGAAAGTTAGAAAAGCTAGTGTTCCTGTGCTTTCTGTTAGAATTGGTAGTCACTGCTATTATGGTTTATGTGATATTGGTGCTAGTTCTAGTGCTATTCCTTATGAGCTTTACAGGGAAATTATGCATGAGATTGATCCTTGTGAGCTTGAGGACATTGATGTGGTTATCCAGCTTGCTAATAAGGAAACCATTTGCCCCATTGGCATTGTAAGAGATGTGGAGGTTCTTTGTGGTAAGATTAAGTATCCTGCTGATTTTCTAGTGCTTAATTCAGCAGCTAGCAAAACTTGTCCTATCATTTTTGGTAGACCTTTCTTGAACACTTGTGGAGATATTATTGATTGTAGGAAGGAAAATGTTTTAACTAAGTTTGATGGAGATTCTTATGAGTTTAAATTTTCCAAATTTGCTAAAGCTCCTTGTGAAAATGGCTTGCCTAATAAAGATTTCAGGATGGAACAACTCGCTTCTATTGATCCGGTTTATGACCTTGGACCTCTTTTTAATGACAATAAGTATGCTTATTCTGATGATAAAGTTGTTTCTAGTGATAGTTATATTGTCAACTTTATTCAAAGTGCTACTGAAAGTTATTTTGAGTGAGGGAAACATGGTTTTATGCATCTCAATGATGTTAAGTTTCCCCGTTTTATGTTGAAAGCTTTGAAGTTGCATCTGTTTTGTCTTCCTATGCTAGTGGCTTTTTGTTTCAACAATTCATTTTCTCATGATACCCCAATGCATAGGAAGTGGGTTACACTCAAGTGTGTTGGTTATTTGCTTCTTAATGCTCTCTTTCATTCCAGATATATATCTCCTTTGTAAGCATTTTTGGAAGTTTCAAGCCTAACTTAAAGGCATTAAAGAAAAGTACTTGTTGGGAGATAACCCAAGAGTTTTGTCGAGTATTGGAAGTTATTACCTCTGTAATAACCGATCCTTATCCTTTTTGTTTTGGTTTTTGTGTCAAGTTCAACTACTTTTGTGAAGTAGAGGAGTTGTGAAAAATGGCGGTCCTGGGACAGATTTTTGTGCTATATTGTAAAAATTCGTGAGAGATCTCAGTACGTCGGATGGAGCTGTATTTTTCTGAGCTTGTTATCCAAGTTTTTACCCAACTTTAATTAGTTCTGCACTTTTTGATTTGAGAAACAGAAGGTCTTTTAAAAAATCAATCTTTACTTGCTGGTCTATTTTGACAGATTTCTGCCATCATTTGCACCTGCCTCTTACAGAAGCTTTTGTTTTGATGGGTTTTCAGTTGAAGTGTGTACCTAAAGGTTTGTTGATTTTTATTACACTAATATTGTCATTGAGTTGGTGCAAGGGTTTTGTATGAAGGAAATTTTCAGGAGAAAGAGAAAAGGAATCTGCAGAGTTCGTCTTTGAATAGGTAAAAGTGGTGAAACAGAAGGTTCGTGAAACTCCAATCTTTTCATATTTTTGATGTTTTTAATACATAAGGGAAGTTGCGAGATGAAACTGAAGAGGAAACGGAGCCCGGGTGGACAAACCCACTCCAGGCGCGGGCCCAGCCTGGCCACGCCTGAGGGGGGTGTCTCCCCCTTGAACTCCATCTCCAAATCGTTTCTGTGTCAAAACCTTCCTTATGCATTGAAAATTCGTAATATATAACCCCCCGGATCCCCCGAGGTTCGTGCATCGTGTTCTTGTCATGTTTTTGTTTCGATCTGTTTCTGTCAGGAAATCTTCCCAAGTTTAGAGCACCATGGCCTCCGCCAACGGCAAAGGCAAGAAGCCCGTGGAGATAGAGTTGGAAGAACAAACCACACCAGGAATAAGGGGAAGGAAACCTACTGTTGTAGGAGCAATGAACACTGCGGATGCTTTTTCTCGTCACATGCAGGGAATCATAGCCTTCGGTCCAGAACTCGTATACTGCCCTGAGGCAGAGGAAACCCTTCGAACCACCAACGAGTTTTGTGAAACATATCGTTCTTTGAGTATAAAGGTGGATGAACTTCAAGAGGAGAACAACAAGCTTCGTAAGATGCTAGAGGGTTTTCTTATTATAAACAAGGGGCGACACCACCATCACCAAAGGAGTAATTCGTCAACAGGTTTGGCATCCCCTTGGCTTGTTCCAAGCTTGGGGGAGTGTCGCGGTATCACCACCATTATCTTTTATCTTTTACCTTTTTAGTGGATTCGTATCTGTGGTAGAGGGGTTATATTATAGTTTGGTTTGCATGTTTAAGTATCTCTTCTTTAGTTGATTATCTATGTATCCCTTGGTGTGAGTGCCTTTATTGGAATATTAATGAGAAGTCTCATCTTTTAGTTTTTGCACTTCTTATTTTAGTTTGCAATCTCTATTATATGATGGATCTTGTTGATCAGCATTGGCACCACTTTGGGATCATCAAGTGGATCTAAATTGGTTTTGGCAAACCGAGTTCTGGTCAATAGTATTACTATGAAAGAGAAAAATAAAGAAAAAGCTTACAGGTATTTTGTATCATTTGTTTTCTTTCTTGTTGGCTCATAAGCTTAGTATTCTTTATTTAAGATCCTTTTGTGTCTTCAAGGAAGATTGCATGTTTGGCTTTATTACTGTATGTTTGCTTGTTTCTTTCAACTCTCTTGCTTGCTACCCAGACTTGCTAGCCAAAAACCTGTTTTGAGAAGGCATACTTCTCATGTTTCCAAAACCCTTTGAACCAAAAACCTTTACCACTTGTGTCCGCCATATCTACCTAGTAGCTTTTTCTATTCCAAGAAAATTCTCAAGCTTCATCTACATTTCGAATTAAAAAAGTATTTTGTTATGTGAAAACTAGTTAGTAAAGCTCGCACGAACTTGATGACACACTTTATTTCTTTGCCCCTAATAAACTTGAACCATTGTGAACATCGAAGTTGTATATGCTTGCATCTATACGTTGGAATTAGCAGAACCGTGTTGTCACGGGGAACGTTTTCAACATTGCACTTGTACTCCGTACACAGTTGATATCGTGCAATTTTGTCTATGGATGTCAACAATGTGAATTAACGAGGGAACTTGTAAGTCCATGGAGTTTGTATTCTGTGTTAGAGAAACACCTGGGCTGCTAGCCTAAGCCATGCTTAATCATGGTGGAAACTTGCAGCATCACCATAGTGAGTCATCTATGAAGCATCCTCAATAAAAATCTATGCATATGGTAAATAAAAAGATTGCTGAAATGCTCATTGTCTGCTTGCCTTGTCATTTTGGTTATGGTAAAGCTCATGTGCCATGTGCAAGGAGTACCCCATTGGCGGTTCTCAATGATATGCAATTACTTACAATGACAAGAACTTACCTGGACCCAAAGTTGAGTATGCATGAGGAGTGGCCCTCGTATTTAAGGGACATGAGATTGCCAACTTATATTTCGTCAAGCATATACTCCATCTTTGTTCACTTTAACCTTAACCTTCTTAAGATGCTTATGATAGGGGAAATGAGGGCTCAAAGCTAGTAAGTACCATAATATTCTAGAAGCTCTTTATGACTTGTAATCCCTGCTACCCTCTAAGAAGGGGCCTTTCTCCTAGTTAACAGTTAAGTCATTAAACCTACTTCCTCTCTATCTCCAGCAAGCATTTGAGTTGTTGTGTTTCAAGCATTCATATGGTGATTTATTCAATCATGTTCTTTATCTTCCTTGTTTGCACAAAACTCTTATCTGTTGAGTATTACTTTGAAAGCCTTCACTTGTGAAAAAAACCTTTTTGAGCAAAGAGTGCTCCTATTTTGAGACTTCTACAAAAAGCTTTTGTGAAACTTTTTGCCAGGTGTTCTCTGACCAAGAACAAGTTTGCCAATTCCAATTATGATTTATCTTTATGCATCTCTATTGTGACTGTTGTACTTGGTTACAAGCTAAGTTATATAATGGTGAGTTGTTTTCTTCTATGAGTTGTGCAATGGTAAGTGTGATGCTTCTTGTTCGTATTCTTTTATCGACACTTCACTCCATAAACCTGTGGACATGTTTACCGAGCTCAGTATTCGCTTGGGTACAAGCGAAGTCTAAGCTTGGGGGAGTTGATACGCCCAATTTGCATCACATTTCTATATCATAATTTACCTCTATTCATTGATGTTTGTCTTATATGGAAACATATTATTTTACCAGAAGACGAAGGAAGCCAGAAGGAGGGACGGAGAAGGGCCTCAGGGGTCCCACACCCCTAGGCACGGGCCCACCCGACCCCGAGCCTAGGGAAGGTGTGGCCCAGCTGCCCGGCCTCCGACTCCGCCCCTTCGCCTATATCTTCCCTACGGAACCCTAATACCAGGGGAGCGACCACAGATAGATTTCCGCCGCCTTTGGGGGCGGAAAACACTGAGAGAGAAAGATCTCTCCGGTAGACAGATTTCTGCCAGGGGAATTCCTTCCCGGAGAGGGGAGACCATCGCCATCAACACCGTCATCAATCTAGGCTTCATCGGGATCATCATAATCCACACCATCATCTCCACTAGCACCATCATCACCACTTCGTCCCGCTGTAACAATTGTGTTGGATATTGCTTTAGTTCTTAGGGGAAACTTTCCCGGTGTTAATTACTATTGTAGTTGATGCTTGTGAGTGGAACCATTGGATTATTGTTTATGTTCAGATTGTTATTCATTATCATATCATCTTTGATCTTGATCCATATGATGTCTTGTGAGTAGTTCGTCTTGTTCTTGAGGACATGGGAGAAGTCATTTTGTTAGTAGTGAATTTGTGATGAGTTATTATTCAATGGTTTAGTATTTAAGTTGTGGTGCTATTCTTCTAGTGGTGTCATGTGAACATAGACTACATGACACTTCACCATTTATGGGCCTAGGAGGATGCATTGTGTATTTGGCTACTGATCGTGGGGTTTCCGGAGTGACAGAAACCTGAACCCCCGTTAGGACACCTTTGCACAAGGGAGCGTAGGATCTCAGAGTTTAAGGTTGTGGTTAGATTTATATCTTAATTACTTTAATGTAGTTACGGATGTTTGCAGCGGGTTTAAACACAAGTATGTATTAGTCCTAGGAAGGGCGGTATGTTAGCACAGGTTCACCCACACAACACTTACAAACACCAAAGAAGAGTACTCAGCTATTTGAAGCGAAAGCACTTGACAGAATTCCCATGTGTCCTCGAGACCGTTTGGTCCTTATAAGTATTTCCACCGCCTTGTCCTTTGCTAAGAAAGGATTGGTCCACTTGCTCCGTTTGTTCGTTACTCTTGTTACTTGCTCCTTGTTTTGTTGCCTTGTTAGAAAACCACTAAAAATCCATTTGCTAAGTATTCACAGGGATTTCCTATTCCACACAATTGTTCAACACCTTATGCTCCTTGTTGGGATCGACACTCCTATTTATCAAAGTACTACGATACACCCCCTATACTTGTGGGTCCTCAGTGTCTAGTTTTTGTGCAGAAAATCAACTATCAAGAAAAATCCTGGAAAATATGCCAAAAATCCTATTTCGCCAGAAGATCCACGGAGCCAGAGTACGAGACGGAGTGAGGCCTGGGGGGCCCACACCCCTGCCAGGCGCGGGCCAGGCCTAGCGGAGCCTAAGGGGGTGCGGCCACCCCAAGCGCTCCGTCGGGCTCCCTCTTTGCCTGTAAGTTACCTCTTAACCTAAAAACCGAGGGGGTTCGTCATTTTTCTAGAAAGAGTTCCGCTGCGCCGCCACCACCAGAAGCCGCGATTCGGATCCAGAAACTCCGTTCTGGCACCCTGCCGGGACGGGTAATTTGGGGAGGATCACCGCCATTATCATCACCAACGCCTCTCCATCAACCATCAATGTTTCCCTCATCCATGAGTGAGTAATCCCTCGTTGTAGGCTATGGGGATGGTAGGGATTGGATGAGTTCTATCATGTAATCGAATAAGATTAGTAGGGCATGGTGCCTAGTATCTCTATTAGTGCTATTCGACTTTGTTGCAACTTGTTGTGCTTAATGCTTGTCACTAGGGCCCGAGTGCCATGATCTCAGATCTGAACTTATTATTGAATATTTATGATAGTATTGTTTGTGATCTTATCTGCAAGTTGTGTACACATATCATTATCCAGATCCAAAGGCCCCGAAGTGACAGAAATTGGGACAGCCGGAGGGGATGGCTGTGATGTGAGGATCACATGTGTTCATGGAGTGTTAATGCTTTGCTTCGATGCTCTATTAAAAGGAGAACCTTAATTGCCAGTAGTTCCCTTGAGGCCCCGCTGCCATGGGCTGGCAGGACAAAAGATGTTGTGCAAGTTCTCATTGCGAGAACGCATGACTATATATGGAGCACATGCCTAGGATTGGTTAGTACTTGGATGCTTATTCTTATTTATCTGCAATTGCCCTAGATCTTTAAGTTACATGTTTAGACTCGTCCATGCAACGCCCGTCTATCCATCCCTATGCCTACCGCACTCATATCCTATTTTTTGCTGCTACTGTTACTATTGATACTGTTTCGCTGCTGCTGTTGCTTTGCTGTTGCTACTATCAAACTATTGCTACTGATAAAATTTTGTGAGCAAGAACTATTTCCAAGTGCAGCTGAATTGATAACTCAGTTGTTAAGGCTTGCAAGTATTCTTTGGATCCCCTTGTGTCGAATCAATAAATTGGGTAATACTACCCGCGAAGACTGTTGCGATCCCCTATACTTGTGGGTCATCAAGACTATTTTCTGGATCCGTTGCCGGGGAGCATAGCTTTATTTGTAAGTTCACTTGGATCTATTATTGTTCACTGCTACTCCTTTCATCATGGGGAAGTCTCGTGATGGAAATTTTCCTATTTTACCATCCACTACAAGAAGAGGTACAGTCCTAAACACCTTTGTTGATCTTGATTCACCGTCTGTTATAAGTAAGCTTGTCACACCACCACCACATACTCATGCTACACACACTTCTACTACTGCTGAATCTGAAACTGTTTTTGATGCTCATGATGTTACTTCTACTGTGCTTGATGCGAGTGGTTAATTAGGTCCTTTCCTAGATGCTACTATGGCTAGTCTAGTAAATACTGAAACTCCTAGTGAAGACACTGTTACAACTGTTAGCTCACCTGAGTCTAGAGAGAGATACGATATTAATGATGGTTACATTGAGTTACTGATGAATTTGTTGAGGAGTGCCGAAACACACATGGTGCTAGTGCTATTAAGAGTCTCCTTGAGAGACGTAACATTTTTCCTAAACTGTCCTCTGATCCTAAGTTTGCCACCTCTCCCATAGATATTAAATATAAATATTATGATTTCTCTCTTGATTTATCCTATTTAGACATTTTTGAGAAAGAACCTTTCTATGGGACTGAAAATGAGAGTGATGTGACTCATATGAATGAGCTTTCCACTATGTGTGCTTTATTCTATGATGATTTCAAAATGTGCAAGTACTTCGTTACTAAGATTTTCCCTTTTTCACTAAAAGGAGAAGCTAGGGCTTGATTTAATAGATTACCTCCTGGTTCCATTGATAGCCCTGATTGCTTGATTGTTTCTTTCTTCCAGAAATATTTTCCTCCTAGTGCTAGACATGCTGCTTTGCGGAGAATTTTTGATTTTAAACAGGGAGAAGAAGAGAATTTGCCTGAGTCATGGACAAGGTTCTGTGCCTTGATTCATGCACATCCTGGATGTCCATTACCTAAAAATGAGCTTCTTGATATTTATTATAATGGACTAATTGATGATTCTAGGACATACCTAGATAGCTTTGTTGATTGTGTTTTTAGGAAAAGAACTCCTACAGATGCTGAAGAATTAATGGCTAAAATAAGCAAGAATTATGATGATTGGACTTCAAATGAGATAAATACACCTGAGCCTATTACTAATGAACCAGTTGTGCCTGAACCAGTTCCAATACCAACACCAAAGAAGAGGGGAGTTATTGCATTAAATGATGAAGTGATGAAGGAAGCTAAGAAATGTCTAAAGGAGAAAGGTATTAGTGCTGAAGATGTGAAGAATCTACCTCCTATAGAAGAATTATGTAAGCCAATTCCCCACTCATCTACTATTAAGGTACACTCTCCAACACTTTGATGAAGGTGATATTCCCTATGGTAAGCCTCTTGATCAATGTTTAGAGGAACTTGACATTTTTATTGTTAAACAAGGTAATTTTAATAAACAAGTTCAAAATAATTTATTGGAAAACTCTAGAGTTATTAATGAGTTGAAAGATATTGTGGAAAGAACTTCAAATGATATTAAAATGCTTTGTAAACACTTTCAAATGGTTTAAACCCAACTTGATCAACTTGCTAAGGTACAAAAGGATATGCTAGTTAATGCCTCAGGAGATAAACATGCTTATGGAATTAGAACTAGGAGTGGTATAGCTACTCAAGATCCTTTATATCCTGAAGGACACCCTAAAAGAATTGAGCAGGATTCTCAACAAGGTGAAAGTAGTGGTAGTCCTCGTAAGATAAAGAAAAATAAACATAAAATAGTTGAGGAACCACTTGAACCTACCGTAGATCCTAATAGTATATATGTCTCTGATGCTGAAACTGAGAGTGGTAATGATAAAAATGATGCTCCTGATAAGGAGGAAATTGAGGAAGAACCTGAGAAGCACACTAAGAACACTAGGTACACTAAGGAAGATTTTATTGCTAAGAAACATGGTAATGAGAGAGAACCTTAGGTGTAGAAACCTATGCCCTTTCCAGGTAAGAAACACAAGTCAAAGGAGGAAGAACACTACAACAAGTTTTGTGAGTGGATGAAACATTTGTTTTTGCAAATTCCTTTGACTGGTGCTATTAAGTTGCCTCCTTATTCAAAATATATGAAGGATATTGTCACTAATAAAAGTAAGATACCTAATGAGGAAATTTCTAATCTGCTTGCCAATTATTCCTTCAATGGTAAGGTTCCAAAGAAACTTGGTGATCCAGGTATACCAACTATTCCATGCTCTATTAAGAATAATTATGTTAAAACTGCTTTATATGATTTGGGAGCTGGAGTTAGTGTTATGCCTTTTCTCTCTACAAGAGACTCCATCTAGAAAAGTTTATACCAACTGATATATGTCACATCCCAAAAAAAATCCAAATTTTGAAATGTGAAAAATAATTAAACAAAATAAATAATTGTTGAAATTTAGGATGAAAAGAAACTTTTTGTTTCTAAATGGAAACATTAAAACACAACATGAAAAAACTTTGAATCCAACTAAATTCAAATCAAGTGAAATGCATTCTTCATAAATGCATCTTGAAATTTAAACACTTGGAAAATAAACCAAACCCTAAAACCCTAATGGGAGAAAATCATTTCCCAGATATCCCTAAGATTATGGATTTGATCCATATAAAGATTTATCAACAAACATTTATAAATGATCAAAAGATTTATAAATAAAAATATTATAAAACCATGGAAATTGGTTTCACTTAATTTGGAGCCATAGATAAAATCTTATGAATTTAGTAAGATAAGGAAATTGAATTTCCAAAGCTAATAAAGCACCTATCTAAAAATCCATACCAAATGGTGAGAAAATAATCCTAAAGAGATTTAAAAGGATAAACAAATATTAAATAAGATTTTACCAATTTGAATCACCGAGTTTGGATCTTTAAATAAAAAGATATGGATTTTATAAGATAAAGAAATAAATAATAAATAAGGTGTATTTTAAAAGCCAAATTAAATCTTGGCCTAATCCATAAGCAAATGGAATAAATATAATCAAAATCCGAATAAAATAAATGGATAAAGAATTTTTCAAATAAAAATTAACTGGCCTTAACCAGATTCTATTCCTTTTTTATTAAAGACAAATCCTTAATGAGAATGATTAATTTAATCATGGGAAAATAATAATTGAGATTGCCAAGTGAAACAAAAGTTCTTTAATTAACTTAAATGAAATAAAAGAATCTTTTAAATAAAGTTATATGGAATTAAAACCATATTTGATTTCATTGGAAATAAAAACATTTGCTCAATTTAAATGATTAATAGATCATAGTAAAATACTTTAAATAATTCAAAGTGAATTATTTAAACACCCTGTTAAATAAATAAAACCCACTGAAAAGGTTTGGTGAAATTTTAATTTCAAATAAGGGTTTGAAAATTTTAATTAAATCTTATTTGAATAAAGGTAAATGCTTATTTTAATAAAGAATTAAACCATAAAAGAATAAAGGAATTATTCTAAAATAGACTTAAAATAGCTATTTAAAACAGTATAGGAATATACTGAACATTTGAAAAGGGTTTGAATTCAAACAAGGTTTGAAATCATTTGGACATAATCAAAACAGAATAAAGAAACAAAAAAAGAAAAATGAAACAAAACAAAAAAAGAAGGGCCCAGCCCAGCAGGCCCAGCAGCGCAGCCCAACTAAACCCCCCGAACCGTTTTTCTTCTACTCGCAAACAAACCCGCAAAGTCACTAACCGCTGTCCCCCACCTTTCCTTTCCCTCTCTCCCTGACTAGCCAGCCCCACTCGTCAGTCGTCTTCCTCACCCCTTCGGTGACCACGCCACCAATTGCTTACGCGTTTAAAACTCGATTCAATACGCGTCAATGGTGCAGCCTTTACTCCCTGCGACCGTGCTCCTTTAAACGCCCACACCCCCTCTGGCTTTTCCCCGAGACACCATCTCCCCTCTGCCCCCAGACCGCCCTGAATTCGTCTCGAAAGCTCTCAAACTCGTACGAACTCCGACGACGATTTCGGCCGCTCCCCGCCTCCCCTTGCCCCCTCGACCACACGAGGTTGATCCCCAGACTCCTGCGCACCTCCCAGCACCAACCACTAGCCCACGCGTTAACCAGAGGCTCAGCAACATCAACATTAGAGCACCACTGCCTCCTGCCTCGACTCCGGCGAGTTTCCCCGGTGAGTACTGACTGCCCCTCTTCCTCTCGTTGATGCACGCATGATCGCCGACCTCGTGCGCAGCTAATGCAACCCTTGTCTTGTCTTAGCACGGTCCAAAACATCGTCAACGACGACAGCCCGAGCACACCGCCGCCAGAAGCTTCTCCGGCGAGAAATTACAGCCACACCCGAGCGCCCCTTCGACGATGGAGACCACCTCGAGCATCAGCAAAGCATGCCGAATCTGGTGAAATTCTCCCCACCGTCTCTCTCTTCCTGCCACGTGAACCGGTATGGTCCAATCAGAACAGACCACGTGGCCTAGAGTTTGATTTAAAAACCAGAAACTTTTCTATTAGATGGAGAATTTGTAAATTGCATAACTTTTGATCCACACATCCAAATTTTGCAAATTTTATATCAATGGAATCAGCAAAACAAACTCTATCCAACCATGCACTTTTTTTAATGAATTGCTTCTGGAAAATTGGTTGTATTTTGCAGAAACTTGTGTAGGCATAATTTGAGTATAAAATTCATTCTAAAAATATTTTTAGAGTAAAATCTTTGGAAAATGGATTGTTTTGAACCTACTGACCATGGAAACCAACTTTTGGTTTTAAAAACATATTTTGACATTCTAAGGAATAAATCTTTGAATAAAAGCATTTCTAGCTAAATAAAAATAATGATTACGGTATAAAAATTATTTTTAGTAGAACCTTTGGGAAAATGATTTGATTTAAACTCTCTGACCCTAAACACCAAGCTTTGTGATTTAAAAACCTATTTGGTGAACCCTAGAAAACTATTACTTTGTTTAAAGGCATTTTCTAATGAAATAAAGTGTTGTTTGGTTTAAAAATGATTTATAGGTAAAACCTTTTGCAAATGGTTTTAATATTAAAACACTTGACCATAAAACACTAACATTTGTGTTAAAAAATATATTTGGTAAGCACTAGTAAATATTCCTTGGATTTAAATCATTTCTAGCAAAACAAAAATGATTTAAATGGCCTTTTTCAATAACTTGGTATCAAATGGTTTTTACCACTTTTATAAATGACCAATATGTGTTTTAAAATGTTTATAACCTATTAGAAACCACTTTTACAAATAAAACAATCTTTAGCATGCTTCCATGCATTGCTTTGTTTTTATTATTTTATGTGATGATTGCTTGAATGGTAGATTGAATTTGTGCCTTGATTGAATTGTAGTGAAATTTGAAGAGTGTGACTATTGCAAGATCAAGGAGTGAACTTATAATTCTCTACCAAAAAGGCAAGTGGTGCTTCATACTTTTTTCCCATTATTTTCACTATGCATTAGTGATATTTCTAAATAGGACTTGCATGGAATTTTTGCTTAGTGTAAACTATGCCATGGGAAATCCTAGTAGATGAAACCTTAGTAGAATTTTCCTAAGTTAAGATTCCAACTACTATCATGCTTAGCTTAGCTAGTAGAAAACAAGGGTGGATTATATTCATGCTATGGAATATTTCTAAGTCAAGGACTTGTGTTTGTTTAACAAAACAACTAAGTGAATGAATCACCTGGGTGGAATGGAAAGAATGGTTTGTGTTGAGTGGTTACACAAGGCCCATTTCTATGGTTTACCTTGTGTATCTCACTTGTGGATTGCCACCCAGGAATAAAGAGATTTGAGATGTCAAATGTTGAGAAGCTTCAAGTGCAACCACTTGGCATTATGAGCTCTGCCTGGATCATATAGGTTGCAATAACTTGGACAAATGGACAGTTGGTGGTAGGGCATGATAGGTTGGAAAGCATCCATCCTGGTCTAAGTGAAGGCTTCTGAAAGATCTTGTCGTGGTGAAAATCAAGTCTTGTGGGGTAAGTGCACCACCTCTGTAGAGTGAAAAATCTAAGTACTTAGCCATGTCCCTGGCAATGGACAATTTGAGCATCAAGACATGGAAGCTATCAAGAATCTCCTCATCCCAATTTTCTAAGTTAAAACTTGTGGTTGAACAAGGGTGGAGGTTCACCAATTTCTATTGGTGGTTCCTTGGGTGATTTTGGCAAACAAAAACTTAGTGTTTTCAAATGATAAGGAAAACCTATTTTGAGCAAAGCAAGCCTAAGCTCCACTTAGCCAAATGCATATAGATGAAAGTTACCACTATACTACTATAGTATCACTTGCCCTAATACTATTCAAATGTATTGACCGTTGTGGCTAGAACCTATTATGTTGCAGGTTTGTTTGATGTTAGTGAAGTGTGTTGATTCGGATTACAAGTCTACAACCAACATGATTGCCTGTGGCACTTTGAAGATGAAGGACTCCATGCTATATAGTTATTTCTGATGCATTGTAATGAGATAGCCAAATGGGCTATGTAAGATGTAATGAATTATTTTATTCCTGGTTATAAAGTTGTAATATGACCTTTGTTTCTTGATATTACATCTTAACTGTGGATGCTATCTATTGATCCAGGGACTAGCATTGCAAACACAGGAATCTCTACCTTATTAAAGGTTGGGACCTCTACAGATGGTATCAGAGCACTGTGTTGCCTGTAGGATTGTAACCCTAGGATTGGACAAAACCCCTTAGAAAAATAGGAGTTGTTTTTGTTCCAAAACTTATTTACAAACAATCTTGTAAACTCTTTCCTCAACCATTTTGGTTTTAATTCTATATCTCTTCTATTTCAAACTTGATTGGACAAAGCCTCAACCATGAGCAAAGACTTCAACATAAGCAAAGGACTTCACCAACTCAAGTGACTTCAACTTCAACATCATCAAAAACTTCAACTTTATTTTCACCAAGGACTTCAACTTGGGTATCACTAAGGACTACAAGTGAGACAGGATATATTACTCAAGACTTGAAGACTAAGGAAACAAAACTTAGAAGGAACCATCATCACCTTTGAAGTTTGTGACCAAGATACAAGAATTTCTCCAAGGATACAATGGTCTTGTTCAAGAAGGAACAACTAAGGAGAAAGGAAATGATCCCAAGTGAACCATATAGTTGTACCACCATATTTAGATTAAATCAAACATACCAACTTATATGGTGTAGGAAAAATATTTTGTTGCCTAAATATGTGCTTGAAACTTGTTGTTTGAGTGGAATGTTTGTTTGTGATTGCTTGCACATTGCTTGTGTGATTGTGATGTGTGTGATTAGAATTCTCTCCTTATAAATCTTTTGCCTATTCTAATCCCAATCCAACCCAAACAGATGGCTACTCCAAGAAACTCCAACATCCAGAATGGTGACAACAACAACCAAGAGATGCACATGAGAGAACTCATAATAACCCAAACCCAGTTGAACCAAGTGACCACTCAGTTTTTAGCCAACAACAATGAGTTAGACCCAACCATGCAAAGGTTTTTGGAAACCCAAACCCAACTGATGTAAAGGGTGACAAATCAAATGATCAACATGGGAGACAACTTTCCTCAAGGAGCTTGTGACAACAATGATGTCAAGGATGATATTTTAGTAGGAACTCAACCTTGCAATATTTGTGGAGACATGGATCACACTTCCAAAGAGCATGAAGATCAATGCCCTAATTGTGAAGATAAACATCCAACTAATCAATGCCCCACATCTCAAGCTACTTGTTTCCTATGTGAAGGAAATAATCATGTCCCTATCCAATGCCCCATCTATTCTATAGTTAAACAAAGGAAACAAGGTGGAGTGCATTAATAGTTTGGAAACCCCATGAGGAAACAACTTCTACCAAGAAGGATGGAAACAAAGGAAAATCTCAGCTTGCACCTCCATGCACTATGACTCACCTTGATGGACAAAAGAGGAAACACATGTATTATCCAAGGAAACGATTAAGGAAACCAGGATACTTTCCCACCTTTGAGGTGAGATATGAAGAGCATGAACTAGAAGAACTCCTAGCTTTGGAGAAACCCAAGAAGAAGAAGGACAAAAGCCAAGTGCAGTGTTTCCATTGCAAAGAGATGGGACACTATGCCAATGAATGTCCAGAGAAGAAGAAGTATAAGGAAATTAGCCAAGTGTGGTGCAACAATTGCAAAGAGCTAGGCCATTATGTATCAACTTGTCCACAGAAGATACTTGAAGAACTCAACCTTGTCACATGTTACAATTGTGGTGACCAAGGACATTATGCAAGCAATTGTCCAGAAAAGATGAAGTACAAGGCAAGCAAGCCTATGAGGGATCTTAGCCTTGTCACATGTTTCAAGTGTGGAAACAAAGGACTATGCAGATGTCTGCCCAGAGAAGATTCATCAAAACCCCAAGCAAGCCAAGATGTAATCTAGTTGGAAAATTTTTTTAGGGTGGTAGTACCCTAGTTGCTTTGAGACAACTTGTAACTCTAGCCTTCCCAAATCTCGGGACGAGATTTCTTTTAAGGGTGGTAGTCTGTCACATCCCAAAAAAATTCCAAATTTTGAAATGTGAAAAATAATTAAACAAAATAAATAATTGTTGAAATTTAGGGTGAAAAGAAACTTTTTGTTTCTAAATGGAAACATTAAAACCCAACTTGAACAAACTTTTAATAAAGTTTGAATCCAACTATATTTAATTCAAGTGAAATGCATTCTTCATAAATGCATCTTGAAATTTAAACACTTGGAAAATAAACCAAAACCCTAAAACCCTAATGGGAGAAAATCATTTCCAAGATATCCCTAAGATTATGGATTTGATACATATAAATATTTATCAACAAACATTTATAAATGATCAAAAGGTTGAGCAATAAAAATATTATAAAACCATGGAAATTGGTTTCACTTAATTTGGAGCCATAGCTAAAATCTTATGAATTTAGTAAGATAAGGAAATTGAATTTCCAAAGCTAATAAAGGACCTATCTAAAAATCCATACCAAATGGTGAGCAAATAATCCTAAAGAGATTTAAAAGGTTAAACAAATATTAAATAAGATTTTACCAATTTGAATCACCAAGTTTGGATCTTTAAATAAAAAGATATGGATTTATAAGATAAAGAAAGAAAAAAATAAATAAGGAGTATTTTAAAAGCCAAATTAAATCTTGGCATAATCCATAAGAAAATGGAAAAAATATAATCCAAATCCAAATAAAATAAATGGATAAAGAATTTTTCAAATAAAAATTAACTGGCCTTAACCAAATTCTATTCCTTTTTGATTAAAGACAAATCCTTAATGAGAATGATTAATTAAATCATGGGAAAATAATAATTGAGATTGCCAAGTGAAACAAAAGTTCTTTAATTAACTTAAATTAAATAAAAGAATCTTTTAAATAAAGCTATATGGAATTAAATCCATATTTGATTTCATTGGAAATAAAACATTTGCTCAATTTAAATGATTAATAAATCATAGTAAAATACTTTAAATAATTCAAAGTGAATTATCTAAACACCCTATTAAATAAATAAAACCCACTGAAAAAATTTTGGTGAAATTTTGATTTCAAATAAGGGTTTGAAAAATGTAATTAAATATTATTCGAATAAAGGTAAATGCTTATTTTTAATAAAGAATTAAACCATAAAAGAATAAAGGAATTATTCTAAAATAGACTTAAAATAGCTATTTAAAACAGTATAGGAATATATTGAACATTTGAAAAGGGTTTGAATTCAAACAAAGTTTGAAATCATTTGGACAAAATCGAAATTGAATAAAGAAACAGAAAAAGAAAGATGAAACAGAACAAAACAAGAAGGACCCAGCCCAACCAAGCAGCGCAGCCCAACTAACCCCCCCCCCCCCCGAACCGTTTTTCTTTTACTCGCAAACGAACCCGCAAAGTCACTGACCACTGGCCCCCACCTTTCCTTTCCCTCTCTCGCTGACTAGCCAGCCCCACTCGCCAGTCATCTTCCTCCCTCCCCCCCCCCCGCGGTGACAACGCCTCGCCGGCCGTTTCTGTCGTTTAAAACTCGATTCAATATGCGTCAATGGCGCAGCCTTTACTCCCTGCGACCACGCTCCTTTAAACGCCCACACCCTCTCTGGCTTTTCCCCTGGACACCATCTCCCCTCCGCCCCCAGGCCGCCCTGAATTCGTCTCGAAATCTCTCAGACTCCGACGAACTCCGACGATGATTCCGGCCGCTCCCCACCTCCCCTTCCCCCTCGACCACACGAGACTGATCCCTAGACTCCTGCGCACCTCCCAGCACAAACCACTAGCCCGCGTGTTCACCAGAGGCTCGGCAACATCAACATCAGAGCATCACTGCCTCCTGCCTCGACTCCGGCGAGTTTCCCCGGTGAGTACTGACCGCCCCTCTTCCTCTCGTTGATGCACGCATGATCGTCGACCTCGTGCGCAGCTAATGCAACCCTTGTATTGTCTTAGCGCGGTCCGAAACATCGTCAACGACGACAACCCGAGCACAACGCCGCCAAAAGCTTCTCCGACGAGAAATTGCAGCCACACCCGAGCGCCCCTTCGACGATGGAGACCACCTCGAGCATCAGCAAAGCATGGAGAATCTGGTGAGATTATCCCCACCGTCTCTCGCTTCCTGCATCACCAGCACCACCCTCGCGAAAGGCTGCCGCCACATTGCCGGTAGCCGCCTTGGTTCTTAATGCTGTGAGTCGTTTGATCTAGATCCAAGCGATACGATAGGTTGACTTAACTGAATCGGTATGGAGCTTTCTGTGCCGTATGATTTCATTTTGATCCAACAATCCACAGCACACGATCCACGTGAACCGGTATGGTCCAATCAGAACACACCACGTGGCCTAGAGTTTGATTTAAAAACCAGAAACTTTTCTATTAGATGGAGAATTTGTAAATTGCATAACTTTTGATCCATACGTCCAAATTTTGCAAATTTTATATCAATGGAATCAACAAAACAAACTCTATCCAACCATGCACTTTTTTAATGAATTGCTTCTGGAAAATTGGTTGTATTTGCAGAAACTTGTGTAGGCATAATTTGAGTATAAAATTCATTCTAAAAATATTTTTAGAGTAAAATCTTTGGAAAATGGATTGTTTTGAACCTACTGACCATAGAAACCAACTTTTGGTTTTAAAAACATATTTTGAGATGCTAAGGAATAAATCTTTGAATAAAAGCATTTCTAGCTAAATAAAAATAATGATTATGGTATAAAAATGATTTTTAGTAAAACCTTTGGGAAAATGATTTGATTTAAACTCTCTGACCCTAAACACCAAGATTTGAGATTTAAAAACCTATTTGGTGAACCCTAGAAAACTATTACTTTGTTTAAAGGCATTTTCTAATGAAATAAAGCCTTGTTTGGTTTAAAAATGATTTATAGGTAAAACCTTTTGCAAATGGTTTTAACATTAAAACACTTGACCATAAAACACTAACATTTGTGTTAAAAAATATATTTGGTAAGCACTAGTAAATATTCCTTGGATTTAAATCATTTCTAGCAAAACAAAAATGATTTCAATGGCCTTTTTCAATAACTTGATATCAAATGGTTTTTAGCACTTTTATAAATGACCAATATGTGTTTTAAAATGTTTATAACCTATTAGAAACAACTTTTCCAAATAAAACAATCTTTAGCATGCTTCCATGCATTGCTTTGTTTTTATCATTTTATGTGATGATTGCTTGAATGGTAGATTGAATTTGTGCCTTGATTGAATTGTAGTGAAATTTGAAGAGTGTGACTATTGCAAGATCAAGGAGTGAACTTATAATTCGCTACCAAAAAGGCAAGTGGTGCTTCATACTTTTGTCCCATTATTTTCACTATGCATTAGTGATATTTCTAAATAGGACTTGCATGGAATTTTTGCTTAGTGTAAACTATGCCATGGGAAATCCTAGTAGATGAAACCTTAGTAGAATTTTCCTAAGTTAAGATTCCTACTACTATCATGCTTAGCTTAGCTAGTAGAAAACAAGGGTGGATTATATTCATGCTATGGAATATTTCTAAGTCAAGGACTTGTGTTTGTTTAACAAAACAACTAAGTGAATGAATCACCTGGGTGGAATGGAAAGAATGGTTTGTGTTGAGTGGTTACACAAGGCCCATTTCTATGGTTTACCTTGTGTATCTCACTTGTGGATTGCCACCCAGGAATAAAGAGATTTGAGATGTCAAATGTTGAGAAGCTTCAAGTGCAACCACTTGGCATTATGGGATCTGCCTGGATCATATAGGTTGCAATAACTTAGCGAAATGGACAGTTGGTGGTAGGGCATGATAGGTTGGAACGCATCCATTCTGGTCTAAGGGAAGGCTTCTGAAAGATCTTGTCTTGGTGAAAATCAAGTCTTGTTGGGAAAGTGCACCACCTCTGTAGAGTGAAAAATCTAAGTACTTAGCCATGTCCCTGGCAATGGACAATTTGAGCATCAAGACATGGAAGCTATCAAGAATCTCCTCATCCCAATTTTCTAAGTTAAAACTTGTGGTTGAACAAGGGTGGAGGTTCACCAATTTCTATTGGTGGTTCCTTGGGTGATTTTGGCAAACAAAAACTTAGTGTTTTCAAATGAGAAGGAAAACCTATTTTGAGCAAAGCAAGCCTAAGCTCCACTTAGCCAAATGCATATAGATGAAAGTTACCACTATACTACCATAGTATCACTTGCCAATACAATTCAAATGTATTGACCCTTGTGCCTGTAACCTATTATGTTGCAGGTTTGTTTGATGTTAGTGAAGTGTGTTGATTAGGATTAAAAGTCTACAACCAACATGATTGCCTGTGGCACTTTGAAGATGAAGGAATCCATGATATATAGTTATTTCTGTTGCATTGTAATGAGATAGCCAAATGAGCTATGTAAGATGTAATGAATTATTTTATTCCTGGTTATAAAGCTATAATATAACCTTTGTTTCTTGACATTACATCTTAACTGTGGATGCTAGCTATTGATCCAGGGACTAGCATTGCAAACACATGGATCTCTACCTTATTAAAGGTTGGGACCTCTACAATATATCTTTGCAAATGGCTGATAAGTCAACTACTATTCCTGTTGGTATATGTGAGGATGTTCCTATGCAAGTGGCTCATAATTGCTTGGTTTTAACTGATTTTGTTGTGCTTGAGATGCCTGAAGATGATAATATGTCTATTATTCTTGGGAGACCTATTCTTAATACTGCAGGTGCTGTCATCAACTGTAATCAAGGAAAAGTAACATTCAATATTAATGACAAAGAGCATACTGTTTATTTCCCAAGAAGGTTTCTAAGAGCTATTGCCTGAATTCCATAGAAAACATTGACAGCATCAAGGTTGGAGAAATATATTGTCCATTCCATAAGAAATTTTTGAAACTATTATGATTGGGACTATTGATATCAAGTTTGAGGTAACATAATCACCTTGTGGGATGCAAAGTTTTGTTTCATATAAGATTGTTTTGGTAACAAGACTTGATCAACCTTGTTAACAAAAGGATTTTAATGAATAAAGCAATGCTTCCAATGTGGTTATTCTTGTTTTCTTTTACTTTTCTCCTTCCTAGTATTTGCCTTTCTTTTGCTAGCTTTGGTTTTGCTAGTTGTTTGCTTGTTAGAGTGTCTTAGAACTTTTGTAGTTTGGTTTTGGATTTTCTTTTGCTTCTTCTAAAAAACTATTTCTGCGAGAAAATCAATTTTCATACCCTGAAAATTGGCCAAAAAATTAAGTTTCTCGAAAAATTCCAGAAAATTCAAAATAATTTTTTTCTCGATAAAAGGGGTAGAGGGACACCTGGAGTGACCCAGGGAGCCACCCCAAGCCATCACACCCCTGGTAGGCACGACCAGCCCCCAAGTGGCGCCTGGCTGGGGGGTGTGGCCCCACCTGGGCCCCTCAAAGATGCCTCCTCCCATCCATCTTCTTTCTCTCTCCCGAAAAACACCGGAAAACTTCCTCAAGCTCGAGTTCCTGTTGTTCATGCTCGCGATTTTCGATCTCCTTGCTCAGCCCATCTTTGCTGCTGATTTTTGGAGGGATTGCTCCTTGGTATGTGCCTCCTCCGCTTGTCCAATTAGATTTGTGATTGGTAGATTGTATCTTGAGTATTTTGCTGCTATAGGTGACAGGTTGTGTGAGCTTGCATGCTTGTTCTATGCTTAGATATTTCATTTTGATGCATGTGTATCCCTCTAGCAAGTTCCTATAGTAGTTTCTCATCAATTATCAACTTCGAAATCACTTGATTTGATTGCTTGTCTAAAAATTTCAGAAAAAAGAGGTCATGGATAACCACACATTTGGTGAAATATTTGAGAGTAATGCACCTAGAAGGGCAAGGCCTTCAAGATCATCCTCCCGAGCTAGTCCCTCATACAATGAGGATCTCATTACACCGTGATTTGGCGACGAGTGATGGTGAATCCGTAACGGCGAGTCTGTTGGGAACCCCAAGAGCAAGGTGTGAAGCAGCACAGCAGCAAGTTTTCCCTCAATAAGAAACCGAGGTTATCAAACCAGTAGGAGGAAGGAAACATCACACAGGTGTTGCAAGCAACGCAGAGACCTTCACAACACAAACTCAATACTTCGCCCCAACGAACAGTGAGGTTGTCAAGCTCACCGGTTTGCTGTAACAAAGGATTAAATGTATGGTGTGGAATGTAATGGTTTGCAGCAAGTAAACAAGTAACAGTGGAAGATGTATCAATGGTAAAGATTGGACCGGGGTCCATAGTTCACTAGAGGTGCTCTCCTTAGATAAACAACATGGCATGAAGGGTAAACAAATTACAGCAGGGCAATTGACAGGAATTGAGAAAGGCATAACAATGCAATACTAGTCAAAAAGATCCTATGAGATTAGATTGGGCAATACAACAATATACATAGACCTCCACCCAACTGCATCTATGACTATAAGTCCACCTTAAAGGTTATCATCCGAACCCCCTCTAGTATTAAGTTGCAAGCAACAGACAACTGCTTTAAGCAAAGTGTGTAAGGTAAACAATCCACTTGTTCCATGAACAAGAGACCGTTGTTTTCTCCTTAGTAGCAACATCACATCTACAACCGAAGAGATTTCTATCACTTCCCTTGGAAACTAGAGGCATGAACCCACTATCGAGCATAAATACCCCTCTTGGAGTCACTAGCAACTACTTGGCCAAGATAGCTACTAACAACGGAGAGCATGCAAGATCACAAACAACACAGACATGATAGAATCATAAAGAGAAAACCATTAATCAATCTGACATAGTAATCTCAATATCCATCGGATCTGCACAAACAAAACATGCATCATTACAAATAGATTAGATCTTGATCATGAACGGAGCTCACAAGATCTATACATGAAAGCACAAAGGAGGAGATACAACCATCTAGCTACTACATGGACCCATAGTCCAAGGTGGAACTACTCACGCATCATACCGGAGAGAAGGCCTCCAGGATGATTTCCCCTCTGGCAGGGTGCCGGTAAGAACTTCAGATCCCCCTCGATCTAGGGACGACGATGGCGGTGGCTACAGAAGGTTTCGTGGAATATTGATCGGGTACTTAGGGTTTCTGCATCGGGGGATTCTTATAGGCGAAGAGGCAAGGCTGGGAGGCGGCCAGGGGCCCCACACCCTACCCAAGCGCGGGGCAGGGCCCACCCACGCCTAGGGAGGTCTGGCCGCCCTGGTTCCCATCTCCGTCTCGTCTTCTGGATTCGTGTCCCCCACGGTAAAATATTGACTTTGGCTTTTGTCCCGTCCAATTCCGAGAATATTGTTTTTGTGCCTTTCTGGAACCAAAATCAAAAGAAAACAGGCAACTGGCACTATGGCAACTTGTTAATAGGTTAGTTCCAGAAAAGATATAAAAACACCTCAAAGTGTAGACAAAGCAAAGCAAAGTAGATACTAAACAAGCATGGAGCATGAAAAATTATAGATATGTTTTTGACGTATCAAGCATCCCCAAGCTTATCTCCTCCTCGTCCTTGAGTAGGTAAGTGATAAAAAGAATAATTTTTGAGGTGACATGCACCATCAAAAACAAGATCAAACCATTTGCAAGCATTGAAATCTAGGATCAAATAACTCTAAACATGTGCATGAAAGATGGAGTTCTAACAATAGGACATAGTAACTATGCATGCAACATGAAAGTCTACAAACAAAGATCATGAATAACATGCATTGAAAAATGTTTGTTTGTTTCACATACAGAAAACATGGCATAGTGGCATTCAACTTGTCCCTCATAGAGTAGCAAATAGATGCATAGGACACCTTCAAAGTTCACAAGGTTTACTAGAAACAAGTAGCACAAAAACAAATAATATCACAATATGCATCAATCAATAAGCTTTGGAACACTGCACACAGAATGACAACTATGCTCTCTTAATGGTGCCTAATGGTAGAAGGTGAGACTCAAATAATGGTGGAAGAAAGGCCCTTCAAAAAGGGAAGCAGAGATTTAAAGTTTCAAAAAGAGCTTCCAAAAATTATGGTACTTGTTAGCTTTCAGCCCCCATTGCCCCTATCAAAAGCACCTTGAAGTGATTAAGGTTAAAGTGAAAAATATGGAGTATATGCAATATCAAGTCCGTTGAATACGAGGGCCACACCTCATGCTACTCAACTTCAGTCACCTGTAAGTTCTTGTCATTGTAAGTATTTGCATATCATAGAGAACCGCCAACTGGGTACCCCTTGCACATGGTACAGGAGTTATCCCATAACCAAAATGACAAGGCAAGCAGACAATGATCATCTCAGCGATCTTTTTATTTACCATATGCATAGATTTTTATTGAGGATGCTTCATAGATAGCTCACTATGGTGATGCTGCAAGTTTCCACCATGATTAGGCACAGCTTAGGCTAGCGGCCCAGGCGTTTCTCTAACACAAAATAAAAACTCCATGGACTTACAAGTTCCCTCTTTATTTCACACCGGTGATATCCATAGACAAAATAGCATGATATCAACTGAGTACAAAGTACAAGTGCAATGTTGAAAATGTTCCCCGTGACAACACGGTTCTGCTAATTCCAACATATAAGTGCAAGCATATACAACACAGATGAAACAATGGTTCAAGTTTATTAGGGGCAAAGAATATAAAGTGTGACATCAAGTTCGCGAGGGCTTTAATCACTAAGTTTTCACATAACAAAATAGTTTTTAATTGGAAGATAGCTGAAAACAAGAATATACTTCGAATGGTGTAACACACCATGCATAGGAATTTATAGTGGACACTTTGGAAAAACTTGGTTTCTTGGGAGTTGTAAGCATGAGTAGAGATTACTCATAGAAGTGGAGGCTAGCAAAAGACTGGGAGCAACCAACTAAGAGAGCAATAATGGCCATAATCATGCAGTGCAACAAAACATTACTAATCAAAGCATAGAGTGGTACTACAAGTCAAGGACTAAATGATCATAGAGGCTATGGTGACTTGTCATAGTCATAACATGGTGTGAGCATGTGCCAAGTCAACCCAAGCAAAGCATCAAAGGAGAATACCACAATACTATGCTTTTGCATGCTAAAACAACACATAATTTCTTCAAGGCACACTAAGCAATCCCAATTGTTTGGAACAATACATGCTACAACAATAATAACTAAGCATAAGGTCAAAACAACACCTAGCATGTCATGCTAAAGTCTAAGTCACAGTCAATGCAAGCTCCTCTTACACTTACAAGCAAGAACTTACTACTCCTTTCCAACACCAAGCAACTTATTTGCAAAAAAACACAACGAGAACGGGGGTCCAAACTAATTTATTCAAGCAAACTAAACAACCTAAGCAAAGCAAACAAAAACTAAGATGCTCCAAGAACAACACAACTGTGCATGAAACAATAAAAACGAAGTGTCTAGACATACCTGAGCTTTTTATTGATGAAGAAGGGGATGCCTTGGGCATCCCCAAGCTTTGACGCTTGTACCTCTTGGATATTTCTTGGGGGGACACCGGGGTGGTATCCCCAAGCTTGATATTTTGTCCATTCTTCATCTCATTACATCACTCTCTCTCTACACCTGAATTTTTTCCTTCGAACAAAACTTCACATAATCTTCATTAGCAACATTAGTTTATTCAAAAGATATTAGACCTGGCAAAGCTTTGGAACAGCAAGGCTTTTCACTAAAAATAAAATCTACTGTAGTAACTCCTTCAAAAATCTCAATTCACCTTAAGAGAACTCAAAAAGGAATCAATAAGAAGCAAATGCAAATAATGGCAAAAATCTATCAAAACAGACCAGCAGGTAGAAACCGATTTTTTCGAAAATCTTCTGTTGCTCAAATAAAAATTGTTGAAATAACGAAAATTAGCTAACATACTGGGTGATTTATTCGTAAATTTTCAGATCAATACGAGTTACAGAGACTCCTCACAATTTTTTTTGGTGGAGGACAAAAATCTGTTTCGGGACAGCAACTCCCCAAATCTTACTTCCCTCTCATTAGAGGTAATTCTTGGCACAAAAAGAAAACAAAAAGGATAAGGAGAGGTCATTACTGAAGTAATAACTTCCAAGATTCAAGGATACTCTTGGGTTATCTCCCAACAAATACCTTTCTTTAACGCCTTTAAGTTAGGCTTGATAGTTTGAGAAGATGCTCACATAAGAAATATGAATTGAAGTAAAAGAGAGCATCAAGAAGCAAATTTAAAACACGTTTAAGCCTAACCCACTTCCTATGCATAGGAACCTTGTAAATAAACAAGTCATGAAAGCACAAAGCAACAAGCATAGGAAAGCAAAACAAGAGTAACTTCAAAACTTTTAGCACATAGAGAGGTGTTTTAGTACCATGAAAACTTCTACAACCATATTTTCCTCTCTCATAATAATTTTCAGTTACCTGATGAATAAACTCAACAATATAGCTATCACATAAAGCATGCTTTTCATGATCTACAAACACATAATTTCTATCAAGATCAAAAATAGTGGGATTAAAACCTCCACAGGTTTTACCCAAAGTAGATATTTCAAAAGGATCCACAGGAAACATAACATTCATCCTCCGTTGGTAAGCATGGGGGACAATCAAATAATGTGAGGGATAAAAAGTTACTCTCATTAGAAGGTAGGCATGGGTAGATAATCCATTCTTCCTCCTTTTGTTCATCACTCTCCTCCTCTTTTTCATCTAATGAGCTTCTAGTTTTAACAATTTCTTCTTCCATAGGCTCCTGCAAGGCATTAGTCTCTACCATTTGTGGAAAACACCTATTAAAATATTCCAGAATATAGCCATTTTCTTCCTTGTAATTATCAAAGCAAAATTTAAGTATATCATAAACCTCAGATTCATAAGGTGCACTATCAGTATTTTCAAGCAAACTGGCAAGTTCAAATGCACCTTTGAAGGCAATAAATTCTTCAATTTGTTCCACCTCATCAAAGTCATAATTTTCTTTAACTTAATAGGATATGGTAACATTATCATTATACTCACATTGAAAAGGGAGGTGTTTATACCTCCTACAACAACAAGCTTTATAAAAGCAATAAGTAACATTATAAGTAGAGCACACCTCTCTAGCAATAGTATTCAACTTATCAATTTGTTCTCATAAGTGTTTCCCTTTTTGTGACAAATGATGTTCCTTATAATAATACTTTTGTTCTTTCGTGAACCCACCTTGCCAATAAGAACAAGTTTCAAAGAAACCATCCTTTGATAGAAAGCATGACCAAGCAAGGCAACAACAAACCAACAAAAAGAGCAGGAACTAATTTTTTTGTGTTTTTGAATAAAGAAAGCAAACCAAACTAAACTATTTTTTTTTGGAGTTTGTGAAAATAGGCAAACAAAACCAAGCAAAAGAAACTAAGCAAACTAAAAACAAAGTAAAGAGAAATGAAGTGAAGGACTCCCCTAGTGAAGACGTCCTTAGCCTCCCCGGCAACGGCGCCAGAAAAAGCTTGATGGTGACTCCTTAACGGCGAGTGTGTTGGGAACCCCAAGAGTAAGGTGTGAATCAGCACATCATCAAGTTTTCCCTCAGTAAGAAACCGAGGTTATCGAACCAGTAGGAGGAAGGAAACGTCACACAGGTGTTGCAAGCAACACAGAGACCTGCACAACACAAACTCAAGACTTTGCCCCAACGAACAGTGAGGTTGTCAAGCTCACCGTTTTGCTGTAACAAAGGATTAAACATATGGTGTGGAAGGTAATGGTTTGCAGCAAGTAAACAAGTAACAGTGGAAGATGTATCAATGGTAAAGATTGGACCGGGTTCCATAGTTCACTAGAGGTGTTCTCCTTAGATAAACAACATGGCATGAAGGGTAAACAAATTGCAGCAGGGCAATTGACAGGAACTGAGCAAGGCATAACAATGCAATACTAGTCAAAAAGATCCTATGAGATTTGATTGGGCAATACAACAATATACATATACCGCCAGCCAACTGCATCTATGACTAGAAGTCCACCTTAAAGGTTATCATCCGAACCCCCTCCAGTATTAAGTTACAAGCAACAGACAACTGCTTTAAGCAAAGTGTGTAAGGTAAACAATCCACTTGTTCCATGAACAAGAGACTGTTGTTTTATCCATAGTAGCAACAACACATCTACAACCGAAGAGATTTTTGTCACTTCCCTTGGAAACTAGAGGCATGAACCCAGTATCGAGCATAAATACCCCCTCTTGGAGTCACTAGCAACTACTTGGCCAAGATAGCTACTAACAACGGAGAGCATGCAAGATCACAAACAACACAGACATGATAGAATCGTAAAGACAAAACCATTAATCAATCTGACATAATAATCTCAATATCCATCGGATCCCCGCAAACACAACATGCATGATTACAAATAGATTAGATCTTGATCATGAACGGAGCTCACATGATCTATACATGAAAGCACAAAGGAGGAGATACGACCATCTAGCTACTACATGGACCCATAGTCCAAGATGGAACTACTCACGCATCATACCTGAGAGAAGGCCTCCGGGATGATTTCCCCTCCGGCAGGGTGCCGGGAAGAACTTCAGATCCCCCCGATCTAGGGACGGCGGTGGCGGCGACTATAGAAGGTTTCGTGGAATATTGATCGGGTACTTAGGGTTTCTGCATCGGGGGCTTCTTATAGGTGAAGAGGCGAGGCTGGGAGGCGGCCAGGGGCCCCACACCCTACCTAGACGCGGGGCACGGCCCACCCACGCCTAGGGGGGTCTGGACACCCTGGTTCGTGTCTCCGTCTCATATTCTGGATTTGTGTCCCCCATGGTTAAATATTGACTTTGGCTTTTGTCCCGTCCAATTCCGAGAATATTGATTTTCTACCTTTCTGGAACCAAAAACAGAAGAAAACAGGCAACTGGCACTGTGGCAACTTGTTAATAGGTTAGTTCTAGAAAATGTATAAAAACACCTCAAAGTGTAGACAAAGCAAAGAAAAGTAGATACTAAACAAGCATGGAGCATCAAAAATTATAGATATGTTTCCGACGTATCAACGAGGGAGATGAGGGGGATGCTCACCCTTCCATCGTTTCTTGCCTGACCTTTTTGTGGGTTGCTGGGATTCTTGATGATTTTCTAACCTTGGTTCGGAGGTTTGGACTAACAAGATATATGCATGATGAGAGCGTGCAATATGCAACGCTCACTAAAAAAATTTGTGGAGAGCTTTTATTTTACTAATAGCTTGTTCAAGCCAGATGTGTATTTCAAAATTTATGGCAGGCCTTACACCATGACATTGAAGAAATTTTGTGAGGCCCTTGGACTTGGTACAGCTGGATCGGCCAAGAAGATTCCAGCTCAACCCGCTGATTTGTTGGAGCTCTACCGCGGGATAACTAATGATGATGACCATAGAGCCCAACGGGGAAAGATAATAAATATTCAACTCCCAGCCATCAGGTGAGTCCTCGAGTTCGTACCAGGACGAAGGGGCCTCCTCGACGTACAATGGAGGTGCACCTTCTTGGTCACCATGGATTTGAGCCCCACTTAGACCAAAATCCTAAGCTTGGGGGAGGGGGTATACCGACATCACACTCATCTATATATCATGTTTCGTCGGTCCTTTGTATATCCATTGTTTCGCTTTCTTTTTGGTTTTTGTTTCTGCTTTGTCAAAACACAAAAATACCAAAAATATTTTCGTTGTTTCTCTTGGTTTGTTTCTTTGCTTTTTAGTTTTGGTTTGCCTTAAAGAAAAATCCAAAAAGATTTTGCTTTGTTTGTTTTTGCTTTGTGTGCTTGCTTTAAAAATTGAAAACACCAAAAATATTTGCTATTCTTCTTTGGTTTTGTGAGTTCTTTGCAGGGTCCAGCCGTCCTCAGTGGATTTTGGTTTCATGTTATTATTCAAGTCACACAAGTGAAGGTCAATAATGAAGATTAAGACAACTCGAGGTGTGGTAAGAGGCTGGTAACGAACTCTATTTGTTTTCATTTTTGTACATATACTCATCATGGTGAGCATTCTTAGTCTGTTCATGTAAGGAGTATGTTACTGATGGACGCTTAGTAGTTCTTGCTTGTTTGTGATTAGCTCCAGCTTGCTAATAGTTTGTAGCATGTCATATGAATGTTTGCTTGCATTGTTCTATTCATATTTTGGTATGATATTATGGCATCCTCCTCTAAATGTTTCATGTGAATCGACTTGGCACATGCTCACGCATGCATATGACTAAACAATAGTCAGTAAGCCTCGACGATTTATTTTTCCTCAGAGTTATTGTATCACTTTCATGCCATAATTAGTCATGTTTTGTTGCAAGCATGATTATGACAGTTATTGCTCTCTCGTTTGTCGCTCCCTCTCTATTATTAGCCTTCACTTGCACTGAGTATGAGCTCTACTTGTGCTTCCAACTCCCCAAAACCAATATTGCCAATAGTGTCCACCATACCTACCTATTAGCATCATTTGCTATTTCAGTGCATATTCTATATGCCTTGTTTTCTTCTAAATAAAATGTTTTTCTGTTTTGAGAAAGTTAGTTAGTAAAGCTCTCACGAACTTGATGGCACACTTTATTCCTTGCACTTAATAATCCTGAACCATTGAGACCTGTCCATGAAAGTTATAGGCTGGGAGTTAGCAAAACCGTTCACGGGGAACGCTTTCGACACCCATGGATACATATCCAGTTGATACCTTGCTCTTTTGTTTGCGAATGTCGTCGATGTGAAATAAAAGGGGAGCTTGTGAGTTCATGGAGCATATATATGTGTTAGAGAAACGCCTGGGCCACTAGCCTAAGTCATGCCTAATCATGGTGGAAACTTGCAGCATCACCATAATGAGCATTATGTGAAGCATCCTCAATAAAAATCTATGCAACTAGTAAATAAAAAGATCGCTGAGATGCTCATTGTCTGCTTGCCTTGTCATTTTGATCATGGTATAGCTCATGTATCATGTGCAAGGGGTACCCCGTTGGCAGTTCTCTATGATATGCATGTATGTACAATGACAAGAACTTACAGGTAACCAAAGTTGAGTAGCATGCGGAGTGAACCTCGTACTCAAGGGACTTGGGATTTCCAGTTTATGGTCTGTCAAGAATATAACTCATATTGGACCTCACTTTCACCTTAACCACATGAAGATGCCTATGATAGGGCCAATGAGAGCTCAAAGCTAATGAGTACCTCCCTTTCATCATTAGGAAGACTTTCAAACTTTTCAAAACCTTTTCACCTCCTTGTTGAGTCACCACTTATTCTATGAGCACCCTCTTGAGATCATAGTTGTCATTCTTGTGTTTGTCTCAGAACTTGGTTAATTATGTCATGACTTTGATTCTTGTATCTCCGATATTTTTACTTCTAGTCTTCACTTGAACTTCAGAGGTGCCTTGGCATTTATATTGTGCTCTACAAACAAATGCAAGCGAGATACCACTCTATCATACCTTTTTATGAGCATTGCAATGTTGCTTATGTTTATGTTTCATGCTACTTATTATTATTGAGTTGGTTTCTCTTCATAGCTTGCAATGACTATTGAGTAGACTTAGTTGCATACTTCTTATTATGAATGGTTTAAGTATCTACTCCTGTGCTGAGAATATATACATCATACGAAGCAAATGTGTTCGTGAAAGTTCTTTTATCGCACTCAGTTTTCAACTGAATTGCTTGAGGGTAGGCAATAAACAAAGCTTGGAGGGAGTTTATACGTCCAAAATGTATCTACTTTCCCGAACACTTTTGCTATTGTTTCTCCTCTAAACTTGTGTGATTTGGATACAACTAACACGGATTGACGCTGTTTTCAGCAGAATTACCTTGGTGCCTAGTTTTTGTGCAGAAAATCAACTATCAGGAAAAATCCCGAAAAATATGCCAAAAATCCTATTTCACCAGAAGATCCACGGAGCCATAGTACGAGACGGAGTGGGGGCCTGGGGGGCCCACACCCCTTCCAGGCGCGGGCCAGGCCTGGCGGCCACCCCAGGAACTCCCTCGGGCTCCCCCTTCGCTTATAAGTTACCTCTTGACCTAAAAACCGAGGGGGGTCGTCATTTTTCCAGAAAGAGTTCCGCTGCGCCGCCACCATGAGAAGCCGCGATTCGGATCCAGAAACTCCGTTCTAGCACCCTGCCGGGATGTGGGATTTGGGGAGGATCACCGCCATTGTCATCACCAATGCCTCTCTATCAACCATCAATGTTTCCCTCATCCATGAGTAAGTAATCCCCCGCTGTAGGCTATGGGGATGGTAGGGATTGGATGAGTTCTATCATGTAATCGAATAAGATTGTTAGGGCATGGTGTCTAGTATCTCTATTAGTGCCATTTGACTTTGTTGCAACTTGTTGTGCTTAATGCTTGTCACTAGGGCCCGAGTGCCATGATCTCAGATCTGAACTTATTATTGGATCATTATATAGTATTGTTTGTGATCTTATCTGCAAGTTGTGTACACATATCATTGTCCGGATCCAAAGGCCCCAAAGTGACAGAAATTGGGACAACCGGAGGGGATAGCTGTGATGTGAGGATCACATGTATTCACGGAGTGTTAATGCTTTGCTCCGATGATCTATTAAAAGGAGTACCTTAATTTACAGTAGTTCGTAGTTCCCTTCAGGCCCCGCTGCCACGGGCTGGCATGACAAAATATGTTGTGCAAGTTCTCATTGCGAGCACACATGACTATATATGGAGCACATGCCTAGGATTGTTTAGTACTTGGATGCGTGTTCTTATTTATCTGCAATTGCCCTAGATCTTGAAGTTACATGTTTAGACTCGTCCATTCAACGCCCGTCCATCCATCCCTATGCCTACCGCACTCATATCCTACTGTTTGCTGCTACTGTTACGGTTGCTCATGTTTCGCTGCTGCTATTGCTTTGTTGTTACTACTATCAAACTGTTGCTACTGATAAACTTTTGTGAGCAAGAACTATTTCCAGGTGCAGCTGAATTTACAACTCAGTTGTTAAGGCTTGCAAGTATTCTTTGGTTCCCCTTGTGTCGAATCAATAAATTGTGTAATACTACCCGCGAAGACTGTTGCGATCCCCTATACTTGTGGGTCATCAGCGGCTTAAAAGTAGCAACTTTGGTCGACTAGAGGGGGTGAATAGGAGAGTACCAATTTTTATCTTGTTATTTAATTTTAGGCTTTGCAAGAAGTAATGTTCTCTATATATGCAACTAGATGAGCAATCCTATATGCTAGAGAACATACAACAAGCAATATAACGGTAAATGACAAGAGTAAAGGTAAGGAGCGAGTAAACCGGAGAGGATACGCGGAGATGTAATTCCTGTAGTTCACTTCGAAGGAAGCTACGTCTACGTTGGATAGGTGTCGGGGCCACACAAGGTCACCCGAGCACCACAAAGGCCTCACCTTCTTCTCCAGTGAGCGCCCCCACAAAGGAGGCCTCACAATCCACTAACATGTGACCTTGAAGGCGCCAACCGAAAACCTTTACAACAAGATTAAGGGGGAAGCTCCATAACTCAATTGGAGGCCCTCAACGACACCACAAAGCTTCACAATGTATGCCCTTACCTCCGAGGATGTCCTACACCGTATAGGGTTCCAAGAACCCAAGAGCAACAAGATACACAAAGGATGGGTGGGGGGAATCAAATCTTCTTTGGTGGAAGTGTAGATCTAGGTCAACTCTCCCACTCCTCAAGAGATCAGGAGGTTTGAGTGGGTAGGGAGAGAGATCTAGGGAGGTGAAGCTCTGGTATTAATGGAGGAGAGAGAAATTAAAGAGGTAAGCTCAGAGGAAGAAGAAGGGCGCCTTAAATAGGCCCCCTTCGAAAGGAGCCGTTTGGCTGTTCGCGACTCCACCGGAACTTCCGGTGGGGAACCAGAAGTTCCGCTTAGCGTACCTCAAATGGATCGAAAGCTGTTGGTGGACGCTCCAAAGTTCGATCAAAATTGCCGGTCAGCTTGACCGGAAATTCCGATGGAACTTCCGGAGCAAGTGTTGGGCCAAGTTTCATCAAATACGATACTTCCATATAGAAGCTTACACTACGTGAGCAAATCTTGGAGCAGAACTTGGAGTGGAAATTTCTGGGTCGCAAACCACCTGACCGGAATTTCCGGCGTCCGGGCGGAAGTATCGCTCAGGAACTCAGCGGGAGCAGCTAGGAAAGTTCCGTTTGCAAGATCCGGCCAGGCTTGACCAGGTCCGTAGACCAGAACTTCCGATGCTACTTCTGGTGGAATTTTCGTCAAATAGAACACTTCTATACAAAAGTATCCAGTGTGTGTGTGGAACTTCTGCCTGAAGTTGGGTCGGAAATAGCGGCGGATCCAGCCCCGCAGAGATCCCTGAGTGGAACTTCTGGCCCTTGACCGGAACTTCTGGTCAGGACAGAAACATCCCAAACGACTCCAAAGATCACTCTCTCGCTGAAGGATAGGATGGCTATGGCAGTGCAAGTATGGTTTATGCATGAAAAAGTGATTCCCTATAGCCTTCCGAGGTGGACCCCCTCTTGATAGTACGACGACATAAAACTATAAATAGAGAGAAAGGCAAAAACAAAGGCCGCCGTCTTCGCGAGACTCCAAGAGAGGCATCCACAAACTCCACGAGCTTCAGCAAATGTGAATAACCTGAAACTCAAGCACACAATTAAATCACAAGTGGGATTGTCATCATCACAAAAATACCAAAGGTAAACATAGTCCTTTCACAGCTGAAAGTGGATCTTCAACTTTGGCCCATCTCCATCCATTGATTCAACCACAATATAAAGTAAACTAGATTGGTCCAGTAAAAAAATGTAAAATCGAGAAAACAATGTATTGTAGACGTGTCCTTATTTTTATTCCTATTAGAGTTGTTTCCCAAGGTTTGATTAAACCTAGGTCTACTAGGGAAAAAGCTACTATACTGTATCCGTAAACCGGATCGAAGGTATCATCTGCTCTTGATTGACGGGGAAACCGATGATTACATGAGTGTGCGGATGAGATCTGGAGGGTGTGTATGCTAGGTTGAGATTCTCCAGGTCTGTTGTATCTATTGTGGCGTCTATTGTGGGGGATTGTGTAGATCTCTCCTCGTTGGACCCTCCTATCCTTTATATATGGGGGGGGCTAGGTCTCAGGTACCAATACAAGTAGGTTACAAGTTTGATTTGAACTCTAGTCTTGAGTTTTCCTTATTTTGTGTGCTTGGAGTCTATGTCCATATGAGCTTCATACCAGCCGAACCGCCATGGGCATCATTAACCTTGGCAAGTTGTCGATGGGACCTTCTGTTGGGCCGCACCAGGTAGGTTGTAGTCATGTGCATGTTGGGCACACCTATATCTTAGTAACTAGAATAAAAATACATATTCATGATAAAGAGCATGGGTAACTTGTTTGGCAGAAAATAGAAAGATCATGGTATCAGACACAACTGAAGTGTGCCCGGACTCTTATAGGTCTTATCACTATCAGAGCAACAGCCTCTTGTCAGCTTATCACTATATTTGATCTATGTTTTGCCCACACATGCTTGGTCCCAGGTCCATTTATGGTCCTCTGTGCTCTCCCAACAAATAAAAGGTAGCATGGAAAGATAATAGTATGGTATGCTAGTTGCAGGATCAACACAATACTTTGTTAATTATAAATAAACAAAATGTAGCATGTGTTAGAATGGAGCGTGCATGTGCACCAGGTAAACGAGGACGAGGACAAGGCCCACGATGAGCCTCCGAGGAGTACAACGGTGAGGCCCTGGGCGAGCCTCGTGAGGAGGGCTTTGGTGAGGCCCACAGCAGGCCTCGCGGAGGAGGGCCTCCACGAGGAGACCTCCACTAGAGGAAATGCCTTGAGATCTTCAACGATAGTGAAGAGGAGTCACTAGGCCATCGTTGATGAGTAAATTCACTCCTTTGTTGTGGTTTTTCCCCCACTTTCTTTCCTGGCTGCATCTAACTCCCGAGGTGCCCGACAGGGGTCCCGAGAAGAAGAGGGAGAAGAAGAAGGTGCACGGAGCATCGATATCCACGCAGGCTATGGCGTCCGCTGAGCCACGCCCCATGGCGGGGGCTGGTGATGTGGATGGAGCTACGGGGTGCGAGACGCCCGCAGCGGCAGATGCAACAATGGTGGCGCCCGAGGTAGGCGCTGCTGGTGTAGAGATGACGCTCGGAGTGTCCGCGGAGCAGCCCTTGGTAACAGAGACTGGTGGCTAGGCCAACACCGTGATGGAGACGACGCAAGATCTCCATGGCCTTCGTCTTGAGCCGCGCCTGTCAGCTATGATACTCAGCCATGACTATTGTTGCCCCACGGAACAACCAAGTGCCACCCTCCATAACTCTATTCCAATGTCCCAAGCACTGAAATTGCAGCCCACGTATTACGCATCTGTTTGAACATGGCAGCATAGGGGGAGGAGCTGTACTGGCGACAGCGCAGCCGCCAGAACTGGCTCCTCCAGGGGGTTTTGAACACTGCCTATTTCCATGTGGTAGCCAATGGTCACCGTAGGAAATGCTCTATTCCCTGCCTATGGGATAATGAGCTCCTCATCGAGGAGACAGGGGAACTATCTTCCCATATTTATTCCTTCTATAAGGAGCTCTTTTTGGCAGGACCCTACTCCGGGGTCACGTTGGCGGCTGACTTCTGGACGCTTAGGGCCAGAGTCACGGACGACGATAATGCGGAGTTCACCCTCCCGTTCCTGCCGGAGGAGGTTGCGAGGGCGGTGAAGGCCATGAAGGCCAACTCCACGCCGGGACCTGATGGCCTCCCCGTAGCTTTCTTCCAGACGTTCTGGAGAGACCTCCAGCCGGTCATAATGTCGTTGTTCCAGGAATTCTATACTGGGACTCTTGTGATGGGTCGGCTGAATCTTGGCGTTATTACCCTGATCCCTAAGGTAATAGGGGCCTCGGACATTCGCCAATTTAGGCCCATTACGGTCCTCAATGTCATCCATCGGATCTTTGCGAAGGTCTGCGCGTCTCGCCTTGCGCCGGTCATGGAGCGCCTCACCCACCAGTATCAATTTGCCTTCCTCAAAGGCAGATTCATACATGATGGGATCCTCGCCCTCCATGAGATTATCCATGAGATCAAGTCTAGTAAGCCGAGAGGCATCTTCTTGAAGCTTGACTTCCAGAAGGCCTACGACCATCTGGACTGGCGGTTTCTTCGGCAAGTCCTCAGTAGACGGGGATTTGACAACCGCCTGATCACCTGGATAATGCAATTCGTCATGACCGGGAGCAACGCGATTAACATCAATGGCGTGATCGGACCTTACTTCCACCCCTCCTACGGTGTGAGACAGGGGGACCCGCTGTCCCCCCTTCTCTTTAACGCGGCGGTGGATGCCCTAGCGGAAATGCTTGAAAAATCTAAGGCAGCCGGCCACATCACCGGGGTGGTTGGCCACCTTATTCCCGGGGGGCATCACCCAGCTTCAATACGCAGACGACACAATGATCATGATTGAAGGCTCGTCCCTAGATATTGCGAACCTCAAATTCCTCCTTATCTGCTTCCAGGAGATGTCGGGACTGCGGATTAACTTCGACAAGAGCGAGAATATCGCGTTGGGGTTCTCTCAGGACGAGCAGCAGAGGATAGCTGACAATTTTTATTGTCGGCTCTCCTCCTTCCCCATCACGTATCTAGGGATGCCGGTCCGTGATACCAGGATCCTTATCCGGGACCTGGACCCCCTCGTGGACAGGGTGCACTCAAGGTCTGAACCCTGGTGTGGCAGATTCACATCTAAAGGAAGCAAGACGGTCCTGATTGACTCTTGTCTGTCCAGTCCGCCCATGTATATGATGGGCATGTATCTCCTCCCCGAGGGGGTACATGGAGCGTTTGATAAGGAGTTGTCCCGGTTCTTCTGGCAAGACCCCTTGGGATGCCAGAAGTACCACATGGTCAAATGGGCGGACATTTGCGCCCCCAAGGAGTTTGGGGGCATAGGTATCCCAGCATCTCGCCAGGTCAATAAGGCCCTTATGCTGCAGTGGGTTTGGCGGATTCTTCGGGAGGATGGGGGCCTTTGGCTCAAGCTCATTAAGGCCAAATATATGCGAGGTCGGCCCCTTCTGGACTGCGACCGTCGGGACGGCTCTCAGTTCTGGCGCTCTATCCAGGAGATCAAGCACGAGATCAGGCTAGGGCTCACAGTCTCGGTGGGGAATAGGGAGAGGACCATGTTCTGGTTAGACTCCTGGCTCGGGGAACGCCCCTTACGGGTGGTATACCCGAGCCTCTTTGATATTTGCTCTGATCCATCCCTTCGGGTATCCGCTGCGGCTCTTGAGGGAACATGGAACATATCGTTCTGTCGCACCTTTGGCCCGGAGGAAACTGAAGCATGGAGGGAGCTTAGGGCGGAGCTCCCAACATCCCTGACCGACGCGCCTGATGGGGTGTCCTAGAGGCTCACTCCCTCCGGGTCCTTCTCGGCTGGCTCGGCTTACCGCGCCCTTTTGGACCGCGAAGTGCTCTCCTGGACCAAGCCCCTCTGGAAGGCCCCACTTCCTTTGAAGATTAAGATTTTCTGTGATAGCTGCTCCGTGACCGACTTCCCTCGGGAGTCGAGGTGACCAAGCGACAGGGGCCGGGGGACGGGTTATGTCCATTATGTGGGATCCCCGAAATGGGCACCCATATAATGTTCACCTATCCCGCGGCGAGGTTCCTATGGAACTTCACCAGAGATGCATTGGGCCTGGACTGGCAGGCCCATGATCTCGGTGACTTCCTAGAAACCCAAGCGAACCGGGCAGGAAAGGGCCGTCGGCACAGACCAAACAAATTTTTTTAAAGAGGCCGTCGGCACAGCCTATCTGCCTAACGCCGTTTTCGTCGTCGTGTCTGAACTGGGGCTACGCCGAGGGCTATATCTACGTCGAGGGCCACCGTCGACACAGACCCCGCTACTACACCGACGGCCACACTATGGAGAGGGCTACCCTCGGCACCGTCATCTACGCCGACGGCCGGGCTGGTCGGCTGGCCAGAGAAGGCAGCTACGCCGACGGCCCCGACCTTTGGCCGTCGGCGCCTTACTTCTTTCCTGTAGTGAGATAGGTGCAGCTAGTTATACCTAACACGCTAACAAAAATAAGGCTGTGAATCAAGATGAAAGTCGTTTTCCTTTTCCACCTGGCTAAATTAATCCTTCTCTATAATTTCTCAACAAAAATAACCAGTTTTTTCACAAATGCAATAGTCACTAGGGTTACATATGCGGGCCTGTTTAGGCCCGCAAAACATGGCAGTTAGTATAAATTATACTACATACACGAATTGAAACGGATCTATAAATTATACTACTCTCTCCGTCCCCAAATAGATGTCTCTAATTTGTCAAAATTTAGATGAATCTAGACACTATTTAGTATATAGATTTATCTAAATTTTAAAAAACCTAAGACATCTATTTTAGAAAAAGGGAGTAGTTGACATGAGATGAGACTAAATCGGTTGTCCGCTTACCCGCACAACCCTAATAATACTCACTCATATAGAGTGGATGGTGAAAGTGTTTTATTCTATTCTCTCCAAAGCAAGTGATTCGCATGATCTTTGGGGGGATGAAAAAGAATTCGATTATAAGTGCATGTAGCCATCGAATAACGAATCCGCTAGTTTCCACTATCCACAAGCTCCTAGAAGATGGATAGCATCTATACATAGTAACGAATGATCAATCATTCATATACGTGTAGTCGTGTACCCATGCTGCCAGTGTCAGGCGATGGCAACTATAAATAGACAAGGTAAGTAGCCCAAACTAACCAACAAGCAGTGTCAAGAGCTAGAAGAAGATAGAAGCTGATCATCAGTTAAGCACTTAGCTAGCTAGCTCTACCCTGTTATCATGTCGATGATCTCCAGCATGCTGGGCCGGAAGCAGCAGCCGCCGCCGCCACCGTCACCACAGCAGCAAGCGGCGGTGCAGAAGACCAACGGCCGAGGCGAGGCGGTGGAGCCTATGAGCATCGACATCCTGGAGCCGTTCATGGACGCCATCTCGCTGAGTGCCTTCGCGGGGCCGGCGCTGGGCATGCCGTCGCCGTTCTCGACGGCGAGCATGGACTGGAAGGAGACGCCGACGGCGCACGTGTTCATGGCGGACGTGCCGGGCCTGCGCAAGGAGGAGGTGAAGGTGGAGGTGGAGCAGGAGCGGGTGCTCCGCATCAGCGGGCAGCGCGCCCGCGCCGCCGAGGAGAAGGGCGACCGGTGGCGCCGCGTGGAGCGGAGCGCCGAGCGGTTCGTGCGCACCGTGCGGCTGCCGCCCGACGCCGACACGGACGGCGCGGGCGTCCACGCCGCGATCGACAACGGCGTGCTCACCGTCACCATCCCCAAGGACGACGGAAGGAAGGCCTACGGCAGGATCATCCCGATCACCAACTAAACTGATCGATCAATCATGCACACCCGTCAACTAAATTAAACCTGTATGCTACCTATACTAAGTTACATGGTTGATGCTCACATTTCACGCACATATATGTACACGTTGTTGTGTGGTTCAGAGACGCGCTCCCTTGGGTTATTTTGTGCGTGTGATATGTGTATGTCGATAAATTACTTTGGTACAAAAATAAAGTTTATGAGTCATTATAGTGTAAAAAACACTAAAAATACGTAGTTTACATTATAATTTTATATGGCATGTAAACAAAAAAAATTATGTTATTTCTAAAAAAAATTATGTTCTTCTCGACTTACGAAGTAAGACAAAATTTACGTGACGCAAAAATAATATACGGTTCTAAAGATAGAGGGTGTCAAATAGCGCTCCCAGACTCTATCTATCTTTAGAACTGTATATTATTTTTACATTGTGGTTCCATGAACGGCTCTATCTATTTTTAGAACTGTATATTATTTTTATATTGCATAAATTTTGTCTTACCTCGAGAGTTGAGAAGAACGTAAGAAAATATAGATATGTCATAATTTTTTTTGTTTACATGCCATAAATTATTTTCTATGCCAATTTTTTTACGTTGTGAATGAATATGAACATATATAATTATTTGTATATAAAACATAAATTTCTAAACGTGAAAACATAAGGTTATGTTGGGTGCAAAATAACTATTCTACACCCTGGGTGTCAAATAGGGTTTATATATATATATAGGAAAATAGTGGGCTATATAGGTTATCTGGATGCTATATGTGCATACTAATTTAACCATTAGATATTTTATATAGAGCATGAAGTTGAGCAGTAAGAGCACAAAATATCTAACGGAAAACATCACCCCGTTACATCAAGAGCATTTTTTGCATGTATTGCTAGTACATGCAAATACACATGCAAGCTAGCACATGCATGCAAACTAGCAACAGCTTACGCATGCATGTGAGCTAGCAATACTAGTAAACCACTGAATTGGCTAAAATTTTAGCATTCATTCTAGCAATACTAGCTTTTGTACCGAAAAAATCTAGCGGGAACGGACGCGGGAAGCACCGCGCTAAAACGAAAGTCACGCGCGGAAATATTGGCCAAAATTCGTGCAACTTAGAACGCATAATAACTTGCTTGATATGTTGGTCTACTCCCACGGTTGGTTTTATTGCAGAAATTTTTGTATGTTTTCATGCTAGAATTCATGCTAACATGCACACATCCCATCAACTAGTACAGCTAGTCAGGTCTAGTGCATGCAAGCACAACTAGCAACCGCGTGTAGTTTGTAGAATTTTTTGCAACAATATAGGCTGGTTGGTATGCTACAGTACAGTCTGGTCTTGCCATTCTAGAAACGGCAAATAACACATTTAACTGCATGTAAAATTTTGGCTCCCTCTCGTCTTGGCAGCTAGTTCACGTACCCCCTGTATCCAACGTCAACGCTTACGTGCATGGTAGCATCCTAGATATATATGTATGTTACAACTATCCCGTCTAATCTCAAACACAAAGAGACAGCTTAGATCGACTCTATACCCCCTTCATAATTAGCATAAACAGGTATCGTATAAAACCTGTATAAGCTCAACTAAATTATACGTTTTTTACATCTTTGCGCAAATGAAAAAGAAAATTACGGTTGTACATCAGATCTTTGCCGGCGATAATCGTGGCGACAAGCAGGCGGTGGTTGGGTCCGACAAGACGATGACTCAGCCTCGGCGGCACACGCGTCAGATAGGCCTTGTAGGTGTGTGTCAGCGGGTTTGGCACGACAACTGTTGTGTGCAGACTCCGCAGCGGCGCGGCGCTCAAGCTAGGCGGCAGCCACCGGACATTTCAACGGAGGGACGGACAATCTGGCGTGAAGAATTTGTTGGAGATATGCCCTAGAGGCAATAATAAATGTAGTTATTATTATATCTTTGTGTTTATGATAAATGTTTACATTCATGCTATAACAGTATTAACAAGAAAACATTAATACTTGTGTGATTTGTAAACTTAAATTGAAGTCCCTAGTAAAGCCTCTTCATAATACTAGCTTATTGGTTAATAAATGATTGTGGTTTCCCTATCATGAACATTGAGATGTTATTAACAACAAGATCATACCGTTAGGAGAATGATATGTTGGACATACTCCTATAGATAAGCATAGCATAAATATCAAGTCATTTTAATAGTTCAATTGCTATATGCTTTTTGATACATAGTAACTTAATTCCTTCGACCATGAGATCATGCTTATCACCATCACCGGAAGGATGCTTTGATGACATCAAACACCACACCGTAACTGGGTGGCTATAAAGGTGGCATTGAGTGTTCGGAAAGTATTGGTTGAGACACATGGATCAAGAGTGGGATTTGTCCATCCATATGACGGATAGATATACTCTGGGCCCTCTCGGTGGAATATCATTCAATTAGCTTGCAAGCATGTGACTGGCTCCGGGAACGAGAAAAGAGTACTTATCAGTAACGAGGTTGAACTAGGTATGCAGAGATACCGACGATCAATACCTCAGATAAGTAAACTATCGTGAGACAAAGGGAAATTGATATCGTTTGTAAGTGGTTCATTCGATCGCAAAGTAATTCCAGATTCCTCTATTGGTTATTGTTCGGAGAAGTGTCTCGATCATGTCCGCATAATTCACGAACCGTAGGGAGACACACTTAAGGATTCGACGTTGTTGAGTAGTTATGGAATGATGAGTAAGAGACCGAATGTTGTTCGGAGTGTCGGATGGGATCCGGGATATCACGAGGAGATCCGGAATGGTCCGGAGAATAAGATTCATATAAGGAAAGTCCTGTTTCGGGGTTGGAGAATGGTTCCGGTGTTTTCATCGGGAATGTTCTAGAAGGTTCCGGAATGTCCGGCACTCCAGAGGGGAAGGGTACATGAATGTGTCATAACAAGTTGGAATGGTTGCATCATGTACTAGGTGTCATCGCTGAGCAAAATAAAGGGATAAATCAAATCCTAGTTTGAAAAGTCAAACGCCAATTTGAAAAGTCAAACAGCTATTTTGCTTGGTGGAGGGAGAGTAGGAAACCTACTTAGGGAGGAGTTCCTCTCCCTCCACCGCCGGCCAAGGAGGCCGAGTTGGGGAGGGACTCCCCTCCCCTTGGCCGCCGCCCTCCACCTATATAAGGAAGGGCAGGGCTGCCCCTCCAAACACACAACTCCACCCCTCTAAACCCTAACCCTAGCCGCCGGCCACCAAACCGCCGCCGCCGCCCTAGGGTTTCTCCCAAGCCGCCGAGTTGGGGCTTCTACTTGCCCTAGCCGCCGGCCTAGCCCCCTCTCCTTGGTGTGTCTAAACCCTATATTATCGAGGGCTCTCTCATAGTCCACCATACTCGCTCCGGCTTAAGGCGAAGCCCTGCGAGATCTCCCCTCTACTTCCGGTACCACGCCGTCGTGCTGTCGGAATCGCGAGGAGAGTGATACAACCTCCGCTGCCTGCTGGAACAAGGGAGAGGAAGGTCTTCGTCGAGTACCGAACGTGTGACCGACTGCGGAAGCGCTGCCGGAACGCAACGCCGGAAGGATCGTCTACGCGATCTTGAGATCGGGAAGAGTACGACTACATCACCCACGAGAATCCGCTCTCGTTAAACACTTTGGAATCTTCGAGGGTGAGTTATACCATCGACTCGTTGCTACAATCTAGTAGATAGATCTTGGCTTGTTTGTTTGTATGCGGTAGAAAATTTTGTTTTCCATGCTATGAACCCCTACAGTGGTATCAGATCCGTGTCTATATGTAGATCCGTTGCACGAGTAGAACACAATGGTCATTGTGGGCGGTGGTGCTTTTATTATCAATTGCTTCTTGTGTACTTTGCATCTTGCGGTATGATGGGATGAAGCGGCCCGGGCTAACCTTACATGACATCGTTGATGAGACTTGCTCTACGCTCAACATGCAACTTGTATTGCATAAGTGGCTTTGCGGGTGTCTGTCTCTCCCATTATAGTATAGATCCAATTTACAACAGGCACTTGATAGTTCAAACATCAACGTTGTGGTTCTTGTTCGTAAGTTAGATCGACACTTAATGAAAGCCCCAAACCACGTAAAACATGCAAAGAAATTAGAGGCGTCTAACTTTGTTTTGCAGGGGTGTGCTGTGATGTGATATGGCCATGATTGTGATTATATTTGATGTCTGCAATATTCCTTATTGTAAGTTGGCAACCGGCAGGAGCCATATGGTTGTCTTTAATTTCTGTTAAGACCCGCGTGTCTATTCAAAGTAGTTGTAATAGTTGAAGCTGGTGGACGACAACCATGGAGCAGCGTCATTGACCTTGATGCAATGCCGGTGATGATGGAGATCATGTTCGTGCTTGAAGATGGAGATCAGAAGCACAAAGAAGAAAGGTCATATCATATCACATATTATGAATTGCATGTGATGTTAATCCTTTATGCATCTTGTATTGCTTAGTTAACGATGGTAGCATTATAAGATGATCCCTCATGCACATGAATTTCAAGTTCTATAGTGTTCATCCTTAGTAAGCACTGTTGCTAAAGCTTGTTGTTTCGAAGCACCACGTGATGATCGGGTGTGTTAGATTCTGCAAGTGTATACAACATGAGCAAGCCAGATTTTCTCATGCGGAAGCTAAGGTTTGATCTTGACGAGCCTAGCATGTACAGACATGGTCTCCGAACACGGATCACCGAAAGGTAAAGCATGAATCATATAGTAGATATGATGAACATGTCGATTGTTCGCCATTGAAGCTACATCAACTCTCGTGATGATCGGTTTTGATGTGGTGGATTTGGTTCGTGTGATCACTAAAACAATGCGAGGGATATTGTTTTGAGTGGGAGGTCACCTAGACTAATTTAACTATTAATTAGAACTCAATTTGTCATAAACTTAGTCTAAACTATTGCAAATATGTTGTAGATCAATGGCGGCCCCTACCATCAATTTTAATGCGTTCCTAGAGAAAGAAAAGTTGAAAAACGATGGAAGCAACTTCGCGGATTGGTTCCGCAATTTGAGGATTGTCCTCAATGCTGGTAATTTGACCTATGTGCTGGATGCACCGCTAGGTGACCCGCCTGCAGCTACTGCTACCGATGAAGTAAAGAATGTTTACCTCGCTCGGAAGACTCAGTACTCCACAATTCAGTGTGCTATCTTGTATGATTTAGAATCGGAGCTTCAGAAAAGGTTTGAGAATTCAGACCCACATGATATTGTCCGTGAAATCAAATTGATTTTTGAACGTGGCAGTTGAGAGCTATGAGGCTTCTGAAAAGTTCTTTAACTGCAAGATGGAAGAGGGCAGCTCCGTCAGTGAGCATGTGCTTAAGATGTCTGGGCACGCAAACAAACTCCAAAGCTTGGGTATAGTGATTCCTAATGCTTTGGGGATTTACCGTGTCCTCAAATCACTACCACCAAGTTACAAGAACTTTGCGATGAACTACAATATGCAAAGCATGAACAAGCAGTTGCCAGAACTCTTCTCCATGTTAAAATCTGCAGAAGTGGAGATCAAGAAAGAGCACCAAGTGTTGATGGTCAATAAGACCACCAAATTCAAGAAAGGAAAGTCTAAGCAAAAGGGACACTTCAAGAAGGGTGGTTAGAAAGTTACCGCACCGACGAAGAAGACCAAGGCTGGACCTAAGCCTGATACTGAGTGCTTTTACTGCAAGGGAGAAGGTCACTAGAAGCGGAATTGCCAAAAGTACTTGGCAGATTTGAAGAATGGCAACATAAAGAAGAAAGGTATATCCGATATACATGTTATTGATATGTATCTCACTAGTTACCCCACAAACCAAGAACCAAGACAAACTCCAAAGACACATTTGGGCAAGTTTTCACCAAGACGTTCGAGTATACCTATGGTGGCCCGAGGGTAAATGCAAGAATAGATAAAAATAGGCGAACAAAAGGGGTGCTTTATAAAACCCGTAGAGACTACACTGCAAGGCCATCAAGGGATCAGGAGAGCATAGAGAAAAATATAACTCAATAATATGGTCAAACAAGCCGGCATGATCCAGTATGGAAATGTAGTCAAGTCACTTAAGCACAAGTGCCAAGAAGTGGCAGAGAGAAAAGAAAATATGGTCCGATATTGGCCATTATAATTTATAACAAAAAATAAGCGGTAAGTCTCATTAAAAAATTAATAGGCATAGACAAACTTGAAACATCTCTGTGATAATAAATTGAAGTAAACTGGTGCGTCCATAATGGCTAAAATTGGCTAGCAAAAATAACATTTTAGGACACCATATTTAACCAATACGTTTACATTAAAAACAAGATAAAATGCAATTGATGGAAGTTGAGAAACCAGTGACTGAAATAGCATTGCGACATGAATTATTTGAGAAGGTTGCATTACCCTAGGTATCCAATACATTTGTAAAAAGCAACAACCGTATACAGAGTTTGGCATTGAATATTATAGTCCATTCCGTTCCCACGAAGGGGCATTCAGTCATAAAGCGTCAATGATGGTCAATTTATTTAACAACGGCTAAAACGTGATACAAAAACAGTAATCGAAATATTTAAAAGCATGGCATAGAAAGAGAAGGAATTGCTTTTGACGGCCCAGTGGGTTTGTGGCCACAACCGCGATCAGGCCGGAACGCCAAATCAAAACCCAGACCAAACAAATATAATAATCAATATTCAGGGAATATTGGTAGAAAGAAACCCACAAGTAAGTTCCGGGGTTCCCATTTGCCTTTTAGCGGGCAAGTAGCCAAATGTACCATATCACCCACCGATGCCTACCTTTAAAAAATAACTCCACGATAAAAAGAATCCGAAGTGGAAATCAAGTATGTGCACAGCTGCAACAACATCCGATGGAAAAAATACATGAAGCGCCACACATAACACTCTCAACATGTCGACTTCTTCGAAAAACAAAAATATAATCTACAAGTCTTAATATAGAATCCCATACGAAATAAATGACTGGAGCCCAGACTCAATCAAGGCATCAAAATAATAGAGCAACGAAAAACAAAAGGCGGGGCTTGTGAAACATCAAATATCGGAACCTAAGCGATAATCGCATATTCAATTAAGATTTAAAGAAAGAAATGTAGCAAGAAGTAAAAACCGAAGGTTCTCCAGAATCAAATCAAGCAACGGAAACTACAAGTAGCAAATGTCATGCAGCACACATCAGCACTCGAGAATACCTCCGGATGTGATATCGCAAACCACAAGGGGACCACACGGCAGCAAGAAACATGTGTGCACTATCAAGGCATAGAAACAGGTATCGTCAGAAACGGAAACTAAAGCAAGCAAATTCACTTTTGATTAGCATAAATGAATCAACGATAAGTATGAAGAAAGGCAGGTAAAAACATACAAGAAACATCAAAATAGATCGGGCATAGCCGGTTGATTACACAAGTTTATGCACAACAACTCGACGACATATGGCAAGAAGCAAGGCCAACGATTATACAATTAGGATGATCAACAAGGATATGCATGATGTAGGATATGCACAATTCAGATAAAAAATAGGGCCAGGTATATAATATTAGGTCAATGGAGAAAAGACCACACAAAAGGGTTTACATTATCTTGTTGAGAACAGATTTTAGAGCAAAAATTAAGGGTTCCTATATAATAAGGGGAATTAAAATACTTCGGAGCTATTGTAGAAACAAATGGAGGTTAGGTTATTTAATTGCCAGGTTCATATGGGAGACCCTGGACCGTATTAGGAGGTTCGGGTTCAATCAGAGGTATTAGTCTATGCTCTCGAGTTGTTATCGAGGTTTCCCGAGGGTATCGGAGTTGTTTTACACATTCGTTAAAATATCGTTCTTTGGGGTTCAACGACTTCTCTTGGGAAGGTCTGTCTTTTCTTATTGGTTGAGGGGTGATTTAGCTTCGGTACCCTCCTCCAGAGGATACTTATGGAGGTTTCGAGTGAGGCTCGCATAAACTATTCTCTCGGGTCGGGTTTGCCGATGTCAGCCGTTGCCGGGTACTTTCATCTCCGTTAAACCAGAGAAACGATCTTTAGGGTCTTCGTCGAGTTGGCGAGGTTCTCACTGACCCTTTGCCTGAATTCGACGTTTCCTTCTTGAGTCCAGGTCGCTTCTTGACCTTGTCAGGGGTTGTGTGCCTGGCGCCGAGGTTTTCCCTCATCTCGGCGACTTCTTCGGGTGCTTGGGGCGAGGATTCGGCGGATCTGTCTTGGTCCTGTGACGATCACCGGCGTCTAAGAAAGACTTGGCGGAAAGGCTGGGAGTCCGCGAGGGGGTCCATCTTCAACCCTCTTGTTTGATCGGACACTCCTGGGGAAGAGCATCAGAGAAGGAGCCGGACAAGGAGAACAAGGACGAGAAGATCTTGGCGCAGCAGACGATACGTTTGACGAGAAAGTTTACATAAACATCCATGCTCAGTCGGCCTCGGGTCTTGGGCAAACTGCGGCCAGCGGACAAAAACTAGATATGAAAGCGCTAGCGGAATTAGGAATCGACCACGCGAGGAGTTTGCTGGCAGCCACAAAGCAGCGAGCGGAAGCTGAGAGGCGACAACAGCAATGTGGCCGCTCGGCGGGGAGTAGACACAGGGGAGACGCGGAGGGCTCGGCGGGGCGGCCCGGCGTGGAGCTCGAAGGGGCCAGCCTAAGGCGGCTCTGGCGAGGGGACTCGTGAGGCCCCCAAGGCAAGCCGGTGGTCAGCGGAGAGCGGGAGCTGGGCGGGGGGAGCAGGGCGGAGGGGTGCCTGGAAGCGAGCCGGGTCGGCCAGTATGGCCAAGGACGGCGGGCGAAGAAGGCGTCGGAGGGCCGAAGCAGCCCGGCGGAAGCTGAAGGCGATGGATGGGGAGGTCGAGTTGTAGCAGGCAAGTGGCCGTGAGGGGGAGGCAGAGGCAGCCGGGGGTGAAGCGGCCGGGGCCGTGGTCTGGGCCGCCCGGAGGCCCGGCGTCGATCGGCGGGCTGTGGGGCTGGGCAGGGGCGGGCCGCGGCCAAGGGGGAGGGAGAACGCCGCGGGAAGGGGAGCCAGGCGGCAGCGCGGGCGGAGGGCGGGTGTCCAGAGGAGGGAGCCTTGGCGCGAGGAGGGGGAGGGCGTCTGGCACGGGCGGAGGAGCGTCGGGGCGGCTGAGCCGCGCGCGGGGAGGAGGCAGCGAAGGGCTTGGGAATAGGCATGAGGCGAGTGAGGATGTTTGGTGCAGAGGTGTGGCAAGGGTCTTGGGGGGAGAGAGGGGCGGAGTGGGGGCGGTGGGCGGAGAGGTCTTGGAGGTGTGGCGGGGAGAAGGGAGGGAGTGGAGAGGAGAGAAGGGGTTCATAGTGCAAACAGGCCCGGGGGAGGGAGGGGAGGTGGTGTGGCGATTCATGGAGGGGGGGGGAGCTGGAGAAGGGCGAGAGGGTGGTCAGGATGGGGAAGGGGATTTAGCAGGGGAGGGAGAGGTAGGGGAGGTGGAAGGTGGGGATTGCGAGGGGGTGAGGGTGGGGGGAGCCGTGGTGTGGGATTGGTGGGGTGTAGTTTTGGGGGGCCCGTGATATTGTGGGTTTAATTTAGGAAGTGGGATGTTAATTTAATTGGGCGGTCGAGGTTGGGTGGTTTATATTTGAGTGGGTCAGAAAAAGGAGGGCGTGGTCATAATTTATCACGAAAACATTGAAATTTTTTCTTTTTTAGTTGTTCGGCTTCAGATTTTAGAAAACAAATGGGATGCGTAAAATCAATAGCGATTTTCTTTAAATTGGTTTTATTAGAACGGATGCAAAGGAAAACATAACACTTTTTCTAAGGTTTAATTATTGATGTAATAATTCAAACAAACTAATTTAAAACTGCCCTTTTTGCGGGCCTCAATAAGACGATGTGATGCAATGCACACAAACAATGTAAGTTTTTTCACTGTGAATAACACGGAGCACCACATTAACTGATCTAACAGAAATCTCGCTCTAGAGATAAACAACGAATAAAATCAAGTCAGGTCGACACTTGTCTTCTAACCGGCGAGAGAGAGAGGTAGATGGTACTTCGCTCCGGTCTACGATTCAACGGCGAGACACAAACAGGGTCGGCACTCATTTCAATCATGGCACCTCAAACTAGAAGAAGTGGAAGGCGGTAGAGGGATCATCAACCATTCTCGGGTGGGCGAAGAACGATCGTAGCATCAGCCAATCAAAAGATTAGAAATCAAGATGCACAGAAGGAGGCCAAGAATGGTTCGCCAATCAAGATCAAGATCGGAAAGGGTAGAAGAAGGACAGCAAGGAAACAGGACGGAGGCACATTATGATGATGAAGAAAACACCGGGTGATCGAATTCACAGTGAAAGAGACACGGCGAAACGTACAGATGCAGTCAAAAGACAGGCACAATTCAAAACAAAAATCTGAAAGGCGAACCACGAACGCACGGAAGGCACAAGAAAGAAAGACAGGGGAAAACAGTGAACGACGGACCGGCGGATCAAAGATCGATTTGAGAAAAAAACGCGAAAGCGCACAGGGTAAGCAGGGGTAATCCACTTGCAAGAAACTACTGGGAAATGAGAGGTTATCTGAAGCCTGGACTTGAACCACGTTGTAAGCAGGTAGTTTATAAACTCTGTAAAGTTTGGGCAATCCAACTGATAACGAGTTAACACAAATTCACCAAACCCCGAAGCACTTATATCAAAATACCCACCAGCAGAAATACAAACTTTATAGAAATCAGAATTAATAAAATGGACAAGCAGCATAAATATGGACACTCAAAATGGAAAGGCAGGAAAAATGTAACCCAAAGATCAGATATATAATGGAAATAGAGACAAGTCATCCACAAATAAATTACGAGCTTAATAAGAGAATAACCAATCAAATAGGGGCAAACTAGAAGGTAAGAAAGAAAAGATCGGCGTCAAATAGAAATCTCAAGCCAGGCGGAAAGGGCCGCAACCAGCGATAATAAAGCCCAAAGAAGCGTCTTGGAAGAAAAAAGACCAAAGGAATAAACAAGAAGGAAACGAAGAAGGTGGAAGTGAAGCGGGAAATGGTCAACGGGCCAAGGGTTCAAGAACGAGAACAACTTAAGGTATTGATCCAGACAATGGGACTGAGGCACAACCAGGACAAGACAGGAACGATACAAAACTGGATAGGATGTTCGGCCAAGCTAACATAGCGAGACTTAAGTGGAACTAACACCAAACAAAACCCAAATAACGAAGATAGATAAAATCCAATTCAAATTGTCAACCTAAACGAGGAACAATCGCTATTGCTGGTAATTTTATTTAACAATTACCTTAACCTTGCAACAAGAACTAATAATAATCTGAAATTACAAGGATTACATTAAAATCTTTACATATTCATTTATTTATTGAATATTTAGCAAGTTAAACAATACTTACTAAATTGAATTTACATTTTTGGTTAGCAATTCATAATAGGATATAATTAGTTTTAGTCATGATATTATAACAGAAATTTGTGAGATAGATTACTAACCATTATCAATTGGATTATACTAGATTACTATTAGTTGTACGAGTAAGTGATCAAATTATTCGTGTGATTCAAAGTCATGCAAATGTGAGAGAATTTTTTAAATCATATGGTAAAAATGCACCAATGCGATCTAGTAACGATCAACTATACGAAACCCATGCTGCATCAAGTCGGCTTTCCACAAGCCAATAACCTTATTCGGATCAATCGGCCAAAAACCCACCCAAAGAATAGAAAGCCACCAACAATCAGACCAAGCCAGAATATTTCTCAAGGTTTGAGGGCGCAAACAGGAGCCAGCAGGAACACCTTTGAGGGGGCCTAAGCGGGGAGGGATAATAAAGTGATCCCTGAAGCGACCTACACTTATGGAACGAGACTTGGAACGGGGCGGATCCAATGCGTGATCCTAAGGAAACTAGCGAATCAAATAAATACACCTAGGAAGGAATAAAAAGATCCTCAAAGTCACAATCAAAGATAAATAAATAAGCATCATAATAAACAGATTTCCTGGTAACCTCAATAGATGTGCGTAAAACAAAAAAAAAGGACAAGTCCTCCAGATGAAAATGTATCACAAATCAACCCGAAACCAAAACCTTGGTAAATATTCAACATGGAACAAAGCAAAGATTCAGAAGCAGTTGTTAAGTATCAAAATAAATATCGTATAGTGTGAAGAAGAATCAACAAGAATCATTCATGCATCAATACAGAACTAAAGCATCAGCATTGGCCCGGAAAGGCGACACTACTAAAACAAGTCCGGCTACAGACAATGCAAGGCAATAAAATGTGCAGGCAACATAAGTGTGTGCTGAAGCTCACAAACACAAACCACAGAGGAGCATCCAAGAAACAGCATGAAAGAAAGGTATATATACATGCAGTAATGACAAGAAAAGAGGGGAGATAATAATATGTATAAAGGAAGGAGATGCGAAGAGAAACATAAGCATACATCAAAAGGAACAAGAAGATCGCAAGAAACGTCGAGACGGTTCAGAAAGAAATCCGGTAAATATAAATCAAGATCCAAATGATAGAAAGGCGACACAGGAAGACATACTCGATCGAGGCAGCGGGATATGGCGAAGTGATTAGAGGATTAGGTATGATGCAACAATGATGTATAGGTGAATGAGATATGAATGATGTATAATTGGTCATGAAATTGACAATTAAATTAAAAGAAGTTATAAAATTACCCATAAAAATAATGTTGTTACAAAATGCCAATATAAAATGCGGATTAAAAATTATTACAAAAATCGTGAACATTTGATTACAGATATGCATCGTTAATGCAAATTATTTAATTATTAGGTGAGTATTAATTGACCCCGCATAATGACTATATTATGCAATTTATGCAATAATCTTGTAAAAGTGACAATTAACAAATTGGAAGATAAAGGATTGTTGTTCAAAGGTTCGTGAGAAGGATCGTTCTGAGTTATTCGCGAGGTTGTTAGGGGTTGGGGTTGTTACCCGGGAAGGTTTGGGACCTCGACTTCGGGTCGTTCTCGGGGTCTCGGTTTTGTCTTAGGGGTCTTCCTTCGAAGCGGGCTCGGTTCGGGGTCGAATTAGCCTCGAATTAGTGCAGTCGGGTGCGAGTTCATCGGTCCTCCGTAGTAGACTTCGCCTCAGGTTGGTCTTGGATCTCGATTCTCTCGTTTTGTGACCTTCTTGCCCCAAATGTTTTTCCGCGTCTAAGTGTCGCCCTACCGTCTTTAGGTTCGAGCCGGGTAACCTCGGGAACTGACTGTCGGCGCGTCAGCGATCTCTTAGCGCGGGCTTTACGGATCTTGGTCGCCGTATAGAATCTGAAGACATCATGGCTCGAAGACATGTCTTCTCAGAAATCTGATGCATCTGGTCCCTCAAGCCAGCGCCCCTCGGTGATGACCCCTGACCCTTGGATCTTCTTTGGTTGTGTGAGGAATTTCCTTCTTGATGGGAGTGTGGACTTTGTTTTTTGAGGGGGCGTCGTGAGTGGAGATTGACGGAGATTTGAAAAGCGTGGCATTTGACCCGGAGATCAAGACATCGGATCCATCTGAGCGCGGCTGGGATCGAAACGATGAGAAAACAGAACAACTGACGACTCCGCAAGAACATCTCATTATCATGCATCAGCACATACGCACAACCACATGACACGAGAGAAGAAAGAACAACAAACAGACAACAACACAACAGGACGACACAGACACCACACACAAAATGACACGATAGAACAATGTTACGACCCACGAGAAGCTGGGGGCGGCGCGGAAGGGGCGGGCGAGAGGAGGACGTTCGGGGAGGCGGGGGGAGCGGGGGGTGGGGCAGGCCGACGAGGCAGGCCAGCGAGACGCCAGGGCGGCGGCGGCGAATGAGGTCGGGCGGGGGGCGGGGGGGGCCGCCGGCCGGGAGGCAGCAGCCGGACTGGAGAGGGGTGGGGGGGGCGGCCCGTGAGGCGGGGAGGGGGGGCGGAAGCGAGGGAGGTGGCCGGTCGGAGGCTGGCGCGGCGCAAGAATGAGGGGCGGCTGAGGGCGCCGGGTGGCGGGCGGCGCTGGCTGCGTAGGAGCGCGGGCGGTGGGGCCGGCAGGGAGGGCGGTAGGCAGTTGGGAGGGGGGGGATGCCGGCGGCAGGCGGGGCGAGGTGGGCGGGGCGTGTGGGTCTGGCCTGGTGCCGGTGGCGGGTCTGCCGGTCTCCGGCGCGTTCGTGAGTGTGATCGAAGCCGGCGTGCGGGGCAGTGGGAGAGCGGGTGGCTGAGCAGTGGGCCAGGGGCCGCTGAGGGGTCAGGGCACAGGAGGCGCTGTGGAGGGCCTGAGGCTTGTGCCGCGCAGGCCGGAACGCGTGCCATGAGGGCCCAAGGAATCTGGAGGAGGCTGGAGGCGCGGAGGGGACGGGAAGGACGTCGGGAACGGGTTGCGGAGGAGTGCCTGGTGTTGGGGAGGTTGGTTGAGGGCCGGTGTGGGGGGTGAGGTTAGGAGGAGAGGAGAGGAGAGATGCTAGAGGGAGAGAGGAGAAGGGCGGAGGAGGGGAAGGAGGGAGAAAAGGAGAGAGAGGCGTGCGGGGCGTTATGGGAGTCATAGGGGTTGAGGCGGGGGAGTGGTGGTGGGCAGGTGGGGTGGCCGGGGGTGTGGCGGGTTGGGTGGTTTAGTGGAAGTTGTGTGAGCGGTGGGTTATTGGAGGGGGAGGGGGAGAGGAGAGTTAGGTGTGGGAGAGAGGATTGGTGTGAGTGATGTGGCGAGAAGTGGTGGTAGATGGGTTAGTTGAGATATTTAGTAGGGGCCTCTAGGATTTAGGGCGTATTTATTTTGGGGGAGTTGGTCGCTCGGGTCGCCGGACTGGCCTGACGGTCCCGCCAAAAATAATTAAAACTTTTATTTATTTAAATTGGGCCGTTTACTGCACAAAAAAACAAAAAAACAAGGAGCCGGGGTTGGGGTTTGAATAAGGCGTTTAGAAAACAAAAACAAAGTTTTACAACACATTTAGTTTTATTTTGAACAATGCAATGTGATGATGCAATGCACAAATTAGCGCGATTTTCTAGTAGTGGTTTTGCGGGATGCCACACTCGTAGTAGTGCTGGTATTTGATCTTTGGTTCGGTTGCTCATATTGTAACTCGAAACAGGTGCTGCAGAATAAACGGAAGCTAGCGAAGAACAAGGTGACGATGCGCGTGGGAAATGGATCAAAGGTTGATGTGATTGCGGTCGGCACGCTACCTCTTCATCTACCATCGGGATTAGTTTTATACTTAAATAATTGTTATTTGGTGCATGCGTTAAGCATGAACATTATATCGGGATCTTGTTTACTGCGAGACGGTTACTTGTTTAAATCCGAGAATAATGGTTATTCGATTTATATGAGTAATATGTTTTATGCACATGCACCTTTGATAGATGGTCTATTCTTATTGAATCTCGATAGTGGAAATACATATATTAATAACATTGAAGATAAACGTTTGAAAACGAGCGATAACTCGACCTATATGTGGCACTGTCGTCTTGGTCACATTGAAGTGAAGCGTATGAAGAAACTCCATTCCGATGGACTTCTTGAATCACTTGATTTTGAATCACTTGAAAGATGCGAAGCATGTCTGATGGGAAAAATGACTAAGACTCCATTTTCTAGTATGATGGAGCGAGCTATGGACTTATTTGAAATCATACATACCGATGTGTGTGGACCAATGAGTGTAGCATCGCGCGGTGGTTATCGTTATGTTCTTACCTTCACGGATGACTTGAGTAGATATGGGTATATCTATTTCATGAAACATAAGTCTGAAACTTTCGAGAAGTTTAAGGAATTTCAAAGTGAGGTTGAGAATCAACGTAACAAGAAGATTAAATTTCTGCGTTCTGATCGTGGAGGTGAATATCTAAGTTACGAGTTTGGCGAGCATTTGAAGAAATGCGGAATACTTTCACAATTGACACCGTCGGGAACACCACAGCGTAATGGTGTGTCCGAATGTCGTAATCGAACTCTCTTAGATATGGTTCGTTCTATGATGTCACTTACAGATTTACCGCTATCATTTTGGGGTTATGCATTAGAAACAGCCGCATTCACTTTAAATAGGGCACCATCTAAATTCGTTGAAACGACACCGTATGAATTATGGTTTGGGAAGAAACCTAAATTGTCGTTCCTTAAAGTTTGGGGTTGCGAAGCCTATGTAAAGAAGTTACAGCCGGACAAGCTTGAACCCAAAGCGGAAAAATGCGTCTTCATAGAATACCCAAAGGAAACTATTGTGTATACCTTCTATCATAGATCCGAAGGCAAAATCTTTATTGCCAAGAATGGATCCTTTCTAGAGAAGGAATTTTCTCTCAAAAGAAGTGACTGGAAGGAAAGTAGAACTCGACGAGGTTGTCGAACCTTCTCTCGAACTTGCAAGTAGCGCAGCACCGGAAGAAGTTCCTGTGGTGCCTGCACCAATAAGAGAGGAAGCTAATGATGATGATCATGAAGCTTCGGTTGTAGTTGCTACAGAGCCTTGCAGGTCAACGAGAACTCGTACCACTCCTGAATGGTATGATCCCGTTATGAGTGTCATGTTGGTGGACAACACCGATGACCCTGCGACATATGAGGAAGCAATGATGAGCCCAAATTCCAATAAATGGCAAGAAGCCATGAAATCCGAGATTGGATCCATGTACGAAAACCAAGTATGGACTTTGGTGGACTTACCGGATGACCGGAAGGCTGTCGAGAACAAATGGATTTTCAAGAAGAAAACAGATGCTGATGGTAATATTACTGTCTATAAATCTCGACTTCTCGCAAAAGGGTTTCGACAAATTCAAGGAGTTGACTACGATGAGACTTTCTCACCTGTAGCGAAGCTAAAATCTGTGAGGATTATGTTAGCAATCGCTGCATATTATGATTATGAGATATGACAGATGGATGTCAAAACAGCGTTCCTCAATGGATACATTGATGAAGAGTTGTATATGATGCAACCCAAAGGTTTTGTCGATCCTAAGGATGCTAACAAGGTATGCAAACTTCAACGGTCCATATATGGATTGAAGCAAGCATCCCGAAGTTGGAATCAACATTTTGATAAGGTGATCAAAAGTTTTGGTTTTATACAAACTTATGGAGAAGCTTGTATTTACAAGAAAGTGAGTGAGAGCTCTGTAGCATTCTTAATACTATATGTAGATGACATATTGTTAATTGGGAATGATGTAGACCTTCTTAATAGTGTCAAGGAATATTTGAATAATAGTTTTTCAATGAAAGATATTGGCGAAGCAGCTTACATATTGGGCATAAAGATTTATAGAGATAGATCGAGACGTCTAATATCATTGTCACAAAGTACATATTTTGACAAAGTTCTAAAGAGGTTTGGAATGGAAGATAGCAAGAAAGGGTTCTTGCCCATGCTGCCCAATACGACCTTGAGTAAAACTCAAAGTCCAACAACGGCAGAAGATAGAGAAAGGATGAGTAAAACTCCCTATGCCTCAGCCATAGGATCTCTAATGTATGCCATGCTATGTACTAGACCCGATATTGCATATGTTGTTAGTTTGACTAGAAGATATCAAAGTGATCCAGGAGTGGATCATTGGACAGCGGTCAAAAACATCCTTAAGTACTTGAGAAGAACTAAGGATATGGTTCTTTCTTATGGAGGTGATGAACAGGAAAAGAGTACTTATCAGTAACGAGGTTGAACTAGGTATGCAGAGATACCGACGATCAATACCTCGGATAAGTAAACTATCGTGAGACAAAGGGAAATTGATATCGTATGTAAGTGGTTCATTCGATCGCAAAGTAATCGTAGAAATATGTGGGATCCATATGAATTTCCAGATTCCTCTATTGGTTATTTTTCGGAGAAGTGTCTCGATCATGTCCGCATAATTCACGAACCGTAGGGAGACACACTTAAGGATTCGACGTTGTTGAGTAGTTATGGAATGATGAGTAAGAGACCGAATGTTGTTCGGAGTCTCGGATGGGATCCGGGATATCACGAGGAGATCCGGAATGGTCCGGAGAATAAGATTCATATAAGGAAAATCCTGTTTCGGGGTTGGAGAATGGTTCCGGTGTTTTCATCGGGAATGTTCTAGAAGGTTCCGGAATGTCCGACACTCCGGAGGGAAAGGGTACATGAATGTTCCATAACAAGTTGGAATGGTTGCATCATGTACTAGGTGTCATCGCTGAGCGAAATAAAGGGATAAATCAAATCCTAGTTTGAAAAGTCAAACGCCAATTTGAAAAGTCAAACGGCTATTTTGCTTGGTGGAGGGAGAGTAGGAAACCTACTTGGGAAGGAGTTCCTCTCCCTCCACCACCGGCCAAGGAGGCCGAGTTGGGGAGGGACTCCCCTCCCCTTGGCCGCCGCCCTCTACCTATATAAGGAGGGGCAGGGCTGCCCCTCCAAACACACAACTCCACCCCTCTAAACCCTAACCCTAGCCGCCGGCCACCAAACCGCCGCCGACGCCCTAGGGTTTATCCCAAGACGCCGAGTTGGGGCTTCTACTTGCCCTAGCCGCCGGCCTATACCCCTCTCCTTGGTGTGTCAAAACCCTAGATCACCGAGGGCTCTCTTATAGTCCACCATACTCGCTCCGGCTTAAGGCGAAGCCCTGCGAGATCTCCCCACTACTTCCGGTACCATGTCGTCGTGCTGCCGGGATCGCGAGGAGAGTGCTACAACCTCTGCTGACTGCTGGAACAAGGGAGAGGAAGGTCTTCGTCGAGTACGAGCGATGTGACCATCATGGAAGCGCCTTAGGACGCAGCGCCGGAAGGATCGTCTACGCGATCTTGAGATCGGGAAGAGTACGATTACATCACCCACGAGAATCCGCTCTCGTTAAACACTTTGAAATCTTCGAGGGTGAGTTATTTCATCGACTCGTTGCTACAATCTAGTAGATAGATCTTGGCTTTTTTGTTTGTATGCGGTAGAAAATTTTGTTTTCCATGCTACGAACCCCTACAGAATTGTCACATGGCGACGTCTGGCCGAATTATTTGGCCCGTTGTCCGACGAGCTGCCAGACAGTTCGGTACATTGTCCTTGGACTTGTTTGGCGCGCAGTTCGCAGCTACTCCCTCCATTTGGAATTATAGGTCACATACGATTAACTAGGTTGCCAATTTAACCAGCAAAATATAAATAGAATACCACAAAAATTATATCAATAGAAACTTTAGATTAATGGTATAATTTTATGTTATATAACTTATATTTTATTAGTCAAAGAACCTAGGTATACGCGTAAGACCTATAATTCCAAATGAGGGAGTACAACTTTTAACAGGAGCTACCATTAATCGATGGACATGTGGCTGGACAATTGGTCGGACAAGTATGAAAACTTGTCCGGAGGAAAAAAAATTGCCACAATATGTCTCGCCCTCTTGTGCGATGGAACCAAAACAAAAAGTCGTCGAGATTATTGTAAACCAAACGCTCTTAGTAGTACTAACTAATATATAATGACACATAATGTATCTTTTTAGGCCCCCTTCCTTTTCAGCTTCTTGGCCAACTTCTTTTAGAAGCTACCCTCGACCAGCTTCTCCCAGAATCTTATTTTCAAAATTCTTTCAAACTTCTTAACTAGTAGTTTCAATGTCAAGTTAAAAGTATAAACGATTTTGGCAGATGAGATTCTGGGAGAAGCTGGTCAAGGATAGCTTCTGGGAGAAGCTGAAAAGAAGGGGGCCTTAGTCTTGGGCGACGTTCTTCACTGGATGAGGTTGGTGATGGCCGAACAGACGACGGTTATTTATTGCGTGACCGGAGACAGGACAGCAGGTCCTTCATGCCGTAGACCGTGTTGTCGGCGTTTCCACCACCTTGGCCAGGCCCTAGTTAATCGGACTGTCTGGTGACGTCGGACAGGCTGGCTTCTAGTTCGCCGGACCGTCTGATGCACAGGCTGACCTTGTCATAGCCGGACAGTTCGTCGAAGCAACTAACATGGTGATCTGCCCTGCGGCGATTAGAAAAAGGGACTACCTCCTCCGGCGACCTCTTCCTGCATGGAAGGGCATGACTGAAGGCGACGGAGGAGAGGCACGGCAGCCGTGGCGGAGAAGCATAGATGTGGCAACGATGATGATCAGAGCAGAGGTGGGCGAGACGTGTGCGCGAGTATGCCATGTGGGAATAATGACGTGTATACGTGGAAATACAGGTTGTCTATTAACTTTTTTAACTTTTTTGATTAAACTTTCTTGGTGGGATTGGCTACTATACCGCTCACCTTTCCTGATACACCACTCCTCCAATACCATTTACCTTGCAAAAATTGTCAAGAAAAATCTTGTTACGCTTCGTCTTATCTCACAATGCAAAGTGGTAAATGGCCAAAGTATCTTTTTTTTTCTCGATAGGTGGCTCCTTCCTAAGCCCTTAGCTACCGCTTTCTCGGCCATCTTCTCACACCATACTAAACCACATATTTTAGTTTCAACGGTTCTGCAGGGCGAGATCGATTCTGACCTTCGTAACAGGATAACCTCGGCCGCCGCTAGTGAGCTCTTGTCTCTTCATGTATTGTTACAAGATGTGCAGCTTTCAGGCATGGCTAATATTCGGACGATGCTCGACGGCTCGAGCTTCTCTACTAAGAGCGCTTATGCTGCTCTCTCGACTCAGCTTCAGAATCTCCACCCGACCAACGTTTGGGAGTCATTCGTCCCCCAAAGGTGAAGATCTTCGGCTGGCTTCTTTCCCTGGACAGACTCAATACGAGCGAGAATCTACACAAGAAGACCATTATTGGCTCCGCGACTTGCCCTAGGTGCGGCCACACCATGGAAAGTCGAGACCACTATTGGCTCTGCGACTTGCCCTAGGACGGAGCTTCATTTGCTCCCACGCTCAGGAGGTATGGAATAAAATCAATGTTCAGTCGACTTTTCAGGATTTCTCCGACTTGTGGACCACTCCGGTTCCTGCTGGGCTTCACTCCTCCGTCTAGCCGTCTATCACTCTCGTCATTCTGTGGAAAATTTGGAACGCCAGAAACAACATGGTGTTTACAAATGTTCATCAATCATTTTATGTAACGATTTCTAAAACTGTGGACGTCATCACTCTATAGTCTCATCGTTGTAGGGACTTGACCCAAAAAAATCACGCCGGCTTGTGGCAGGACTATCTCTTGTCACGACGCTCGTAAAAACTATTATTCTTCTATCGAAGTAATATGTTTAGGTGAAGATCCCCGTGACTGTTTCAAAAAAAACTAAACGCAAGAGCCTGGACAACTGCCCGGCCTTGCCAGGACGAAGCTCCGCCATACGTGAACGGATTTGTAGCACTTGAGCAAACCTATACATATAAAGGTGTGCAAAACTGACACAGTTGTAAACTGCTTTAAACCGGCTAGTGGGTGTAGTTCATTTCCCTTCACAAATCTGATTCTTACTTCCAATTTAATAAAAAAATGAACTAAGCGGATTTGCCCACCCCTATATACATATATTCACACCGTCTGCATCTGAGATTTGGCAAATAACTTGTACATGTACTATTTTTGAAACAAAACAGGCAATTTTGTCTTATTTTATTTAAAAAATCGAAAAGAATTGACCGATTCGTTTGCAAGAAAACCAGTCGAAAACCCGTACAAGTGCACCAATATTGTCATGGAACACGACCACATTCCACAGCCAACCTGGCTACCCACACGAAACACAAACACACAAGAGAGACCCACGTCAAAGTTGCCACAAGCCTCATTGTCATCACTCCTCCACGAGCCAGCGACTTCCAAAACAGAACCTCCCAGACAGCTTCGGAAACCATGCCGACCTATGCCATCAATTGGCCACACGTGCCAAGGAGAGACATCCCCGACTCAGACGACGAGCTTCATACGGAAATTATGTTGATCTTGTGTCGACCGAGAACCTGCAGAGACCACAGATGGTCGGTCATCGTCAATGCCTAGACACCACCCACCGCAGATCTGACTCCACAACAACACAGCAAAGCAGGAGAACCCATCGGACACGCCGGGAAAACCGACTACCAAAGATCAGTTGCGGCCTGACCTCAGCTCGAGGCATCATCTTTGCCAAACTTCAACCCTTGACCTTGCAAAGCTGCCTGGCAACAACCCTCTTCACATTACCCCGGCCGTAGGAGACTCCAAGACGATGCCCCCAAGAAGGAATGAGACACAGAAGCGCCTCCATCGCCCGATCCCGGGTCTGAGATTTCCCTCTGGAGTCATGGCCAAAGGAGGAGGAGCGAGCACCCCTCAATGATGCTCCCAAGAAATACCGCGATACCCGCAGGCATCAGCATCGTCAGCTCTGGCCAAACTGAAGCAAGGATTTCTCCTGGGAAGCTCAAACATCTCCAACCTAAAACGCCGCCCTTGGACCTCCACCATGTGTCTTTGAAGCCCGACCATCAACCAAGCCGAGGCAAACTCCGCTCCTCCAGGCCAATCACTCCGGGATAGCACCGAACCGCCGCCAGACCAAGCCGGGCTGCAGATAAACGTCGACACCAGAATCTTCGCCGCAAACCACCACACCCGTTGCCCCCTACCGCTCTTATAGCTCCGGGCGCCGCAGACGCCACGGCCACCCTAGCACAGTAGCACGAACAACTGAACACCTTCCGAGCCACGGCCCTGGGAGCCCAAATCGGACCTAGATGGGCCAGCCGCTACCGCCGCAGAAGAGGGGGAGGTCAGGGAACTAGAGGCAGCGGCGATTGTTTCCCCCGGGCCGCCCGAGACGAGCGGCGCGAGGGACGAGATGGAGTTCCCTACATCGTGGAGATTGTATGTACATGTACTATAGTAGCTATATATGGTGAAACACATGTCATATTCTTGCCTGGTTATTAAAGGCGCGACGGTTGAGTGTGGTTGGATGCTATATGCCATACTACGAAGTATCACCAACCTGCAATAGTTAACTTGGCAAAAGTTATGGCAGTTTAGTGAATACAAAACCAAATGTTACGAGTGTACCAAATACACCGATCTCAAATAATAAAAGAAATGGCATCTTATGCATTCATATATGAACACTAGGTTTACTACGAATTTAATTTACGGCACCCTTCGCTGCGAAGCGTGTGTGGTACGGACAAGAAAAAACAAATGCCAAGTGCTACGGACAAGAAAAAACAAACTTACGATCTAGTATTTGATTCGTGTGATTCCAAAGCTGAAAATAGTAGTGTAAGTTTTTTTTTTCTGAAACTTATCGAACAAGAGGAGTTTTTTTTTTTTTTTTTTGAACACAGAAGAGGAGGAGTTGCTGCTTCACCAAGTAGTGAGAGTCCCAAAAGGAAACATATATCCCAATCTCTCACCGACCGAAAGCTAGCCATTGACATTCGCACCCGGCCGCCGTCGGATCAACCGCTCTCCCTCCCCCGCCGCTCCCCCTCCTCCGGGGCATCCCGCCGCCGATGGGTTTCTTCCGACGGATCGCCGGCATCTTCGGCGGCTCCAGGGACGAAGCCGACCACCCGGACTCCGCCGCCGCTGGAGGCAACGTCCCGCACGAAAAGGTAGCCGCTGCGGCGGCGGCGGCGGCCGCCGCCGCCGGCCACGCCACGAGGCGCGGGTTCAGCGTCCAGGTGCCCGTCCCCGTAGACCGGCCGGCGCCCGGGCCCGTTCTGGTGCCCTGCCATCCGGGAGACGGCGGCGTCCAGGTAATCGGATTGCTTCCTTCCCCCCTCATCCACGCCGTGACGTGTGTGCTTGCCGCGCTAGTGTCGCTTCCCCTTCTAGGTCTCGATTCACTAGCGAGTGAGATCTCGGGGAGCAATTTCTCGCTCGTACTAGTTCTCTTTACTGTTTTGCTTGCTGAAATATCTGATCCTGGTGTAGTTGGCCACTGAATTGGGGTGTGTGGCCGTGTGGGGTTCGAGCAGTAGGGTGCTTTTGGTCCCCTGAGGATCTTCTCCTTCCCGGTATCGCAAACACTGCAATTAGATGGTGGCGCCGTGATTGAATCTAGTCTTGGTTATCATTATCGAACACCGAGGTAGTTGGTTTGGCACATTATAGCTGTTTGTAAGTGCAATAGGGGGAAGCTGTAACGGATTTGAAAGAAACTTGCTAGGCGGACAATGTGAGCTGCTACCATATATTTGTGAATTTTGTGCCTACCTAAACAATAGGCGTTGTGGATAACATGTGTTGAAACTTGTTCAGGGCCATGTAGTGTGTTAACAGATGGTTCATGGGTTTTACACCCAAGATTTTGTCACTAGAAGGGTGGAACCGTACGATATTGTTCACTCGATGGGATGGATGAGGAGGTATATGGCCATGGCCTCCTTGCTGCAAAATTGAGATACCGATAGTTCAGAATAAGGCACAATGTATATCTTTAGACTAAAATTCATTTGATTACTAAAGCATATGTTGCACCATCTAGTTATCATGATTATTTCTCAATTGTGTACCCACTCTTCTACATGTTTAGACTGTTCCACGGGGTGTACATTTTGAAACCAAACTGAAAGACTGAACCAAAAAAATTAAACTGAGCCAAACTGTCTGGTCGGTATGGTTATTGGTTAATGTGGTATTGTATAGGAATCCAAAATCAATATAAAACTTAAAAATATTGGTCAAAACAACTAAACTCATAGTGGACCAAGTGAAGGCCTCTACCAATAATTCAGCAGCTTGTGTGTCTCGGCCTCTCCTGCCTAGCGATTCAGCAGATGAACTGTTGCTGTGGCTTTACTCACGCGCGCACAAGTGGTCACTGGCTAGGCATGCCTAACCCTTGGCATATGCACCATGCCACCATGGTGGTGGCGACTTGGTCACCTGCTCTGCCTAGTCACCGACGTCGCTTCGCCATCTGACACTCGCCGACCTATACCTTGGCTCATCCTATGATCCCCTCCCAGCCTCCCTCCTCGGATCCTTGAGCTTGCAGCTTCGACCTCTGAACTCCTAGTAATTCTACAGCTCAGAACAACATGTCTATGATCTGATTTTCGAACTGTGAAAGCTTTGTTTGGAATCTGAATCTTGGTGTGTTGAGTACCGTCTAAGTTCATTGACTTGGTAGTGACTCAAAATTATTAGTTGTATGTGCTATTTTTTTGGAAGTGCTCGCTTGGTGGTGCCTGTTGGCTTGTTTATTTAGGTGTTCTCGTGTCTTAGATATTATGCTACTGTCACTGCACATATACTTTGTGGTGCAATTAAGTCATGATGAGTTTACTGATGTCAGTTTTAGTATTGGTATGAGTTTGCTCAGAAGCACGTTTAAAATTGGCTGTGATTGTGTTCTAGTTGACTCGGTTACTTTCTGTTTTAAGACACTTTGGGATATGAACGCTTAGAGTCTGATTAGATCTGATATTACACTTAGCCTACTCTATCATCAATCGAGCTTGTTTTTATTGTGTGTAAGTTATGTCATGGTCTCTGATTTTAGATAGTGGACATGAGTTACTCTTACTGTTACCAATTAAACGATGAATTTGAAGATCTGGCACTAGGCCTGGATAGTGGACAAATGTGCAGTGTACATAATTTCCAAACCCATCACAGGCACTGCTTGGAGACTTCTCCAATGTTTGATGCATAGTAGAGTTTGCAGACCTGGGTATGTTGCTGGGATCTATCGTTGATGAAAAACTACAAAGATGATATCTGACATGTATGCATCATATTTTGTTTCGAGTGATCATTACAAATTTTTTTGGAAAGGAAAGCGGTGGAGGAAGCCTTCACAGCGAGTTTGATTTTTAAAATGATAAGAACCCAAATTTGTATCCGTGAGGAATTGAACCTGGGTGGCTGGGTTGTACATCCACTTCCCTATCATTACATGTTAAGCGTACATGCAATAATCGATTAGTTTAATATATGCCCAGGTCAGACTACAATGTTTCTAATATACTCCCTCCGTCTCAAAATAACTGACTTTAGTTTGTCTAGATTTAGATGTATCTAGACATGTTTTAGTATTTAAATACATGCGAATCTAGATAAACCGAAGTCAGTTATTTTGGGACTGAGGGGGTACTTTATTTTGTGAGTTACTGAGTTGCATAAAACATCTGTATTGAATGTCAGCAATTTGAAGATAGTACTCAGGGAGTAGTGAACATCAAATTTGCTGTAGGCAATATTTTTGCCACCATTGCCTTCAAGTATATATGTTGTACACTACACGGTGCACCCTTTGTTGTAGAATTGCATTTTTTTTTCCTTTATATGCAGATAAATCTTTAGAAAAATAAATGGGTGTGGAGCATTTTAGTGTTACACCACCCTAGAAAAGCAGTCCGTTTAGCTACCAAATTTGGTGTCACGTGCCTACTTTTACAAGCAGATGGCAACCACATAAGCTTTCTCTGTACTGAACAATATGAAATGGCATTCCCCTTTTATTCTATTGATTCGTAGTCACGGAGCTTGTATCAATCCAGAACAGTCTGTTATGCATCAATCGATCTTTGTATTGAATGGTTTTGTTCTCAACACGTTAAACTGTTTTTGTTTGTATTTTCTGTAAAATGAGAAGTCCATTCAATGTTTGCAACTGCCTGAGATTTTGATGTTTCTATCCATGCTGTACGAATATGAATTTATGCTGGTCCTCTTATCTGTTCAACCAGGGTTTTCGGTGGTATACAAGGAGGCTGAGGATCGATGAAGACGGTGACGTCGCTGACGAGTTCCTGGATGAGGTTGTCCCAGAGAACTTGTCCAACAGCGACGCAGATCCAGTCGGAAGGTTCCAAGTGAAATACAACACGAGACCAACCGCTCTAGCAATGAGAAAGCAGACGGTCGCCATTGACGGCGACATCCGTCACAGCCTTGAGCACCAAGGGAAGCTCCAGTGGGTGTGAGCCTGAGTTCTAGTGTCGAGTCGGGAAGGGTCGGCCACACCAGGGAGCAAAGGAGTCTGACCTGTGCCCCTCGCCGGCTGGAGCCTCGGTGGAGAAGCGGAATCTGGAGTTCATCGCTATCGCACTGCACCGTTCTCGGTTTGGCGTGTCGGGATCATGGCTGCTCCCATGGATGGCTGGATCAGATCCCTTTGTACCACTAGTAGTAGCTGTACATTATTGGATTGACTGAAGGAAACGGGCTGTTTCTGGAATTGATGAAGGTGTACTTGCGAATAGAGCCGCCACTAGATCTTTGAACTGACAATGATGGTTTCTGTGTGGGTTTCATCGTTTTCTCTGTTATTTTTGGTCTGTTTGCTTCCTGAACTTTGCACATGCCTGCTGCTTATTTTTTGGCCACCTTAGCCTGCGTTTGGCGTCATGGTAGATTATAGTGGTAATTTTGTTTAAGTAATCAACTTTATACAACAATACCATTTAGAAAATCCAGATCTTGTTCATCTTATTGCTTGGCTTACTAGTATTTCTTGTTAGTTCAGCGACCACAAACTGTGTTTTTGTTCTTTGTGGCATGGCCTTCTATCAACTCAAACCACTGCCACCTCTACAATAATTTCATATGTGTATAGAAGGGAAAAAAACTGACTCATAGATAAAGAGTCAGGGTACAATTCAAACTTTTGTATACAATGTCGCATATAACATAACTATTTGTATGGAGTGGGCTTAAGTCACACCTTGAGCTATTTTACCATCGAATCTACTCACTTAGCAAATATTTTAGAGGTGAAGAGCAAAGAGGAGAAAGAAAAGGATCGTTAAACATGTGTTAAGTGGCTCACATTTCAGTCTTGTGCTTTAAGAGCCATGATGAGAGAGTCAAGAAATAGAGAACTTCCTTGAAATGCAAAAACTTCTTGCAGAATTTTGTCCTGATATTGCAGGAATGCTCTACATGACATACAAAATGAGATATTGGGCATTTATGCTATGAAAGTAAGGAGCATATTAGTGGGGACTCCAAGTACTCTATTCTTGTGGATGAAACATGTGACGCTCCAAAAAGAGCAAATGGCACTAGTTTTCATATTTGTTGATAAAGATGGTTATTTACAAGAAAGTTTCTTTCATCTCATACATGTGGCCAACACAAAATCATTGACTAAAAAGGAGTTAACTTCAGTTTTATCCAAGCATGGATTTGATGTATGTAATATGCGAGGCCAAGGATACGATGGGGCAGCCAGCAACATGAAGGGGAGTTGAATGGATTGCAGGCTCTTTATTAAAGATTGCCTATTATGTTCATATTATGTTCATGTGTCTTGTTGGTGCAAAGGTGTGGTTCCCCAATTTTCTCTTTATTATTTATTATAAATCGACTCTTCAAAGCGCCATGATGAGCTCCATGATGCCCAAGTGGATGAGATAGCACGTTTGCTAGCTATTGACCAAATTGAGACAGGTCAAGGATTCAATCAGTTCGCTCACGGCGGGAAGAGACTAGATGGGGTTCCCATTAGGTTCTCATCTTATCACACTTGTTTAATCCGTAAGAACGTTAGAAAAATTAGGAGGTGATTCCAGGAGCAAACCGGGGACACCGGTTTCACCTACTTGACCTCCTTTTCATTATTTATCCTATGCATGATGAAAGAGATATTAGAAGAAAATCTTGGAAAAGGCTTTACAAAGAAAACTCAAGACATAAAATGCAGTTCGTTGTGTCATTCCATTTACGAAAGTGCTTCTAGAACTATGAGAGGATGGGATGTTCATTATTGAGTTTTATTGAGTTTTGTGTAGAGCATGACATCGAGACATGGAGGAACATACATTTTGTGGTGGGCGTGCCGTCTGATCAGGTATTTACCTTGAAACTGATATATCGAGCAACAATTGACAGCCAACTCACGAACTCTTAGGTTCAATAAGATGGATTATTTATTAGTGCATTACTACACTCATACCAACATGGATTAGTATCATTCGATGCTAAAGCAATTTGTTCAATGGTGGATAAATACTATCCACCGACTTTTACACAACAGGAGAGGTATGGTTTAGAGATTCAATTGATTTCATCGGATGCTAAAAAAAGTGAAGAATTAAATGATTCTTTGTTTGAGATAGAATCTATAATTGGCTTGACAGGTTGCGTTTTGCTTACTCTTCCGGTTTCTTCCACAGCAAGTGCTGAGCGTGCTTTTTCTAGCTTGAAGATTATCAAGTCAAGGCTGCGTAATAGAATGGAAGATGGTTTTCTTGCGGACAGCATGCTGCTACAAATAGAAAGGGAAATTGCTTCAAAATTTTCATATGAAGATATAATTGCTGATTTCAAAGCTAAGAAGAACCGAAGAGGATTTCTCTAACTATTTGTTGGTCATATTTTGGTCATTATATACGTTCTTTTCTTTTGGTGTACCAAAGATTACTTCATCACAATACCTGTATATTCGAACCATTATATGTATATTTGAACAAGATACATATATACCATCATCATGGCATTGTAATATAATATATACCTATGTTCTCTTACTTGCCCTAGTATATTTATGCATATTTATTATTTTTTTTATGGAATTTGCCCTCTTGTGTTTTGTTCACTCTCCGCTTCGAGAGACACACCTTTTAGTGTTCAGATTGAATTTGAACCTATACACTAAAACGTGTCTAGATACACCTCTTTCACAAATCTAAAACATCTTATATTTTTAAACGGAGGGAGTAGATGCCATGGAGGGATCGAAATCAATGTTTCACTGCATTTTGTAAGACAATATTTCACTCTACATTTGTCGATGCTCTCAAAAACAAAGCACGGACAAGGTTCGAAATTGCAAATTTCCCCTCTTTTTTTCCTCTTTAGCTTCCAAACTTTTATGCCCGCAAAAAAATGTAAGCTTCCAACTTTTATGATCCTCGCCCATTTTGCAAGTTGCTACTCCCTCAGACCCATATTACTTGTCGCGGAAATGGATGTATCTAGCACTAAAACATGTCTAGATACATTCAATTTCGTGACAAGTAATACGAATCGGAGGAAGTATTAAAAACTAGCATTATTGTGGTTCCTTTGCATTATATTAATTAAAGATTAATAGTTGTCATGACATGGCCTTGTCACAAAAAGGCAGCAATAAATTACTACAAGTGCTGGAGGAGGAGATATGGCCAGCATGGCGTCGGCGACGGTTGTTGCAGCCGGGGCATCCATCCAAGTGGGCCACCCAGCTAGCCCTATCCATCCATCCATCTACCTATCTCCTCCAGTCCAGTTGCCCGGAGACGCCTTCCGGCTCACGCCATACCCGCCCCCTGGATGGACCAGGCCCACCACTCGTCGTCGCCTACACCCAGGGCCCCACGCGTCCCTCGATCCCGAGCCTGCAGTCCACCGTGAGCCAGGTCCACGCCAATCCCCCCACTCCCGCGGAGCTCCATCTCTCTTCTTCCTCGATTCCTCCCTCCAAATCCTCCTCCTCCTCCTCCACCCACCCACTCGCCGTCCGCCGTCGCCGCTGCCCTCCCGTCTTCCGCATTCGTCGGCCTCGTCGAGGGCTGCTTCTCTGCCTGGTGCCCTCGCGGGCCTTCGCGTTGCGCCGGTCTCCCTCGCCGGCGGCGGGGCTGCCCGCCCCACTCGTGCCGCGAGCCCGAGCTCCGCGAGCTTGCTAATCCGGAGGTACTATGCAGGATCGCGTGTCCTCTCGCTTTGCATTGGGTGAATGGCCTGCGGGTTCCTTGATCTCTGGGGGTCTGAAATCGCGGTGCCAGATGGAGGAGGATATATCATTTTAACCCTGCTGGTTATCTGTCCAGATCGACTATATAGGGTTAGATTGGATTAGATGGAGTATAATTCGGCTAAATCCAAGTTGGCGTGTATGCGCATAAATAATGCCTACTGCTCAACTGGACACCAGGGGAATCAAACAAGTGAAATCTGGTTTCCCTTGCAACCGATTCCAAAAACATTTCGCTCGTACCATGAACCTGTTCTTACTTGTCGCTAAGATGCCTGACGTCCTTTCTGATGCAGGCTGCAGCACTAGTTTCTTTCGGCTGTCCCAAGCTATTGATAATTTGGTTGCAATGGAGTGATTGAAACAGTGGGTCGTCTGGAAGCTTTGTCGGTGATTCCGATGGGGAGCAACGACCCTAGCACGCCGTCTAAGGTTTCGAAGCCGTCCGAACAGGTGCTTGATTGCAACACCTCTTTATCTTTTCAAATGGATTGTCCTGCGGTGCTTAGTTTGGTTTTGATTATATTCACTTAAAAGATGAACCGATTGGTATTTTTTAGTTCTCTTCTTCCGTGTTTCTCTGTATATTTGGATGTGTGGTAAGCGCCTAATGATACTTAGGGTGGTACTTTCTGGAACGCTGGTAACCATGTTACATCCAAATTAGACGACACTTTGGATAAGTATGGTATGGTTTTAATTGTGACAGAAGTGCACATTCGTTTACTCAGATTATCATAATCTGGCAGCTCACACGTGGCAAGGAGATAATAGAAGTTAATGGAGCTGGGTTTAGGGTTATACAAAACGGGGGATTTGCAACAGGATAAAATAGAATTTTTGGTGGAATTAGTGCTGCAAATGGTACTCTTTAGCTTACTTAGTTTATTTTGGGAGAAATTTGCGGTGGATTTTGTGTTCGATAGGCTGTGCTGAAGCAGACATGTGGGCCATGCTCGTTTAGTTTTTGTGATTAGTTCAATGAAAAGGATAATTTAGGTTGTGTGATACATCTTGCCTCCAAAACTGCATTGGTTTCAAATAGTAAATGGATGTTTGTGCGACTAGTCCTCCAAAATTGGGGTTTCCTTGATATTTACTCTGACATTTTTATATCTGTGTGTTCAGTTCATTCAAACTCTTTAAATCATTATAGAGCTCTGTTAAAAAATGGATTTGTGTGAAAAACTGACCCACAGCTCGTCAATCTAATCTCCACTGTTTTCAATACACTTTCATGTTTCTGTTTTAATAAACATTCTCTTTTTGCTAACCCCATTCCGGGTTCTTACTACTCTATTTTCAGGAGCAACCTCCAGCCACTACCTCTGGCACTACAGCTCCAGTTTACCCTGAATGGCCCGGCTTTCAGGTTACCTATCTATGATTTAATTACCGATGAAGCTGGACATACAGTTTTCGTTACTGAACCGATCATTTTATTTAATGTCGTCATTGACTCTATCTCTCGTTCTGTAAATCTTGGTAGGGATACTCAGCGATGCCACCACATGGGTTTTTTCCCCCTCCTGTTGCTGCAGGCCAGGCTCATCCATACATGTGGGGAGCTCAGGTGTTCTCTATAGGAAACTTCATCCCTTTTATCTCATTTACACTATTCAGCTTAAAGAAAAACTGCCAAATTAGGAACTTTGTGCTGTTTAGAATCTTAGTCTCTGCTATTAGGAACTGAGCCTACCTCGGTTGGTTACTTGGTTGGGGGGAGCCTTGCCTTGAACTTGGGGTCTTTCATGCTTTGTTAATTAAACATGTAGTTCCTACATGTCTTGCTATTATTTCAGAAAGGTCCCTCTAATTTTATTTACACAAATCTTAGTCTGCTATTAGGAACTGAGCCTACCTCGGCTGGTTACTTGGTTGAGGGGAGAGGGTTAGTGTCTGCCCCAGCTTGAACTTGGGGTCTTTCCTGCTTTCTTAATTGAACATGTGGTTCCTACATGTCTTTCTATTACTTCAGAAAGGTCCTTCAATTTTACTTACGCAATGATACTAAGTATTCTGTCAGGGGAACAAAGTGGTCAAAGTTAGGCAGGTGGCGGTTTGCTTATGTTAACTGTATTCTTATGACTATATGTGGGTACGTTTTTTGTATGTCAACCTAAACTATCAACCAACCCCTTGATTGCAGCACATGGTACCACCTTACGGGACGCCGCCACCACCTTATATGATGTATCCACCAGGAACTGTATATGCCCATCCCTCCACTCCTGTATGAACTTTTACACCTGACAAGTGTAATCTATTATGTCATCTTTCTATTCGCACACCTTGTCTCCAATTTTACTGACATGTTCATATGAATCAATAACTAATTGTGCAGGGTGTGCATCCATTTCATTATCCTATGGCAGCAAATGGAAATGTTGAACCTGCTATACCTGTAAGTAATAATCTCTTTTTTCTGTCTTTATCTTTGTGTTGTCGCTAGTTCATGTAACTTTGACATTTGTCTTACAGGGAGCTGCTCCAGGTGCTTCAGAAATGAATGGTAAGTCTGGTCAAAGATCAATATCAAGGTTACTTTAAGCTTGTGAATTATGCTTAGGTTTCTTTTGATCATAATTTCAGGGAAAAATGAGCCCGGCAGAACATCTGGTCCATCTGCCAATGGGGTTACGTCCAACAGGTTTTCGTTAGCCATGTGTGATAATTACGAGTTTCCTTAGTTTCAAAACAACTAATTGAAGGGTATCTTCAACCTGCAGTGAAAGTGGAAGTGATAGTGAGAGTGAAGGAAGTGATGCCAATTCTCAAAATGTGAGTTTGATGTCAATATTGCTTTGCATACCATATTCCATATATCTTATCTGGTTAAAGTTGTATATAGTAAGATTATTTATCAACCTTGTACTCCCTCCGTCCTGAAAAGGATGTCATAAATTTGTCCAAATTTGTATGAATCTATATACTAAGTAGTGTCTAGGTACACTCGAATTTAGACAAATCTGTGACATCTTTTTCAGGAAGGAGGGAGTACAATAGTTTATCACCCTTGTGTTTTTAATTTCACAAATAGTTTTTCCTGTTGATCATAATTTCTCTTGACTCATGGACTAAATTTCTTGTGACAGGATTCACATTCAAAGGATAATGATGTAAATGAAAATGGTAGGTGTTTAAGGGCTTATTTGTAATTTTATGATAGATAAATGGACTTGCACATTTCTTTGCATAAGATGGAGGGTGCATTTGGTCATGCAGGCAGCGCTCAGAATGGCGTATCTCATTCATCTTCACATGGAATATTTAATAAAACCATGCCGTTGGTTCCAGTACAATCAGGTGCAGTGATAGGAGGAGTTGCTGGTCCTGCGACAAACTTGAATATAGGAATGGACTATTGGGGTGCTACTGCTTCTTCGCCTGTCCCTGCAATGCGCAGCAAAGTACCGTCTGGTTCAGCTCGAGGAGAGCAATGGGTATAAGTCCTTGGCATGTGCTTGCCTTACTTTGTGAACAAACATTATACTGTATGTCCAGTGCTTACTATCTTTGAAGATTGCCATGCCCTGCTAGGTTACCAGAATGTTTGTCTGTAGAATGGAGTCCGCGCTTCTAGTCTGCTATGTAATCATATTGTATGTCTAGTGCTTGACCATTCATTTGCATTACTAGAGTTATTGAACCAAACATTTCTTATATTGTTATTCTTGGTCATACATTAATACGATATGTACCTTTTGACAGCTATTTGTTTTATTTTCAAACTTCAGCTGAAATTTATTTAGGGATAGCTCTTTCAGTGTGAACTCATTTTACAATGTTATGGTACTGTATTCATTATGTAGTTCTTGATAGTACATTTATAGTGCAACATACCTACAGTCAACTGAACCAAACCTTTTGGACTTCTTTTCATTTTCAAAACCAAGCTTCTGCAATGCTTGAATGATACCGATCTTTTATGTTTTGTTTTATCGTATTCAGTGGTTTTCTGTGTATATTAGGAAAGGTAATGACTGTATCGTTGCCATATATGCAGGATGAAAGGGAACTGAAGAAACAGAAAAGGAAGCTGTCGAATCGGGAATCAGCACGAGTCACGGCTGCGCAAGCAGGTATGATGTAAAGCACCGTGATGTACTCACCGTTCACTTGAACGCACGAGGATATTTTTGTAAAGCATGATATTATTTGTTCCAGGCGGAGTGTGAAGAGCTCGGTCAACGTGCTGAAGCTTTGAAGTCGGAGAACTCGTCTCTTAGGATCGAACTTGAACGGATCAAAAAGGAGTACGAGGAACTTCTCCTGAAGAATACTTCTCTCAAGGTAGCTAAACCCACACAGCCCCTGATCTTATAAACTTTCTACGTATCACCTGTGGGTATCTTTTTGTTTTGCTAGCTGGGGTTCATGAACAAATACTCCCTCGGGTTCCTGCGAAAAGCTCAACTTGTAAAAAAATTGACAGTGCCAAGTGGAACTTTGACCACCTATTTCTATTTAACTGTATTTCTAAAACCGAAGAATACTTCTCTCAAGGTAGCTAAACCCACATAGCCCCTGATCTTATAAACTTTCTACGTATCACCCGTGGGTATCTTTTTATTTTGCTAGCTGGGGTTCATGAACAGTACTCCCTTGAGTTCCTGCAAAAAGCTCAAGTTCTAAAAAGTTGACACTGTCAAATGGAACTTTGACCACCTATTTCTATTAAACTACATTTCTAAAACCCATCATGAAAGCTGTACTATAACGATTTTGGCACATTCTTAACCTGCTGCACATTCCACTATCGTTTTGGCACATTCATTTACCGTGATTTCTGGTACCCGCAGGAGAAGCTAGGGGAATCCGGCGGCGACCCGGTGCCTGACATGAACGAGCGGAATGACACCAACGGCAGCCACCACAAGGAGCAGAAGGAAGCCTGACCGATGCATACTCCTCTACTCACTTAGCTCCCATGACGATGATGATTGTTGTAATAGGACAACTGCAAAATTGCCGCACACACATGATTTTTTTTCGTCAAAGCATCTTCTGTGCCCGAGACCAGAATTTGACATGGCATGGCCAAGCTGCTGCTACCTACAGCTCTTCTTACTCCCCCTTACACCCTGTGTCTCTCATGATAGCGCGGAAGTAGAAAAAAAAACATCGTGCTCTTATCAGTTTTATATATAGAAAACTCATTGCAAGTTTTGCTCCTTTTGTTTGTTTTTCTAGTACTCCTTTTGTCTTAAAAAAAGGATGTTGAAAATTTGTCTAGATACGCATGTATGTGTACATGTTTTAGTGTATAGATAAATGCAAATCTAGACAAATCTTGGATGTCTTTTTTCCGAGACAGAGGGAGTATATAATGTTGTGTATCCCAACATTGCCCTGAAATATTTGTTCTTGTGAACGAAGAAGGCAGAGCTCACACATATCGCTTCAGCAAATGTTAGGGGAGTTTCTGCTGTTTAGTTTGAGGCCATGTTTGATTCAAATGATTTACAAAGAAATTTTTTATCCATAGGATTTTTTCCTGTAAAAGCATTTAATTCAAAGGACTTGAGCCTTCAAGATTTCTATGGATTCCTTTCCTATACTACGATCTCGTAGGATTTCTAACAAGAGGTTAGACCTCTTGAAAACATTTCTACATACCTCTTTAATTTGATTTAGAGGATAGGAAAATCAAAGAAATTGGAAAGACATAGGAATAGAAAAAGATGGCAGGTGTAATCCTTTGCTTTATTCCTTGTGCAAAGGAATCAAAAATGAGGTTTGAGTGGATTTTTTTTGTTTCCTGTACTTTTGCCTGTTCCTATGATTTTTCTTTGTATCATTCCTACGAATCAAACGTGTGAACAGTAGCATCTTAAAAATATTTTCTAATCTTTCACATTTCCTTCATATTTCTGTCAAATCAATGGAGCCCTATGTGTCTATGACAACTATGCCATGTACTCAATCTATATATAAATTTTCTGCATTTTTACTATGGTGCAACCAAACGACTTCTGCAGCTAATTCTTGCATTTTTAGTTGTAGGATCTCACATGCCGAGAAGAGGGAGGAGGAAGAGGCCAAAGAGAGGTAGACCCAGATGCTGCAAAACCAAGACAAGAAGCTTGACTTGCTCAAGGCCAACTTCGCTGCAAAGAAGAGGAACACAAACCTGCAATTCCTCATGGGTGGCGAAGACACCTCGGTGATGAGCCCTCAGGTCAAGACCTGGTACATGACGCGCCGCAATGCCATTCTTTATGAGGACATCCCTACCGCCAACACGCCGAGCATTGTGCCGTCCGTCTCCGCCACCACGCCGTCGACGAGCTCTGCCGCAACTGACCCGACAGAGGAGCCCATCCCGTCAACGAGTGATAATTTCATTTTTTTTGTAATAGTTTGTCAGCATTGACATCGCCAAACCATTTTGGGCGAGTTTCTGTTGAACTGTTTTGGATGATTTTCTGTCGAACACGTTTGGGCGAGATTTTGCCTATGGGAAGAAAAAAAATTAAATATATCGCTGGATTCTGGATTTAATTGAAAACACGAGTGAAAAACTAGTCGTTCACATGGCAAACATCCATCTAATGGAAACGCCGATGAAGTGGAGATGCTCCACTCAGGTTCCTAGGACGCCGAACCCAGGGCGATTTTTTGGTCCATACGCGAAAATTGGCCTCGCATTTTTAAGACCCTGGTTTCGTCTGGATTTGAGTCAACTTTGGTTCGGATTTTCCAGGCCATTTTCAGGATCCCGAGAAAGCCCTGGGAACGCCGGACGAAGTGATTCGGCGAAAAAAAAACAGCCGGGGGTGGATTCATCCAGTCAACCTATATTCGTCCGTATTCACCCAAAGTTTGTTCAAAGTTCGCCCATATTCGTCCAAAACCGTTTATATTTGCCCATATTTGCTGAAAACCGCTTATATTCGCCCAAAGCTTGTCCATATTCTCCCAAAACTGCCTATATTCCCAAAATTTGCAAAATTGTTAAATTTTAGCCAAACGCAGAAACTCGGACTATAAACACGAGTAAGAAACTCGACGTTCTTAAACCGAAAACTAGCTTCGTCCGAAACAAAATACGTCCAAATTGATTTTGGCATAGAAAACGGACAACGAGCGGAGATATTCTTAGTGCTAAATAATCTTCTTGAGAACCACCTCTGTGACGACGTGGTGGACTGGTGGTGTTCGCTTTTACTGTACACACGCGCCGGCGCATTTTGCTGAGAGAACTTTGTGAGGTTTATTCAGTTTGAGAGACAGATACGAGCAGCAGGGTTTGCTAGCGAAACCCCACGCACTTGCCTCTCTTCCCCACCACCACCACCCCACCTTCTTCCTTCTCCGTCCGCCGCCGGCGAGGCGAGGCGAGGCGAGGGGCGCGGGGATGGACGACGACGCCGACGCGTGGTGGGTTGATAACGCGGAGGAACTGGATGAGATCTGCCGCGAGGCTGAGAAGGACGCCGCCTCCCGCAACCCTAGCGCCACTCCTGCTCCAGTCACCCAGTACCTCCCCACCGCCTCCGCCGCAGCATCGGGCCCACCTCCCTCCTCCACCACCACCACCACCACCACCTCTACCGCCCTCCCCTCCCGCGCCTCCGCCCCGCCCCATGCCTCCGCCGCGTCTCCCGCCCCCATCTCCCGCCTCCCCGCCGCGCCCAACGACACCGCCGCCCCTGCTTTCCCCCTCTCCAGCGTCCCCGCCGCGCCCCCTGCCTCCGCCACGCCTCTCAACCGCACGCCCGCCGGGCGCAATGCCACCGCCACCTCTCCTTACCCCCTCCCCCCCACACCCGCCGCCGATTTCTTCTCGCCTCCAAGGGAGCTCTCCCAGCGCGCCGCGGCCATCGGCTCCGGCTTCTCTCCTCCGCGCGAGCTCTCCCAGCGCCCACCGGAGGCGGCCTCGGCCGCGGCCGACGAGAGCGACTGCCAGATCATAGAGGCGATGGGTACCGACCGGTTCAGGAGCAACCTGCCGAGGGAGAGGAACGCCAGGGTGTCGAGCCAGACCCCCGTCAAGAGCGCGCAGACGAGGGGGAGGCAAGCTAGGGTGCCGCCGAAGGAGAAGTCGGCCGACGAGCTCAAGGTGAGACTGAGATGGCCACTGTGCTTCCTGTGCGTGGAAAAAATGCACTACACAACAGCTTGTTTGTGTTTCTGCGCTTTCTCGATTTCCTGACACGCGTGGTCTCGCTGGGTGTTGCAGTTGCAGAGGGAGCTGGAGCGTGCCCTGAAGCAGATGAACGACATGGTGCGCACCTCACTGCCTGCTATTGTTATTCTATAATAATAATGTAGTTCTAGTACTAGTTCCATCATTTATTGGTGCCCGTGCTGCGTAAATGGTTCGAGCTTAGTGCATGTTACTCTTGTTTGATCCTATGCACAGGTTCATGGCAGCTAGGCTAGTATTGTACCAGACTTGTGTTTTAAGTTGCAAATTGATCTTGCAGAGAAACGAGAACACTGAGCTCAAGAAAGGCATGCAAAATAAAGACCTTGAAATCAAGGCTAAAGAAGCGGAGATCCATAATTTAAAGAAGACAAATGTGTAAGTGCCATTCTCATTTAATATTTTTTTCATGCTATCGGCACATCATGGTGCTGATGCAACACATGTTTTCTATGCGAAGAATCAAAATATAACTAGCTGGCCTTTGAACCAGCTTGGATTGTAGGGAGTGGCCTTTTAGACAGTAGTTGGTTCTCATATCTTTCTGCACTGCATTTGCGTGCATGCGTGGCATACTACTAACATTAGTTTTTTTTTGTTTCAGGGGCTGTTCTGCCAAAGATATTTGCAGTGCAAGGATGGAAATTGACCAGTCTGCAGATGACGCTTTGCAAGCTGGGGGTTCTTGTTGGACATCCACAAGGAGAGCAGAGAAGTTGAATGGAAAAAATAAGGAACTCTGTTCCTCCCGAGATGGTTTGTATCTCAATGAACATATCCAATTGATGCATCTGACTTCTTGGAACTGAAACTCCAAAGAACTATCAATAGCACTAAGAAGCTGAGAGTTTTTTCTTATCTCCTGACTTCTAATATTATAAATGATTGATTTCTTAATGAACAGGAACAAGTACATCAGGAGCATATTTGGAGGAAAATGCACACCTTGAATTAAAAAGCAACAAATGCACGGACATTAAGGCTAAAGGAGTCCAAACAGATCTTCCACTGAACAATGAACATCTTGAGCACAAGAAAGTACCAATAAATAACATCTCTAGCAGCCTATGTGCAATCTGGGGTAGGCCAGCTAACAGTATGTTGGGGAGGAGCCTGATCTCGAAGATCCTTGCTTCTTGCTCAGAAGAAATGTTGACACTTCTCCAATCTACGAGATTGCCAGAGAAGTGTGAAAACTCTTCTGAAGAGAGCTCCTCAATGAAAAATGCTATATCTGAAGTATATGATATTATCATCAAGGTGATGGTCATGTTTTTTTAACAGGATGGTCATGTAAAAAAGCACCTATTCTCTTCACTATTGCAGTTTGCACTATATGTGCATTTTTCTAGAGTGAAATGCCACTTTACTTTTAACTTTATTTTTAATGCCAAAACCTGTCATACAACTGCTCTGTGATAATGATAAGAGTGGCACAAGATTTGCTGTCACCAGAATAGTGCTGCATTTGAATAGGGAGTACTGCCTCCAGCCATTTGTATTTGCAGTAGCTTAGTGTTAGAGATGTGTATTTTATCTATATTAGCTCTATAGTATCCTTGTTGTATAAGGGGTTTACACAACATCTTTATATGTATATTAATGATATTAGCATGTTCTTCTAAATTCTAATTAAGTTAGTCCCTCCCTAAAAAAAGAAAGCGTATTTCTGTAATGTTCTTGTTCTCAAGCGTAGGGTTTATTTTGGTCCAATGCAACATAAGTATGCTGTCCCCTCTATACCCAATACAGCTGCAGCTTTACTTTTTGTCACTCCATACGTGCACTGAATATAGCACATCCTATATTCATTTGAAGTAACATCTCATATGTCCATTTTTTCTGTTTTGCTCCTTGCAGATAAATAGTGATGCAGTACCTATACAAACTCTTCTTGGAGCATTGCTAAATCTGTGTGTTGTTGGTAATGTGAGAACCGATTACCTCACTTTATTTACATAGCAAGGTTGCTTATTTAGTCATTTCTCATGACCATCCATTGTGCTTCTCCACTGGCATACGAAAAAAAGGTCTAGCACTCCATACAACCTAATACTGAGGTTGATTTCTAACATAGTTGGTTACACCGAATGTGGTTCTCTGTTGTATTTGTAGTCACTTTGGGAAGGAAAAAATGATACTCCCTCCGACCCATATTAATTGACTTGGATTTGTCAAAATTTGAATGAACCTATATACTAAATAATGTCTAGATTCATCCAAATCTAGACAAATGTGAGTCAATTAATATGGGCCGGAGGGAGTAGATTTTAAGTACCCCCTCTGTCCCAAATTAACTGACACAGCTTTCTCTACATATGGATGTATCTACAGATTCTACACACTAAAACATACATCAGTATCTAGGCAAAGCTGAGTCAGTTAATTTGGGACGGAGGGAGTATTTGTGGATGGGCACTGAGTTTACCTTTGACTGGTTTCCATATTAAAAATGTTTTGACATAAAAAACCTAGCAGGCCCAGAACTAGTAGGAATTAACAAGAACCATTGCAATAGTTGTTTTCCAAGCCAAGTTCTGAGCACAGCGTTCCTCTTACTGCTAGGTGGCTGTTTATTTTGAAGAATAAAAGTTTGACCAGTTGACACTATGTAGACTCTGGAAAATGCATGTTTTAATAGCTAAAGTTTGCTCATGCAACTATGCAGCTGTAGGTTGAGTCTGTTAGGATTGATATACAGTTGCTACTGAGTTGAAGTATTGTTAATTAAAGATTCATAATTTTGATTTTTCTCTAGTGCATACTGCATAGTTGTTAAGCCATCTTGGCTTTTCCTGTGGATGTTGAAGTGAGACAGTTTTAACTGGCCAGCTGGTTTATGCATGTATTTTACCTGCTCCTTACCTTTTCAGGTCGTTGTTGTTGGTAGGGCCCTGCGGATATTGTATAGCATCTTGCAGAACTTGCTAACCCATGGAATCAAGTCTAACCAAAGGTATGCTTTACTTCATTGAATATATTTCTAGTCTCCGGGATAGCTGCTATGTGGTTAGCAATTTGTCTGACATCTTTAGAAGGGTAAAAAAATCAACAACTAAATATTAGAATACGGTGCAAAGAAAAATATACCACTTTTTCATTACTACTGGCATTGGATATCTCCCCAACATGTAGAAATTTTGAAAAAAATCTCCCCAACATACAGTATGTTGTGAGGTGGTGTTTAATTAAACATGTAAAAATTCAAGAACACACTCGAGCACATTTGGGAGCTATGAAAAAGAAACAGAAATGAATATTAGTAGCCAATAGTAAAGCAATATGCATGCTGAATTTTTTTCTAGCTTCCAAATGCAATTCAGTATGAACTTGAAATTTTACAGGTTTATATAGCATCACCTCACCTACATATGAAAATATATAGAGATTTTTCTAAACTTCTACGCATGATTTCGACAGTTCTTTCAGTGGTTGTTTCCAACAGATACGTTTGCTCTTTATAGATGCTACTAATGGCAGTTTCTAACACTAGGCAGTAGTACTAACAAGTGTAGTTTGTATAATTGCTCGTTGGTTGTTGGTAATTTGTTAGTTTCTTTTACTTTATAATCATTGGCACTCATGCTTATGAACTTTAATACGATTTTTCTCAGTGTAAATTCAGGAATAATGTTATCATTGACATGTATGCTAACAATAACACGGAAATGGAGAGTAACAATACGTTGCTGAATGCACCTGGTGTGGAGAATCTAGTAAGAAGTGAAGATGGACTTCACATTGGAAATATGTTTCTTCCTTCTACATTCTGGCCTTCATTCTTCACCGCTGTGCTACAAATTGCGCTAAAGTATTCAGAAGAGAGTATCCGTGTTGATGCACTATCCATAATTATTCTCATTGTCAGGACAAGTGATCCTAAAGTGGAGCGTGAAAAGTAAGCAAGCATGAGCAGTATCTATTCTTAAATCAGTCGAAATTTTATATGCCACTAATGCGCAGTGATATTCTGTGCTACTTCCAGATTTGGATTTGCGTCTGTAATGGAAAGCTTGCATCCATTGTTGCAGAAAGAAAATGGATTGCTCGTCAAGAAACATTCTGTGCATCTACTTTTTTTGCTTTTGAACTGTAAGTTCTCGTGCTCAGATATTCTGTTTCTCATATTAGCTTTAGAACCTAAGATGTTGCATAGCAAGCGCTATTTTTGCCAGTTGAACGCTCCACTGTGTCTTCTGTTGTGTAGCTAGTTACTCTATTTGACACCATTTTCATGGAATCCACGGTGTTTTGGCTCTTGGGTGCATATGCTCGCTTAATTTGAAATATATCTTAGAATTGTTTTTAAATGTCAAAAAATTCCAAAATAAATAGCTGTACATACATCTTCACAATCTAGGTGAACACAGCTCAAAAGAGCCTTACATCGAGACATGTTTTTGTCTTTTTTACACAACCCACAAAAGAAACTGTTTTTTCACGAAACTTTATGTGAGCACATGGAATGTTGAGATGCGCGCGCGAATACTTTTTTATTTTTTTAACAATTTGAAATATGAGATTTTGATAAAGAGAGCATATGCACCCTAGTTCAAATGTGAATTTCCGAGTTATAGTTAGCAAGTTCTAATGAATTGACCATGTGATAAATTCTTTGAGTTAACTTGCTATTTTCATGAGAAGTAAAATTTACAAGTCGAAGTTGGAAGTTATATTCTTCTTGCAAATGATCCTGTGTGAATGTGTTGCTAAATTTCTCCCTACGTTCATTTCATATGGCGCTGCAGGGTGAATGGAAACAAAATACTTTTCCTTCCTCTTGAAGAGTTATTTCCGTTAAATGTACACACGATCTCCATCTCTCCTTTTTGTTTTTCTGGTCTGGTGGTATCGAACAGCTATATCTTGATGGTAAAAACCTAAAGCTGAGGATTTCAGTTCACATACTGACAAACAATTGCCCAGAGATGACAATGTTGATATGGTGCTCACACGCCTTTCATTATTCTGTTGGCTCTGTAGCTCTGTTAAAAAAACTACGTGCTGGAAGAAGAATTGTTATTTTAGCCATGTCCGTTCCTCTTGGAACACTTGATGTACTGGGACAAACAATCTCGGTGGTTTTTCGTTCTTAAGATATCTTTAACAGGATGCTGATATTTTTCTTTGTTATTTTGCTTTCCCTGTGCCAGTAACTGCAACCTAATTTCTGTTGCTGCCTTAATGGTAGGTCCTGTGATGTTGAAGCTTCTGTGCAATGGAGGTACAGATGGCTCTGAAATGATGGAGGTTGGATCTGAAAATGATAGACCACAACAAGCTATAAGCTCAGTTCTTAAGGACTTGTCTGAATGTTTGACTTGTGAGGCAGCAACTTCTCTGGTATGTTCCTTGGTTCTTTAGTGATTCAGTCAGGACTCTGCATAAACATATTTAGCTCCAACATTTTGTTTGTAGCATTTATAGTTTGAAATCTTTAACCTCATTAAGATTCTAGCCTGCATGGATTGAACGGAGTAATGGGTTCTTGCCCCTGCCATCCTCAAAAAAAAAAAGATGCATGAGCTACCTTCAAAATTTTAAGCTCAATTGCAACAATCGAAGTTCCTCATAACTAAGTGTTGCATTTATTTCGAAAGTTCAACACAACAACTAAAGCAAAACTGATATTTTTCAGGAGCTCAAGCTTTGTCGGCTAGTTGTCAATCTATTAGCGTACATAGCTTCTAGTGGCAAATTGGGATATCAAGTGCTTCTAGATTCAGTGACTGCCAATGGTGCCAGTTTTTTGGAGTTGATCATGGAAGTCCTTGCTTCACAGATGGAACACGAAGTTGATTTTTCAGCTGAGGTACATGAGCTATTGAAAGAAAGGTAATCTTAAAACTTCTCCATCCTAAACTGTGCATTTTTCTCAGTTTGTCACATCTTTGCATGAATATTCTGTGTGCGCTGTTCATTGGCAACTTTTTATTTACCGTATTTGTACATTCAATTTTTGAAATATTCTCAAAATAATTGCACGATTAAGAGGTCACGAGGCTAGCGTACTTGCACAATTAAATGATAGGTCAAGTCCGAGGGATTGTTACAAAATTGTCCGTCATATATCGTATATTACAACTGTGGATGTGTTTGCGTTGTTGAATTAGTGCTGATAAATATCAGAGTATCTGTGGGCTGTACTATTCCTATTTCATGCAAAATGTACGTTTTCTGTAGGTATTTACTGATGAGAGAAGCTCTGATCCTTCTGAACCGATTAGCTTCACACGCCATGTTTTCAAAGCCAACTCTGGAAGTGCTGGTAGGCAGTAAGCAGTGCGCAAGCCTGACAATCGATACCGCGAACCGTCTGCCCCAGAGGAGCAAATACCCCTTGAGGCACCTGGGCGAGATAAATCCCCAGATGGCGAACGACCTCGCAGAACTGGCCCAAAAGTTCCGTTCGCGAGTGTACGGTTTCCTGGAGGAGCAACAGCATTCAAAAGCCGACCATTCCAACCCAAGTGCTCCGGGCAAGAGTTCGCACCTGCCTCCAAGAGTTCCAAGATAGCTGGGGTATCTGAGGCCTATATCTCTCTCTCTCTACCTTACTGTTTTTTTTTCTCCTTTTGCGCTAACCGTAGCAGGATCTTTCTGGCTAGGGCGAGTAGATAGCTTTTGGATGGTGGTGTACATAGGGGCGTGATTTCTCGCCATTTTGGGGCAATGTAAGTCTGAAAACGCAAGGGAAATGTATTGTCGGAATTGTATTTGAGAAATTTGCATATGGCAATAGCAAGAGCAGCTTGATCATCTTTCCTTGTGTATTCAATTGATTATTTTGGTGGAGTTTATTTTCTGTACCGAATATCAAACTGATAATGTAAGGACTCTTAAGTTTTTGCCGCGTGGCCAAACCGCAATTCTTTAAATAACAAGGATTTTTTATGAAAGAAAAATTATACTATCTCAATCCCAAGGCTTAAGGCATATAACTTTTTTAAAAGTTAAACTACCTAAAGTTTGACTAAGTTTTTAGAAAAAATATTAATATTTATAATACATAATCCATACCCTTTCGTATAACATGAACCATATTTTCACGTGGTATTTATATAATATAATAGTTTTTTCTAAAGGGGGTCAAACTTTATGACTTAACTTTTAAAAAAATTATATGTCTTAAGAAATTGAGATTGAGGGAATACTATGCTACTCTCTCCGGTCAGAATTGAAAATATAATACTCCCTTCGTCCAAGAATAGATGTTTTAAGTTTTTAAAATTTTAGAAGAATCTATATACTAAATAGTGTCTAGATTTACCTAAATTTTGACAAATTTGAGACATCTATTTTAGGACGAAGGAAGTACATGAATTTAGACGCGTTTCCGTGCCTAGGTTCACTCGTTCCGAAGTATCGGCAGAATCCGAGACGGACTCTTGGCCTTTTCTCTACGAGTCCGGCAAGATATATGATCGAAGTTAGACTAAGAGCATCTCCACTCGATTATTCAGCACGCTGATTTGGACGCTGAAAATAGCTCCGTATGCCAAAATTTCGCGTAGTCGCGTATTCAAGAATTTGTTGTTCGGATTTGGACCAACTTTGGTCTGGACTATCCGGGCCATACCTAGGATCCTGGATACGTCTTGAAAACGCCGGACGAAGCGAATTCGGCGAGTGAACCCGTCTAGTCAGTATATATTCGCCCAAAGTTCGCCCATATTCGCCTAAAGTTCGCCTAAAGTTCGTCCATATTCGCCCAAAGTTCGTTCATATTCACCCAAAGTTCGTCCATATTCGCCCAAAGTTCGTTCATATCGCCATATTCGCCCAAAGTTAGTCCATATAGACCATATTCGGCCAAAGTTTGCCCATATTCGCCCAAAGTTCGTTCATATCGCCATATTCGCCCAAAGTTCGCCCATATAGACCATATTCGCCCAAAGTTCGTCCAAAATTCGGACATATTCGCCCAAAGTTCGTCCATATCGTCCATATTCGTCCAAATTTCGCCCAATTTTCACCCAAAGTTTGTCCATATCGCCCATATTCGCCCAAAGTTCGTTCATATCGCCATATTCGCCCACAGTTCGTCCAAAATTCGTCCAAAATTCGCCCAAAGTCCGTCCATATCGCCCATATTCGCCCAAAGTTTGTTCATATTGTCATATTCGCCCAAGGTTCGTCCATATAGACCATATTCGTCCAAAGTTCGCCCAAAATTCGGCCATATTCACCCAAAGTTCGTCTATATCGCTCATATTCGTCCAAATTTCGCCCAAAGTTTGTCCATATCACCCATATTCGCCCAAAGTTCGTTCATATCGCCATATTCGCCCAAAGTACGTCCATATAGACCATATTCGCCCAAAGTTCGCCCATATCGCCCATATTCGCCCAAAGTTCGTTCATATCGTCATATTCGCCCAAGGTTCGTCCTCATAGACCATATTCGTCCAAAGTTCGCCCAAATTCGGCCATATTCACCCAAAGTTCGTCCGTATCGCCCATATTCGCCCAAAGTTCGTTCATATCGTCATATTCGCCCAAGGTTCGTCCTCATAGACCATATTCGTCCAAAGTTCGCCCAAATTCGGCCATATTCACCCAAAGTTCGTCCGTATCGCTCATATTCGTCCAAATTTCACCCAAAGTTCTCTCAAATTTCGCCCAAAGTTCGTCCATATCGCCCATGTTCGCCTAAAGTTCGTTCATATCGTCATATTCGCCCAAAGTACATCCATATAGACATATTCGCCCAAAGTTCGCCCATAATTCGGCCATATTCGTCCAAAGTTCGTCCGTATCGCCCATATTCGTCCAAATTTCGCCCAAAGTTCTGTTGGAATTATGCCCTAGAGGCAATAATAAAGATGTTATTATTATAATTCTTGTTCATGATAAAGTTTATATTCCATGCTAGAATTGTATTAAGCGGAAACTTTAATACTTGTGTGGTTTGTGAACAACACCGTGTCCCTAGTACGCCTCTATGGACTAGCTCATTGATCAATGATGGTTAAGGTTTCCTAACCATAGACATGAGTTGTCAATTGATAATGAGATCATATCATTGGAGAATGATATGATGGATGCACCAAACTAAGCGAAGCAATTAGATCGTATCATCGTGTTCATCTTTGCGAAGCTTTTCCTATGTCAAATATTGTATTCCTTAGACCATGAGATAATACAACTCCACGGTATCGGAAGAAAGCTTTGAGGTCATCAAACGTCATCCTATGAGAGGGTGATCATAAAGTTGTCTCTCGATTGATCGGAAAGTATCATTGGGTTGTATGTATCGAGATGGGATTTGTCCTCCCAAGTCGGAGAGATATACTGGCCCACTCGAATCGATATCAACACCGCTTGCAAGAATGTGGTTAAGGAGTTAATCACAAAGTGATATCGGATTACGGAACGAGTAAAGTACTTCTTTGTGAACGAGATTGAACTAGGTATGACTGCATGCACGATCGAATCTGCAAGTAAAATATCGCGAGACAAGGGAATATATATATGGGATTGATTGAATCGGCATCGTGGTTCATCCGATATGATCATCGATGAATGTGGGAGTCAATATGGGTGCCTGACCACCATTGTTGATTATTGATAGAAGATCATGTCCGCATATTCTCGAACCCAGAGTCACACACTTAACGTGTCTCGACGATAGGATAGATTGGATAATTGGTTTATGAGTTTTTGTTGAGTCTCGGATGGGATCCGGACATCACGAGAGGTTCGGACTGGTCCGAGAATGAGATTCATATAAGGCGGTGCAGTTTTAGAGTTGAATTGTTAAGTTAATCGGTATTGTACCGGAAGCTTCTAGAACCTTCCGGAAGGGGACCAACGTGGCCCCACCTTCCGGGAGGGGGCATGGGCCTATGAGGGAGTGTCCTGGCCGCATTGGGCCAAGGGTACAAGGCCCCATAGGGCCCAGCCGATCCTATAGGGTTTAAAATCGTTTAAACTAGAGATAGGGTTTCTAGAAGGGGGGAGTCCTCACCCCCCACTCCTCCCTCCCTTGGCCGCCGGCCCAAGGCTTGGAGGAGGGGCAAGGGCGGGCCGCCCCCCTCTATATAAAGAGGGCTGGGGCGCCCCCTTCCCCCACACCTTGCCTCCAACCCTAGTTGCCCTGCTGCCCTTCCTCTCTCCCTCCCGACTGTTTGTAGGCGAAGCCCTACTGCAGAAATTCTCCACCATATACACCACGCCGTCGTGTTGTAGATCCAATCTATCTCTCCACCATACTTGCTGGTCCGAGGAAGGAGGAGACGTCGAGGTGCTGCACTTGTGCATCTCACGGAGGCACCGCCACTTGTGGTGCTAGATCGGATCGGATCGCGAGGAGGAGAAGCGAGTACGACTACATCACCCACGTTAAACGAGCGTTCATTGTCTTGAATCTTCAAGGGTATGAAGTTCTAATCCAATCTCTCTCGTTGATTGCATCTCCTAGATTAGATCTTGGCTTTCCCTCTGTCGCATCCGTAGAAAATTTTGATTTACTATGCCGTGAAACCCTTGATGGTATCGAGCTAGATCTATGCGTAGATGTGTTTCACGAGTAGAGCATAACATGGTTGTTGCGAGCGTTGATGTTTTGTTGCAAGCCTCTTGTTTGTGTTCTTCTTATGGCGGGATAGTGAGATTGAAGCGGTCCAGGCCAACCTTACGCGATGTCGTTCGCGAGACCGGCTCCGTGCTTGACGTGTGGCTTGTACCACACATGCGGTGGTGGATGCCGGTTTCTCTCACTATAGTTGTCATGGGATTAACACGGAGTTTGGCAACCATAATATCACCGTTGTGGCTTTCCGTAGGTAAGAATCGTTCTTAGCATCTACTCCCATAAGCCACGTAAAACATGCAACAACAAAGTAGAGGCGTCTAACTTGTTTTTGCAGGAGTGTTCTGTGATATGGTATGGCCCAAGATGTGATGTGTATATTGTATGTGATGATCATGTTTTGTAATGTTTCACGACTTGCATGTCGATGAGTACACAACCGAGAAGCCATATGGTTGTCTTTATAATTGTGTATGACCTGCAGTCAACTTCTTATATGCCATGTAATAGCTTTACTTTATCGCTAAGTAGTTAGCAATAGTTGTAGTTGCTATTCGTGGTGGAGGCAATCATGGTGGAGTGATGGAGATCATGCTTAGGAATGCACAAGATGGAGATCATTCTTGAAGATTGGCTATACCATGTCACATAAAGTTATATGCATGTGATGTTTATCCTTTTATGTATCTTATTATGCTTAGATCGCGACGGTAGCATTATAAGATGATTCCTCAATTAAATATCAAGATAAAAACTGTGTTCTCCCCAAGTATGCACCGTTACAAAAGTTCGTCGTGTCCAAGCATCACATGATGATCGGGTGCTATAGACTCTACGCTCACATACAACGTGCAAGCCGATTTGCACCGCTGAAATACTTGGGTCTAGCTTGACAAGCCTAGCATGTACAGACATGGCCTCGGAACACAAGAACCGAAAGGTTAAGCATGAGTCATATGAATGATATGATCGACACTTGGTGTCCACCATTGAAACCACATCTCTTATCGTGATGATCGGATTAGGTGTGGTGAATTTGGATCGTGTTCACTAAACAACTTGAGGGATGTTGAATTTAGTGGGAGTTCATCTAGTAATTTGATTAAGTTGAACTATTTATCATGAACATAGTCTAAATTGTACTTGCAAATACTGTAGATCACATGGCCAAGTCCAACTTCAACTTCAACGTTTTTGCTGAGAAGGAAAAGCTTAGAAACAATGGGTCTAACTTCAACAATTGGTTCCGCAATCTAAGAATCATTACTCTGGCGGACAAAGGACTATGTCCTTGGGAAGCGTTAGGTGACCCTAACGCAATCAAGCGGTGATGAGAAGGCTGTCTATCGATCGGCGCAAAGATGATTATGGTGTGATTAAGAGCACCATGTTGTTTGCTATGGAACCGAACTTCAAAATCGTTTTGAAGAGTATCCGGGCCCTTTGAGATTCTCGAGCTGAAAACCATGTTTGAGACTCGGGCCGTTCGAGAGATATGAGATCTCGAAAAGTTCTTTAAGCGCAAAATGGAGGAAGGAGTTCCGTTAGTGAGCACGCCATAAAGATGACGGGCTACACTCAGCGCCTGAGCAAGCTGGAATGCACGATTCTAGAGGAGCTCAAGATTGTGGGTTCTGCAATCACTCCTCCCAGCTACAAAAGTTTTGTAGTGACTCATAATCGATTGGTTCCGATCGATCACGAGCTCTTACAAAGTGAAGGCTGGAGGTGGACATCAAGAAGGATAATCATGTGTTGATGGTCAACAAGCCCTCCTTTAAGAAAGGTAAGGGAGCAAAGAAGCCCTTCAAGAAGGGCGACAGCTTGAATGCTCCTTGAGAAGCTCAAGTCGGTCCTAAGCGGACATCTTGAGTGCTTCTATTGCAAGGACAAGGGTCCTTTGGAAGCATACTGTCCAAGTACTTAGCGGACAAAAGGTGGCACCATCAAAGGTATATTTGATATACATGTTATTGATGTTTTCCTTACTAGCCCTCGTTGTAGTGCACGGGTATTTGATACCGGTTGTTTCTAATATTTGTAACTCGAAGCAGGAGCTCTGAGAATAGAAGGCTTGCGAGGGATGAGGTGACGATGCGCGTTGGCAACGGATCAAGAGTTGATGTGATGGCCGTCGGCACACTCTCCTTAGTTTTACCTTCGGGATTAGTTTTAAACCTTAATAAATGTTATTATTGTTGGAGATATGCCCTAGAGGCAATAATAAATGTAGTTATTATTATATCTTTGTGTTTATGATAAATGTTTACATTCATGCTATAATATTATTAACAAGGAAACCATTAATACTTGTGTGATTTGTAAACTTAATTTGAAGTCCCTAGTATAGCCTCTATACTTCACTAGCTTGTTGGTTGATTAATGATTGTGGTTTCCCTATCATGAACATTGAGATGTTATCAACAACAAGATCATATCGTTAGGAGAATGATATGGTGGACATACTCCTATAGATAAGCGTAGCATAAAGATCAAGTCATTTCAATAGTTCAATTGCTATATGCTTTCTGATACATAGTAACCTAATTCCTTCGACCATGAGATCATGCATATCACCTTTACGGATGGATGCTTTGATGACATCAAACACCACACCGTAATGGGTGGCTATAAAGGTGGCATTAAGTGTTCGGAAAGTATTGGTTGAAACACATGGATCAAGAGTGGGATTTGTCCATCCACATGACGGATAGATATACTCTGGGCCCTCTCGGTGGAATGTCATCCAATTGGCTTGCAAGCATGTGACTTGGTCACAGGGGATCACATATCACGGGAACGATAAAGAGTACTTATCGGTAACGAGGTTGAACTAGGTATGCGAGATACCGACGATCATAACCTCGGATAAGTAAACTATCGTGAGACAAAGGGAAATTGGTACCGTATGTAAGTGGTTCATTCGATCGCAAAGTAATCGTAGAAATATGTAGAGCCATATGAATTTCCAGATTCCTCTATTGGTTATTGTTCGGAGAAGTGTCTCGATCATGTCCGCATAATTCACGAACCGTAGGGAGACACATAAGGATTGACGTTGTTTGAGTAGTTATGGTATTATGAGAAAGAGACCGAATGTTGTTGAGTCTCGGATGGGATCCGGGATATCACGAGGTGATCCGGAATGGTCGGAGAATAAGATTCATATAAGGAAAGTCCCGTTTGAGTTCGGGAATGATTAGTGTTTTCATCGGGAATGTTCTAGAAGGTTCGGATTGTCCGGCACTCGGGGAGGGTACATGAATGTGTCATTACATATTGGAATGATTGCATCATGTACTAAGTGTTCTTGCTGTTCCAAAAACATTAAAGTCAAATTGCGTTTGAAAGTCAAACGGCTAAACAGAAACTGGGAAACAGAAAGCGTGGGAAACAAGCAAGAGGAGTTGGAACCAACCCGGAGGAGGAGTTGGACTCCTCCGGGCGCCCAGCCCTAGGCGAGTTGGGAGGGACTCCTCCCTCCCTGGCGCCAAGGCCCTCCACCTATATAAGGAGGCAGGGCTCCTCCTAGACACACAACTTTCTACCTCTAAATCTCGGTTTAGAGCCGTTTTGGTTTAGAGCTTCTAATTGCTTTGTGACGGTTTAGAGCCTTCTAATTGGTTTAGAGCCTTCTAATTGGTGTGTCTAATTACTAGACCACTAATAGCCTCTCTCATAAGCTCCACCATACTCTCACCGGCTTAAGGCGAAGCCCTGCGGGATTTGCCCTCTACTTCCGGTGCCACTCCGTTGTCTTTGCGGAATCGAGGAGAGTGCTACAACCTCCGCTGCCTTTGGAACAAGGAGAGGAAGGTCTTCGTCGAAACCGAACGATGTGACCGATTGCGGGGCGCTGCCGAACGTGGCGGAAGGATCGTCTACACGATCTTGAGATCGGAAGAGTACGACTACATCACCCGAGAATCGCTCTCGTTAAACGCTTTGGAATCTTCGAGGGTAAGTTATACCATCGACTCGTTGCTACAATCTAGTAGATAGATCTTGGCTTGTTTGTTTGTATGCGATAGAAAATTTTTGTTTTCCATGCTACGAATCCCAACAATTATGTGCCTGCGTTGAGCATGAACATTATTTCTGGATCGTGTTTATTGCAAGACGGTTATTCATTTAAATCGGAGAATAATGGTTGTTCTATTTATATGAGTAACATCTTTTATGGTCATGCACCTCTTGTGAATGGTTTATTTCTTCTAAATCTCGAAAGGGATGAAACACACATCCATAACATTGAGGCTAAGAGATGCAAAGTAGATAGTGATAATACTACTTATTTGTGGCAATCGCTGTCTAGGTCATATTGGTGTAAAGCGCATGAAGCTCCATTCTGATGGACTTTGGAGTCTCTTGATTTTGAATCATTTGACACATGCGAACCATGCCTCATGGGCAAGATGATCAAAACCCCGCTTCTCCAGATGATGGAGCGAGCAACGGACTTGTTGGAAATCATACATACCGATGTATGGACCGATGAGTGTTTCGACGCGGTGGATATCGCTATTTCCTCACTTTACCGATGACTTAAGTAGATATGGGTATATCTATTTAATGAAACATAAATCTGAAACATTTGAAAAGTTCAAGGAATTTCGTAATGAAGTGGAGAACCATCGTAATGTAAAGATTAAGTTTCTACGATCCGATCGTGGAGGTGAATATTTGAGTTATGATTTTCTCACGCATCTTAAAGCAAGTGGAATCGTTTCACAACTCACGCCACCCGAACACCACAACAATGGTGTGTCCGAACGCCGAATCGAACCCTATTAGATATGGTCCAATCAATGATGTCTCTACTTGATTTGCCGTTATCATTTTGGGGTTATGCATTAGAAACCGCTGCATTCACTTTAAATAGGGCTCCATCTAAATCCGTTGAGACGACACCGTATGAACTGTGGTTTGGTGCTAAACCTAAGTTGTCGCTTTCTTAAAGTTTGGGGATGCGAAGCTTACGCCAAGAAGTTGATTGGACAAGCTCGAACCCAAAGCGAGAAATGCGTCTTCATAGGATACCCTAAGGAAACTATTGGGTATACCTTCTATCACGTAACCAAGGCAAAGTGTTTGTCGCAAAGAACGGTTCCTTTCTTGAGAAGGAGTTTCTCTCGAAAGAAGTGAGTGGGAGGAAAGTAGAGCTTGACGAGGTTATTGAACCTTCTCTTGAATTGGAGAGTAGCGCAGCACCTGAAATTGTTCCAGTGCCGCCTGCACCAACGATAGAGGAAGCTAATGACAAGGATCATGAAGCTTCGGACGATGCTACTACTGAACGTCGCAGGTCGACAAGGTCGCGTGCCCCTCCTGAGTGGTACGGCAACCCTGTCTTGACTGTCTTGCTAGTAGAAGACAGTGAACCTACGAACTATGAGGAAGCGATGATGAGCCTGGACTCGAGAAATGGCTGGAAGCCATGAACCGAATTGGGATCCATGAGCGAAAACCAAGTATGGACTTTGGTGGACCCTCCTAGCGACCGAAGGCCGTTGAGTGCAAATGGATATTCAAGAAGAAAACGGACGCGATGGTAATGTTACCGTTTATAAAGCACTTGTCGCAAAGGTTTTCGACAAGTTCAAGGTGTTGACTACGATGAGACTTTCTCTCCCGTAGCGATGTTTAAGTCCATTCGGATTTTATTAGCAATTGCTGCGTTTCATGATTATGAAATATGGCAGATGGATGTCAAGACTGCGTTCCTCAATGGCAACATTGATGAAGAGTTGTATATGATGCAACCCGAAGGTTTCGTCGATCCTAAGGATGCTGATAAAGTATGCAAACTTCAGCGTTTCATTTATGGACTGAAGCAAGCATCTTGGAGTTGGAACCTTCGTTTTGATCAAGTGATCAAGAGCTTTGGATTTGTTCCAAATTGCTACGAAGCTTGCATCTACAAGAAAGTGAGTGGGAGCTCGGTGACTTTTCTGTTACTATATGTGGATGACATATTGATTATTGGAAATGACATCAACATGCTTAACGATGTGAACAGTTATTTGAACAAATGTTTTTCAATGAAAGACCTAGGTGAAGCTGCTTATATATTGGGCATCAAAATCTATAGAGATAGACAAAGACGCCTGATAGCTTTAAGCCAGAGTACATACCTAGACAAAGTTCTGAAAAGGTTCAGAATGGATAAGGCAAAGAAAGGTTCGGCCTATGTTGTCGGGTAAGATATTGAGCAAGGCTCGGTGTCCGACTACGGTAAATGATAGGGAAGCTATGAGCAAAGTGCCTTATGCCTCGCCATAGGTTCCATCATGTATGCCATGCGTGTACTAGACCGGATGTGTCCAATGCTCTTAGTTTGACGAGCGATATCAAAGTGATCTAGGAGTGGAACATCGACAACCGTGAAGAACATCCTAAAGTACCGAATAGGACTAAAGAAATGTTCTTAGTCTATGGGGTGATGAACATGTTTGTCGTAAAAGGTTACGCCGACGCTAGTTTTGACAATCGACAAGGATGATTCCAAATCTCGATGTGATACGTTTATATTTTGAATGGAGGAGTGGAGTCGGAGAAGTCGCAAGCAAAGCGTGATCGGGATCTACAAAGGAAGCGAATACATGGTCTGCCGCAGCGCCAAGTGAAGGAGTTTGGATCAAACTTCATCGAGCTTGGCGTGGTTCCAAGTGCATTGGACCCATGGAGATATTGTGTGACAACACGGCGCCATAGCACTTGCTAAGGAACCAAGATATCATCCAAAGACCAAGCATATCAACCACAAGTTTCATATAATCCGAGATTATATTGAAGATGGAGATCGAAGATTAGCAAAGTACATACAGATCCGAATGTCGCATCCATTGACTAAACCTCTTCCATGTGTAAACATGATCAGCACCTCGGTGCCATGGGTGTGAGATTGTTTCCAAATGTAAACTAGATTATTGACTCTAGTGCAAGTGGGAGATCTGTCTAATTATGCCCTAGAGGCAATAATAAAGATGTTATTATTATAATTCTTGTTCATGATAAAGTTTATATTCCATGCTAGAATTGTATTAGCGGAAACTTTAATACTTGTGTAGTTTGTGAACAACACCATGTCCCTAGTACGCCTATGGACTAGCTCATTGATCAATGATGGTTAAGGTTTCTAACCATAGACATGAGTTGTCAATTGATAATGAGATCATATCATTGGAGAATGATATGATGGATGCACCAAACTAAGCGAAGCAATTAGATCGATCATCGTGTTCATCTTTTGAAGCTTTTCCTATGTCAAATATTGTATTCCTTAGACCATGAGATAATACAACTCCACGGTATCGAAGAAAGCTTTGAGGTCATCAAACGTCATCCTATGAGAGGGTGATCATAAAGGTGTCTCTCGTGATCGGAAAGTATCATTGGGTTGTATGTATCGAGATGGGATTTGTCCTCCCAAGTCGGAGAGAGATATACTGGGCCCACTCGGTAATCGATATCAACACCGCTTGCAAGAATGTGGTTAAGGAGTTAATCACAAAGTGATATCGGATTACGAACGAGTAAAGTACTTGCCGTGAACGAGATTGAACTAGGTATGACACCGACGATCAAATCTCGCAAGTAAAATATCGCGAGACGAAGGGAATATATATATGGGATTGATTGAATCGGCATCGTGGTTCATCCGATATGATCATCGATAAATGTGTAGGAGTCAATATGGGTTTCCAGACCCTGCTGTTGATTATTGATAGAAGATCATGTCTGCATATTCTCGAACCCGCAGTGTCACACACTTAACGTGTCTTGACGCTAGGATAGATTGGATAATTGGTTTATGAGTTTTTGTTCAGAGTCTCGGATGGGATCCGGACATCACGAGGTTCCGGACTGGTCCGAGAATGAGATTCATATAAGGCAAAGGCAGTTTTTGGAGTTCGTAATTGTTCCGTTAATCGGTATTGTACGGAAGCTTCTAGAACCTTCCGGAAGGGGACCAACGTGGCCCCACCTTCCGGGAGGGGCATGGGCCTATGAGGGAGTGTCCTGTCACAGACAATGACAAGGGGACAAGGCCCATAGGGCCCAAATGATCCTATAGGGTTTAAAATCGCTTAAACTAGAGATAGGGTTTCTAGAAGGGAGTCTCACCCCCACTCTCCCTCCCTTGGCCGGCCCAAGGCTTGGAGGAGGGAAAGGGCTGGCCCTCTATATAAAGAGGGTGGGCGCCCTCCCCACACCTTGCCTCCAACCCTAGTTGCCCCGCCTTCCTCTGTCCCTCCCGATTGTAGAAGCGGCCCTGCCGCGTAAATTCTCCACCATATACACCACGCCGTGTTGTTGATCCAATCTATCTCTCCACCATACTTGCTGGTCCGAGGAAGGAGGAGACGCCGAGGTGCGCACGCAGTGCATCTCATGGAGGCACCGCCACTTGTGGTGCTAGATCGGATCGGATCGCGGAGGAGAAACGAGTACGACTACATCACCCACGCCCGACGTAACGCTCATTGCGAATCTTCAAGGGTATGAAAATCTAATCCAATATCTCTCGTTGATTGCATCTCCTAGATTAGATCTTGGCTTTCCCTCTGTTCGCATCCGTAGAAAATTTTGATTTACTATGCCGCGAAACCCTTCAAGTTCGTCCATATTCACCCAAAGTTCGTTCATATCGCCATATTTGCCCAAAGTTCATCCATATAGACCATATTCGCCCAAAATTCGGCCATATTCGCCCAAAGCTCGTCGGTACCATCCATATTCGCCCAAAGTTCGTCCAAAATTCGGCCATATTCGCCCAAAGTTCGTCCATATCGCCATATTTGTCCAAAACCACTTATATCACCCAAAGTTTGCCCAAAGTGTGCCAAAATTTGTTAAATTTTAGTCAAACGCGGGAACTCGTCTGAGAACGCGAGTGGGACTCGGCGTTTCCAGCCGAAAACGAGTTTCGTCCGGTTAAAATTTAGTCCAAATTTTGGTCTGGGTTCGCCAACGAGTGGAAATGCTCTAATATTCAGAAAACCTTTTTCAGTTCCATATCAGAAAGATGTATCAGTACACGTGGTTAATCCCTATGCGCCTTCTCAGTACAATCACTCTTTAATGTTGTCATGCACACAGTCAAAATTCAACCGTGGCTATCCGTCGCATGGGTCTATCTTTCGATTGGGTCAGGTGACACACACCATACATCTCTGTACGGCTGCCACGGCTACGTCCTGCACAACCCGTTCTTCAAACACCACCGTGCCGCTCACCGTGCTCGGCGACGTCATTGTCAACATCGGGACTTGCAGGATCTACAAGTTCCTCATGCGATCTACTACCGTCGATGACTTTGTTGCGGTTGTGACGAACAACAAGAACTACCCCCCCCCCCCCCTCATCGTGTTCCGGCAAGGGGTGGGCGGCGCATGGGTGTCGGAGCCACACACGTACGACTCCCTACATCTACATTATCGACGTCGCGTTTCTTGGAGACACACTCTATGCCATCACCGACGTTGAGGACCTCATCCCCCTCAACCTTGCATTGGATAGCGATGGCAAGCCCGTGGTCACCCTTGGCAAGAGTGTTGTGAGACACCCACATGGACCTGGTTATGATGATAATGATGCATAGAGCACTTCTGATGATGATTATTATTAGTAGTAGTAGTAGTAGTAAAGTTTTGGCAGAACGGGGGTCTCGTTAGAGACTCCGGGTACGTGTTATATCTGGCGAGAAGAGCCCTGCCGTGGCTTTACAAGAGATAGAGATCGATCCTTACAAGAGATAAGGAACAATCTCCTCCTTCCTATTTTAAACAGACAAAGCAATCTCTATCTATCTAGAAGAGTTGGAGTACTACTCCAACACGTTACATGTTATTGTTACAAGCCATATCACATGTAGTCTAACAGCCTCCCTTAATCACAACCTTCAGAAAGGTTGAGATTACGCTTAAACTCATTTAGATCTTTAACTACAAGAGTTTTTGTGAAACCATCTGCAATTTGATCTTTACTTGATATGAACCTAATGTCAAGCATTTTGTTTGCAACTCTCTTTCGAACAAAATGATAGTCTATCTCAATGTGTTTGGTTCTGGCAAGAATTTGCAGACAAATATGTAGCTCCTAGATTGTCACACCATAAACATGGCTCCACCTGTAGTTGAACACCAAGTTCACCAAGCAAAGCTTTAACCCATATTAGTTCAGCTGTGGCATTTGCTAGGGCTTTATATTCAGCTTCAGTGCTAGATCTTGAAACTGTAGCCTATTTTCTTGCACTCCACGAGATTAAATTTGGTCCAAGAAAAACAACAAAACCTCCTGTTGATCTTCTATCATCTAAGCAACCTTCCCAATCTGCATCTGAGAAGTCACTAAGCAAACAAGATGAAGACTGTTGAAATGTTAACCCAACATGTATTGTTTCCTGAACATATCTTAAAATCCTTTTTACAACTGTCCAATGAGCAGTTGTTGGAGCATGAAGATACTGACAAACTTTATTTACTGAGAAAGAAATGTCAGGTCTTGTAAGTGTTAAATATTGTAAAGCACCCACAATGCTCCTATATTGTATACTGTCATCAGGACCAAGAGGTGTTTCTTCGGTTAAGGACAATTTTTCAGTGGACGATAAAAGGTGTAGGAGAAATTTGTGCACTTTGTCATACCAACTTTAGCTAATAAATCAGAAGCATATTTTTTTTGAGTAAGGAGCAAACCATTCTGAGTTCTCTTTACCTCAATCCCCAAGAAGTAGTGCAAATCTTCCAAATCCTTGAGTGCAAAATCAGTATTGGAAGAGCACATGAACCAGTAACTATGATATCATCAACATAGATCAAAACAAATATCATAACTTGTGTTTTAGTATAAAGAAGTGAAGTATCTGCTTTAGACGTAGTAAAACCAAGTTGTTGCAACTTAGCACTAAGTCTTGAGTACCATGCTCTGGGAGCCTGTTTAAGACCATAAAAAGCTTTATCAAGTTTACAAACATAATGTGGAGTAGCGGAAGACTCAAAACCCGAAGATTGTTTCATATACACATCCTCTTCCAAACACCATACAAAAACGCGTTCTTGACATCTAGCTGCCGCAGACTCCAGCCTCTGGAGACAGCCACTGCTAGTACAAGTCTGATAGTCGCGGACGGGGTGACATCAGACAAAGGCCACCTTAGTACGCCACCACATGCCATCTATGCCACACGGTTGATGCTACAGCGACAACAACAACTCTTCACACACTACCCCTTAATCAGCAGTACTCTATCGACGTTCATGTATTCTCCTGAGGCCACGCACGGAGGAAACAGAGGCCAAGGACGTCCATGTTGCAGGTCATAGCAGCGAGCGAGAGAAAGCTCGGCGCGGACAGAGGCCAACGGCGGCGACTGGACGCATGCGAGGCCAGGAGGGGAACACCAGGTCGAGTACGCACGGGAGGGCGGCCTAGGCGGCCAGGAGGGGAACACCGGGTCGAGTACGCGCGGGAGGGCGGCCTGGGCGGCCAGGCGCAGACGGCGATGGAGAGGCCGGCGACGCACCGGGCAGCAGAGCTCGACGAGGACAACCTCCTCGCAGTCGGGCAAGGGCGTATGCAGTGACCACGGGCGAGGGACCCAGCGCCGAGAGGGGCTCGGGCGGTGGCGGCCAGACGACGGGGTGGAGGCGAGGCTCTCCGGCGACAGCAGCGGTGGCGGGTGCCTGCGGCCTGTTGCAGGCAGACGAGAGGCGAGGGAGGAGCAGGCCGGGCCAGGGAGGGGCTCGCGGGACAACGAGCGAAGGAGGAGGATCGAGCGGCAGGGATCGATGCGGGCTAGGGCGATGGTAGTTGGCGGCGGCGTCCCTGGGAACGCGAGGAAGATTGGTGGCGAGGAAAAATCAAGGGGGCGAGGCTTGCGTCGGGGTGGGACCCGCGTGGGAGTTGGTGGCCCAGGAGGTGGGGATCCGTGAGTGCTGAGCGGCAGGGAGTCATGCGCGCGCGTGTGTGTGTTGCTGGGTGTGTGTCGTGTCTGGTGTGCAGGTTGTGCGTGTGGTGTGTCTTGTGGCCGGCGACGCCCGGGTGTGTGTGTGCGGGGCTAGGAGGATTAGGGTTTCGCTGGGGTTGTAGGTAGCTGGCTGCTGGCCTTTTGGGCCTGGCGGCTGGCTGCCTCCCCCAAAACTCTTTTATTTTTATTTGTTTTAGTTTTAAAAGATTTTTGTAAATAGTTTTTAGACAATTAAAAGATTTGGAAAAGACTAGGGTTTTGATTTGAAATTAAAGGAGAAACTAATTAGAGAATAAAATAGGCTTTTGGTTAAAATATTTTAGGTCAAAAGTATGCATGATGTCATGATGATGCAAAATAGCACGCAATTTTATTTCAGAATATTTTCGGGGCATTACAGAAACTAGCGGGTAGAGACCACCATGGCATGGTCCCTTAAACAAAGTTCTCCTTGTGGCCCGATCCTTGATAAAAAAGAAATGTGGGTGAAATTTTAGAAATACATCATTATCAAGTATTAGCTTATGAACAGATAGAAGATTCTTAGATGCACTAGGAACATGCAGAATATTTTTGAGTTGTAAAGTACTTTGTGGGGTGCATAAAGTTAAATGACCAATATGGCTTATTTGCATACTGTTCCCATTTGCCGTGTGGACACGATCATGTCCATTGTACTTGTCTCCGATGTGACATGGTGGGTGGCGCCGGAGTCAGGGTACCAGTTGGTGTCGACGCCATAGGATGCCGCATGGGCACCCTTCTCTTCGCCATCATCATCAGAATCATGGCGATCTTGATAGCGCCACCAGCACTCATTGGCGGGATGACCGTGGATCTTGCAGATTTGGCACGTGACATCGACAAAGGGAGTAGGGGCGCGGCCACCACGGCGCCCTCCATCGTCATGACGGCGCCCCCATCACGGAGACCACTGTCATCACGAAGGTGGTTATCATCGTCACGACGGCCATCGCGTCCATCATCACGCCGTCCGTCTCGGCGTCCTCCATCTCGAGCACCATCATCACGGCGACGCCCTCCACCACGATCACCGCGATAGCCGCGGTCAGGAGACCTGACACGGTCTCCACGAGGGCGAGAGTCACGGTAGGCGTCACGTGCCGGTCTTGTAGCGAGGTTGGCGGAGGAGGTGAAGCTGTTGTCCTGTCCGGGTTCCCCTAGCATAACTTGCCGAAGATCATGAGCACAAAGTTGACTATAGAGATCATCAAGGGTAGTACCGGGATTTGCATTGACGGAGGACACGAGGTCGTTGTAGCTGGCGTCGAGACCGTTGAGGATGTACCCAACCATCTCATCTTCTTAAACTGGTTTGCCCGCAGCGGCGAGCTCAGATCCGAAGCTTTTCATCTTGGCAAAGAATTCTGCTGCAGACAGATCTTGCTTCTTGGTGTTGTTCAGCGACCCATGCAGGTGATTGATCTTTGTGCGGGAGTGGGTGGAGAACATGCCGGTGAGTCGAGTCCACACCGTGTGGGAGGTGTCAAGCCCAACGACATGGGTTATGATTTCCGGCGACAGGGAGTTCACCAGGAACCCAAGCACCGTTTGATCCCGAGACAACCATGTCGTGTAGGCAGGATTGGGGATTATTGTCTTCTTCTTGTCGGCGTCTTCAACCTCCAGAGTCTTCACCGGTGCGGCGTCGGTACCATCAAGTAGTTCGAGGACCTGAGCGCCATGAAGGGTGGCAAGACCAGGGTCTTCCAGAAGAGGAAGTTGGCCCTAGTCAGCTTTTGGGAGGGAGGAGATCCCAGCGTGGTGGAGAGCATGGCAGAAGACGAGGATCCGGGAGTCGCCATGGCTACCAGGAAGGGATTGTGGCGTTTTTTTTTCTTTGTGTGTGGGCGGCGGCGGCAGAAGGAAAGCAGCTGCGGCAGGATTTGGTCGTGGGTTTTAATCGAGATCGATCTGGGGTAGCGAGTCACGGAAGAGGTGGCTCTGATACCATATTAGTCATAAAGTTTTGGCAGAAATGGTGGTCTCGTTGGAGACCCCGGGTACGTGTTATATCTGGCGAGAAGAGCCCTCGTCGTGGCTTTACAAGAGATAGAGATCGATCGTTACAAGAGATAAGGAACAATCTCCTCCTTCCTATTTTAAACAGACAAAGCAATCTCTATCTATCTAGAAGAGTTACATGTTATTGTTACAAGCCATATCACATGTAGTTTAACAATGATGATGATGACGAATACAATGACGATGATGAAGAGGAAGAGGAAGATGAGGAGGATAACAATATGGAGGAGGAGGTAGCTCATGACAATGATGCACCACAAGAAGAAGACGACGGTACTCATCATTCAAGTTACTCCTGTGAATTTACGCATAACGAAGAAACCGGCGAGTCCATCATCGTTTCCCGACACCTCATCGTACCTCGTGGGAAACTGTTCATGGTGAGGCGACATAAGCCAGGGGCGGAGCCAGGATTTGACATTGAGGGGGCGAAGATACTGATGATCATATATACGATTTTTTTTCTCATGAAGACAACAACTATCTATCATTTTGTATTGGAAGAATTGTTTGAATAAAAAACATAACTGTATATCAAAATATCGACATAGAACTGATATTAATATGTAACACTAAATATTAGAAAATACAAAACAAAAGATTAGTTTATATTGATTCAACTTTATCTCTACGAGTATAAAGCCTGATAATTCCATTGCAGGTGACCTTCCTATTATTATTTCCCAATTATTATGCAATAAGTTGTCGTTATTACCGATCAAACATCAAACAAAAGACGCATATTTTTTTGTAAATTAATCAATTAGACTATAGGTTATGCAATCTATCGAACAAAATACTAACGATTTGGTACCTTCAATCATAGTGAGGAAGATTGATTCCTATACTCGATGGCACAACATGCTTGTTGCTGGCGTTGTGGCATGATTAACAAAGGTAGAAACTGGCAAACAACATGACTGGCTAGCATGGCGCCGCGGCCACGACATCGCGTGGCGTATGGATACTGAGTAAGAGCGAGCGATGGTGGCAGACATTCAGTCAGTTGATTTAAATGATTGCATATGGTGCTAGCTATTAGATCTAGTTACACAAAGGAAGAATGTTGGGACATGTTACTATGGTTGGGCTTAGTGTTAATTAAGCCTATGAAGCTATTAGTTCAGTACTAAAATCTGCACCTATGTATTTAGGGGGGGGGGGGGCGATGGTTAGTGGGGGTCTAGCCCCTGCTAGCCCCCCTGGCTCCGCCCCTGACATAAGCAGTTTCCTTCCTACAACGCTCCCGTGTTTACTCGCCGCGCGGATGTTGTGGAGGTGGATGCCAGCACGGGCGCATGTGTGCCACTGGCCTTTGGCGACGGGCTAGGCGGTGGTCGGGCGCTCTTCATTAGCATGAACTTCTCCAAGGCAGTTTCTGTACCTAGTGGAGAGGTGGAGGAGGGTGTCATCCATGATATCGACACGGGCGAGGTGTTCGACATGAAGTCGCAGAGACTTCCAGACAAGGACGTTTCTGCACGCCTTCCCTAGGGATAACATGGCTCTTCCCTCCACAGCCGGTGCTCTAATCATGCACTAGATCATGTCACGTTGTATGATTAGATGGGGAAAGGCAAAGCATTTCATATGTTTCTGCTGAAAAATTCTGGAGCAACATAGTTCTTCTCTCATTTTCATCGACTAATCGCTTGGAAATTCATTAGACTTTCTCAAGGCTAAGCAGCGAAATTTTTGCCGATTTATTTATGATCATCAACAGTAGTACAATGAGTGCAAAAAATACTAATAAAAATTAACAATTAGATTTTTGAACCACCTAGCGACGATTACAGACACTAGCGCGAGCCGAAGACTCGCCGCCGTCCTCGCCCTCCATCACCGGAGCCGGGCAAACCTTGTCGTAGTAAAGCTTGTTATAGACAGACATGAAGTCGTCATGCTAAGAACCAAAGGACCAACACACAGCTTCAACCCTCCAATGATGAAAATTGTAGTTCAGAAGGGACTGACCTGAAACAACACCAACGAACACAAAAAATAATTGAATATCATGACATCTACTAGACACATAAATCCACGTGACCTCCGTTGTGTTGGAATTATACCCTAGAGGCAATAATAAAGATGTTATTATTATAATTCTTGTTCATGATAATGTTTATATTCCATGCTAGAATTGTATTAAGCGGAAACTCTAATACTCTACTTGTGTGGTTTGTGAACAACACCGTGTCCCTAGTACGCCTCTATGGACTAGCTCATTGATCAATGATGGTTAAGGTTTCCTAAGCATAGACATGAGTTGTCAATTGATAATGAGATCATATCATTGGGAGAATGATATGATGGACAAACCCAAACTAAGCGAAGCAATTAGATCGTGTCATCGTGTTCGTCTTTGCGAAGCTTTTCTTATGTCAAATATTGTATTCCTTAGACCATGAGATAATACAACTCCCTGGTATCGGAAGAAAGCTTTGAGGTCATCAAACGTCATCCTATGAGAGGGTGATCATAAAGGTGTCTCGTGTGATCAAAAGTATACATTGGGTTGTATGTATCGAGATGGATTTGTCCCTCCCAAGTCCGAGAGATATTTGGGCCCACTCGAATCGATATCAACACCGCTTGCAAGCATGTGGTTAAGGAGTTAATCACAAAGTGATATCGGATTACGACGAGTAAAGTACTTACGTGAACGAGATTGAACTAGGTATGACGGCATCGACGATCAAATCTCGAGCAAGTAAAAATATCGCGAGACGAAGGGAATATATATATGGGATTGATTGAATCGGCATCGTGGTTCATCCGATATGATCATCGATGAATGTGTGGGAGTCAATATGGGTTTCCGCACCCATTGTTGATTATTGATAGAAGATCATGTCCGCATATTCTCGAACCCAAGGGTCACACACTTAACGTGTCTCGACGCTAGGATAGATTGGATAATTGGTTTATGAGTTTTTGTTCGAGTCTCGGATGGGATCCGGACATCACGAGGTTCCGAGTGGTCCGAGAATAAGATTCATATAAGGCAAAGCAGTTTTTGGAGTTCGAATTGTTCCAAGTTAATCGGTATTGTAGGAAGCTACTAGAACCTTCCGGAAGGGGACCAACGTGGCCCCACCTTCCGGGAGGGGCATGGGCCTATGAGGGAGTGCCCTGGTCATTGGCCAGGGCACAAGGCCCCATAGGGCCCAACCGCCAAGAGAGGTTTAAACTCTAGATAGAGCTTCTAGGGGGTTTCCTTGCCCCACTCTTCCTCGGGGGCCGGCATTGGCTTGGGAGGGGTTAGGCTGCCCACCCTCTATATATAGAGGATGGGGCGCACCAACCCCTACACCTTCCCTCCAACCCTAGCCGCCTCCGCCTCCTCTCTCTCCTCCCGACCGCCAGGCGAAGCCCTGCAGAAATTCTCCACCAATTGCACGCGGCGTTGTAGATCCAACCCATCTCTCCACCATACTTGCTGGACCAAGGAAGGAGGATACGGCGAGGTGCCGCACGTGTGCATCTCACGGAGGCATCGCCACTTGTGGTGCTAGATCGGATCGGATCGCGAGGAGGAGAAGCGAGTACTACATCACCCACGCCGATTTAACGCTCAACAGGCGTGAATCTTAAAGGGTATGAAGATCTAATCCAATCTCTCTCGTTGTTTCCATCTCCTAGATTAGATCTTGGCTTCCCTCTGTCCGCATCCGTAGAAAATTTTGATTTACTATGCCGCGAAACCCTACACGTTGACGCTAGACGCACCAGCGAAATGAGGATAGAGCAGAGAGATCTTTTATCTTAACTTCAGGTTAGAGCCTCCGCCTCACAATCTTGAAGAAGACACAAAAACCAATTTAAAAAGAACGAAAACCTCCTGCCAACAAGTGGCCTCTAAGACCGTAAGGCTGACGGAGAAGACCGACAGTGTTGCTGACGGGGGTAGTGGGACGAAACACTCTCGAGTCTCAGGTCACGTACCGGTTCAACAAGGCTTCACAGCAGTAGTATATCGTTTGACCTAGCTGAATGCTGAGCAGCCGTGGTACATTACCTATAGAACCTACGTTATATATTTTTGCTTGTATATTTTTGATATGTGAATTTGGTGCCATTATTTTATGTGTAGATTTTGGTGCTAATAGTGATTGTGGTTGTGAAGATTGTTGCTACTCCCCAAACTACCAAGGAAAGTGGTGCTTCATGCTTTTATCCCTATATTTTCGCCTATGCATTAGAAATATTTTGTATAGGATTTGCATGAGTATTTTGCTAAGTAACTATATGCTATGCTTGGGAAATCCTAATAGTTGTAGTAATGTTAGAATTTCCTCTAAGTTATGATACTTGCCTTTGACATGCTTAGCCTAGCTAGTAGCAACCATGGGAGGCTTATATATTCATGCTATGAGAAATATTTCCAAGTCATTGACTTGTGTTTTTGCTTAATAAAACAACTAAGTGAATAAAACACCTGGGTGGAATGGAAAGATTGGTTTGTGTTGAGTGGTTACACAAGGACCATTTCTATGGTTTACCTTGTGTATCTCACTTGTGGAAAGCCACCCAGGAACAAAGGGATTTAAGATGCCAAATGTTAAGAAGCTTCTAGTGCAGCCACATGGCATTATGGGCTCTGTCTGGATCACATAGGTTGCAATAACTTAGCCATTTGGACAGTTGGTGGTAGTGGGATGATAGGTTTGGAGCGCGTCCATTTGGTCTAAGGGAAGGCTTCTGAAAGGTCCTGTCTGGATGAAATTCAAGTCTTGTGGGGAAAGTGCACAACCTCTGCAGATGGAAGAATCTAAGTACTTAGCCATGTCCCTGGTATTGGACAACTTGAGCATCAAGACATGGAAGCTATCAAGAATCTCCTCATCCCAATTTTCTAAGTTAAAACTTGTGGTTGAACAAGGGTGAAGGTTCACCAATTTCTATTGGTAATTCCTCGGGAAAGTTTTGTCAAAGAAAAACTTAGTGTTTTCAACTATTAGGTAAAACCTATTTTGAGCAAAGCAAGCCTAAGCTACACTTAGCCAAATTCATATAGTATCTAGATGTTAATATTATACTAAGGTATCACTTGCCAATACTATTCCAATGTATTGACCCACTGTGGCTGTAACTTGTGATGTTGCAGGTTATTCTGATGATGATTAGGGGTTATGAGTCTACACTCAACATGCTTGCCTGAACACATGAAGATGAAGACTTATTTATATTGTTATGTTTAAACTCTTGTACTAGGCCTATGGCCATGGAGTTGTAAAAGACTATGTTTGTCTCTGGAATGATATGTAATAATGACCTTTGTTTCTGTGTACTTCATATTAAACTATGGGTTCTAGCATTGATCCAGGGACTAGCATTGAAATCACAGGGATCCTTACCTTTATAAAGGGAGGGATCTTACATTATTATTATATCTTTGTGTTTATGCTAAATGTTTACATTCATGCTATAACAGTATTAAACTGGAAACATTAATACTTGTGTGTTTTTTAAACTAAATTAGAGTCCCTAGTAAAGCCTCTTTGCAATACTAGCTTGTTGGTTAATAGATTATCGTGGTTTCCCGATCATGAGCATTGAGATGTTGTTAACAACAGGATCATATCATTAGGAGAATGATATGATGAACATACTCCTATAGATAAGCGTAGCATTAAGATCAAGTCATTTCAATAGTTCGTTTGCTATAAGCTTTTTGATACATAGTAACCTAATACCTCCGACCATGAGATCATGCTAATCACCATCACCGGGAGGATGCTTTGATGACATCAAACACCACACCGTAACTGGGTGGCTATAAAGGTGGCATTGAGTGTTCGGAAAGTATGGGTTGAGGCACATGGATCAAGAGTGGGATTTGTCTATCCATATGACGGATAGATATTCTCTGGGCCCTCTCGGTGAAATGTCAGCCAATTAGCTTGCAAGCATGTGTCTGGCTCACAAAGGATCACATATCACGGGACCGATAAAAGAGTACTTATTGGTAACGAGGTTGAACTAGGTATGCAGAGATACCGATGATCAAAACCTCGGATAATTAAACAACCGTGAGACAAAGGGAAATTGGTATCATATGTAAGTGGTTCATTCGATCGCAAAGTAATCGTAGAAATATGTGGGATCCATATGAATTTCCAGATTCCTCTATTGGTTATTGATCAGAGAAGTGTCTCGATCATGTCCGCATAATTCACGAACCGTAGGGAGACACACTTAAGGATTCGATGTTTTTAGTAGATATGGAATGTTAGTAGGGATACCGAATGTTTTTCAGAGTCTCGGATTGGATCCGAAATATCATGAGGAGATCCGGAATGGTCCGGAGAATAAGATTCATATAAGGAAAGTCCAATTTCGGAGTTCGGGAAAGTTTCTGATGGTTTCATCGGAGAGGTTCTAGAAGGGTCTATAAGGTTCACCAGACCGGAAGGGGAATGGTCCATGAATGTGTCATGGATATGTGGAATGATTGGATCATATCCTAGGTCACTTGGTGTTGGCATTTGCAAGAGAGAAATAAAGCTCTAAAAAGTCAAACTGGAAAAATGGTTTCCTAGTGGGAGAAGAAACAAGTCCTTCTCTCAATCCAACTTGGGTTTAGGTTTGGATTCAAACTCACCCCTCCCAAGGCTGCCTCCTCCTCTCATAAATAGAGGGGGCTTCCCAACACCACAAGCCCTAGCCCTCTCCACCGAGCCACCGCCGCCGCCGACCATTGCCGTGCCGCCGCCGCCTCTAGCCGTCAACACCTCCTCCTCCTCCCGACTTCTAAACCTAGATCTCCGGAAACCCTAATACACCATAACTCAGACCGCTTAGGCGAAGCCTCGGGATCTTCCTCTACTTTCGACACCACGCCGCCGTGCCGCCGGAATCGCGAGGGAGAACTACAACCTCCGCCGCTTTGGAACAAGGGAGAGGAAGGTCTTCATCGAAAATCAACGTGTGACCGACTACTTGGGAATGCAAGACCCGGAAGGATCGTCACGCGATCTTGAGATCGGCAAGTACGACTACATCACCCACAGAATATGCTCGTTAACCGCTTTGGAATCTTCGAGGGTGAGTGCTTCTATCGACTCGTTGCTACAATCTAGTAGATAGATCTTGGCTTGTTTGTGTGCATGCGGTAGAAATTTTTTGTTTTCCATGCTACGAACCCCTATAGTGGTATCAGAGCCGTGTCTATATGTAGATCAGACGAGAGTAGAACACAATGGTCATTGTGGGCGGTGGTGCTTTTATTATCAATTGCTTTTTGTGTACTTTGCATCTTGCGGTATGATGGGATGAAGCGGCCCGGGCTAACCTTATATGACATCGTTCATGAGACTTGCTCCATGCTAAACATGCAACTTGTATTGCATAAGTGGATTTGCGGGTGTCTGTCTCTCCCATCATAGTATAGATTCAATTTACAACGGGCACTTGATAGTTCAAACATCAATGTTGTGGTTCTTATTCGTAAGTTAGAACGACACTTATTGAAAGCCCCAAACCACGTAAAATATGCAAAGAAAATTAGAGGCGTCTAACTTTGTTTTGCAGGGGTGTGTTGTGATGTGATATGGTCATGATTGTGATTATATATGATGCATGCAATGTTCCTTATTGTAAGTTGGAAACCGACAGGAGCCATATGGTTGTCTTTTAAATTCCGTTAAGACCTGCGTGTCTATTCAAAGTAGTTGTAATAGTTGAAGCTGGTGGACGACAACCATGAAACGGTGCCATTGACCTTGACGCCATACCGGTGATGATGGAGATCATGTTCGTGCTTGAAGATGGAGACTGGAAGCACAAGAAGAAAGGTCATATCATATCACATATTATGAATTGCATGTGATGTTAATCCTTTATGCATCTTGTATTGCTTAGTTTGCGACGGTAGCATTATAAGATGATCCCTCAAGCACAAAATTTCAAGTTTTAAAGAGTTCATCCTTAGTAAGCACCGTTGCTAAAGCTCGTTGTTTCGAAGCACCACGTGATGATCGGGTGTGTTAGATTCTGCAAGTGTATACAACGTGAGCAAGCCAGATTTGATCATGCGGAAGCTAAGGTTTGATCTTGACGAGCCTAGCATGTACAGACATGGTCTCGTAACACGGATCACCGAAAGGTAAAGCATGAGTCATATAGAAGATATGATGAACATGTTGATTGTTCGCCATTGAAGCTACATCAGCTCTCGTGATGATCGGTTTTGATGTGGTGGATTTGGTTTGTGTGATCACTAAAACAATTTGAGGGATATTGTTTTGAGTGGGAGTTCACCTAGATTAATTTAACTATTAATTAGAACTCAATTTGTCATAAACTTAGTCTAAACTATTGCAAATAACTTGTAGATCAATGGCGGCCCCTACCATCAATTTTAATGCCCTAGAGAAAGAAAAGTTGAAAACAATGGAAGCAACTTCGGATTGGTTCCGCAATTTGAGGATTGTCCTCAATGCTGGTAATTTAACCTATGTCTTTGGATGCACTGGTGACCCGCCTGCTAATGCTACCGATGAGGTAAAGAATGTTTTCCTTGCTCTAAGAATCGCAAGATCTACGCTTCGGTGTGCTATCTTCTATGGTTTAGAATCGAGCTTGTAAAAGGTTTGACAATCATGACCCACATGATATTGTCCGTGAACTCAAAATGATATTTGAGGCTCACGCGCGCTTGAGAGTTATGAGGCTTCGAAAAGTTCTTTAACTGCAAGATGGAAAAGGGCAGCTCCGTCAGTGAGCACGTGCTTAAGATGTCTGGGCACGCAAGCAAGCTTCAAAGCTTGGGAATAGTGATTCCTAATGCTTTGGGGATTCACCGTGTCCTCCAATCACTACCACCAAGTTACAAGAACTTTGTGATGAACTACAATATGCAAAACATGGACAAGTCGTTTCCAGAACTCTTCTCCATGTTGAAATCTGCAGAAATGGAGATCAAGAAAGAGCACCAAGTGTTGTTGGTCAATAAGACCACCAAATTCAAGAAGCAAGGAAAGTCTATGAAAAAGGGAAACTTCAAGAAGGGCGGTAAGAAAGTTACCGCGCCGGCGAAGAAGACCAAGGCTCGGCCTAAGCCTGATACTGAGTGATTTTACTGCAAGGGAGAAGGTCACTTGAAGCGGAATTTCCCAAAGTACTTGGCGGATTTGAAGAACAGCAACATCAAGAAGAAAGGTATATCCGATATACATGTTATTGATGTGTATCTCACTAGTACCGTTGTAGGGCTTGGGTATTTGATATCGGGTTTGCTGCTCATATTTGTAACTCGAAGCAGTCGCAGAATAAACGGAAGCTAGCGAAGAACGAGGTGACGATGCGTTGAAATTGATCAAAGGTTGATGTGATCGCGGTTGGCACGCTACCTCTTCATCTACCATCGGATTAGTTTTATACTTAAATAATTGTTATTTGGTGCTCGTTGAGCATGAACATTATATCCGGATCATGTTTATTGCGAGACGGTTACTTGTTTAAGTCCGAGAATAACGGTTATTCGATTTATATGAGTAATATGTTTTATGCACATGCACCTTTGTTAGATGGTCTATTTTTATTCAATCTCGATTGTGGAAATACACACATTAATAACATTGAAGCTAAACGTTTGAAATTGAGCGATAACTCGACCTATATGTGGCACTGTCGTCTTGGTCATATTGGAGTGAAGCGTATGAAGAAACTCCATTCCGATGGACTTCTTGAATCACTTGATTTCGAATCACTTGAAAGATGTGAAGCATGTCTGATGGGTAAAATGACTAAGACTCTATTTTCTGGTATGATGGAGCGAGCTACGGACTTATTGGAAATTATACATACCGATGTGTGTGTCCCAATGAGTGTAGAATCACGAAGTGGTTATCATTATGTTCTTACCTTCACGGATGACTTGACTAGATATGGGTATATCTATTTCATGAAACATAAGTCCGAAACTTTCGAGAAGTTTAAGGAATTTTAGAGTGAGGTAGAGAATCAACGTAACAAGAAGATTAAATTTCTACGATATGATCGTGGAGGTGAATATCTAAGTTACGAGTTTGGCGAGCATTTGAAGAAATGTGGAATACTTTCACAATTGACACCGCCGGGAACACCACAGCGTAATGGTGTGTCCGAACGTCGTAATCGAACTCTCTTAGATATTGTTCGTTCTATGATGTCACTTACAGATTTACCGCTATCGTTTTGGGGTTATGCATTAGAAACAGACGCATTCACTTTAAATAGGGCACCATCTAAATCCGTTGAAACGACACCATATGAACTGTGGTTTGGGAAGAAACCTAAATTGTCGTTCCTTAAAGTTTGGGGTTGCGAAGCTTATGTAAAGAAGTTACATCCAAACAAGCTTGAACCCAAAGCGGAAAAATGTGTCTTCATAGGATACCCGAAGGAAACTATTGGGTATACCTTCTATCATAGATCCGAGGGCAAGATCTTTGTTGCCAAGAATGGATCCTTTCTCGAGAAGGAGTTTCTCTTGAAAGAAGTGACTGGAAGGAAAGTAGAACTCGACGAGGTTGTTGAACCTTCTCTCGAACTTGCGAGTAGCGCAGCACCGAAAGTAGTTCCTGTGGCGCCTGCACCAATAAGAGATGAAGCTAATGATGTTGATCATGAAACTTCGGTTGAAGTTACTACGGAACCTCGCAGGTCAAAAAGAACTCGTACCAGTCCTGATTGGTATTATCCCGTTATGAGTGTCATGTTGGTGGACAACACCGATGACCCTGCGACATATGAGGAAGCGATGATGAGCCTAGATTCCAATAAATGGCAAGAAGCCATGAAATCCGAGATTGGATCCATGTACGAAAACCAAGTATGGACTTTGGTGGACTTACCGGATGGCCGGAAGGCTGTCGATTTTCAAGAAGAAAACATATGTTGATGGTAATGTTACTGTCTATAAAGCTCGACTTGTCGCAAAAGGGTTTCAACAAATTCAAGGAGTTGACTATGATGAGACTTTCTCACTAGTAGAGAAGCTAAAGTCTGTGAGGATTATGTTAGCAATCGCTGCATATTATGATTATGAGATATGGCAGATGGATGTCAAAACGGCGTTCCTCAATGGAGACATTGATGAAGAGTTGTATATGATGCAACCCAAAGGTTTTGTCGATCCTAAAGATGCTAACAAGGTATGCAAACTTCAACGGTCCATATATGGATTGAAGCAAGCATCCCGAAGTTGGAATCAATGTTTTGATAAGGTAATCAAAAGTTTTGGTTTTATACAAATTTATGGAGAAGCTTGTATTTACAAGAAAGTGAGTGGGAGCTCTATAGCATTCTTAATACTATATGTAGATGACATATTGTTGATTGGGAATGATGTAGACCTTCTTAATAGTGTCAAGGATTATTTGAATAATAGTTTTTCAATGAAAGATCTTGGCGAAGCAGCTTACATATTAGGCATAAAGATTTATAGAGATAGGTCGAGACGCCTAATATCATTGTCACAGAGTACATATTTGGACAAAGTTCTAAAGAGGTTTGGAATGGAAGATAGCAAGAAAGGGTCCTTGCCCATGTTGCCCAATACGACCTTGAGTAAAACTCAAAGTCCTGCAACGGCAGAAGATAGAGAAAGGATGAGTAAGACTCCCTATGCCTCAGCCATAGAATCTCTTATGTATGTCATGCTATGTACTAGACCCCACATTGCATATGATGTTAGTTTGACTAGCAGATATCAAAGTGATCCAGGAGTGGATCATTGGACAGAGGTCAAAAACATACTTAAGTACTTGAGAAGAACTAAGGATATGGTTCTTTCTTATGGAGGTGATGAACAGCTCGTTGTTAATGGTTACACCGATGCTAGTTGGAACACCGGTCCGGATGATTCCAAATCTCAATCTGGATACGTATTTACTTTGAATGGTGCAGCAGTTAGCTGGAGGAGTGCAAAGCAAAGCTTTGTGGCGAGATCTTCAACTGAATCGGAATACATAGCTGCTCCGGAGGCTTCACAAGAGACGATATGGATGAAGGAGCTCATTACAGAGCTCGATGTGGTTCCAAGTGCGCTGGACCCAATGTCTATCTACTGTGATAACATGGGCGCCATAGCCAATGCGCAAGAACCAAGGTCACACAAGAAGCTGAAGGACATCAAGCTACGTTTTCATGCTATTCGAGAGCATGTCCAAGATGGTGACATAAAGATTTACAAAGTACACACGGATCTGAATGTGGCGGATCCATTGACTAAACCTCTCCCTGGCAAAACATGACCAGCACCAAACCGCCATGGGTGTTCGGTATATTACCATGTAATCTAGATTAGTTGACTCTAGTGCAAGTGGGAGACTGTTGGAGATATGCCCTAGAGGCAATAATAAAAGTGGTTATTATTATATCTTTGTGTTTATGATAAATGTTTACATTCATGCTATAACAGTATTAAACTGGAAACATTAACACTTGTGTGATTTGTAAACTAAATTAGAGTCCCTAGTAAAGCCTCTTTGTAATACTAGCTTGTTTGTTAACATATGATCATGGTTTCCTGATCATGAGCATTGAGATGTTGTTAACAACATGATCATATCATTAGGAGAATGATATGATGGACATACTCCTATAGATAAGCGTAGCATTAAGATCAAGTCATTTCAATAGTTTGTTTGCTATAAGCTTTCTACTACATAGTAACCTAATTCCTCCGACCATGAGATCATGCTAATCACCATCACCGGAAGGATGCTTTGATGACATCAAACACCACACCGTAACTGGGTGGCTATAAAGGTGGCATTGAGTGTTCGGAAAGTATGGGTTGAGGCACATGGATCAAGAGTGGGATTTGTCCATCCATATGATGGATAGATATACTCTAGGCCCTCTCGGTGAAATGTCATCCAATTAGCTTGCAAGCATGTGACTGGCTCACAAGGGATCACATATCACGGGACCGATAAAAGAGTACTTATCGGTAACAAGGTTGAACTAGGTATGCAGAGATACCAACGATCAAAACCTCGGATAAGTAAACAATCGTGAGACAAAGGGAAATTGGTATCATATGTAAGTGGTTCATTCGATCGCAAAGTAATCATAGAAATATGTGGGAGCCATATGAATTTACAGATTCCTCTATTGGTTATTGATCGGAGAAGTGTCTCGATCATGTCCGCATAATTCACGAACCATAGGGAGACACACTTAAGTATTCGATGTTGTTTAGTAGATATGGAATGTTAGTAGGGATACTGAATGTTGTTCGCAGTCTCGGATTGGACCCGGGATATCACGAGGAGATCAGGAATGGTCCGAAGAATAAGATTCATATAAGGAAAGTCCAATTTCGGAGTTCAGGAAAGTTTCCTATGGTTTCATCGGAGAGGTTTTAGAAGGGTCTAGAAGGTTCACCGGACCGTAAGTGGAATGGTCCATGAATGTGTCATGGATATGTGAAATGATTGGATCATATCCTAGGTCACTTGGTGTTGGCATTTGCAAGAGAGAAATAAAGCTCTAAAAAGTCAAACGGGAAGTTTGAAAAGTCAAACTAGAACAATGGTTTCCTAGTGGGAGAAGAAACAAGTCCTTCTCTCAATCCAACTTGGGTTTGGGTTTGGATTCAAACCCACCCCTCCCAAGGCTGCCCCTCCCTCTCATAAATAGAGGGGGAGGGCTGCCCCAACACCACAAGCCCTAGCCCCTCTCCACCCGAGTCGTCGCCACCGCCAGCGCCGCTGCCGCTCGCCGCCCCTGCCGCCAGCCGCCGTCGACACCTCCTCCTCCTCCCGGTTTTCTAAACCCTAGATCACCGGGAAACCCTAATTTCACCATAACTCGCATCGGATTATGCGAAGCCCTGGGGTATCTTCCCTCTACTTCCGACACCACGCCGTCGTGCTTCCGGATTCGCAAGGGGAGAACTACAACCTCCGCTGCCTGCTGGAACAAGGGAGAGGAAGGTATTCATCGAGTACCGAACGTGTGACCGACTACGGAAGCGCTTTAACGCATGGCCTTGAAGGATTGTCTACGTGATCTTGAGATCGGCAAGTGTACGACTACATCATCCACGAGAATCTGCTCCCGTTAACCGCTTTGGAATCTTCGAGGGTGAGTGCTTCTATCGACTCGTTGCTACAATCTAGTAGATAGATTTTGGCTTGTTTGTGTGCATGCGGTAGAAATTTTTTGTTTTCCATGCTACGAACCCCTACATCCACCTCCTCTGGAATAGCTAGCAAATGGGTTTGTTCCTTATTGATCATTGCACCTCCACTCTCAGTTGTTGGCTCCTCTGTGTCAGCCAGCACTTGGTTCTTCTCTTTCTTTTTCTTATCGGCACCAGCCTCACTTGTTGGCTCCTTTGTATCTAGCACCTGAATCTATAATAAAATTAACATGAATGATCAAATGGATTACCAACCACAGCAGTTCCCTACATATGAAATCTACCAACGCATAAGGATCCCAGAATGGAAGATATAGAACAATAACTAGCCTGGGTGAAACCAGTAATTCCACATAAAAAACAACCGACGACAACGGTCACATGATTCAAGGAGCGCACAAAATAATGCTAAGCAACCGATAAGAACAGAATCTAGATGCAACAGATAATAGGCAAATACATCCACGAGTAGCAGAGCAAAAACTCAAGCATCACACACAGATTATAAGGACCAGTTGTGAATACAACTTACTTAATATGATGAGTTGACTACCACTAGTAATGAAATAACCTCCTAGCAGTATCTACTTAAAACTTACAATCTAGCTACACATACAAACATATCCATGTGACAATGTAATGGTCAACGGCTAACAGGACAACTTCCATGAGAAAGTAAGTGTTTCTTCCACCAAGATAAAATGTTTTGATGTTTCATGTTTTGACAGCAAATTTTTATGATGTCCCTGTTCCCAAGTCACCACATGATCAGGTATGTGTATTAAATATTATACAATACGCTCATTGGTAACTACTTCAAGAATAACCCTGCTATAAATGACATCCCATGGCCTGCCTACTTCTTATCTAGAGTTACGCCTTTGCCATGTCTCAAGCTCCGAGACATGATCAAACAAACCAGATCAAATAGAGCACAATCGTAAACATGATCAAACAAACCAGATCAAACACAAACAAAACAAGATCTAAATAGAAACTTGATACGCAACACACGGTTCAAAGATCGTAACGACATGGCAAAGGACTGAGCTCAAGGACTTGGTAAAACTTGTGAATTTTTGTACTTGGAAGTTTACTAGGCCAAGGTAGCTACACCTCATCCCGAGACATAATCAAAAAGAATAATCGGGTTATACCCACCGCTCTCAAGCTCTAGAGGAGGGCGAGACTGGCAGAGTTACAGTGGAGGTGAGAGCAATACAATGGCAAGAGTCATGGCCGGGGGTGGGTAGCTGTCTCACTCGCAACGTTGTCTGCCGCCGCCGCCGATTCTTCTCCTCTTCCGGTGGCTTTTCCTCCCTCCATCGCCACGTGTTCCGCCAAGGCCCATCGCGCCGACATCTCTCCGCAGGTTGGCGAAGGGGAGGAAGCCAAAGACATCTTGGAGGGTAGGGGAACGGAGATGGGCGACGCCGAAGAAAACTTGGAGGGGGTGACCGGGGAGATGGTCGGCACCAAGCTGCCAGGCGCTGGCGACAACTTGGTACTGCGAGAGTGCGAGGCGGACGCGGCCCTTGGCGGCTCTGCGGGCACTTTCCGCCAGGGCCGTTCAATTTTTGCGGCCCAACTGTTTAGCCATTTGGGCCTTTTAGCAGAGTGTGTTTTTGTTCCATGCATGGTGGAAGGGGATTTCACGCAAGGTCATGGTGGTCTTTTATTATGGATAAATGCAATCGACTGACGTCTAATTGGAGAGAGTACGGAGTTGGTAACTGATCATGCATGATTCCATTTTCTCTCCACGTAAACGGATCGTCGTCCAATTTGCCGGTCATTGTTAAGCTCATGGATTGGCCTGGTACGTACATTGCCGTTAAAGACCCCGCTAGTAAGTGATAAACATTGGCATGCTTCTCAGTGGCAAAGAAACTACACAACGAGACATGTACGTACGAAAGCGACAACTTGTGACTCTGACAACCGTGGCCCGGCGGACAGCCGCTTCCGCCTGCATCCTGACATGAATCTAGTTTCTTGACGAGGCAGTATCGTTTGAACCCGTTTTGGTTTTGGTCGAACTGAGACCGGCCCAAACGGAACGTATCGTGTAAAGTACCGGAACTCCAATCGGCCCGGCGACGGCGACGGCGACCACTCCAACCCCGACTCAGCTCCGGCCGCCATCCATCCTCTCCAAACCAGAACCACGACCAGCGCCCGTCCGCCGGCAGCATGCGCGGAGGTTACTCGGAAGGCAGCGGTTTCGGCGGCGGCGCCAGGCACAGCAGCGGGGGCGGGTACCGGAACCCTTGCCTGACGATGCACCAGCCGTGGGCGTCGCTGCTCGTGCACGGCATCAAGCGCGTGGAGGGACGCTCCTGGCCGTCCCCGATCACCGGCCGCCTCTGGATCCACGCCGCCTCCAAGGTCCCAGACCCCGGCACCGTCGCCGCCATGGAGGACTTCTACCGTGAGATCCACGCCGTCGACGGGGTCACCCACATCGAATTCCCGCAGCATTATCCGGTCTCCCGCCTCCTCGGTCGGTTCCTCCTCCTCCTCCACCTCCTCCTCCACCACCTTCTCCTCGCCAGTGCGTGCTCTGCTCACGCCATTGCCAATTTCTTGCTGTGTGCTGCCACAGGGTGCGTTGAGGTGGTAGGCTGCGTCAGGTCCGAAGAGCTGGTCTGCTGGGAGGATGTCCCTGAATCAGTAATACATCCCATTATCTCTCCTGTCTATATATGGCCCTAATTTTGTCTTGCCATGCCAATTAAAGATTACTGAATGTGGTTCTTGGATTAACGCAGGTCAGGCTTGAAGGCTTGACTGATTTCTGTTGGCTTTGCGAGAATCCACAGGTGGGCATAAATCTCAAAACCACGCCTTGTCAGCCTCTGCTGATCATTGGCTAGATTCAGATTTTAAATCCCACCTTGTCAAGCACTGTTGATCACTGCACTGTACTATACCTGAAGCATGTAGCTGCTGTCATTGGCTAGTTTCAAATCCTGCATTGTCAACCACTGCTGACCATTGCACTATATATTACCTGATACTGCTACGCTTGTCAATTGTTTTGATAATTTTCCATGCACTGGTTTCTGCAGAAGTTGGTGATTCCGTTCGAGATGCGCGGCTACCAGGGCGTTTACAATTTAGAGAAAAGGGTTAGTTAGTTACTATCATGGTTTAATATGATCAATGCATCCTTCTTTTCTCCTCATAATCTTTTAGGGTTATTCTGTGTCGTGTTTCATCGCAGATCTATGAGGAGCAGCCAGGGTCTTTCACCTGTTCAAGGTCCGCTGCCTGTCAAGTTCCCACTTCCAGACCCCAGAAACCCCTTATCTCTCAAGCCAGGAGCTCTGAATTTTGACGCCTCACAGTCCGCGGTAGCCAAGACTCCAAGTGTCTCTGCAGCGATAGCCGGGGCTCGTTCTGCTGCGACTCAGTATTCGCGGAAGGACCATAATGCTGCTGCCACTAGTAGTGAGATTCAGACTCGGAATAAATCAAGGAGAACCTTGGGATGACAGTTCAGGGGTGGTAGTCTGCCGTCCGCTGTCCAGGACAGCCCATCCCATTCGCAACGGCAGAATCCATCTCCCGGTGTCCAGAGCATTCCGCTGTCAATTTCTGGTAGCATTCCAATCTATTCGCAAAGCCATAATCCTCTGTCCACTATCCATAACAGTCCACCCTACTCGCAAAACCAGAATCCATCGGACAATGTACAGAACAGTCCATCCTGTTCACATAGCCACAACCCATCGCCCAGTGTCCAGAACCTTCCATCCTATTTGCAAAACCATAATGCATCGCTCGCTGTCCAGAACAGCCCATCAGTCGTGCTAAACCAGGACCCCGAGCCTCGAAGAAGCCCCCGACTACAAGGTGGAGCTTCCAACAGGGTGAGTGCTTGTTTTTACCCCATTTCTAATCAGAGTTGTTTTTATACCACCAAGATAACTAGGAAGTATAAACTGGGCAGTGACTACACGGGAGATGTCTATCCCGAGTAACTTATGTGACTACCCACGAATCTTCCATCATGAATTCTTGCGCTTCGCCAAAGCAATTTGACGGCAGGATATAGGATCAGCCCTATATATAGATTTTCATCGTCTCTAATAGCATATATCCTATTTCTTATGCATGTTAGTTTCCACCGGTGTGGATAGTCTTCACTACCAATAGCACAGGCATATTTTTGAATGCTAGAGGTGTTCATTCTGTATGTACAGTTCACAGAAGAAGATTTTTGGTATCTATGAACTGATATTATTCGTAGAGTTACCGTCTGTTAGCGTTTTAATATATCCTAGCTACTAATACCCTTGCACAGTCATCATGTTTATAAGGTGGAAAATTCGCACAGCATATATGTTTGCAGTTGATATCTAACTGTCTTCCTCGTGAGCCAAAACTGACGGTTGTCTCGTTAGCTCATTGCAGTGGCGCTGAGGGAGCTGAAGCAACCAACCTCCCGCGGCGGCGGCGGCGGCGGAGAGAGGGCGATCAAGTTACCGGAGAAGCCGGCCTGAAAAATCTGGGACTCGGGCACCTGGCCGACCTTCAGGTGCTTTGTTCATTGCCTGCATGCCAACGATATCAGCCCCGCTCCTTGTACATTGTAGAATTTGGCCATAGAGTTCTTATCGATAGTAGCGCGATAGTGACGGTGCTGGGTATGACGATGGACTCCTACTCGTGGCACGCCGTGCCACGCCTGGTGAGCTCTGCCTGTCGTTGCGGGCTATCGATGTCGTGCAAACACCAGCTTTGTTTTCGTCTGGAATTAGAATTAGTGCTTTAGAGTTTAGAATAGTTGCATATATGCATGGACCCTTTAACTGAACACTTTTTGGGTTTTGGCTTATTTTGGTACTGTTAACATTTTTAATACTGTATCAGACTGGGCTTTGTGCTGCGGGTGTTGTGGATGTTTACGGTCCTCATCATTGGGTTACCCTTTTCTTTTGGAAAGTTCTTCTCTGTTGGCAAGTGTTTCGTGTTTTTTTTGTGAAGTAACCATATATTTCGTGTTGAGACTGCAGACAAGTCACCTGAATCTGACACCGCTATGACTGTCTGTCTGTTCTTAATGGAGGTGGAGAACAAAGTGGTGGTTTTCAGTTTGTCACCCAGCAAAGCATCATAGAAGAACAACAACATTCAGCTGGCAAGAGTTTGCACATGCCTCCAAGAGATCCGAGAAAGCTGGGTGTGAACAAACACTAACAGAGGATTCAGCTGGGTTCTATAGCTTACAATGCGTACCTCTGTTATGGGTTTAGTCGGTTTGGCTGGGGCGAGTAAATAACTTTAGCTGTGTGTTTTGCTCCATATTTGGGAGCGGAGATGTATCATCAAAAGCATCTCGTGCATCGCAAACAATTGAAATTGACAGGGCAAAGAGGTTTGCAAGATGGCCAATAGTCACCACGTCTTTCAGTGACAAAATATATGATCGGAATTAGCTTCATTTACAATTCTAATGATGGGGAAATACAGATATAGAACAACAGCGGCGTGACCAATTTAGTTAGTAGGCCCCCCTGGACTAGCCAATTAGTTTCTTGTTTCTGCAATTCTAACAGATATATGGAATTCAGACAGAAGAAATACCAGCAAGAAACAACGTGGGCACTGAACATATTATGACCAAATATTTGTTCTTCCAGGCCAGAAAATTACATAGTTCAATGCAAGTACTCCCTTTGTTTCAGTTTATACAAGTCCTACGCCTATAACTAGGTCCGTCAATTTAATCGATAAAATACAAATTATATAGCACAAAAATTATATATCACTAGAAATTTTTAGACGTTATATTTTCTAGTGATATAAAATTTATATTTTATGATCAAATTAATAACTAGGTATACGCGCTAGACTTGTAAATCAAAACGGTGGGAGTAACATAATCCAAAACAAACAGCAAAAAAAAGCCAAATGCATATCAGGAACAACATTTAGGGGCTCACTTATTCATCACAGTTCACCACATCACAAGTTCTTTAAAGACACAAGAGTACCAGACTAAACTACAGTAGAAACAAAGACACACCACCCGAGCACAATGCTGACAACTGCACTGGAAGACGCCGAAAGCACCAGACCTGCGAGAGCCCCAAGAGAGAAGCGACCACGCACACTTACTGGCCACCACGCAGGCGAAGCACCAAGTGAAGCGTGGACTCCTTCTGGATGTTGTAGTCTGCCAGGGTGCGACCATCCTCAAGCTGCTTGCCGGCAAAGATGAGGCGCTGCTGGTCCGGAGGGATGCCCTCCTTGTCCTGGATCTTTGCCTTCACGTTGTCAATAGTGTCTGAGGACTCAACCTCGAGGGTGATAGTCTTGCCGGTGAGGGTCTTGACAAAGATCTGCATGCCACCACGCAGGCGGAGGACCAGGTGGAGGGTGGACTCCTTCTGGATGTTGTAGTCTGCCAGGGTGCGACCATCCTCCAGCTGCTTGCCGGCGAAGATCAGGCGCTGCTGGTCCGGAGGAATCCCCTCCTTGTCCTGGATCTTCGCCTTCACATTGTCGATCGTGTCCGAGGACTCGACCTCGAGGGTGATGGTCTTGCCGGTAAGGGTCTTGACGAAGATCTGCATGCCACCACGGAGCCTGAGGACCAGGTGGAGGGTGGACTCCTTCTGGATGTTGTAGTCAGCAAGGGTGCGACCATCCTCCAGCTGCTTGCCAGCAAAGATGAGGCGCTGCTGGTCCGGAGGGATGCCCTCCTTGTCCTGGATCTTTGCCTTCACATTGTCGATGGTGTCAGATGACTCGACCTCGAGGGTTATGGTCTTGCCGGTGAGAGTCTTCACAAAGATCTGCATCTGCAAACACAAGTCAACCAAACGTAAGGACCAATAAAAGGAAATCCGCAGGACAGAAACAATACAAGGATGAACATCACAAGACAAAGCTAAACAACACAACTAGCCTAGGCATGTTAACATACACTAACAAAATTTAGAAAAAATCCAGACCTATGAACACAATCTAATACAGCCTCGCGAGAAGGAAGCTAACCTAAATTCTACAAGATATATATGCTAAGCTGGACACGACAATCTAGACAGGAGGTGAATAAACAATAATATAACAAAAAAAAACAAGATAGCAGCACGATCTATGGCCTCATGCCAAATCCTAGCAGATCTGGCCAAATTGTCCGTGGCAATCTAAACAAGTGCAGACGAATCAACAATAAGGCTACCAAATTATTTTTGAGCAAAAATCCCGATCTACCAGCGCAATGTTTAGCCAGATTTCTCGACAATCTAAACCCTAGCAGATCCACAGCCACATGGATTTCAGACTAGAACCTTCAGCCGAACTACGAGGCTTGAACAAATAGCGGTCTAGAATAAATTCCAGATGAAAATCGGCATAAAATTGGCAACAACCGAGCGGAATCAGCCGGCTACAGCTCCTCCGAAGCAACAATAGTCGCGTCTCAATTGACAGATCTACTCTACAATCCACGGGATAAAGAGCAAACAAAGGCGCTCGGGTCGGAAAATCGCGTACCTTGACGAGGAGGAGGATGAGTCAGAGCCTTGGCTTCGATCGGTGGAGGATTTCTCGGCGAGATCGGAGTTGGATTGGGGTTGGACTGGATGATGCGTGGGGAGGAGACGGGAGGGGACGGCTATTTTTATAGTCGGGGAGAACGGGGCCGGGTTCGATGGGAGGAAAGAGTCCCGTCAGGCCACGGCAACTCGGCAAGGCACGAGTGCGATGACGTGTTGGGTGCACGCGTCGATCGTTTGGTGCCGGGATACATACGACGCACGGCAGCTCGTTAACGTGTCTAGCCCTGATAACCGTATTTGACTTGTACACCTCTGTTTCTAAAATACAAGTCTTTTGAGCAGTTTAATTGGCTTACTAGCTGAATGTCTCGTTACGAGTTTTTTTATCTGTAATCCGTACAATCTATCCGAATATTCACTAAAAAAGATGACACGTAAGTTTTTTAGGAACATTATGATTCCAATGTTTAATTTTTTTCTCTAAAATGCATGATTAGAGGCTGTATAGATATAAAATAAGAAATGTTTCACGCAACTAATTACAAAGAGCGTTTGATGGTTACTTGCAATCTTATGAATCCAAAGTGCGTTCCTTCAAAAAATGAATCTAAAGCGCAACAAACTTCCAGTTGTAGAAGAAAAGGTTGGTCGACCATTTGCAAAACAAAAAAGAAAATAGAATGATATTTCTATACCAGGGCATGCCGTCTAGGTGCTTAGGCCCAGTTCAAACATTGTGAGATTAGAAAATATGACTAAAGGTTTCAGATTTATACAAAAATCGCAAGTAAAATTTCTAAATGTGACACATGTATTATAGATGTCATAGATCAAAGTGGTTATCAAAATCTTTAAAAAATGAAAAAAATGGAATGTGGCATTTTAAATATTGCATCCAAATGTAGGTTGTATTTTATTTTGTTGAAAGAATAGTATAGATTATTAAAATGGTGATGCATGCTTTTGTAAAGGAAAACGGTTATGCATGTTGAAAAGGGTGATTGTACGATCCTGGGAGAGGGGCACAAGGTTGACGTGATAATTATTAATAGATAGGATAGACTTTGATTTTGGTTACTAAAATTGGAGATATCCAGCTCTATGAATGAAAGGGTTCATCGCACCGGAACGAGGTAAAGGGCTGCCCCTTGACCGAGTGAAGGCGAGCCTGGATCCAGAGAGTGATGGATGATGGACTGGATCCCGTAGAACCGCGAGGTACCCATTCAAGTCAGGTTTGGGGGAGACGTGTAACTACCTCGGTGAATTACGCTCCTAGATACAAGCCTGGATGAGCGGAAATGGTTGAAATAGTACGGTGGGGCCCAAATGCCACTCACGGGTAGACCTTTCGGCCGTCCCAACCATTTCCAGTCATCGGGACAAGTACGGGCGGCGTAATCGGCAGGCGAAGGGATCAACTACATACACAAATGAGTATGTATGCAAGCCACCATACAATAGTACATCAGAGCCATTCCATCTAAAAAGAAAGGAAATATAGCAACGCCATACGGCAAGATTCAAATGACCTAGATAGAATTAATAGTTTAGGATATCTCCTCATACATCACACATCAGAGTATCAGGCGGAAGCGGCAAACAAGATCCGAGTACGGATAAGAAGCAAATCGGCATAAGATGCCCCATAAATAAGCACATCCCGCCACGATCTCACGGATCCTCGCTCCCTAATCTCTACACCGAACGATCGTTGCCCACATCATCGGCCTCCTCCACCCAAAGATCCGTCTTGCGAGTGTACTGCTCATCCGAACCAATAATTTATCGTGAGACCCTAGGGTACTCAAAGAAGTCTTTATGCCTCTAAAGGGACACAACTGGGTGACGAATTGCAGCAAAAAGATAAACCGACAGTTCTATAGATACGCTATCCATACGCCTAACCAAAGATAGACGGATGTCCGTGAATTAATGACAACAGTTATAACAGAATATCCATATCCATCCTCCTCGCTACTAACGAGGAAGGGATTTAACAACCCCATCCGTTGGCAAATTTTATTAACCATTCCATGAGTGTTGCACTACTTACTAGTCGGTTACTTAGTCAATTTAAAAGCGGTACTTTAGTTATGCTTGTCTATGATCGAAACTGCTCCAAGTCGTCCATAACCGCGACACGCCAGAAAGTTTTACCGCAGGGTGCACAAATAGCAACACACACTCGATCAACCTAAAACCAAATCAAAACCCAACGAGGCCTTCACGACAAAGCAATCACAGGATTCAGAATATTTCAGGGCCACCCCATTAAGTATACCAAGAACGGTTAATGACTTCAGACGGACTCAAGGTTTAGGGCCGGTAACAGAACGATCGGGAACCCAAACTGGCTTGTCGATACCAAAACGGGTCACAATTCCTAACAAGACAGTGCTCCTCGCACAATCGTAAATAAAGCAATAGCATGGCATAAGTACAGGATAGTAAATAAAACCTCAAACTAGTTTGTGGCCCCAAGAAATAAGATCAATCAAGCTCGCTCGGGGGTCCCATAAGCCTCCGGATGTGGATAGCGCGAATAATCAAGGAACAGGAATCAAGTACTGGGTCCCACGGACACAAGTGAGCAGGAAAACCAAATAGCAGATATATTGCTCGCCGTGCCGCTTTTATTAGTTATCCCATTACTACCAAAGTTAAGTTGTTTAGGTATCTCATTATCCATCGACTCTCACATACCCTACACATGTTCTACGACTCGCATGGCTCAAACAACTCCTGTAGTAATGGCTCATGGGATGGAGGAACAAGTTTGGGGTTTAAAAGTAAAGGCTATGCAATACTTGGGATTCAGCTTTAATGCAATCGACTCCATGATACAAGAATTTAGATAGAGGCAATAGGTACTGATGTATGCAAGCATGTGGTAGTGCTTGCCTGGCAGCTTGAAGCGAGAGACGGATCTGGTAGTGCCTCGGTTCTCTTGATATATCCCCGCCGTTGTCTATTCGAAGAAGAACCAAACAAACAAGGGCCAACATAAATAAAGTGCACAAGCATATGAATAAAATGCGACAAGCAAACAATCATGTCATGATGAATGATGCACAATTTGCATGGCATTAAAGTAGCATGGCATGGGTGAGGTGTGGAATACAGGAAAGAAGCATTTTATTGAGTTTTGGCCACAATTTATTGTCATATTAATTGCTGTATACTATATATTTATATGATGCATGCTGCAATTTAAGTCATGGATAGCATAAACAGAAAGGTCTCGTCGAGCTGATCATTTTAGATATATCATTTGTCAAATTTGGAGTTATAAATCAAAAGTTATTAATTATTTAAGTCAAGGGGCATTTTATGTAATTTTACTCAACTTGGAATTTTAAATGTGCAAAAGGTAACTTGATTAGCATATTTTAAATCCTCACATTTTCTGATTCAAAACATATATTATATGTTAAATTTGGATTTATAATTTTAAAGTTATTTGAAAACAGATTTAATTTTAAATTTGAATTAATTAGAAATAGATTTGAATAAAAACAGACAACCAAAAACCTTTTGTTACTCACTCTTTTCTACCCACAGACGATGACAGGGGACAGAGCACAGGGCCACGCCAAGAAAGCTTGTGGCCACCGCTCGGCTAGCCCACGCATGACAAAGGGCCACACCGGCCGGGTTACACGCTGGCCACGGGGCGTACGTGAAGGAACCGGGACATGGGTTGCTTCCCCAAAAGCACGGAGCCTTTTATAAAAGAGCCACCGACGATCAGGCTATGGGGATCGGGTCTAGGAATAAAAACACAGGGGTTAAGTGCAAAAGGCCGGCTGCCTCTTTTTCTCCTTGCTCAGATCCGCGCGCGCGTGGCGCAGGCGGGCGTCCGAACCCGCGACGCATGCTGCGGCGCAGGGCGAGCATCATACCGCTAGGCTTGGTGTCGAAGGGACGCGGCTCAGGTAAGGTGTCCGCGAGGCGCAGCGGCAGACGCAAGGGCGCGGTGCACGCAACCTGCTCGACGGAACGCACGCCGCCGACATGAAACGGAGAAGACCAGGGGCGTGTCTAGGGGGTTCGGGGACTCACCGCGGGGTCGTTCGTGTGGTTGGATCGGCGAAAGGCCGGACGGCCATGCAGGCGACGCCGGCGGGTTAGGGTTCGGCTGGCTGCCGGTGTCTGGCCAGCCTGGGCCTTCTCCTCCGCTGGTGTGTCCAGGCAGGCAGGATCCTCGTGGTCTTCCCGACAACCTTAAACGCCATGCCACCGCTGGTGTGACTAGGAGGCGGAGGCCGACGGTGGTCGCTGGGTTGCACGTGGCGAGGGAGAGAGAGGGAGGGCAGGCCTGGCGGATCTGGGACGCAGAGGGGCCGTGGGGTGTAGATAAGGATGGGAGAGTAGATGGCGTGAGGGAGGGAAGGTGCACACCTTGCCACCTTCTCCCTCACGTGCTCGGCATGGGACCAGTGAGGTGGTGCAAGGATCGGTGGGGGCCAGTGGGTCACCATGAGGCTGGGGGCAGTGCTCGGGCTAGGGGCAAGGTGGAGAGAAGAGAGGGAAAAGAGAGGGCAGACTCGGGCTAGGTTAGCTAGGGCAGGGGGAGGTGACCATGGGAGAGGGTGGCCGGTGGGGCCAGCTGGTGAGAGGAAGGGGAGTAGATGGGGTAGATCAGATGGGTCGAGCTAGGGCTAGAAGGGGTGGTTGGGTTAGGGTTTTGAGATGAAAAGAGAGAGGGGAGGTTTAGGGTTTGGGCATGCCCACATGGTCATGCATGGATGGGGATGGTTTAAAGAGGGGGTAGGGTTTTAGTTTAGTTTAGGGGTGACATGGAAGATGATGTTAGGGGTAGGTGATTAGGTTTAGGGTTTTGGAGTAGAGAGGAGGGTTTAGAGAGAGAGGAAGAGATGAGGGGTGAGATTGAGTGTTTGGACAAGACAAGCAAGATCAACAAGCTCAAGCAAGATAGCCAAAAGAGAGAAAAGAAACAAAGGTGGTGATGGGGTAGATAGAGATGGGAATGAGGTTTGGGCAAGACCAAAATAGATCAAGCCCAAAAGAAGGGGTAGAAAAAAAAAGAGATGACACACTCAAGAATTCAAATAAAACCAAAAGATGACCAAAACTGGTGGGAGTTGCATGGCCCATGCAAAAGCATTAAATGCTAGGTCTTATCTTGTGAGAACAAAACAATATCTCATGGCATTTATTTATTTGCATCCTCCAAAGTTGGAGTAAGGGTCAAGCAAAAGAACTTAGGATTGGACCCACCCTATCTCTCATGAGCTTGATTAAACACCAAAAGAAAAATAATTACAAGATCATGGATAATGGGATGGTGGAATTGTAAGGTGGTGAAAGAAAGGGTGGTGGAGTCAATAAAAGATATGCCCCCAACTCAACTTGGGCATTTAACAATATATCAAGAACCAAATACAATATCAAGAGGCAAATATAAATAATAATGCATATGGAATAAGAACCAAAACACAAGGGTTTTTGTGTGATGCTCAAATGCAAGGTGGCATGATGACATGATCATGATATGATGATGATGCAACAATTATATGTAGGAAGTGGCCATTTTATTACTAGACCAAGTAGCATTAGAGTTGTTAGACAATTGGGATGCTACAAGACGGGCGTGGACCAACCTTATGAGTATTCGGACTATAACAAATTCAAGATGTAGAGATAAAGAGCGAGGTACAAAATATTTCCGTGATTGGCGTGTTAATTATTAAGGAAATGAAAATGTTGTTTTCTTATGATATCTTTCCAAATCGGCTGAAATTAAATTGAGTTTGTAGTGATCCGGAGGTATCAGGTTTACTGGGCCTCATAAATAATCCACTAACAGGACATATTGATAGCGTTATTAGGAAGGCTACAGGAGGCGATGTGTTGCAAGCACTAACTATCATGTCGTGATAGAGTGGGCTTGCAAACTCATGCGGAGATTACAGGAAGAAGTCGCACGACTATTGGCCATATTTTAGCATCTCAATTTCCCTCTCCCTATAGCTTCGCGCTTGTTGCAATGCCCATGCCAGTATACCCAATAAACAAGAATCCTAGCGAGTAGTTAATATCTTTTAATCATATTGATAATCCCTCATTATAATTCTCTCCACGCAATTAAGACCCAACACGCATCTAAATTGCCTATTAATTTTGTATCTAAATTCTGAATTATTAATTTCTACGGTAGTTTTAGATGGTACCCTTTTTGAACAGTGATGGGTTTCCATGTTTTTCTCAGTTAACATGATTGTGGCGATTCCTGGTTGGTTGGTACTCCTGCTCGAGCATCCAAGTCCTCGAGCATTTTAGACATTTTAGACCGCTTTTAATTTCCTAGCTTTTCTTGCGATTATCCAATTTTCTCTATTCTTTCTTTTTCATCGCTAACCACTCCCTATTAATTCAGGTAAAACTAATCAATCATCGAGCCAGATGTTAAAATCGATGCATGCACAATACAAAACCATCCAATGCACGTGATTTCTTTTCCTTTGCCCGAGAAAAAAAAACGTTGAGACAAGTCTCTCCGGTTTGCAAGCACTAATATCTTTCCTTAGTAGTATGTATTAGTGATTTAGTTCTCCGGAATTTATGAGGGAGCACATATAATACTTCCTTATTATGTGTAATGTGATTGATTCCCTTATTTCTAATTATCATGACTTCATGCATTCCCTTTTTGATTGGTGGCAAGTCCATGAGGGGATTATTTGGTATACCTTCCTAAAAATATTGCCTAGTGGCTGTTTTTTATGGTCCAGATGGGTTCAATGTTTGACTTTCTAGTTGGATGGACTAGATGCGTCCAATGTTTGATGCCCAAAGTGAGCCACCAACTCTTCATTTAATAGTAAAGATATTTATAGGAACCTATTAATTTGGAATATGTTTTAGCGACTATCTAAGAGTTAAATACTATATGTTGTACTCCATTATTGGTGCTTCTTGGTCGATGACCTCTCGGATTGATTTGCCCCGCCGCCACTCGCCGACTCCTCCAAAAGCTTATAAGTGTGCAGTACAGTTGATCCAGTTGTTTCCGGAGTTGATCTACCGAGCCTTAATCTTTGTACGTGACGCGGTTTTGGGGCTCTATGCTCCGCCCCTAGCCTTCTTGGTAGGTGATGACACAAGGAGATTCTTCATAGTAATGTGTCTTGAGTTTGCGTTGTAAGTGGACTTTTTCGGCGTTGTTTCGGCCGTCTAGGCCTTTTTTCTATGTGATTAATGGATATTCCTTCCAAGGCATATTCTAAATAAGAAGAAATAATCTCTAGTATATCCTAAAATTAGTGACTTCACTTTGTTTAGATATGTAGTCATAAAACATGTCTAGATAGATATGTATCTAGGCAAAACCGAGTCACTTATTTTAATATGAAGGGAGTACATGACACCCCAGGAACTTGTTCACCAACATGTCTTTTAACTTGTTTAGGATGTGCATAGACTGCTCACAACATGCAAAATAAGTTCAATGTGTCCTTTAACTTGTATTATAGACATGTTTTTAGTAATCAATGCATGCTTGACACTTACGGTGGAGATGATTGGCTATGGGGAGGAAATTGTTGGGCTACAATCGACATCGGGTAGGATAGGTGTAACATCCCAACATTAGAGCTTAGAAATAAGTGAACACAGATGTGTGCATTGCATTCATGCATAGAAAATCTGAATAATTTTCGACTTTTGAATAAAAACTTGTCAAAGTGATTGAAGCTTATCTCAACTTGATGAAATTGAAGTAGATCATCAAGTTGATCGATAAGTTTCAATATGACCTTTGCTAAAACCTTATTTTGGGTAAACATGAGTTGATCTAAGGGTAGATCAAATGTAATAAAAGTTAAACCCTAATACATGACTTAATGATTTATATTTGATCCTTAGGTGATCATATCATAGTATTAATAACAACTCATGAATACAAAGTTATAAATATAACTTAAGTAATAGGAATGTAACAACTAAATCTTGACCTATCCTAATCTTATATATCCTACCATGAGTATCATGGTAATACTTAAGCCTAACTCTTCAGTTGTATTAAGTAGGAAGGAAAGCAATTCAAGACCATTCACCACATATCCTTCTTTACATATCAATCTTTATGGAATCCTATCTCAATATCTGTTGTTCATCAATATTGAGTAATCAACTATTGATTCACCAATTCTTAGCTTATTAACTATTGATCTATCAACTCATGTTCTTATCATAACATTCACTTTAAATCCTTTAGAGAAGGAAGTAAGTAGAGGTAAATAGAAATGCTAGCCCTAGATATCATATATAGGATAATTGATGGAGTTAACTCACTCCTGAATGGATAGAAGGGTTATTTGAAATAAAGATATATGTTTTAACAAAGATAATTCCTAGGATGAATACTGAAGATAGTTACCAGGAGTAGTTCTATTGGACCAAGTAGGTATAGTCAATGAATTATATCTCTTAATCCAATAGAGCTAAACAGAAGATAATTTCAATACAACTGTAATGTTGTGTTGATGAAGCCTTGATTAGCCAACTAGAAACCTAAACCATAAAGGATCAAAGGATTATAATGATCATGCCTTATTCACCAAGATTGAATGCTTATATCATGTATAAGTGGCATTGGTGGATAAAACATGATTGAAAACCTAGTATAGATATGTTATCCTAGGTTAGTCATGACAAGTCATATTAATATAATGTGAGGTCGGAGTATTAGATACTGGAGTCAAGTAGAGACAAGATAATATGATTAAGATGATGTTAGAGCAACATTGGATTAAATAAGTAGTATTTTCCTCTTTGGAAATACTAAGCACTTGAGGTGAAGTAGGATTTGATGTATACATCTATTGAAGTGATATTAGTGAAGGATAATTTAGGAAGAGTATGAATGGAATTACAAGTAACTACTTGTTAGATTGGAGGTTATCAGCAGTAGAGTAGTTGATATAACCAAGTATAGATATAAAAATATTATGAAAGCTTTAGTGTCAAACTCATTGCATTTACAAAGGGATTCAGGAGGAGAAATTATTGAGAAGAGTATTCTTGTGAAGTAAAGCTCATCATGTTAACACCTAATGATGGATATGAATGAGTAGTATATCTAGGAAAGGAATTCCTTAATTAGAAGTCCGTGGATTATTGAAGTATGAGAGATAGAAATTCTGGATCAAACCTAAACCCTAAATCTTTAACCTAAAAGAATATCCATTTCATCTGATTGATCTATCATTTTATTTACACAAAGTTTCATAGGAATAATTTCCTATATCAGATCACTTCAGCACATCGTGTTCATTCTCAACCCTCATTGTATTAGGTGCTTAAGAACTATCTTTATCAATTCTTTCTCATAAGTTAGCCTAGAAAACAATCCCACTATTTAATTCTAAATGGTGATATCATTCAAGATCTTTAACATAAAGATAATATATTTTAACCATTCACCTTTATTCACCATTATCAAGGGATATAAAGATATTAAAACTCCCATAATTCATGGTAGACATTTATAATCTCAAACCTTTAACTCTTAAGTTAGTTTGCTATTCCCTAAATTCATAGGAATAATATTAACCCTATTTGTACTTAGAACTTTATGTATCAAATACTTAAGAAGGATCACTAAATATAAAAGTTGCCTTAATATTATGTATTAATGGGAATAAAATCTCATTAGTTAGTAGTAATACATTCTATAATAAGTTTATGAATTTTTGTCAAAATAAATTCATATTAAAGGCCATCACAAATAATAATAGGAAAAATATCTATGTAAAAAAATTATAACAATATTTAATAAAAACTCACAAAATGATTTTTATATACCATTTACCATTGCTGCAAGTTTTCAGCAAGGAACTTCCATAAAGAAAAATTCAAAACAAGTGTTTAAATACAAAAAGCTTGAAAGAAAAGAAAACAAAAAAGATAAGAAAAATAAAAACAACAAACGAAACCGGCCAGGTCTGTTGCCTAACCACCGCTTAGGGCAACTAGCAAATTTCAAAGAAGAACTCAACAAAGGGCCCACGGATACCTCTTCGTTGTCTCACCGGGCAGTGCGGAGGGCCGGAGTGAATTCAAAACCGCTAGGGGTTTTCGCTAACGTCTGCCGCTGCCTTCCTCGCCGATCGAAGATGCTCGTGGCGTGGTCGATGCCGCCCGCCGCCCTGGCCAAGATGCATGCCGTTGCTAGGAGAGGATACGGAGGCCACGACGATGCCCCCGCCTGCTCATCCTCATTTCTCTGATGCCCTCTCTCTCTCGCTTTCCGACCTAAACCTAACCTCGCCGAATCGCCATTGCCGACGCTGAAGTTCCTTGTTCATCTAAGGCCACCATTAGATCCGCCTCGTCGTGTTGAGCATCTTCGCCAAAGGAATCGACACCGCCGAACCAATCGCCGGAGTTTGCTACTTTTGCGATGCCGCCATCTTCGATTCACCGCCGTTGACTTCCGCCTTCCCGACCATTCCATCGCAACCATGGTGAGTTCATCGATCTCCTAGTAGCCTCTGCTTTGTTTGCTTCCTATATCATCACCGGGGCGAGCATCTGTCAGCGCCACCGTGTGAGTTCATCACCGGCCATCTTCCGATGACCTTTAGGAGGCGGCGCTGCCACTATTAGGTTCCGCAAACTCCCCTGCATCGAACCCCTCTAGCCACGTTTCCTAGAAGTCCTCCGGCTGCCCCAGCGCAACTCCGGTGAGGCTCGACGAGCACATGTGGCACCGATGTGGCCACAGCCCATCTGTCTGCCTCCTGCCAGAGCTAGGAGTGCAAAAAGAAATTACTCGTCCACGCCAGCGTGGCACACCGACATGGCCCTGAGCCCCACCTGTCTGTGACTTAGAGTAGACCTAGTCCGGGTAAGAAAATTATTATTTGTTTAGTAAAAATTGAGAAAAAACAATATAAATCCAAATATCAAATTCCAGAAATCAAATAAAGTGATTAAATCTTGTAAATTTAATATCTTTTGTTTTATAATTCAGAAAAATATATGTAATATATGAAAATGTTTAGAAAAATAAAAGCTATAACCTAAAACTATTATCCAACATTATTATGCTACCATTTAAATAAATATTATTTAATAAAGATTTATAAATTATAAAACTTTGATAATTCATATTTTAATATTGATAAAATGTTAAAAATATAAATAAAATACCAAAAAATCTTAGAAAAATAAGAATTAAAATTTAAAACTATAATCATGCATTATTATTCCACGTAATTAAATATTTATTAATTATTAAATCTTTATAAAGTAATAAGTATTATAAAAATCATATCTTATTATTTTTAAATCACAAAAATAAGTGTAATATACCAAAACGATCAAAAAAATAATACCTATATGTTAAAAATATAATATTCCACTTTTAAGTTAAAGACAAAGTTAAACACCTTAATAACTTGAATTTAAACCTATTTATTTAATTAATAATTCTTATAATGTCAAATAAAATTTGTTAATATTTCTTAAATTAACCATTTAAATCTAATAAATAGTATTAATGTTAAATACTAATATTATGAAGTCAAATGGTTCAACACATTTTAAAAATGCAATTTTATTGAATTATCATTCAACCATAAGTGTAGATTATTTTCTAAAAAGATTCCTATCCAATATAAAATCTCCAAGAATAATTTGTAATGAGATTAAACCCATTCCTTTACTTTAACCATAAGTTTATAAACAAACCAAAACACTATAGTGAGTTCATAAGTAGTAAATGATATTGTTTACTTATGCACAAACCTTAACCACACCCTTATAGGGAGATGAATCCCATTATACATTTATAATATAAAGAAACCACTACCAAATAAAGGTAATACCATTCTTAAGTAACTTTAAAGAAACATTATGAAGTGAACAAGGTATAAGTATAATCTGCATTACACCTAAAGTCCATCTATGTTTTAAAGTTAACTTTAGTCTACGAGACTTTAAGTATAAAGTTAAAAACTTTATTATATACTTATAGTTAACTTTGGTCTATTATAATTAAATTATAAAGCATCTCAAATTCAAACTGTTCCAGCAAGCACAAACAACATCAACCATCTCTGATTAGTCACAAGGATTGTTTAAACCTTAATGAAGGAGTCTTTTCTTCAAAAGTTATTCGTTTTGCCACTTCAGTCAACATATGACAATTAATAGTAAACACCTTACTTTATACTTTACTTATATATTTAGGATTAATAACACTTAAAGTCCTTTATAAGTGACACTACTTGAAAAGTAAATTTGAAGATAAACAATTATTATATAAGTAGTCTTCAAGTAGCATTCCATATGTGTGTACCTTATTGTTATATAGATACATGTTGTTCACACACACTCACAAGCCATAAAAAGAAGCACAAATATGAAAACTAATCTAAAAGAGCAACACATTCCAAAGAAACCATTTCCAGTATCCAAACCATAGAGCAACGTTATCCCCGGGATTCGAGTTTACTAAATTGCATTACATTACTTATGCATAAAAGCATCTTGCTTCTTTAAACATTAGTCCTTACCGGACCAATGATGTTGATTTCAGATATTGAATCTTATATTGTCTCGAAGACCGTGAGTGCATAATCTGGCAATCACAAAAGGCAATTTCACACTTGCTCATGTCCTTTGGTTATTTTCTGTAAATTATTTTACAAATCTAGTGTTGTCATCACCTGCATTTGAAAAAGGTTAGAAAACACTATTTTCATAATAATATGATTATAGGTTATTTACCATGAGGTAATAACCTACTATGAAAGTTCGCAGAAGAAACATATTATCTAGGACTTAACAACCAATGTCGCCAGTGATTCTTGGTCAGATATCACGCGTTAACCATGAGATTTGGAATGGGATAAGAAATCAATCAGATCTTTTCCTCTCGCATGCAAAATGGATGTGGTCGTGGTCGTTATCACTGTGAGCGTATATTAAATGGTAATTCATAGAGGATATGCAACATATGGGTGGAGCCCTCAACATCCCACGATAGTTCCCAGATCCGAATGGTCTCAGACCGCCAATTGCCGTAATACAATAGGTGGGCTAGCGTACACCAAGGAGACATGCGGTATCGTGGAGAAGGCAGTGATTGGCTTGGGTCTTTGTCTGGGCCTCACTCCAAGGAAGTGTGAACGGGTTCACAGCCCGGATGTTCAACAAAGCTAAGATCTCTCATGGGTAAAGTAACACACCTCTGCAGAGTGTAAGAACTGTTACTTGTTACTCCCTGTTCCGGGAAGGAGCTGCGAACGCGGTGGGAAAGGAACTCCATGAAAGCTCTGGTAAACCCGTGAAGGCTGATGGACATAGCTTTTTCAGAATAAAAGCAATCTTTGAAGAAATATTTACGAAAACCTGCATTGCCTACGACCTACGGTCTGTGGCAGTAGATATAGTGCATCAAACACTCCTTTTCTAGTGAACTTGCTGAGTACGCTCGTACTCAACGTATCTTCTTAACCCTTGCTAGATTCTGAAGCCATTAAGACAACGTCTACATCAAGTCTTGCTCCAGGAATCATCATCAAAAGCTAAAGCTCTTCAATGAAGTCAAGAAAGTCAATATATACATCAACTCAAGTGAAGACGAAGTTATTGATTAGATAGGAATATAATCTCTAGCAATAGAACCTATTTCTGTAGTGTATTGCAATAGTAGAAATGCCAGACCATTAGTTAAAATACTAGTCTTAATAGTATATTAGTTTTTGAGTTGTTTATTTCTGATTCTTCTTTGTAAGAAGTTTCTTTCTCTCTCTTTAACCTAGAGTGTTCTCTGGATCTTGTGTAAAGAGTTGAGTTGTAACCTATAGTCATGTCTTGGACCTATTGTGTTTCTGTTGTACCACTCTGAGGGATGTAATACTAGTGAACGGTGTTTCATTGGTGTTATGTCAATGACTATAGTGTACTACATCATGCAGTGGTATGCTGGGTCACCGCACTAGGATTAGGAATAATCGGTTTACTCCCTATCTATTTAACTAAACTGAGGATGTGACACATAAATTTCATGAATGTTGGGGATTTCTATACAAAAATGCCTAGAGCAAGGCGTGTGACACTTGTCTGTATGGCATGATACGCGTCGAGCGCTCATTGATTGTGACAACCATGTCTGCAATACAAGTTAAAGGACACGGTGACCTGCTTTTGCAAACTTGTGGGTGTCTTTACACATCCGGACAAGTTATGGGGACACTATGTATTTAGCTCCTACTCTAGCTAGGGAAAGCCTTTCGATACTTGCCTCTAATAGAAAAATGATGCAAGTTTCATTTTATGGTTGTGTCATCGCCAATGACTAAATCTAAAAAACTAAAATGATCTATCTTGCACATAGTTGAATTGATTAATGATTCGCTTCTCACTTGGGAACATCTCGTCAAGGGCTTTGAAAAAGATCATATCTTGCTATGTTTCAATGTCACGGTACAAGATTGTGAAATTTTGCCTACCATGTTAGTAATGAACCATTACCAATCTAATTGTATACACACGAGGCTTTCTTTCCTTTCTCTCTCCCGGTTGCTTTGAGAGTCACCGTGCACTCCCCTCCCCTTCTAGCGGCTCTATTTGGTCATAGGGGTGGGAGAGTGTAGCATCCCAGTTCAACCCCCGTAATGCTACATGTCATAATAATAAAATGGGCCACTTCCAACATATAATTGTTGCATCATCATCACATCATGCTCATGTCATCATGTCCCTTGCATTTGAGCATCATATAAAACCTTTTCTTGTTTGGTTCTTATCTCATGTGCATGATTAATTGTAGTTGCCTCTTGATATTGTATTTGGTTCTTAATAAATTGTTAAATGCCCAAGTTGAGTTGGCATCTCTTTTGAATCCACCACCTTATCTTTCACCACCTTATAATTCCACCATCCAACTATTCGAGCTTGTCATTTTGTTGTTTTATCTCTGCTCATGATTAATGGTTGAATCCACCCTTGATCTTTGCTTGGCCTTGCCCAACTTTTTGGGATGCATCTGAACAATGCCATAATAATATTATTGTTTTCACAAGGATAACTTGGCATTAATTATTTTGCATGGGCCATGCAAGTTACACCTTTTCCACTATTTGGTTTTGCTTGCATTTTAAGTGGAGCACCTTTTCTTTTGCTTATCCTGGGCTTGTAGTTTCTTCATCAAGACCACCTCCCTCTCTTTTTGCTCTTGCTTGATCTTTGCTTGGATCATGCATGGGCCACAGGAGAACCCCATCATCACTTGACCATCTCTCTCTCTTCTTCCTCTTTTCTTGCTTAATCTTGCTAGAGCTAGTTGGAGCTTGCTTGTTTAACTAGTACCACTTCCCTCCTCACCCTCTCTAACCAAACCTTAATTCCTACCTTCCCTAAGCTAAACCCAAACCACATGCTAGCTAAACTTAAACCCTCCCTAGTCTAAGCATAACACAAGTGCTCCCTCTCTCTCTTTTCTACCCTAAACCAAAACCCCCAATTACATCTATCCTAAAACTAAACCCTAATCTACACCTACTCTACACAAGAACCTAAACTACCCTTTACCCTAAACAAACCTTACTCCCTCTTCCCTTCTAGCTTCCATACATGATCTTCTACACCCCACCCCGCCTCGCCTTGCCCTCCGCCATGCACCCCACCCCTGACCCCTAGCCGCCCCACGACTGACCAGACCCTCCTATCTACTCCTAGCCCCAGCCGAGCCGCCTCCCCTTTCCCTCTTATCTTCCCTCTCTGCCAGACCCGCCCACGCCTCACTCCCACCCGCCTACCTCCCTAGTCGCCTACCCCACCGCCAGACCTTCGGTGCCCGCTTGTTCGCCCGGCCATGAGCACGTGAACAGGAGGTGGCCGACGCCACCCAGCCTACCCTCCCCACACTAGCCTCTTCCTCGGGCGTTTTATCCTCTCTCACCCTCTCTCCGCCTTCCCAGATCCGCCTCGAGGCTTGCCTCGCTCCCTATGCCCCCGCCTCCACCGCCGCCTCCATCACGCCGGCCACCCTGTCCACCTCGCCAGCACACACTCTTCCAGGAGGCGGGCGCGGAGTAGAGGTTGCCGAGGAAGCCCCTGGAGTTCGCCTGCGACGCCCTGAAGCCAGACGCGAGGAGGAGAAGCCCTAGCCCGCCAGAACCTGACGCGCCACCCCCGAAAACCCTAGCTCCTGGAGCGCCTCACTGCCGCACTACCGCTTCCCCGCCCGATCCAAGCCCTCCATCCGCCATGTAAGCCACCGACCTCCTAGACACGCCCGCACCCGCTTCCTTCCGCCGGTTTGCTTTCAGCGCCTCCAGGCGGCGGGGCGAGTTCGTTCCTGCTAGTTCCCGACGCGACATCCTATCTAGCTACGCCTCACCAAAGACTCTACCCCAACTTAGCTCAGCCTAAGGCCATCACATACACGCTTCAGATCCCGGATCGAGCCCTTGCCGCTTCTTTTTCTCTCTGTCACAAGGCGTGTTCCGCTCGCCACAGAGGAAGATCCACAAGACGCTCGGCTGTTTTGCTCATAACCCCTGCCAGATATTTTTAGCAACCCGCGCCCATCCAGCCCGTTGTCGTTGTCTCCGTAGTTTTATAAAAGGTTCATGTTGTTTTGTTTAATCAACCCATGGTCCAGCTTTGTCCTGATCAAGGCGCAGGGGCTGAGAACCCTGCCCCACTGCTCATGAGCCAGGCTAGCTTAGGCTGTAGAAAACGCTTTGAGCTGTTTAAAATTCAAATATAGTTAAATAATTTCAAATTCAAATCTAATTGATTTTTAATAACTTTGTCATACTAAATCCAAATTGGGAAAATAATATATGTTTTTGATTCAGAAAATGAGAGGATTCCAAATATGCCATCCTTTTTGCCTTTTGCACAAGTAAAATTCCAAGTTTGTGTTAATTACCACCAATGCCACCGGATTTTCAATAATTCATAACTTTTGATTTAAAACTCCAAATTTAGCAAATGATGAGTCTAAATTGATCACCGACGAGACCTTTCTGTTTATGCTATCCATGACTTCAATTGCAGCATGCATCATATAAATATATATTGAACAACAACTGTTATGGCAATGAAATGTGACTAAAACCCACTTAAATGTTATTTCCGTGCCCACCACACCTCACCATGCCATGCTACCTTACTTGCCATGTAAATTGTGCATCATTCATCATGGCATGATTGTTTGCTTGACGATCTTATTCATATGCTTGTGCTCTATATTCATGTTGGCCTTGTTTGTTTGGTTTTTCTTGACAGACACCGAAAGGTGGGTCATATCAAGAGAACCAGAGCACTACCCATCCGCCCCTTGCTTCAACGAGATACTGTGCAAGCACTACCACATGCTTGCATACATACAGTACCTATTGCCTCTATCTTATTCTTGCATCATCGAGTCGCGATTGCATTAAAATGAATCCCAAGTATGCATAGCCTTTATTTTTTTTAAACCCCACCAAGCTTGTTTTCCTCCATCCCATGAGCCACTACTATAGGAGTTGTTTGAGCCATAGTCGAGGACAAAGCATGTAGGGTTTGTGAGAGTCTGATGAATAATGAGGTACCTAAATAACTTAACCCGAGTAGTTCGGGATAACTAAAGAAAGTGGCACCGTGAGCAACATCTGCTATTTGGTTTTTCCGCTCACTTGTGTCCCGTGAAGACCCCGAGTACTTGATTCCTGTTCCTTTTATCGCTATCCACATCCGGGAGGTATATGGGACCCCCGGCCGTAGCTTGATTCCTTTTATTTCTTGGGGCCACAAACTAGTTTGAGGTGTTTTACTATCCTGCATTTATGCCATGCTACTTTCTCAGATTTAAATTATGCGAGGTAACGCACATCGCATCGCTTAGGATCGGGACACGCTTACGCTGTATCGACAAGCCCAAATGCCACTTTCGGTTCCTACCGCCACCGGCCCACCCAAACCTTGAGTCCGCCTCGAGTCGCCTATCTCCGCTATGGATCTACTTAAGGGTGGCCTCAAATATTTCTAACTCGTGATTGTTCACCGTGAAAGCCTCGTGGGTTTTGATTTGGTTTTTCCGAGGTCGATCGAGCGTGTGTTGCTATTGGTGCACCCCGCCGTAAAACTTTCTCGAAGCCGTGTCCATGGGATATGGACGACTTGGAGCAGCTTGATCATAGACAAGCATAACTAAAGTACCGCTTTTAATCAACCAAAGTGACTTGATTAGTAAATAGTGCAATACTCATGGAATGGTTAATAAAATTGCCAACGGATGGGGTTGTTCGTCCGCTTCCTTGTTGGTAAGGTGGAGGAGGATGGATCGGATGAGATTACCGTTATAATCGTATACTTAATTTCACTTGACATCCGCTCATCATTGGTTAGGCGGATGGTTAGCGCTTATCTCAGAGAATTGCTAGGGTTTACTTTAGCTGCAATTGCGCCACCCTGTGTTGTGTCCCCTTTAGAGGCGTTAAGACTTGCCGAAAATTCTTAGGGTCTCACACGATAAATTCTTGATTCGTATGAATGTACCTTCTCGTGACGACATCGGGTGGAAGAAGTCAAGATGTGGGCAACGATCGTATGGTGTAGAGATTCCGGAACGGGATCCGTGAGACCGTAGTTGATGTGCTTATTTTCTATGGCATCTTATGCCGATTTGCTTCTTATCCGCATCGGATTCTCGCTTTGCCGCCCGCATGATACTCGATGTGTGTTGTATGAGGAGTTATCCTAAAATATAGATCTATCTAGGTCATTTGAATCTTGCCGTATGCTGGTATATTTCCTTTCTTTCTAGATGGTATGGCTTTGATGTACTCTTGTATGGTGGCTTATGACATACCCACTTGTGTACGAGTTGATCCCTTCGCCGACCACGCCGCCAGACAGTCCTGCTGAGAGGGTAGTGGTTGGGACGTGAAAGGACTACCGGAGTGGCTTTTGGGGCCCCACTGCATTATTTCAACCACTACCACTCATCCAGCTTGTATCTAGGAGCGTAGTTCACCGAGGTAGTTACAATTGGTATCGAGCCATCCCGACCTTCGTGGTTTCAGCCAAACGGTCGTCGGCCTAGCAAATATTTTGGTAGTTATGTATATTAAGGAAAAACAAACGCGAGAGTAGGACTGCTTCCATTTTTCTTCTTACCCTCCCACCCACCCTTTTCTGGTAAGGAAGTGCAACGTTTTCAATCCTCTTCTCAAAGTTCAAACTAGGATTCACGTGTTCGGGGTTTCCGTAGTACCATAGGTTGTGTGTATGTGTGTGTGTGTGTGTAATCCCTTGGCTATCTGTTGCATCCAAGTTGTTATCTTATCTGCCTTTGGTTATCAACTGTTGGTACATTCCATACCGACAGGCTTTTGCAAACCGACGCAATCTATCTTCCTCTTTGTATCCGACGCTATCTTGTTTGGGGTGTTCGCTCAGAGTTACCAATCTTTAGGTTTCACGTGAGAAGAAGGGGTTAGGATATGTGTTCCACTTGTTCATGCGGAGTAATGATTTGAGTGCGGATGGAGTCGCACCATACCACTACTTGTATCATTCGCTTTTGTATATTGAATCGGTAGAGTCACTAATCTTGATCCGTTAAGTAATTTTATGCATCTATTGGTATTCTAATGCCAAATTTGTGGAAAATTTTTCTTTGATATGTTTAGGTACCACACTCCTTTTCACCGTGGTGCGATATGCTTAATATCTTTTAGGTGCTATGAACTTTGTTGATATTTTAATATCATCTCAAGAATTGTATCCTTTAATCTTGGTTAATTCCATCTTGGTACTATTTTGGATTATTATCATCTTCCATTATAGTATCGACTTGAGTTTTATATCAATGACAGGATGGCTCCCCACGCCGGATCGAAGAGGACATCCTCCTGAATCGGGCTCATGCCAAGCATAGCTAATGCTTTGGCAGCCATGCAAGAGAACCAAAGCCGCTTTGAGGAGAGCGTCAAGGAACGAGTTTGCTCCACTTCCTCCACCTCCTAAGCTGCAGGACATCAAGAGCTTCCTCAAGTTCAACCTCGCCGCTTGATGTTTCGACCACTGACGCTGGATGATTGGCTGCGTGAGATCTCAAGGTTGCTAGAGACCGCTGATGTTCCGTATCAGAGGGTCAAGTGTGCTACCCACCTTCTCAAGGGAGATGCAGCTTTGGTGGGAGAACTACTTGAAGGCAAGCCGCACTGGGTTCCAGCCCAACTTGGGAGAGGTTCACCGCAGCTTTCAAAGAACAGTTTCTCAGAGATTGTGATGGAAAGGATGAAGGAGGCCTTCCTCAACTCAAGTGTGGGAATGATAACGCCAACACCTACATCAGAACTTCATGAACCTGTCTCATGGTGGTGGTGATGAGGTATCCGATGACAAGAAGAAGCGTAAAAGGTTCGTGCAAGGGCTCAATGCGCCGATCAAGTATGCAATCACACATGCAAGACCGCAACCTTCCGGAGCTACAAAGACATGGCACTACAAGAGGAGGCAAGGCAAATGTTTGAAGAGTCCAAGAAACACAATAGGATGCATCAAGCTCAGAAGAATGGCAGCCCTTCTAAGCGGCGTGTCCGGTTCCTAACACCCCACCGCCGCCTCCCGGCCCACCAAGACTCGCAAGTTACGCGCCAAGGCCATCAAACTTCACCACCGCGTCCTGTGGGCTACAACAACCCTTACTCGAGCGCTCAAGTGAGTCCTCGCTACTCGCCCACGCCCTCACGGTGCTTGTTACATGTGGAGATCATGGTCATCCCACTGAATCGCCTAATGAAGAACAAAGCTCTCCTCAACCCCGCCAAGATCTCGCAACAAGCTCTTCTTCGTTCAGGCACCACCGCCTCTCAACATCAACACTAAGCCCGGGTTCATGGGTTGTTCGAGCTAATCGGCTAACGCCTCTCAAGCCGAGCTCGCACCGAGTTGTCATGGGTATGCTTTCGCTAACTCGCCTCGCACGAAGTTCTCTTTGATTCGGTGCATCGATTCCTTTGTGTCATACAAGTTTGCGTAAGAGAATGAGTTAGTCATGGTTCCTCTCTAAGCTGTTGGTGGTACAATCACCGGTGCAAACATGAGGGTCGAGTATATCACCATGGGAATCAAGTTGAGATTGGTGGCTCTTCATTCTTGGCTTCTTTGATTGTTCTAGGCAACTCGACATTGATGTCATTTTGGGCATGGATTGGTCGACAGAAATGCACTGTGATTGATTGTCCGAACGCCAAGACTCTCAAGATTCCTCAAGGCCACATAGTCTTTTCTCCAAGTCCGACTCCGGCCCAAATCTATTCCTTGGCTGCTCAATAATGATGCTATGGAAGCTATTCAGGGTACCAAAGGGTCCGTGAGTTCGGATGTCTTTCCTAAAGAGTTGCTGTATGCCTCCGGATCGCGAGGTTGAATTCGTGATTGAGCTTGAACCCGGGACTCCTATCTCCAAGAGGCCATATAAAATGGGTCCTTCCGAGTTGGTCAACTCAAACGACAACTTGATGAACAAGAGAAGTTGGGTTTCATTCAACATAGCACTTCTTCTTGGGGCAGCCCAACAATCTTTGTGAAGAAGCGTGATGTAACCGATAGGCTATGTGTTGATTATCTGCTCAATGCTAAAACCATCAAGAACAAATATCCTCTTCCTGATAAATGATCTATTTGATCACTAGGTGAGCTATGGTGTTCTCTAAGTCGACTTGAGAAGTGGTTATCACCAAATCAAGATTCGCAAAGAAGATGTGCCCAAAACAGCTTTCACCACTCGCTATGGTCCGTATGAGTACACGGTCATGTCTTTCGTCTCACCAACGCACTCGCTACCTTATCGAGGCTAATGAACTCCGCTTTCATGGAGTACCTTGATAAGTTTGTGGTGGTATATCCGGATGACATTCGTCTATTCCAAGTCTAAGGAGGAGCATGAAGAGCATCCGCGGTGTCCCGGATAAGCTTCGTGAGAACCGCCAGTATGCAAAGTTCTCAAAGTGTGAGTTCTGTTGCTCAAGTAACATATCCGGGACATGTCATCTCGCTAAGGGCATTGCAACCAACCCGAAACCGTGGAAGACAATAGTTGAATGGCTTCCTCCGCTAATGTCAAGGAAGTGCGGAGTTTCCTGGCTATTAGCTATTGCCGCTTTGTGCGTAACTTCTCAAAGATAGCAAAGCCTCTTACCGATCTCCTCAAGAAAGGCAAGAAGTACTGTGGACTCGCTGCCAAGAAAGCTTTGAGACACTCAAAGAGAAGCTCACTTCCACGCCAGCCTTGGTTCCTCCGGATACATCTAAGCCTTTCCAGATATTCTGCGATGCCTCTTTGCAAGGATTGGGTCCTTATGCAAGAGAGACAGTGGTTGCTTATGCCTCTGCCGCTTGAAGACGATGAGGTCAACTATCCCACGATGACCTTGAGCTAGCAAAGAAGTGGTCTTTGCTTTGAAGCTATGGAGGCACTACTTGCTTGGTAACTGCTAGAGATCTTCTCGACCACAAGAGTTTGAAGTATATCTTCACCACCGATCTCAATCTTCGCAAAGGAGATGGATTGAAATCAATGACTTTGATGTGACCATCAACTACACCTGTGCAAAGCAAATGTCATGGCGTATGCGCTTAGCGTAAAAGCTTATGTCAACAACCTCATGGTGGAAGAGCAGCCTCTCTTGTGCGAGGAATTCGGCCACCGAACCTCGAAATTGTGGAACAAGGGCATCTCCGAATCTTCCGGCTACTCCTCTCTTGGAAGAACAGATTCGCTCGCCACCGGGTGATCCGCACACCAGAAAGCTCATCTCTAAGCTTGGCCTTCCAAAGTACGAGTCCTTTCATGTCGATGATCAAGGCACGCTCTTCTTTGATCACCGGATGTTTGTTCCAAACTATCCGGGTCTGAGAGACCAAGTTCTCAAGGAGGCACATGATTCGGTTCTTTCTATCCATCCCGGCAAAGACAAAGATGTACATGGACTTGAAAACACAATACCGGTGGCCTGGTTGAAACGGTATTGCGCCAAGTATGTCTCGTAATGTGATGTTCAGTAGGGTGAAGGTCGCCCATCGTAAACCATTTGGTCTTCTACAGCCATTGAAACCTCCTAATGGAAGTGGGAGAAAGTTGAGATGGACTTCATCATCGCTTCCCAAGATCGCAGAAGGGCAACAATGCAATCTTTGTTGTCATCGACAGCTTTCTAAAGTGGCACACTTCTTCCCACCAAAGAAACAATTTCTAGAATTCGCTATCGAGCTCTATATCAACGTAATTGTCTCTTTGTATGGGGTTCCACTTGAAATCAGTTCACTGTGGGAGCATCTTCACCTCAAAGTTCGGGAGAGTTTCCAAAAGCTTTGGGAACAAAGTTGAACTTCAAGATCGCTACCACCCTCACCGCAAGGACAAGTGGAGAGGATCAATCGATTCGGAGGATATGCTTAGAGCTAAGGCCATCTCTTTTGGCATGAAATGGGAGGAGGTCTTCCATATGCTGAATTCTCCTACAACAACAGCTTCCAGAAGAGTCTCAAGATGGCACCATTCGAGGCACTCTATGGTCGCAAGTGTAACACCGATTGGTTGGTCAGTGTGCAGAGAAAGAATCTGGTTTGGCCCCGACATTGTAACCCAAGGAGGAGAAGGTGCATATCATCCTCGAGAACTCAAGATTGCTCAAAGTCGTCAAGAGCAACTATGACAGAAACACACGGATATGGTATATGCCTCGGTGATCTCTGCCACCTTCGTGTCACTCCCATGAGAGGAACCCACCGCTTTGAGATCAAAGGAAAGTTGGCTCCTAGATACATCGGTCCTTTCAAGATACGTGGTAGAAGAGGAGAAGTTGCCTATGCACTTGAGCTCCTGAAAACTCAAAGTCCATGATGTTTTCCACATCTCTCCTCAAGAAGTGTTTCAAAGACCCCGCAAGACCGTGGATCATGAGCTAATCGACCTCCAAGAAGATCTCTCTTATCAAGAGCACCCCACCAAAATCCTTGAGACCACGTAATCTAAGGACGCGCAACAAGTCCATCAAGTTTTGCAAGGTGCAGTGGTCACACCATTCTGCTGATGAAGCAACATGGGAGCATGAAGATGAACTCCGTACAACCATCCTTCTCTCTTTGTATCTTCTTTCTTCCTAGAATCTCGCGAGATTCCTGCTTAGTGGGAGAGTTGTAGCATCCCAGTTGTTCAACCCCGTAATGCTACATGTCATAATAATAAATGGGCCACTTCCAACATATAATTGTTGCATCATCATCACATCATGCTCATGTCATCATGTCCCCTTGCATTTGAGCATCATATAAAACCTTTTCTTGTTTGGTTCTTATCTCATGTGCATGATTAATTGTAGTTGCCTCTTGATATTGTATTTGGTTCTTAATAAATTGTTAAATGCCCAAGTTGAGTTGGGGCATCTCTCTTTTTGAATCCACCACCTTATCTTTCACCACCTTATAATTCCACCATACAACTACTCTGAGATTGTCATTTTGTTGTTTTATCTCTGGCTCTTGATTAGTGGTTGAATCCACCCTTGATCTTTGCTTGGCCTTGCCCACCTTTTTGGGATGCATCTGAACAATGCCATAATAATATTATTGTTTTCACAAGGATAACTTGGCATTAATTATTTTGCATGGGCCATGCAAGTTACACCTTTTCCACTATTTGGTTTTGCTTGCATTTTAAGTGGAGCACCTTTTCTTTTGCTTATCTGGGTTGGGCTTGTAGTTTCTTCATCAAGACCACCTCCCTCTCTTTTTGCTCTTGCTTGATCTTTGCTTGGATCATGCATGGGCCACAGGAGAACCCCATCATCACTTGACCATCTCTCTCTCTTCTTCCTCTTTTCTTGCTTAATCTTGCTAGAGCTAGTTGGAGCTTGCTTGTTTAACTAGTACCACTTCCCTCCTCACCCTCTCTAACCAAACCTTAATTCCTACCTTCCCTAAGCTAAACCCAAACCACATGCTAGCTAAACTTAAACCCTCCCTAGTCTAAGCATAACACAAGTGCTCCTCTCTTTTTCTACCCTAAACCAAAACCCCAATTACATCTATCCTAAAACTAAACCCTAATCTACACCTACTCTACACAAGAACCTAAACTACCCTTTACCCTAAACAAACCTTACTCCCTCTTCCCTTCTAGCTTCCATACATGATCTTCTACACCCCACCCCAGCTTCTTGCCCTCCGCCATGCACCCCACCCCAATGACCCCTAGTCGCCCCCACGCCACCAGACCCTCCTATCTACTAGCCCTAGCCGAGCCGGCCCCTTTCCTCTTATCTTCCCTCTCGCCAGACCTGCCCACGCCTACCCCACCCGCCACCTCCCTAGTCGCCTACCCCACCGCCAGACCCTGGTGCCTGCCTTGCCTGGCTCGGCCATGAGCACGTGAACAGGAGGTGGCCGACGCCACCCTGGCCAGCTACCCCTCCCCCACGCTAGCCTCTTCCCCCCTGGCGTTCTTATCCTCTCTCACCCCCTCTTTGGCCTTCCCAGATCCGCCCCTGAGGCTTGCCTCGCTCCCCTATGCCCCTGCTCCACCGCTCAGCTCCATCACGCCGGCCACCCTGTCCACCTCGCCAGCACACACTCTTCCAGGAGGCGGGCGCGGAGTAGAGGTTGCCGAGGAAGCCCCTGGAGTTCGCCTGCGACGCCTGCCGCGAGGAGAGAAGCCCCAGCCCGCCGTAACCCGACGCGCCACCCCGAAAACCCTAGCTCGGAGCGTCACTACCTGCCGCACGCTTCCCCGCCCGATCCAAGCCCTCCATCCGCCATGCAGAAGCCACCGACCTCCTAGACACGCCTCGACTCCGCCTTCCGCCGGCGTTCGCTTGTTAGCGCTCCCAGGCGGCGAAGTTCGTTCGCTAGTTCTGACGCGACATCCTATCTAGCGCGCTTCACCACCAAAGACCTACCCCACTTAGCCTCAAGGCAGCTGTCACAAGACGCGCCCAGCATCCCGGATCGAGCCCCGCGCCGCCTTTTTTCTCTCCGTCACAGGCGTGTTCCGCTCGCCAGAGAGAAGATCCACAAGACGCTCGGGCTGTTTTGCTCATAACCCCGCCACCTTTTAGCAACCCGCCCATCCAGCCGCTGTCGTGTCTCGGTAGTTTTATAAAAGGTTCTCGTTGTTTTGTTTAATCAACTCATGTCCGCTTTGTCCCAGATCGGCAGGGGCCGAGAACCCCTGCCCCACCTGTCTCTGCAAGCCTAGCTTAGGCTGTGTAGAAAACGTTTCAGAGCTGTTTTAAAATTCAAATATAGTTAAATAATTTCAAATTCAAATCTAATTCAGATTTTTAATAACTTTGTCATACTAAATCCAAATTGGGAAAATAATATATGTTTTTGATTCAGAAAAATGAGAGGATTCCAAATATGCCATCCTTTTTGCCTTTTGCACAAGTAAAATTCCAAGTTTGTGTTAATTACCAATGCCAATGCCGGATTTTCAATAATTCATAACTTTTGATTTAAAACTCCAAATTTAGCAAATGATGAGTCTAAATTGATCACCGACGAGACCTTTCTGTTTATGCTATCCATGACTTCAATTGCAGCATGCATCATATAAATATATATTGAACAACAACTTATGGCAATGAAATGTGACTAAAACCCACTTAAATGTTATTTCCTTGCCCACCACACCTCACCATGCCATGCTACCTTACTTGCCATGTAAATTGTGCATCATTCATCATGGCATGATTGTTTGCTTGACGCATCTTATTCATATGCTTGTGCTCTATATTCATGTTGGCCTTGTTTGTTTGGTTTTTCTGACAGACATCGAAAGGTGGGTCATATCAAGAGAACCAGGAGCACTACCCAGATCCGTCCCTTGCTTCAACTGAGATACCAGGCAAGCACTACCACATGCTTGCATACATACAGTACCTATTGCCTCTATCTTATTCTTGCATCATCGAGTCGCGATTGCATTAAAATGAATCCCAAGTATGCATAGCCTTTATTTTTTTTAAACCCCACCAAGCTTGTTTTCCTCCATCCCATGAGCCACTACTATAGGAGTTGTTTGAGCCATGCGAGTCGTAGGACAGCATGTGTAGGGTTTGTGAGAGTCTGATGAATAATGAGGTACCTAAATAACTTAACCTGAGTAGTTCTGGGATAACTAAAGAAAGTGGCACCGGTGAGCAACATCTGCTATTTGGTTTTTCCTGCTCACTTGTGTCCCGTAAGACCCCGAGTACTTGATTCCTGTTCCTTGTTTTATCGCGCTATCCACATCCGGGAGGTATATGGGACCCCCGGCCGTAGCTTGATTCCGCCTTATTTCTTGGGGCCACAAACTAGTTTGAGGTGTTTTACTATCCTGCACTTATGCCATGCTACTTTCTCGTATTTAAATTATGCGAGGTAACGCACATCGCTTAGGATCGGACACGCGACGCTGCATCGACAAGCCCAGCCACACTTTCGGTTCCTATTGCCATCGCCATTCACCCAAACCTTGAGTCCGTCTCGAGTCGCCTATCTCCGCTATGGATCTACTTAAGGGTGGCCTCAAATATTTCTAATCTGTGATTGTTCAAATGTGAAAGCCTCAAGGTTTTGATTTGGTTTTCCGAGGTCGATCGAGCGCAGTGTTGTTATTGGTGCACCGCCGGTAAACTTTCGAAGCCGTGTCCATGGATATGGACGACTTGAGCGCTTGATCATAGACAAGCATAACTAAAGTACCGCTTTTAATCTGACCAAAGTGACTTGATTAGTAAATAGTGCAATACTCATGGAATGGTTAATAAAATTGCCATCGGATGGGGGGTTGTTCGTCCGCTTCCTTGTTGGTAAGCAGGGAGGAGGATGTATCGGATGAGATTACCGTTATAATCATATACTTAATTTCACGGACATCCGCCTCATCATTGGTTAGGCGGATGGTTAGCGCTTATCTCAGAGAATTGCTAGGGTTTACTTTTTCGCTGCAATTGCGCCACCCTGTGTTGTGTCCCTTTAGAGGCGTTAAGACTTCCGAAAATTCTTAGGGTCTCACACGATAAATTCTTGATTCAGATGAATGTACCTTCTCGTGACGGATCTGGGTGGAAGAAGTCAAGATGTGGGCAACGATTGTATGGTGTAGAGATTCCTAAACGGGATCCGTGAGACCTGTAGTTGATGTGCTTATTTTCTATGGCATCTTATGCCGATTTGCTTCTTATCCGCATCGGATTCTGCTTGCCGCCCGCATGATACTGATGTGTTGTATGAGGAGTTATCCTAAAATATAGATCTATCTAGGTCATTTGAATCTTGTCGTATGGCGTTGGTATATTTCATTTCTTTCTAGATGGTATGGCTTTGATGTACTCTTGTATGGTGGCTTGGTACATACCCACTTGTGTACGTAGTTGATCCTTCACGCCGACCACGCCGCCTGCATGTGTCCCGTTGAGAGGGTAGTGGTTGGGACGCCCAAAGGACTACAGGAGTGGCTTTGGGGCCCCACTGCACTATTTCAACCACTACCACTCATCCGTGCTTGTATCTAGGAGCGAGTTCACCGAGGTAGTTACAGAGAGGAAGTCGGCTTAGTATATATGGTAGTAGGGTGTAGTGTGTTTTCCTTGTGTAGTATGGTGTTGCCGATGTGGTGTCTATTGGCGAGCAGGAGCTGGGGTCTGGCGAGGCCCTCCTTTACTTGTCTACCGTGGTGCATGTCTTACAAGGGTAGAAGTGATGCTCATTAACTTGGTAACTAAGTGAATATTACTTTGTAACCAAGTGATATAATGTGTCCATAACCTAGTAATAATCGACTATAACCCGACAACTATCAATGAAAAATTTGTCGAAACATATACCATGTGATCTAGTTTCGAAGGTCTCGCTGCTGCGAGAGAGTTTAACTTTAACATACAGTTGAAAAGATAAAACATTTACAATATTAAACCAACATAAATATTTTAGCGGTGTCACTTTTTTCACTAGCGCACTTAAAATCATGAAACACGATGTACGGTATGGATGGCGTGGCAAGACGAGCGAGTCAATGAACGTGCGCGAATGTTGCTATCTTTTCTCATTCTATAAAGAGGAATAAACAAGCATACCCTATATGTTGGTGTATTTCTCCTTAAGTAGCCACGTTAGATTCATTTTATGCACGTCAAATTGGATTTAGAAAAAGAAATCATGTACATTTTTTATTAATGAGGTGAGGCGGATAGAATCAAAATGCATGGCCAAGTTTGTTGTAGGTGGATGAGTCTGGACGCATAAGAATGATATATGCATGATCAAGTTTGTTAGAGGTGGATAAGTCATGCATTGGTGAAGTAGTTGGTCAGATCATGACATAAGTGACAACTGGTTGTAGTATAAATATGTGAAGTGACCAAATAAGATAATGAAAGCGGGAAGAAAATATGTAGCCCTAACATAATTGAGGAGAAGTGGCTCTCTAGAGAGCAAAGCAAGTAGTGTTTTTCCTCGAATGTGTAGTTGTTGAGTTGTATAAAGGTGTGTCTTCTCGAGACAAATAAGGTGAGAGGGTTAGATAGATGATGGAAATTCGAGACATTGAGGAATAACAAAGTTGTCAAGGGACAAACAAGAGGATGCATTTGTGACTTCGCCATCGTGGTATGGTTGCACTGGGAGACGTATGGGCCATGCCAGCCACCGCTGCTCTCCAGGAAAGCTACAAGCTACGAGCTCCTTTAATCTCGCCATGACAAATTACTACCTATACAAAAGTGAAGCACTCCAGCCATAGTTTTGGTGTGCCAAATCAGCAATTTGTATTGTACATCGCATCTACAGTACTAAGCATCTACGGTCCCTTATCCCGTGTCTTCTGGATGATTCGTTTAAAGCGGTGACCTCGCCCACGTGGCTATTCAAAATTTGCATATTTAATTTGCATCTAGTGACTATCTAAGAGTTAAATACTACTCCCTATGTACTCCATTTGGTTCTTCTTGGTCGATGACCTCTTTTGGACTGTCCGGTTCCTGTCGTCCACTCGCCAACTCTCTAGACGCTTATCGAAAGGGGAGCCTTTCGATACTTATGTCTCTAACGAAAAAAAAGATGCAAGTTTCCAGCTTATGGTTGTGTCATCGACAATGACTATTAAATCTAAAAAACTAAAATGATCTATCTCCCACATAGCTGATCTGAATAATGATCCGTTCTTACTGTTGGGAACATCTCGTCGAAGGCTTTGAAAAAAAGATCGTAACTTGTTATGTTTTGATGTCAGCGGGTACAAGATTGTGCCTACCATGTTAGTAATGAACCATTACCAATCTAATAATTGTGTACACACAAGGCTTTTTTTCCTTTTTCTCTCCTTGATTGCTTTGAGAGTCACCGCGTGCACTCCGACCCTCCCCCTCTTATTCGGTTTCTCTATCGATCCAGGTAGGGTGGGAGAGGAGGTTGGATCCTTAGTGTATATAGTAGTTGTAGGGTGTGCTTTTCCTTTGTGTACTATGGCGTTATGCCGATGTGGTGTCTATCGACGAGCAAGAGCTGGGGTCTAGGGAAGCCCTCCTTTATTTGTATCCCGTGGTGGAGGAGGAGGGAAGATCAAATTTGGAAAGGCGCCTTCTAATAAGCTCCTGATTAGGGCTTTGTGCGTAACGGGAGGCTTTGCTTCCTTCTCCTTTTGTCATGGCAACAAAAGGGAAGATAGGAATGTCCTCGCTTTTAGATATGCTCAATCCCATGGCTCTTCGAGAAGTAGGAGTACAAGTCCTCTCTTGTTCCTTGAACCCGCAATCTATGGCGGAGTTCATCACCGGAGGCCTCATATTGACAATGCTATCCATGGTAGGGGAGACGCTCATGCTCTGCTGTTTGTATAGCCCGAGTTTCTTCTTCTCCAAAGAAAGGATCTTAGATCTCGATGTGGGGTCACCGCTGATTCACTCCAAGTGGTTGTGTAGCCTAGAGGTGTTATTCTCTTTGAGGGCAAGGTGTGGACGACAAAACCCTTGATTGATATTGTTATTCTCTTTGAGGGCTTGTTTGCAAAGTGCGAGGACCAGTCTATATTTTTATTTATTTATATGGTTCTACATGTAATCGCATTCTCACCGCTGAAGTGATAAATGCTTTCGTGCCTTCAGGACAATCCTGCTCAAGCAAATTTGTGTACACAACACATAATAGTTCAAGTACTTTTAGATATGTCCATATTATATGAGCCAACATGATGAGAATTCAATTGTACCCAACATGTAGAAGATATCGGCATGCCATTAAAATACCATCATGCAAGTCTTACAAGGGTAGAAGTGATGCTCACTGACCTGGTAACTAAGTGAATATTATTTTGTAACCAAGTGATATAATGTGTCCATAACCTAGTAATAACTGACTATAACCTGAGAACTCTAATAAAAAATTGTCAAACATATAACATGTGATCCAGTCAAGGTCTCGCCATGAGAGAGTTTAACTTTAACGTACAATTGAAAAGATAAAACATTTACAATATTAAACCAATATAAATATTTTACGGGGCCACTTTATTCACTAGCTCACTTAAAATCATGAAACACGATGTGCCAGATGGATGGCGTGGCAAGACGAAGCGAGTCAACGTGCGTGAATGTTGCTATATTTTCTCATTCTATAAAGAGGAATAAACAAGCATACCCTATATGTTGGTGTATTTCTCCTTAATTAGCCACGTTAGATTTATGTTATGCACGCCAAATTGGATTATAAAAATAAATCATGTACATTTTTATTAATGAGGTGAGGCGGATAGAATCGTAATGCATGGCCAAGTTTGTTGTAGGTGGATGAGTCTCGAACGCATAAGAATGATATATGCATGATCAAGTTTGTTAGAGGTGGATAAGTCATGCATTGGTGAAGTAGTTGGTCGATCATGACATAAATGACAACTGGTTGTAGTATAAATATGTGCAAAGGACCAAAGAAGATAGTGAAAGGGAAGAAAATATGTAGCCCTAGCATAATAGAGGAGAAGTGGTTTCCGGAGAGCAAAGCAAGTAGTGTTTTCTTCCCTAGAATGTGTGTAGGTGTTGAGTTGTATAAAGGTGTGTCTTCTCGAGACAAATAAGGTGAGAGGGTTAGATAGATGATTGAAATTCGAGACATTGGAGGAACAACAAAGCTATGAAGGGAGGAACAAGAGGATGCATCGGTGACTTCGCCATCGTGGGATGGTTGCATCGGGAGACGATGAGTTATGCCAGCCATTGCAACTCTCTAGACAAGCTATAGGTCATACCGGCAAAGGGCGTAATCTAGAACAAAATTGCAGGTAGGCTCAAGATAACATATTACTTAACTAAAATGACTTAAACAAAGCAATATGGTCTTGTGGACCTTAGAATTCTTTTATCAATGCATGACAATGTAAAACAACAGATAAAATAAAAACTCAATGAGGTACCTTTATAAATCGCTAAAACAAAACACAACTAGACTCAACGATAAAAATAGAGGTCAAGTATCAAGTGACCAGCATATGGTCACTTCATTTGCAGGTCTATAGACAAAAAAAATGCAACATCAATGAATAATTTGTGGTTTCCTTAAAAACAAGTTTTAGTTGACTAGTCAATTACCTAATCTGGCGCTGGCCAATTTGAATGAAATATACATAGCCTATATGCTGCAACTGAATAATAATCAACAAAGGGATCCTTGAGGCCCTGATCCCGGCTATTAGCAAGCTCGTCAGATCACCAGTTTGCATGTCTCTAAAACATGTGTCGTGCCATCTAGCAAAAGTGCAATCGAATTTGGTTGGCGTTTGTACGCATCACAAGGCCCAGGTGGGTGTGAGAACCTAGCGCATGGCTCAATAGGATTGATAAGAAATCCATACCAACAAGTTGCAACTTCTTTTCCGGAAGCTCATTCGGAAAGAACTCTAAGGTTAAGCGTTCTTGGCCTAGAGCAATTCTAGGACGGGTGACCGACCGGGAAGTGGGTACCGGGTGCGCACGAGTGAGGACAAAGTGCGCAGAAAAGACTAGTGTTGGTCTGTGGCGTTAGTTTAGAGATCCTATCGAGCTGTCAAAAGTGACAGCCGTCGGTCCGGAGTGACCCGGGGTGTTATAGAGTGGTATCAGAGTCGACCCTCGCAATTACATGGGCGTGTGCGGGTCAGTGGTGGACATGTGGCGCATGGCGCGTGTGGCCCGAAGTGGACACGGCATGGCACATGTGTCGGCACTGTACGCACAGACGTGTGCTAAGAGGGGATGTTCCTGGCTTGTGGTTGATCGACGCGGACGTCGATCTTCTAAGGGTAGGTATATGTGAGAACCTGGTGCATGGCTCAATAGGATCGGTAGGAAATCCATACCAACAAGTTGCAACTTCTTTTCCGGAAGCTCATTCGAAAAGAACTCTAAGGTTAAGTGTGCTTGACCTAGAGCAATTTTAGGATGGGTGACCGACCGGTAAGTGGGTATCGGGTGCGCACGAGTGAGGACAAAGTGCGCAGAAAAGACTAGTGTTGGTCTGTGGCGTTAGTCTAGAGATCCTATTGAGCTGCCAGAAGTGACAGCCGTCGGTCCGGAGTGACCGGGTGTGTTACAGTGGGAAAGCCAATTCCACCAAAACGGTTCATTTGCTTCCTTTTGGTCCTTCCTGCCGAGAACTCAAGAAACGATGAGCAGAGAAGCTCTGATCCATGGCTAAACAACTGGAGTATATATATTCGATAGTTTTTCCTCAAAATTAGAGGGTAGGCTTGAGCTATACGAAGCCTTCCCGGTAGAATCGCCCCTACGCGCTGGGATGCATGTGAATCCGCGTTGTGGATGGGGGTAGTGTTTCTCATTCTGCTAGGGGTTGTAATTGGGAAAACACCTTGTGTGGATGGCTTTGCCGGTGGTGTGTAGAGAGCTGAGGCGGATAGAATCAGAATGCACGACCAAGTTTGTTATAGGTGGATGAGTCCGGATGCATAAGAATGATATATGCATGGTCAAGTTTGTTAGAGGTGGATAAGTCATGTATTAGTGTCGGTGAAGTTAGTTGAATAGATCATGACCTAGGTGAGAACTGGTTGTAGTATAAATATGTGTAGTGACCAAAGAAGATAGTGAAACCGGAAAGAAAATATGTAGCCCTAGTATAATCGAGGAGAAGTGGCTTTCTAGAGAGCAAAGCAAGTAGTGTTTTCTTCTCTGGAATGTGTGTGTAGGTGTTGAGTTGTATCAAGATGTGTCTTCTCGAGACAGATAAGGTGAGAGGGTTAGATAGATGATCTAAGACATTGGAGGAACAACAAAGTTGTCAAGGGGACGAACAAGAGGATGCATCTGTGACTTCGCCATCGTGGGATGGTTGCACGGGGAGACGTATGAGCCACGCCTGCTCTCCAGGAAAGCTACAAGCTACGCCCGGATGCCTGTGAATCTCTGGAGCGCGAGTGTGCTCCTTTAACTTTGCCATGACAAATATGATACCAGGCGCTCGACATATAGTGGCTTTCAAAAAAACACTTTTGTGTTGATAGCTTTGCTCCTGGTGTAGAGAGCTGTGTGATTCCTCGCCATTCTAGGGCAGTGTAAAGCAATGAAAATGTATTATCAGAATTAAGCTTCAGACATTGGCACATTGTAATAGCAAGAGCAGCTTTTCATGGCAGATAATCTCTTCTATATCAAACTGTTTATTTTTTGGAGGAGACTCCTTTTTCTGTATCAAAACGCAACTTCAGTGCAAGAAATTCGTGTTGTGCACATCTGCTAGGTGGAGAGTTCTGCGGTGCAAGAAAAATTATAATCATTCCTACAACTATATATTTCTATCAGTAGCTCAAACCAACACATGGTTCCTTCCAATTTCAAAGAAATGCTGTAGCAAGTTTTCAAAATGGAGCGGTATTATAAGTTATATTACTACAACTAGCATCATTCCAACTGATGAGCAAAAAGGCAAGAGAAATCTATCCCACTTCCAAACAACAGCACTGGCAAGACAGAACTAGTGCCGCAACAGCTACTGCTACTGGATCTACGACCGCCAGATGAATTATCTAAATCAGCTCAACCTGTCCCCCAGACTAGCCAAGTTCTTTTTCTTTGTTTCTGTAACTCCGGTTAGCTCCCCATGATCTGTCTGATGGCAGCTCTCTGTGACGACGACAGCCTCGTCGGGAAGGTTACATCGAACCTGATCCTCAAGCTCCCCTTCTTCCCTGGCTCCTTGCGGATCGGCCACCCTTCGTTCTCGATCACGATCTCCTGCCCAGGGCGCACCACCTCCTCCACCCTGACAGGAAGGCTCCTGCCGTCGAGGGTCCTGAGGTTTATGGTCGTCCCAGCGAGAGCATCCACCAGAGGGATCTCCTGGCTTACTAGGAGGTTGTTCCCTTCCAGAACGTAGGTGTCATGGGGCTTCACATCGATGACGAAGGTTAGGTCCTGCGGTAGATAGCCGTGCAGCCTGTCGCCTTTGTTGTCAAATGTCACCCTTGTTCCCCTCTTCCAGCCTGGCAACACCTCGACCTGTAAGACCTCTGTCTCAACTTCTAACTTCCTGCAAAAGATGACGTGAAAATAGAGAATCAGATACGCTAAATACTGAAGTGCATCTAAAGCCAATTTTGCTGTCATGCCATGCAACCAAAGAAATAGAATCAACAGACCAAAAGAAATAATACATAGTTGGCTAGCAGATACAATATCAATCATAGAATTATTTTCACATTCTAGATACCGCTCACATCAATTACAAAAAAGACATTGTGCATTGATCAGCCACCTGGCTCATCAGGGTTAAGAACATTCAGAATCCAGGCAGACAGTAGTCACAGCCTGGCCACAAAAAATTATAATTTAACTTCCAACAGTTCCATTTTGGATTTGTCAGGTGATTTAACTAGAGATAACAAGATTACTAAAGGGTGGGGCTTCTAATTGAGATAACATTGCAGCAAAAAATATTCAAATAAGAAAAGCTGCTCTATATTTACATGTCCCAGTAAAACATGCTAGATGCACATATGCTTAAACTAAATACCATGCATATGCACTCAAGTTAAGCTTTTTGACGAGTATTTCATATCCACAATATGATAAACTTAAAAAAATCAGAGTTGGCAATATGCAATAATAACACAATATTGCAGTTAAAATATTTTATCCCATGATTGTGCAATAGAGAACATAAACCAAGTTTTTGAAACTTATAAAACGCAAAGATAATTTAAGTACAAACTTTTATTTGAAGTTTCATAATTGTGTTCCGGAACATTAAATAAAATTCTGAAAAACATGCATGTATATGGGAAAAGTAGACACGCACCCATCAGGTTTTGCAACATTCCTAGTGATCTTCATCTTCTTTTTTGTTCCATTATACAACTCTTCAAGAGAGCACATTAATGTTTTTTCCGCAGGCGGGGGCTTTTCTTGCTGTCTTGTGCTGGTACTGGGTTCCCTCTGAGAACTGGAAGAAGCTTCACTTCGACTATTCCTTGCTGAGGTTCTATGTGTTGGTTGAAACCGCCCTCGTTCTTGGTCAAAGGTGTACGGCTTGTTGCTCGCCATGAACTCGTTAAAGATATCATCTGGGTCACTAGGATTGTACCGGAAATTACTTGGACCACTTGGGCCTGCAGCTGTGGAGGTACGGCTATAGGAACCAGGTGGAGGCATGCCCTTTAAACCTTCTTCACCATATTGATCATAAACTGAACGTTTTTCTGGATCACTTAATACCTGGCAAAATTAGACAAGGTTGGTGAGAGAAGAGCAAACAAGTATAACAGCTCCTGAACTCAAGAATTAAGTCATGAATGCACTTGGAAGAAAACATCAAACAAATTTTGTATAACTGATGCTTTCTTGGAAAAAAATACAGCACAGCACATACTGCAAGCCTGCAATGGTGCAACCATGTATATTTGTGGAGTGCTAGACTAAAACTAAAATAAGTGCAATGCGGTATTAATGCCTTGAGAGGTACTGAAGTCACAAGCAAGTGATGGTTACCATGAGAAGAAATCAGCTGCAAATTCTTTCGCAGTTGCATTTGGAGTTTTAAACAATGAAACTGAAGTGAGTAAGTGACTCAATCTTGCATCACATTTAGTGTAGGTTAACGAAAAACATGCAGTATTACTATATGGCCTCACCAATCACCATACTAAATGCAGAAGTTGCCAGCAGATTGAGCAAAGATAACTTTCAACATACTGCAAATGTATTACCGGAGAAGCCTTAGTTTCACTTTTCAAAAAATGTTAAATGTAAGTTGAACTAATTACAGTGACAAGTTTAACTTCTCAGATGCAGCAAAGTATAGCTATTTTCGGAACTGATAACAGAATTGCAAGCTCCTCTTGCAATACAACTTCACTTGGATTTCACGCTATCAAATTGACTTTTTTCCATCAAATTTCGAACTGTTAAAACCAATGGATGATGAAAAAATGCTCTCATTTTGCACAACGATATGCTATAGGAAAGGAGTAAATGCACAAGTACTAAACTACAAGAAAAACAATAACTCTATATTGCTCCTTGTAGATCCAAGTAGATTGAAAATTCCAATTTCCAAATGGGGCACAGGAGCACAACATGGAGATCCAGCTAACTACAAATCTGAGCTAAAAAGCTTATCTAGCATCTTATCAGTGCGACAAAGTGATGCTCGTGGTATGCTACTACAACTAAATGTTCAATCCCCGTAATCACGATATACATCTGAACGCATAAATCAAACAATCGTTTTTCACGTGCGTGAAACAAAAGGACAAATCCTAGTAACATTTATTAAAACTAAAATCTCTCCACAGGAATAGCTAAGCTACCATTTCATTTCAAACTGGCACAGAATCAAACCAATGTACTCGGCAACAGATATACTGCAAAGGTAAACCAATGAACAGAGTTGACTTGCCTCATAGGCCTCGGTTATCTGTTTGAACTTGGCCTCCGCCTCGGCACCGGCAGTCGGGTTCTTGTCGGGGTGCCACGTCCTCGCAAGCCGCCGGTACGACTTCTTGAGGTCCTCCAGGGTGGCATTGCGGTTCACCTTGAGGATGTTGTAGTAGTCCATCGCCTTTCTGCGTTTCCCAGACAAGCAAAGCCACATACGGGCAATCAGAACCCTAACCCTAGATCACCACGCCCCCCGGACTCCAAACCAGCAAGAAGCCCACCAAATTCAGATGAAATTTGAGTGCTCGAATGGTCCAGATCCTACCTTTGACCACCCGCAACCAGTTCCACGCCGGATTCACGGGCAACAGCGCCGAGAAATCGATGAAATCCGCACAAGAAACGCCGGGGGGAAGTGCCCAGCCTCTCACCACCGCAGCGCGACCTTGAATCCTCAGATAAGCGGCGGTGAGAATTTTTCCCGAGCTCGCGTCCCCAAGATCGCTCCTTCCGGCTGTCTGCAATCAAAACCCCGCCGGATTACCGCTCTGGATAGCCAGAGATGCACAGACGGGATACAGATGAAGATGAGCCAAAGGGGGGAGAGGAAGATAGGACAAAAAAAAAAACTGCTGCCGCCTGGGGTCTTCGAAACGCCACCGAAAATCTCTCGGGAAAATGGCTCACCTTTCCGGCGCCGTGAATCGGCGACGGAGCCGCCTGATCTCGCCGGGCTGTGCGGGAAATGATTTTTGGAACGGAGACCTTTGGGATTGATTTCTCTTGCGCTCCGCCTGGTTTTCCTTGTTTTCTGTGGATTTAAATTGATACTTTTCGGTATTTCTAAGGGAAGGGAGGAGTGGGATACTCCGTACCGTGTTTTGGTATGGTATGATTTTGAAATACTTTGAAAAAAAAATATTTTGTGCCACCTAATTTTCCAAAAAGCATCTTTTGACTCTCCACGTAGCTAAGTCCGCTAGTTTTACTTTTTTTTGTCTTTGCACACTTCAATCAAAGGCTACCATATTTGCTTACCTTCCTGGAGACGTTGTCTTAGAGTCAATAACTTTTTTTTTGTGTTTCAAAGAATAAGCTGTATCAGCGGTCATAATTCTTTTCACATGCCTTTACTTTGTCACTATTTTTAAAATTGCACATCAAATTCCTAATTGTTTTATAAGAGTATCACGTGAGGTCCTAAGCCGGTTTGACTCTCATTTACCGGTGCCACGTAGCAATAGGTGCATATTTATGAATAGGCTCTCTAAGTTATGCTTTCTTTTAAAATTCGGCCCCTATTTTACCCTCGTGATCGACAACTGCAGCTAGGAAAGGGAGGCGTGTGATACTTTGTACCGTGTTTTGGTATGGTCTGGTTTTGAAATTGTGTGCGACGACAATTCATGGGTTATTTGAAAAATGCATTTTGTGCCATCTAATTTTCCAAAAAAAAAACATCTTTTGATAGCCCGCGTAGCTAAGCCAATTACAACGTGTTTGTTTGGGATGTTTTAGAGCAAGTTCAATAGCACTCTCTTTGTTTTATTTCAAAATATAAAATGTTTTAGGTTTTGAAGCAAATGTATCTAGATTTTTTTAGTATGTATGTTCAAACAAATGTATCTAGACTTCTTTTAGTATGTACTCCCTCCGTTTAAAAATATAAGATGTTTTATGTTAGTGAAGCTAATGTATCTAGACACCTTTTAGTGTGTAAGTTTAAATGAATCTACATACTAAAAGGTATCTAAATACATTTACTTCACAAACCTAAAACATCTTATATTTCTAAACGGAGGAAGTATGTTCACTCCTCACTCCTGAGTGAACATACATACTAAGGGTGTGTTCGGTTGTGGAATGTAGTAGTATGGAATGGAATGGTTTCTATTCTCCAGGCACGAAATTGTTTCATCCTAGTGTTTGGTTCAGGAAAAAGTGAGGAATGGAACGGTTCTATATTTTGTTCGGTTGGCTAGAATGGAATGACTATAATTGAGCTCATCTCACCTCATTCATATCTATGGTGAGGATACCTCCCATATGTAACACAAAACTAAGAAAAAATTCAGCAGCATGTTGTTTGTATTTTAAGCATTAAGAAGAACAAATATATTCTCACAAGCATAATACATATATGGCAGCAAACATAATATATATTTCAGTCCATATGACCATATTAATCATCGAAGTATCCCAAATTCAACATATGCCATAGTAGTCATCCAAAAGTACCAAATAGACTTCATTATAGTCCATTACATAGTAAAGTTCATCCTAGTCCATCACCCAAATTGAAGTTCTTACCATCAACTCAGATTGTAGAGCACTCCAAAGGTCTTCTCCACATACCTACACACCCAAACCAATTTGTTGTCAATTTTAAGCGTCATGAACGCTTTTGCGGACTTTGGATTCTCAACAAAATGAGCATAGTAGTGAGCAATGTGTCCCTTGTCAAATCCCTTGATTGCAACCAAAGCATCCCATAAGTCATCAGGCACAGAATCATCATCTCCACCAGATTTTGCAAGAGCTTGAGCCATCATTTTGAACCCATCTTTGAGCGTGGTGACTAATGGATCATCTTCAATGTGCACAATTTTGGCCTTCTTTTTTGGTGGTGCTTTGGTTGAAGACTCCGCTACATTCGATGAAGATTGCATCTCACTTTCATCATCAATATCAATAGCGAGGGGATCATTTCCGGACTTGGTACATTGGTTGTAATGACAAGTCTTAAAGCCACTTGAAGTTCTAGCACCACTAGCAACAAGGTCGGCCAAAAAAACGAGGTGCATGGTGGACATGACATTGGTCCAATGAACCACCACTCCTTTGGTGCTCTTGCTTGCACCGACGACGCTTGTATTGGTGGTTTCGAAGATGCCCATTCATGCCCAGCCAACAAAAACAAGGGTATAATTAATTTGAGCATCAAAATGTTGCCAACAAAAATAGTACATTTCTGCCCATCCATCAAAATGTTGCCAACACATGATTTTGAGCATCACAAACAGATGGTTTCATTACAATGAAAGTGTACAAAGGTATCACAACTCAATACATGGTTTTATTACATATAGCACTGCAAATACATGGAAAATGCCACACTCAATGACCATACAAGGCCTACCCATCCGCCCACATTTGGTTAGACACTTGTTGCCTACCATTTACCGTGTCCCTATGATCTCTTGCTTGTTGGCTTTGTGTCCGGATTGGTTGGGGGTCCAAGTCACCTCCGGTATGATAAATACATCAATTCCTTGATATGGTGCATAGTTATGAAGAACACGACAAGCTACAACAATGTCCACTTGTACCAAAAAAGTAAAGAATGGTGTGGCATCATCTAAAATTTGAATCTCCTCTTGAGTGATCCAAAAGCTTGCTCTACCGTCACCCGTGGAGATGAGTGCGTAAGGTTGAATAGCTCCTCCGCATTTTGGACGGGGTTGCTACCCCACTCATTCAAATGATATCTCACATTACGAAAAGGTGGCAAGAAACCAGGCTTGGCTCCATATCTGGCATCAACTAGGTAGTATTTGCCTAAAAACAAAACAGAATATGGTGACAATGGTGTGGACAACATATGGACAATTATGTCTAAGCCAATTTGTTACCTTGTGGCACTTGTAGGCCTCTCTCACATGCTAATGCATCAGCTAAAACTAATGCGTCGTGTGTTGTCCCCTTCCAACCAGCCAACACATATGTGAATCGGAGGTCAAAATCTATTGCTGCCATCACATTTTGAGTAGCAAATGTTTTCCTACCACGGAAAGAATGTTCCACATCTTTTGTAACAGAGGCTCTCACACGTGTCCCATCGATAGCTCCAATACAATCCTATATTGTGAAAATTATTAAATTACATGACATATTTCCTAAATAGCTACAAAGCAGTTTTAGCAAATACCTTAAAATATGGGTCAAACCGAGGGTTTCCTGCAATTTTTCCTGGGGTCTCAGCTGAAGGTGGCCTGATATATTTATCGCGCATCTCACCGATGGCGTGAAGTACACGTCTAATAGATATGCTGATTGTGGAGAATGATCTACCAAAATTGGTTGCCACAACCCTATTCCGAACATTATGTCTAATGATGTGCAAAAACATTGTCACTTGTTGCTCCACATTTAAATGAATACTATCTTCTAGAAAGTTGCGTTCTCTCATTATGTTACGAAGTTTCAAGAAAGGAGCTCTTTCAAATCTTAACATATTTCTAAGCGTGACATCGCATTGCCAAATTTTACTATTGAGATATTCAATCCGATGTCGGTCTCTTTCCTGCATTGGCCCATAGCTTATTGATGGCTGTGAAATATAGTCATCCACGTCCACATTTAAACTGGATATTATCCATATTTTTTATGAAATATCTCTCTAAATTTTGCCACTAATGTCTAATGATCAAAGATGTATGCAATCCTGTCTTTCTATTTTTTCCTGCAGAGATAATGATGTTTGATGATAGGAATCACAACATTAAAGTCAAAGATACGAGATTTACAATAATCCAAAGAAACTAGGAGTCATGGAAAGGATGCAGAAGCTTTAATGACCAACTATACAGCGGGAATAAAATTCCGGCCGTATAGTTTCGGTCGTATAGTTTCCACCGACACCGCTAGTTGATGACTGGATTCCTGCACCAACAACAGGGTTATTGTAGTACTTGTAGTAGCAAATATTTAAGAGTTTATCCCAATGGGAGATCGACGAACGAAAACAACACGACCCCGCATCCACATTGTCAATGCGTCCATGTTTCGCACTCAAACCGTGGTTTGGAAATAGCCTATTCTATAAGTTACTACAACAACGATAATTGAGAGAAGTTTAAAGTATCTAATAACAAGGAAATTTTAACAAGAACAAAATAAACTAAGACGGAAAGTAAACAGGAATATGAATTGACTTAAAGAGATTGTAGTTGCAGGATTGAATGGAATGAGAGAGGGCTTCTAGGCTTCGGTCTCACTAGTACTAGATGAGCAAATATATGTGTGTCTATAAGAGATTCCTTAGACAAATAAACATTGCCCATTTGATTATCGGGTTGTCACTCTATGTATACTATGCATGATTCTCGCGTGTCACCGCAAGGCAAAAGGCACTTCCGGACCAAAGGGTCACATAAACTCATCTTAGATCACAATAAATTCTAACTTAGTGCACTAGATCATACCTCAACCTGGAATTGAATCAATCACTCACACATGGATGAAATAGCAAAACATATATAAATATATAATGATTTCACAACTGTGTTCAATCTTACAATTACTAAACACAAGAGAGACAGGGAGATGGATATGATGATGGAGATGGAGATCGATGCATGGTGGTGGTGATGTCTTCCTTCTCCTCCTCTTCTTCTTGCTTGGATGCCTTGATGGTGATGGTGTTGAGGGAGATCTAGATTTCGGAGGTGTGGTTGAGGCAGAGCTCCACCGTTATGGAGATTGGATGGGTGGCGGTGGCAGCAGAGTTCCGCTCCTGGAGGTCTATGGTGTCGTGTCCTTGTTTCTTAACTCCTCCCTCCTTTATATAGGCCTTGGGGGTGTCCTAGGGTTCCCCATGCGGTGACCCAGCATACCACTGCATGATGTAGTAGACTATAGTCATTGACATAACACCAATGAAACACCGTTCACTAGTATTACATCCCTCAGAGTGGTATAACAGAAACACAGCAGGTCCAAGACATGACTATAGGTTACAACTAAACTCTTTACACAAGATCCAAAGAACACTCTAGGTTAAAGAGAGAGAAATAAACTTCTTACAAAGAAGAATTAGAAATAAAAAACTCAAAAACTATCATACTATTAAGACTAGTATCTTAACTAATGGTCTGGCATTGCTGCTATCGCAATACCCTACAGAAATAGGTTCTATGGCTAGAGATTATATTCCTATCTAATCAGTAACTTCGTCTTCACTTGAGTTGATGTATATGTTGACTTCTTGACTTCATTGAAGAGCTTTAGCTTCTAGTGATGATTCCTGGAGCATATCGTGATGTAGACGTCGTCTGTACTGACTTCAGAATCTAGAAAGGGTTAAGAAGGTACGTTGAGTACGAGCATACTCAGCAAGTTCACTAGAAAAGGAGTGTTTGATGCACTATATCTACAGCCACAGACCATAGGTCGTAGGACATGCAAGTATTCGTAAACATTTCTTCAAAGATTGCTTTTATTTTTGAAAATCTATGTCCGTCAGCCTTCACGGGTTTACCAGAACTTTCATGGAGTTCTTTCCGCCGCTGCTCATGCTCCTTCCTAACAGGAGTAACAAGTTACGTTCTTACACTCTGAGAGCGTTACTTTACCTATGAGAGATCAAATCCTTGTTGCACAACCGGGCGATCTTTCCCGTCCACACTTCCTATGGTGTGGGGCCTAGTAGATGATCCAATCCAAACACTGTACTTCTCCGTGACCCCGCATACCCGACGGATTGCACATCAGGCCTAGGATAAAACTTGTTTCCATTATCAGCCTAAGGTGTACAACCCTCATAGATACCAGAAGCCGTGGGACATTGAGGGATCCCACCCATAACCTGCTAACCCTCTACAAGAGGAGTTACAACAACGGCCCGGTCATCCGTTGGCATGCGAGAGGGAGCCGATCCAGCTGACTTCTCCATCCCATTCCAAATCTCATAGTTAACGCGTAATATACGGCGCAAGAATCAGTGGCCACATTGGTTGTTAAGTCCTAATTAATATGTTCCTTTACCACCGGAACTTTCATAGTAGGTTATTACCTCACGGTAATAAACCGATAATCATATTATTAGGAAAATAGTGTTTTCTGACCTTTTTCAAATATAGGTGATGACACTACAAGGAATCTGCTGATACATGACGCTCCATTTTCGTCACTGAATCGTCATTGTGTACAATATATGATATGACGAAAAACATATAGTCAAAAATCGAAGGCGTCGAATTGCACAATGACGTTTTGCACCAGATCGTCATAACCGTCTGTGACGATAATGCATCGTCATAAACTCTATGACGATCCAGTATCGTCATGGGCTGTCGAGCCTCACCACGTCGGTTCCTACGTGGCAGAGCCTACGTGGCGAAATTGTGACGATATTAGATCGTCGTATTCAAAACCATCCCGGTCCATTTTGGTTGTTTATATGGGCTGATATCGTTCACGCTCTTGGGCCGTGGCCATTTTACGGCCCGCATTTGTTTTGGGCAAAGGGCCTATTTCAGTCTCTCTTTTTTCTATTTTAGAATTCCATACAATATAATATGGGCCATGGGCTTTTTGTAGCCCATATATATTTGGCCTGATCCACATTTTGGCCATTTTAATTACAGCTTTTTATTTTTAATTGTAGTTTGTATATTGGATTCAAGCATTGTTGGACCAGGCCGTGGCCTTTTTCAGTCATCTGGGCCGTGGTGTTTTTCCAGTCATCTGGTCTAAATAAGAGTCCATTTTGTTGCATTTACTTCAGGACAATTCTTGAATAACCAGTCAACTTGGATAAATTGCAAGATAATAATAACATGAGTTTGAATAACCAGACAAATTTTGAATTAACAACCAATATTATAAATTAAACATCCAAGTTTACATAACTTATCGAACCCAAGTTCACTGCCAAAAGATACATCCAAGTTCACAGCCAAAATATACATCCAAGTTCACATCCATATTTAACACCCAAGTTCACAGCCATAGCACCAAGTGCACTGCCAAAATAGCACCAATCTGCTAACAAGTTCACTACCAAAATAGCACCAAGTCACTGGACAACACTAGTTCCCTGTAAGTTTACTTGAAAGCAGCGCCAACACCTGAGCATACCTCGCATCATTCTCTTCGGTCCTTTTGAGAAGCAAGGCATGTGCAGCTTCAGCTTCTTCGTCCTTCTTCTTCATGGCAGCCATCTCTGCGTGCATGGCTTAGGTTTGGTGCTCCGACCTCTGCAGCTTCTCTTCAAGATCAAGCACATGAGCAGTAACAGCAGCATTCGACTTGCTGGTCTTGTTAGTAGAGATTGACTAGAGACCGACATTCTTCAGGAATGTGCTTTTCTTGGTCAAAACCTCGGCAACAACCTCTACATCAGATTTGGGCGATTCGCCTTCTGGTATAGGAGAATCCATCTTCTTTTCCATTTCAATCTGACACAGTATCATAGTTTATTAGCAAGTACAAGAATAGCAGCTATACATTGACATAAAGGATAAAAACTATGCTCCAGATTACATTACATAAAGGCAACACTTCATCAAAGAATTGAGTTCAGATTTCATCTTGGAATACAACTAAATTTGCAAACATAGCTAAAACTGAATAAATGGCTGTTTCATTAAAGATTTGAGATATGGCAATAGGTTTTTAGGAGCAAATCACATGAATTATGTAATAACTATAGCAACCACACTTCTAGCGTTTGGTGCACACATACACAGACACCAACACAGACTCTTACCACCTCCTATGTATTCAAAATATTACAAAACATTTTCATCGGACGATTACCACCTACTATGCAGTAATTAACAAAACCATAAACAGACTGAAAATGTGACTTACTATGGCAATCTTAGCCTCCTCTAAAAAGCCATCCTTGGTGCTGTTGTGGGTTACCTTGAACATCTCAACAGCAGACAACTTATCAACCTTTCTTTCCTCCTTCTGAAAATGTTTCAGCAAGAATCAAACCATAAGCTTTTGCGAGAAAGTTACTAATGTGTGAAGGGAAAAAATAGAGGAAAACAACAATGTGTATCTTACAATTGCATGCACATGAGCTAGATAGCAGTGCGAACCAGTTTTTTGCCCAAACTTGACTTTTGTTCTATTCTCCTTGTTCTTCCTACAGGTGTCCTGCAGATTGGTACATCCCATCATCTTTTGCATACAACAAAGCAAATACGACAGGTGGCATGCACATGGTAAGCCAGGTACTAACATACCTTGTGTCTTGGACTTGACCACAGATCAACCAGCTTTTGCCATTCAGAATCCGTTATGTATGCAACAGGCGATTTGATGCTGACCTGGCTTGCTTCGACTTTATCAAAATATTGCTTCTTGACATAATGACGTATGTTCTTGGACACATTCTTTAGGATATCATTGCACGCGGCTTGAACGTCAGTTCAATCGGTGTCCATATCAAGGTTTCCCTACCAAGGCAGCAAAGAGGGCAATGGCAAGATTAGTAACCATATGATATGTGTAACAGGGAAGAAAGAAAAGTCAGAAACATAGAATTAGCATAGAGAGCTTACTGCAACTTTTCCCATGTAGTCTTTCACCAGGCTTGTGTCCTTTTTGAATTCCTTGAAGTGAGGAAGAATTGGCATACGAGTTCTCACAATGAGTCCTGCCTCTGATGCTAGCTTTGCAGCCTGCACAGGCTTCTCCGGACGCTTCATCCCTTCAGCTATTTCAATCCTCACCTTTGCTCCCAAATTTCTTCGCCTTTTCTAACCCCGAGCCCTTCCTAAAATTCTTGGCCACAACAGCTTTCTTTACCACGGCAAGAGTACATGAAAAGGAAACATTAAAACATCATTGTATACAGTCACCCATATATGTTGTCTTTACATTCCAAACAATGAACAAGTAAAAGAAGAGAAGTACAAGCTGAACTTGCCTTCATCATTCATTGCCTCCTCACGGTCTCCAGAAAAATCAGCATAGTCTAGAGGCTGATTCCTGTCCACAGTATGTGAAACAGGGCTGAGTTCAAGACGGAGAGAGCTTCCTTCATCAATGGGCACAAACACATCATCCTGGCGCAGTGGGATTTCTTCACTGTTAGGTACAGCGGTCTCCTTTGATTTCTGCCTAGTCATTCTAGGAGAAGGTTCTTCTTCTGTTTCCAGCATTCTCTTCGTTCCTCCAGGAGGTACCGCAAAAACCCTTCCTGGAGCCATTGTTGTTGATGTTTCCGGACTATTCTTGCTCTTGCTTACTTTCTTAACTGCACTCTTCTTCCTCCTAGACTTCTAGGCCTCATATAAACAAGTAAAATGGCATTAAGCATCAATGGCAAGTAACAACAAATGAAAGATAAACAAGGAAGCACAAAGCATTAAGTACTCCCACCCCTCCAAACAAGATAAAGAATTTGCACCTTCACATTCTTTTGCGCTACAATGTCATCAACTTCCTCTCCATCCATAACTTCATCATCCTGTGGATTATAATCTGAGCTTCCACCGTTTGTTATGGCAGATTCCTCAGTGGTAAGTGCACTACCTTCTTTGCCCGCACGTGACCTTCTAATCATTGATACTACCGCGGGAATACCAAGGGACTGAAGAATACGGTTGTTTCTCATCATAAGCTTAGCCCTAACCTTCTCATACTCAGTGAGGGGCGCTTCTTTACATGAATAGAGAAAATATGGCCATTAGATGAATGGTTGAAATGCATAGGAGAGCAAGACAACTCAAACAACTAAATAATCCAATCAGGTTTTAGTTACATTTAATACTAGTAGATTAACCCAATTAGAAAACTATAAGCATAAGCACAAGGAGCTCATTTCATACCAGCAGGCTCTTAGTACATTTTCAATTACCAGATTATAATCACAAGCTAAGAAAATTTCTATACCTAGCATATGTGCAAACAATCATTAGAAAACTAGCAGCATACAAGGAGCTCATTTCATACCAGCAGGCTCTTAGTACATTTTTGTTGGAGATATGCCCTAGAGGCAATAATAAATGTAGTTATTATTATATCGTTGTGTTTATGATAAATGTTTACATTCATGCTATAATAGTATTAACAAGGAAACATTAATACTTGTGTGATTTGTAAACTAAATTAGAGTCCCTAGTAAAGCCTCTTTATAATACTAGCTTGTTGGTTAATAAATGATTGTGGTTTCCCTATCATGAACATTGAGATATTATTAACAACAAGATCATATCGTTAGGAGAATGGTATGATGGACATACTCCTATAGATAAGCGTAGCATAAAGATCAAGTCATTTTAATAGTTCAATTGCTATATGCTTTCTGATACATAGTAACCTAATTCCTTCGAACATGAGATCATGCATATCACCATCACCGGAAGGATGCTTTGATGACATCAAACACCACACCGTAACTGGGTGGCTATAAAGGTGGCATTGAGTGTTCGGAAAGTATTGGTTGAGACACATGGATCAAGAGGGATTGGTCCATTCATATGACGCATAGATATACCCTGGGCCCGCTCGGTGGCATGTCATCCAATTAGCTTGCAAGCATGTGACTGGCTCACAAGGGATCACATATCATGGGAACGAGAAAAGAGTACTTATCAGTAACGAGGTTGAACTAGGTATGTAGAGATACCGACGATCAAAACCTCGGATAAGTAAACTATCGTGAGACAAAGGGAAATTGGTATCGTATGTAAGTGGTTCATTCGATCACAAAGTAATCGAGAAATATGTGGAGCCATATGAATTTCCATTCCTCTATTGGTTATTATTCGGAGAAGTGTCTCGATCATGTCCGCATAATTCACGAACCGTAGGGAGACACACTTACGGATTCGACGTTGTTGAGTAGTTATGGAATGATGATTAAGAGACCGAATGTTGTTCGGAGTCTCGGATGGGATCCGGGATATAACGAGGAGATCCGGAATGGTCCGGAGAATAAGATTCATATAAGGAAAGTCCTGTTTCGGGGTTGGAGAATGGTTCCGGTGTTTTCATCAGGAATGTTCTAGAAGGTTCCGGAATGTCCGGCACTCCGGAGGGGAAGGGTACATGAATGTGTCATAACAAGTTGGAATGGTTGCATCATGTACTAGGTGTCATCACTGAGCAAAATAAAGGGATAAATCAAATTCTAGTTTGAAAAAGTCAAACGCCAATTTGAAAAGTCAAACGGCTATTTTGCTTGGTGGAGGGAGAGTAGGAAACCTACTTGGGGAGGAAGTCCCTCTCCCTCCACCGCCGGCCTTGGAAGCCAAGTTGGGTAGGGACTCCCCTCCCCTTGGCCGGCCCCCTCCACCTATATAAGGAGGGGCAGGGCTGCCCCTCCAAGCACACACCTTGCACCCTGCAAACCCTAGCCCCAAGTCACGGCCGCCACCTCCTCGATGTCACGCCGCCTAGGGCAAAACCCTAGCCGCCGAGTTGGGGCATCCCCTTGCCCTAGCCATCGGCCTAGCCTCTCCTCCTTGGTGCGTCTAAACCCTAGATCACCGAGGCTCTCTCATAGTCCACCATACTCGCTCCGGCTTAAGGCGAAGCCCTGCGAGATCTCTCCTCTACTCCCGATACCACGCTGTCGTGCTGCCGGAATCGTGAGGAGAGTGCTACAACCTCCGTTTCTTTGAACAAGGAGAGCAAGGTCTTCGTAAAATCGAATGTGTGACCGATCTGGGAGCGCTTCCTAACGCATGGGAAGGATCGTCTACACGATCTTGAGATCGGGAAGAGTACGACTACATCACCCATGAGAATCCGCTCTCGTTAAACACTTTGGAATATTCGAGGGTGAGTTATTCTATCGACTCGTTACTACAATCTAGTAGATAGATCTTGGCTTGTTTGTTTGTATGCGGTAGAAATTTTTTGTTTTCCATGCTACGAAACCCTACAGTGGTATCAGAGCCGTGTCTATATGTAGATCTGTTGCACGAGTAGAACACAATGGTCATTGTGGGCGGTGGTGCTTTTATTATCAATTGCTTCTTGTGTACTTTGCATCTTGCAGTATGATGGGATGAAGCGGCCCGGGCTAACCTTACATGACATCGTTCATGAGACTTGCTCCACGCTCCCCTGACTGTCGAACTAAGAGGAAGACCGCTCCCCTTCTGTGGTTGTCGCCTTCGTAGCGTCGTCGTCGGTCGCAGCTACCAGCCCGTGCCCGTCGTGGGAGCTAGCACGCGGCGCGAGGAAGTCCGGGGAGAGAGCGCGCGGCATGGGGCCGTCGGGGGAGCGAGCGCGCGGCGCGGGGCAGTCGTCGCTCGCGTCGTGGGGAGTGGAGGTGTGAGATAAGGATGGATGGGTGGGGACTAGGGAGGACCGGGGTCGGGCGGGGATGGATGGGTGGGATGGGGTCGGTTTGTCCAAATTTCCCCTGTCTCTGTTTCATTGCCGAAATTCGTGGGCGGGAGAGGCTTGGGCGGGAGAGGCAAAAAAATTTGGGTTTTGGGCGGGAGAGGCTTGGGCGGGAGAGGCAAAAAAAATTGGGAGAGGCAAAAAATTGGGTTTTGGCGGCAGAAGAGGCAAAAAAAATCGGTTTGGGCGGCAGAATTTTTTGGGTTTAGGGTTAATGGTTTTTGGGATATATGGGGTTAAAGGGTTATGGCATTTCTTGTTGCACGTAATTTTGCTGAAAAAATTCTACCCACAGATACTATGTCACATAAAATAACGCAACTCAAAGGTTTTTTTTAACACTGTGTCACATAAAATGACGTACATTGTTCGGACCGTGCACATAAAATGACGTCACGCGAAGGTTTCCATGGCTAGAATAGGTGCATAGTTTGTGATAATGCGCTCGTATTGTGTACACATGTGCATTATGGGATGGAGAACAATGTTGCAGGAGGAAGTTTCCAATTTCGTCGCACGGAAAAACCATTTTCCATTTTCCGAGCGCAAAAAACGGGCCGTTTTGTGAAGCAACCACCAAATAAAAGTTTCAAAATGCTACCATCCCATTTTTCAAAAATAATAGGCCACCTTAAATGGACAAATTTCCCAACCGGGTTCTCTCAAACTTTTCCGTCCACCCCTGGTGAAAAAGACAAATTCCTGCCGAATCGGTAGGAAGTGAGTCCGATTTGAACTACAGATACATGATCCGATACCCATGATTTTTTGGAAAAATCATTTTTAGACTCACAATATACTATTTCTTCATAGATCCAATGCAAGTTTAGAGAGGCTCATCCCCTAGCTAAGAACCTTCATGACCACCGTTTTGACCATAGTTTGAAACGGGCATAAAAAATTCAAAAACGGTCCGATCAACGCAAATCCTTCGCGTAGTGTCTTATTATGTGACATAGTTGTAAGGAAAAATACCAAACTTGGTAAATTCAGTATGTCTAAAAAAGCCTTCACGAAATGACCTATCATGTTCGAGGTTTCATGGCTTTTGGGTCAAATGACCAATGTTATGGATAGAATCGGTGCATAGTTTGTGATAATGCGCCCGTATTGTGCGCACATATGCATCATGGGATGGAGAACAATGTTACCGGAGGAAGTTTTCCATTTCGTTGCACGGGAAAAACATTTTCCATTTTTCGAGCGCAAAAAACGGACCATTCAAAAAACGAGGCTCAGCCCCTAGAAATGCGTTGACGCCATTCTAAAACTGTCACTCGGTGGTTGCTTCACAAAACGCCCCTTTTTTACACTCGGACACGGACACGAACACACAACTTTGGGCTTCACAAAATGCCCCTTTCTTGCTTCACAAAAAGAAAAACTTCTTCCTGCGGACACGGACACACAACTTTGGGCTCAAGGGTTGATGACCTACTAAGTTCGCCCTCTAGCTTCTGGTACTGATCGTTCCCGTCGCCGCATACGTGCCGCATCCGGTCAAAACTATGTCGTGATTAGACCGTTTTTATTTTATGCCGGTCAAAAAACGGAAAGGTTCGAGATAGCCCATTTGGGTCATTGTCCAAATAATTTGGTCTAGTATGTTGCAAAATGACACATATATAAATGAAAATGAAAATTTTATTTTATTATTTAGAATATGTTTTTTAATCTGCTACCTACCACTCCTTGCTGGTGATGCTCATAACCCCCTCCTCGAGCCACTCCATTCGCCTTCCTCATAACCCCCTCCTCGAGCCATACGCCTTCCTCCTCGAGCACCCGACGGCGACCCCGACCCCGACCCTCCGATCTGCCTCCCTCCGATCTCCAGTGGCTGCCCCTTCCCCGCCCCCGACTCCGACCCGGCGGCGCACAAGTAAGACCACGACCCCGACCCGACCACTGAGCTCACGATCTCCGGTGGCTGCCCTTCCGCCCATTCACCTGCCTATGGCCCTCTTCCCTGCCGCTCCTTCTACTTTGAATCCCTTTTCCCCTCTCCTTTTTCCTCCATCTTTTGTGTATGCGTCGATTTGAATGTGCCAATGCGAGAGATTTGGATATTTACTATTATGCCTTAGAACCCTAGGTGGATTTTGCAAATGCGGCTTGGCGGTTTTGAGCAGTAATAAGTTTGGGGGTTCATGTTTATAATTAGCAAACTAATCTGTGATGCAGTACCAGCACTATATTATAGAGAGCTGGTCTAGATATTACTCTTTTGTGTCCAGATATTACTCTTTTGTGTGGAGATGCAGTACCAGCACTAGTAGGTTGGGAGGCATACTATATGCCTAGTATTTTTTTTTGTGGAGATGCTCATACCTTGATCTGCTGGTGCATATGTGCTTAAACAGAATGTTGTTTTTTTGTGTAATAATCTCAAACCTATGCGTGTGGTGTGTATGATGTTCTGCAGTACTAAAGAAAGCATCCCTCTTGTGTTTCTTGGAAGACACAATCTAAACATGAGAGTAACGATTAGGTCCTTTTTAGTTGAAAGAAATTTCATAGAAACTTCAGATTATTCTACTGTAATTTCCATGCAATTCCAATTTCATATACCTTTTTGAACATTATTATTGTATAACTCTTGGTAGTATTTATGCATAAATTGAATTGTGGTAGTACTAGCTTACATTGTATAAAAATCATCAAATTGTTTGAGGTTGTCTCTTTCACAAGAGTTTATAATTTGTGATGCTGGTCCATACTAGATTATAGAGAGCAAACTAATCTGTGAGTAATTAGTGCTGATGTTATGCATAGATTCAACTCTCTTGGTACTGAATTTCATGCTTTGTCAAACTAATCTGTGTAGGAGGGTTGAATTAAAGTAGATGTTAACATTATTGTCATGATTTTCTTGGTAGTTGACCATGGACTATCCTGGGGCCATCGAGATTTCCTCGGATGACGAAGCTGCCATTGTTTGAGGTCTTGCTAAGAGATCTTTAAGAAAGCTAAGGCTAAGCGGTAGCTAAGAAAGTCTTTGCGGAAGCATGCTTACAGCCTTACCGCCAACAAGATTGTCATGCGTCGAGGTAAAAATCCTTTACTTCATCGGACTGTTTGCATTGCTCCTTTACTTCATCTTTTACTTATGCTGTTTGCATTGTTGATTTTGAAAATGTGGCTTGTCCTTGCATGTAGGTCCCAGGACAAAGGTTTGTACCAGTTTTGATAAGTGCTGTGTGTATGGCAACAAGGTTGCTTTGAAACGCACACAAGTGTTGTCCCTGAGGAATCTTGCAAGGAAGAAACACACACTAAAAGTGTATGTATGCACTATGCAGCTATCAAACACCAAGGAGCCAAAAGCTAAAATGGTAAACAAGTTGTCCCTTGATGATCATTCTTTGATTACCGAAGTACTTATGTTGTTTCTGCCATTGATTGATTGGTTCAATTAATTTGTAGTGGTTCCCAAGGGCCTACACCAAAGCCTACATCAAGTGGTACAAGGAATTACCAGCAAAGCTTAGGGTCTTCTATGGAGGTGTAACATCCCAAAAATACTAAACTTAAATCATCAAACTCTAATCATCAAAATGAGAGTTAACAAAAACTTTTCTAATTAAAATTATGAAAGCATGCATATGTGTATGCATTTAATTTGAAATTCTTTTGAACCAACTTGTTTGTGTGTTTCTTTGCTTTTAAAATGTTTCTTAGGTGAAATAAACACCATCTAAACATTTCCCACACTTTGACCAAAGACAATTAAAGCAAAACAAATAAAATAAAGGAATGGTCATTTTGACCAATTTAACTCCCATGCCTACTTTGGCTGTCTCAAACTTTCAGAACCTAACAGAAACTTTTCTGGATCTTTGCACCCCTTGATTGTACTCATAACAAATATCAAGGCCCACTTTGTGATCATCTAGAAACTTTCAAATGCATAGTTTAAATGACAATTCAAAATTGAATCTTTATCATATGGGAAGATCCCACTTTTTCAAAAACCACTCAAACAAGCTCAACTTTCAAAACCCAAGCATCTGCAGACTCACCAGCACCAATCTAGCACACCCACCAAAAATCTTTTCAAAATTCAAAACTTGAATTCATGCGTCCATTTCATCAAACACTTGGCAGACACAAATCAAACAAAATCAAAACACTATTATGAGCAGTGATTCTTGCCTAAATGGTTCCCTATATAGCTCACAACTAGCTCAGTAGATCATATAGCAAGATTAACCAAGCACTAGCACCACTGTGAGCTTGGCATTTGTCATAAATGGTGAACAGCCGAAGCCACCCTTGCCACCCACATGTCGACAGCAAGCTAGGAAGGAAACTAGCCGTGCCAACCTTGTCTGGGAGATCACCCCTGCCTCAACGCCCCCTCTAGACCAGCCCTGCCTTGTAGACACCGACCAGAGCACCTGAACGCCGCGGCGCCTGCCTCACCAGCCGTGCCGAGCATGCGCCAGAGCTCCACCCTCGACCAAAGCCCATAGACCGCGCGCCGCCCTCGCCGCGTGCATACACGGTCGCCACCAACCCAGGAGACCGCCAGACATCCCCGTTCGGCGCCCCATGCCGCACAGCCACCGCTCGCCGTTGAAGACGCCGCCTCTGCCGCGCAGAGCGTCGCATGTTCCAGACCAACCCGCACCGCCCCACGTCACGCCACCCGTATCGTTGAGCATCGCCAGGGAACACCGCACCGTCCCCTACCTTCGCCCATGCCAATAGCCGTCTGTACCATCGCCCCCAACGAGCTCACTTTGCGCCCCGTCGGTCCCCTCGCTCGACTATAAATAGAGGCCACCCCCAACCGAACTAAGCACACCATTCTACTCCCCTCTCATCACTGATCGTGCCACACCGTTCCCGGAGCAAGGCGAGCAACTTGGCCGAATTTCACCGAGCCCGCCTACGGAGAAGAAGGGAGCCAGCGATTGAGACGCCCAGAGGAGCCACCGTGCAGGGAGATTCGTCGTCGCCGACTTCGTTATTCGCCTCGTGACCCTACTGCACCGGTGAGCCCCAATGTAGGGGTTCGTAGCATGGAAAACAAAATTTTCTATCGCATACAAACAAACAAGCCAAGATCTATCTACTAGATTTTAGCAACGAGTCGATGGAATAACTTACCCTCGAAGATTCCAAAGCGGTTAACGAGCAGATTCTCGTGGGTGATGTAGTCATACACTTAGATCTCAAGATCGCGTGACGATCCTTCAAGGCCATGCGTTCAAAGCGCTTGTAGTCGGTCACCGCTCGTTTTCAAGAAGACCTTCCTCTCCCTTGTTCCACCAGGCAGAGGTTGTAGCACTCTCCTCGCGATTCCGGCCTGGCACGGCGTGGTACCGAAGTAGAGGGAGATCCCAGGCTTCGCCTTAAGCGGCGGTATGGTGGAGTATGAGAGAGAGAGCTATTAGTGGTCTAGGGTTTAGACACACCAATTAGAAGGCTCTAATCCAGAAGGCTAGTGCAATTAGAAGCTCTAAACCAAAGCGGCTCTAAACCGAGTCTAGGGCTAGGATTTAGATTAGAGGATAGGAACTTGTGTGTCTAGAGGAGGAGGCCGCCTCCTCTTATAGGTGGAGGAGGCGGCGGCCAAGGGAGGAGGAGTCCATCCCCAACTCGGCCTAGGTGGTGCGTCTTGGAGAGGAGGGACTCCTCCCCAAGTCGGTTTCAACCTCCTCTTGCTTGTTTCCTCGGTTTCTGTTTTAGCGTTTGACTTTCAAGCGGCCATTTGACTTTTAGTTTTAGGATTCAATTTAATCCTTTATTTGGAACAATGAGAACACTTAGTACATGATGCAATCATTCCAATATGTAATGACACATTCATGTACCCTTCCCCGGAGTCTTGGACATTCGAACCTTCTAGAACATTCGATGAAAACACGGAATCATTCGAACTCAAACGGACTTTCCTTATATGAATCTTATTCTCACCATTCGGATCACCGTGATATCCGGATCCCATCCGAGACTCAACAACATTCGGTCTCTTTCTCATAATACCATAACTACTCAAACAACGTCGAATCCTTAAGTGTGTCCCTACTACGGATGAATTATGCGGACATGATCGAGACATTCTCCAACAATAACCAATAGAGGAATGGAAATTCATATGGCTCCTACATATTTCATACGATTGCTATGATCGAATGAACCACTTACATACGATACCAATTTCCCTTTGTCTCACGATAGTTTACTTATCCGAGGTTATGATCGCTTGTATCTCCATACCTAGTTCAACCTCGTTACCGATAAGTACTCTTTTCTCGTTCCCGTGATATGTGATCCCTTGTGAGCCAGTCACATGCTTGCAAGCTAATTGGATGACATTTACACCGAGAGGGCCCAGAGTATATCTATCCATCATATGGATGGACAAATCCCACTCTTGATCCAGGTGTTTCAACCAATACTTTCTGAACACTCAATGCCACCTCTATAGCCACCCTGTTACGGTGTGGTGTTTGATGACATCAAAGCATCCATCCGGAAAAGGTGATATGCATGATCTCATGGTCGAAGGAATTAGGTTACTATGTATCAGAAAGCATATAGCAATTGAACTATTGAAATGACTTGATCTTTATGCTACGCTTATCTATAGGAGTATGTCCATCACATCATTCTCCTAATGATATGATCCTGTTGTTAATAACATCTCTATGTTCATGATCAGGAAACCATGATCATATATTAACCAACAAGCTAGTTTAACAAGAGGCTTTACTAGGGACTCTTATTTTAGTTTACAAAACACATAAGTATTAATGTTTCCGGTTAATACAATTATAGCATGGTATGTAAACATTTATCATAAGTGTGAAGATATGATAATAACCACTTTATTATTGCCTCTTGGGCATATCTCCAACACCAAAGACTTCAATGGTCAGGTTTAGGTTTCTCACGCGTTGCTCAACGTCGATGATGACTCTCAGCCGTTGAATTAGAACCAGATCGAACGTCCCATAGTGCCCCGTACCGCTTCGCGTTTAAAGAGCCACTGAATGGTGGAACCCCCTGTCAGCTGAGCCCCGCACCGCGAAGTGTCACTGGGCCGGCCCGTTAACCTTTCCCGCGCAACCCAGTTATTTGAATTTAACCTTTTCCATTTTATTTCAAACACACTTCTATACCCAGTTTCAAAAATCAACCTAGATCGATTTAGTGCACCAAATTGAATGAAACTATTTTTGTTGGAAATGTCTGGGAATGTTGAATCCAAGCCCGTTGGATTCAAGTCATTTGGATCTATAGAACACACATGGTAAAAAAACAAGGCAGAAGCTTTTCTGCATTCAAACAATTTTCAAATTTAAACCATGATAGATTTTGAGTTGATTCCAACTCTCAAAAATCACATTTAACCATACCTTTCAGAATATATAAAAATATATGGGTTTACTTGCAGAAATAATGTTCAAGTAATAAAAGAATGCCCCATAGGCATTTCTAGCCACTTTATTTAATTAAAATAAAAGGGTAAAACCTTATTAAATTGTGACACCACTTTAAATCATATTCCCATGGACTAAAATATGTGGTGATGACATGTGTCAACATGATGCCATGTTTGGTTTGGAGAATATTAAATCTTAAGTAGTTTTTCAATGAGTAGAAATTACTTTTCTAAAAATAAAAGGAATTAAACCAAGCTTTAATCTTGTAATGTTAGTGATGATGCTAGATCATCTATAGGATCCTTTTGTGTGATAATTTCAAGTAGTTAAGTATTGTTTGGTGATTGTGTACATCGTATTTATTTATAGACGCTAGTACCGACCAAGGATACGAGGAAGAAGGAGGATTCTATGAAGAAGAAACCGAGGAGAACTTCAACCACTGCTCTGCTCAAGGCAAGCTATTAACCTGGAAAGCTAACACTTGCAATTTAGCAAGCTTATACTGATATTGTGCAAGCCAATAGTTTCTTCTTACCATGTCAAATATATGCCTTAAAGCATATATTATCCTAACCACTTGATAAACCAATCCTAGTTTTACTTGCAAGCTTCTTACTTTATTTCTTATCAAAGCTCTTACTTAGAGTTTACTTAAGAGAATGGTAGATACTAGAAAGATATGTGAAGGTTGCATAAAGAGCATAAAATTTGGCCTAAGCTATATAATCTTGATGTCATCCTAAGGCATGAGATTGAACTTAGTTAAAACTCCACTATTTTACCACCCCTCATTAGTGCTTACCCCCACTTGTAGATGCTAGTGCTAAGCATAAAACTTGATCAACTTTAGATGGGAATACTTGGTGGAAAAATGGTTATGAAAACCTTGGAATGATGGATCATTCTATTGAAATGTTTTGGACATGTGTTTCCGAACACCTGATGATTCCGGTGATGAAAATGTTGAGGCATGAGCCTTAGCCCTTTATAAAACTGATGGTTGTCTGGATGCGATACCATTCCAATTTTATCGTACAACCACAATACCCGAAGATTGGGTAGGTCTTGACTGGAAACGTATACCTTAGTATTAGTTCCCTCACGGCCAAGGTCTGAGATGAGGCTACCTTGTGAAGATTGTCCACCTGTGTAGTACCCAAGATGACAGTTGGTCATGGTTGGGAGGCCAAACTCACAGGAGAGGTGCTTATACTAGGGCGTGTAATTGAAAGGTTAGGATTGATTATCCGCATACTGAGTATGGTGAATTAAGGATTTGTTCCTGACGGATGTATCGAATGTTGTGGTGAAAGTGTACAATCTCTGTAGAGTGTCAAACTATTCGAATAGCGCGTCATGATTATGGACGATTGGATGGCCATCTTGTTCCCCGACTTTTCAAAATGACTTGTGAAATGGATTGAGACTTTGACTTGACCACAACAGGTTGTGATATGAGATACAAGTTCCCACTTAGGAGTTATAAAATTGTGACTAGTTATTCGTTGCTTCTAAACTTAGTAGAGATAAATCGGCTTTTGCAAAATAACCCTAGAGCCTAGTGACCTATTATCAAAACCCCCTTTTTCATGTTAGTATTAGTTTGCGAGTACTTAAAGAGTACTCATGGCTTTGTCCCTGGCTATTCCCATGGCCAGACTATGAAGAGGAGTACCTGGAGGATGGACCCCAGGAAGGTTACGACAACTAGGATCATCTCCCATCGTTAGCATTGCCTGTGACCCCGAAGATGGAGCTTCGCCTACGCTATCGTTATTATTACGTATTCCGCTGCTTGAAGTTGTATTAAGAACTAGATCATGAGATCCCTTTTTGTGTAAGAACTTATGTACGGTTGTAATGGATGATGTACTATGGTATCCAATTCTGTTATGTCTCGCAAAAATGGTAATCCTAGGATTGCGATGTATGACATAACAGGCATCTAGGATTAAAAATCCGGGTGTTGACAGGAGGCCATGTGCCCATAGAAGTCACTATGGTTATGAGTAAAGGGAAGCGTCAAGGAGCACAAATTACGACCAATTGGTCCCAGGTGGTGGCGGCGACCGGGATGCAACACGGCGGCATCTTCATGTTTCGCTTAAGCCAGAGTCCTAGGGATGGACTTAAGCTACTCGTTCAGCCGGTCATGTAATCAGCTGGTTGTGTTGGCTGTAAATATGGTCCTGTAGGTTTCTATCATGTTGCTATCAGGTTGAACTATGGCCCCGTTGCTATCATGTGCTATCTGGTTGCTATCAGATTGAACTATGGTCCTGTAGCTATCAGGTTTCTTTTGGAATGCCCAGTATAGTTGTGAACTGATCCTGGGCTTTTGGAATGCCCAGTCTATGGTCTTGTAGCTATGCTACTACTTATATCTATGAAATGATCCTGTGGTACTACTGTTGAAATGTTGCTTTTGGTCTGAAATGTTGCTTTTGGTCTGAAATGTTGCTTTTGGTCTGAAATAATCATGTGAAATGCTGTGATAAATCCTGTGATCTATATGAAATGTTGCTTTTGGTCTGAAATGATCATGTAAAATGCTGTGATAAATCCTGTGATCTATATGAAATGTTGCTTTTGGTCTGAAATGATCATGTAAAATGATGTGATTCCTGTGTATATAAAAAAGTTTGGGTTCTTTTATCTATCAAGATTACTTTCACCCTGGAAGAGTGGTAGGAGGTGCTTGGCCAGATTCAGAACTAGATTCAGAACTCATGATCCTCCAGAAATTAAAAAGACAAGATTACACATGATCTTCCAGAAATTATATGTCAATAATACACATGATCCCAGATTCGTCCAGAAATTATATGTCAAGATTACACATGATCTCAATATTACACATGATCTTCCAGAAATTAAAATATCCATGGCAACAATAGCCAGAAGTTGATATCCATGGCAACAATAGCCAGAACTTGCAGAATAGGAAATTAAAATGACTACACAGCAGCTAAAATGGCATGATCTTGCTCCTCACCACCACTCCACCACTGCAACTAAAATGACATGATCTTGCTCCCAGGTCTGGCTCCTCCTCACCACTGCAACAGAGATTAGCAATTTCTAGTGAGCCACTAGCAATGAAATAAAAAAGAACAGATAATGGAGGATATAATTAGCAATTAGCAATTTCCAGTGAGCCACTACCTTGCATGTTGTTACTAATCATCATCATCGAAATGCCTCTGCCTTCTATCCTCACCATCGCTACAGTACTGGAGGACTGTGTCATCTACCATGTTTTCATCATCCTTGCATTCATGGCCCTCCACTACCTCCTTCTTTCTTTTCCTAATGTTTTCTACAAATGAAGCATCAAGTAACACTCGTTCCCGACTCCTTCGCAATCTAGTATGCACACCGGGTTCTTTCTCTTGCACTGGAACTTCCTCGGTGTTATCATCTTGTATGTTAGACCACCGACATCATTGAGACCCTTCTCCGTTTCAGTTTCTTTCACACTCCACAAATGTCTGTGCTGAAACTTTTGCACAACTTGCCAATTTCCACGCAAATCGGTGTCTGGAACATAGAACACCTTTGTTGCTTGTGTCGTTAGAATAAATGGATCACTCTTATACCAGCACCTTCCAGTGTTGATGCTCTTGAAGTGTCCGTCATCTCGGATCCCTGTCTTCTTTCTGCCAACAAGATCAAACCAATCACAACGGAACAAGACGACCGATCGATGGACGCCTCTGCTAGAGTTGTACTGGAGCCTTATGATGCTTTTGAGCTGACCATAGAAGTCCATGTCTTCACCATCATGGTCTTCCTCAGCAACTATTCCACTGTTCTGCGTGTTTCTATTTTTCTCATGGTCAATAAAGGTGGTAGCGGACACGTCGAATGCATGCTGAATACAACCTCACTCGCCTATCCGGCTCACATGCCAAAGCAAAAAGATCAGCACTGACATTATTGATTCCAAGACTAAAGATCTGCACAAATAAACCAGGATTAATAACAAAAACACAAACTAATCATGTGGCAATTGATTCCAAGACTAAAGATCTCACATGATTCTTAAACCATTTAGCAAACCCCTTCGCAAGCCATCTATCAACATTGTGTTGGGGTTTGTAGCATGGAAAACAAAAAATTTCTACCGCATACAAACAAACAAGCCAAGATCTATCTACTAGATTGTAGCAACGAGTCGATAGAGGAACTCACCCTTGAAGATTCCAAAGCGGTTAACGAGAGCAGATTCTCGTGGGTGATGTAGTCGTACACTTGCCGATCTCAAGATCGCGTAGACGATCCTTCCGTGCTGCGTTAAGCGGCTTCCGCAGTCGGTCACACGTTCGGTACTCTATGAAGACCTTCCTCTCCCTTGTTCCAGCAGGCAGCGGAGGTTGTATCACTCTCCTTGCGATTCCGGCAGCACAACAGCGTGGTGTCGGAAGTAGAGGGAAGATCTCGTAGGGCTTCGCCTTAAGCCGGAGCGAGTATGGTGGAGTATGAGAGAGGCCTTGGTGATCTAGGGTTTAGAGGGCACCAAGGGCAGAGGTGTGGCCGGCGGCTAGGGTTTGGGATACCCCAACTCGGCGACTTGGGAGGAGATCCCTAGGTGGTGGTGGCAGCAGCACTTTGTGGTGGCGGCAGCAACACTTTGTGGTGGTGGTGGCGCCTTAGGCTAGGGTTTGGAGGTGTAGGGAGAGGGGGCGCCCTACCCATCCTTATATAGGAGGGGAGAGGCGGTTTGGGGAGGAGGGAGTCCTCCTACAACTCCTCATGGTCGGCGGGTGGGAGGGAGTGGGACTTCCTCCCCAAGTAGGTTTCCTACTCTCCCTCCACCAAGCAAACTTGAGATTTGACTTTTTCAAATTGGCGTTTGACTTTCAAACTTTGATTTGATTTCTTCTCTTTATTTTGCCCAGCCAAGTGACCTAGTACATGATGCAACCATTCCACATTGTCATGACACATCCATGTACCCTTCCCCTCCGGAGTGCCGGACCTTCCAGACCCTTCTAGAACATTCCTCGTGAAAACACCGGAATCATTCCCGAACTCCGAAACAGGACTTTCCTTATATGAATCTTATTCTCCGGACCATTCCGGATCTCCTCGTGATATCCTGGATCCCATCCGAGACTCCGAACACCATTCGGTCTCTTACTCATCATTCCATAACTACTCAACAACATCGAATCCTTAAGTGTGTCTCCCTACGGTTCGTGAATTATGCAGACATGACCGAGACACTTCTCCGATCAATAACCAATAGAGGAATATATAAATTCATATGGCTCCCACATATTTCTAAGATTACTTTGCGATCGAATGAACCACTTACATACGATACCAATTTCCCTTTGTCTCACGATAGTTTACTTATCCGAGGTTTTGATCGTCAGTATCTCTGTATACCTAGTTCAACCTCGTTACCGATAAGTACTCTTTTCTCGTTCCCGTGATATGTGATCCCTTGTGAGTCAGTCACATGCTTGCAAGATAATTGGATGACATTCCACCGAGAGGGCCCAGAGTATATCTATCCGTCATATGGATGGACAAATCCCACTCTTGATCCATGTGCCTCAACCCATACTTTCCGAACACTCAATGCCACCTTTATAGCCACCCAGTTACGGTTTGGTGTTTGATGTCATCAAAGCATCCTTCCGGTGATGGTGATTAACATGATCTCATGGTTGAAGGAATTAGGTTACTATGTATCAGAAAGCTTATAGCAAATGAACTATATTAAATGACTTGATCTTTATGCTACGCTTAACTATAGGAGTATGTCCATCACATCATTCTCCTAATGGTATGACCCTGTTGTTAATAACATCTCTATGTTCATGATCAGGAAACCATGATCATATATTAACCAACAAGCTAGTTTAACAAGAGGCTTTACTAGGGACTGTTTTATGTTTACAAATCACACAAGTATTAATGTTTCCGGTTAATACAATTATAGCATGGTATGTAAACATTTATCATAAGTATGAAGATATGATAATGACCACTTTATTATTGCCTCTTGGGCATATCTCCAACACATTGATGCCGCAATATTTCTTATTCAGCTCTTCTTTGCACAACCTACAATGCCAACAAAAACATAAAGTTAATTAAATCATCGGGCTTGCAAATGGGTTCCTTCCAACTAAAGGAAAAAGATAAGGGTGCATGCACAAGATATGACATACTCTATATATGGTAGAACTTCAGGGCAACTCCTTAGCACATACCAATGCATTTTGTCATAGTCATCACCAGCCTCCAAGTACTCTGACCCTCCAAGAAGGTTCACACCATGGTTGAAAACAAAGATATCACCAATGTGCGAATCATCCCGCTCTCTATTTCTGCCCGGCCGATTGAATCTTGTTTTCACATTGTCAAAGTACCTCGAGCAAAATGTAAGGCACTCATCAACAACATATGCCTCGGCAATCGACCCTTCAGGCCTGGCGGTGTTTCGCACATAACGCTTAAATGTAAGCATCCTTCTTTCGACAGGGTACATCCAGCCATATTGTACGGGGACTCTAAGCATTGCCTCTTTGGGTAAATGCACGGTCAAATGAACCATCACCGTGAAGAAGGCCGGAGGAAAGATCTTTTCAAGCTTGCAAAGGATAACTACGATTTCTTTCTAGAGTCTTTCAAGAACAGATATCTTGAGTGTTTTGGAGCACAACTCTCTGAAGAAATTCCCCAGCTCAGCAATAGCTTCATATATTTCTTTATCCAAAATTCCACGAAGTCTAGCCGGTAAAATCCTTTGGAGGAGGATGTGACAATCATGAGTTTTTAGTCCTTGGAGCTTGCATCCATTAGGAGACACGCATTTTGCTAGGTTAGCGGCATACCCATCTAGAAATCTCACTGCTCTTATAAATTCACAGAATGCAAGCTTTTCTTCTTTACTCATTGTATACCATGCTTCTGGCATCTCAAACGACTGTCCACCTTCAACGGGCTGCAGATGCAAATATTTTCTTATGCCCATGTCTTCCAAATCAAGCCTAGAGTTAACTGTATCCTTTGACTTCCCGTCGATGTTCATAAATGTTCCAATAAGATTATCACATATGTTTTTCTCGATATGCATTACATCAAGGTTGTGCCTCAACTTGAGATCTGCCCAGTAAGGGAGGTCCCACAAAATAGCCCTCCGGTCCCAACAATGACCATCCTCACGCTTCCTTTTCTTTTGATGTTTTCTAGGTCTCACATCTTTCACATTGTGAAGCTGTTGCTCGAGCTCTTCTTTAGTGAACTCTGCCGGCTGATCACGGGTTTCAGTTTTTCCATTGAAATCCTTGCTTTTTCGCCAAGGATGGTGGCGAGGAAGAAAACGTCGGGCCCTGGTCCAACATATCTTGTTCCTTATTTTGTCCGAGCACGGATCCTTGTCACAACTCACGCATGCTTGATAACCAGATGTGAGCCTCCCCGACAAAGTGTGCAAAGCCGGGTAATCATGGATACACCATATTACCACAGCACGAAGATCGAACTTATCAGGACTCAGGGAGAGGAGTTTGAAATATCGAACTTATCAGACCTATTTACACCCAATAATTTAAAGCTTAGACTCGTCCAGGTAGGTACCCCTCAACCTTTCAAACTCCTCTCCCTTTCTCTTGATGTTCCACACAAGTTAAGTTCCTCTTCTTATTTTTGGTGATCAATGATGCTTAGTGATTTTCTCATGGATCTGTTTTGAGCATGTGAACTTTAGCTAAGTATAATGGTGGTGATGTCAGTGGTATATGTGCCTTATTCTTATTCAGTTCAATGAGCCCTTACTATGTTTTGATGAATTGATGCTTGTATAATGTAGTACTGAATTTTTATAACTGTCAAACATGACAGTAAATGCTTTTATTCTTGTGTGATGTTGGTACTGTGAAATTATTTGCAGGTGTTTCCTAAATCTGTACCCATGATGTTGGCTATGCCAAGTTAAATACCAAGCTATGTTATTTAAATAAGTGCTATGGTGGTATGTTAATTAGACTATGGATTTTGGTGCTGGAGTTTACTTAAGCATCCATATGCCTGAGCCTATGTCTATAAAAAAACTATAATGAAATGATCCCATGATCATCAACTTGTGAATATGAGAAGGATATAGTTATAGTGACCCCTCCTAACCTCCTAGAATTTATTCTAGTGTCAGGTTAGTTGTGTTGGTTACCTTAACTTGTCATACTCTTGGTTTGTATGGTTTATCACTTGATGAGGTGAAGTGTATATTTTGAACAACAACACATATTAGTTTGGTAAATTCATGTTTGATGCCACCCCCAATTCGGTGTATATATGTAAGATGTGAAAGTGAGTACAAATGGTTGTACTATACTAAGGCATACTTTCTGGTTATGTTTAATAGTTGGATGGTTAACTATATACATGACAGTAAATCTGTCAGACTTTGTATATTATTTTGTGGGTGAAAGTATATACACTTCCCTGTCAGTAATGACAGTAGTACACTTAATGACTCCTAGTTAATTAGCTAGGGGAATGATTTGAAGAATTTCCTAAGGCTTGCAGATACCTTAGTGTTAGGCTTGGCTTCTTTGCAACTATTCTGGCTGATGTGGTATAATAGCGAGATATGGCTTATAGCTAGTGATGCAAAAGTCTGAAGCTATAGTGGCATACTTGGATAGCTCAATCTGCTATTTTAAACAAATTGGCTAAGAATTAAGATATGACTGCCAAGGTGCATAGTCTGAGAAACTAGTGGTAATAAGAACATATGATACATTTTACAATCCTAGCTTAATGATGATACTGGTGTAGCATTACTACCCAGTCCGAGAGCCCTCTCTCCCATACAACTCTATGCCCAGAAATGAAAAGGACAAGAACAAATGTTGCATGAGCTAGTGGTATATCAACCTGTTGTGGTTGCTGAAGCTTGACTGTAACTTGTGGTTACTTGTTGATCTTGTGATTCTGCCAATATGGATCTTCTCCCTTGGATTTGCCCTTGTCCTGCTCCTCCTTATTCCCATGTCCAGCTTCTTCTACAGCTGTGGCCTGGATATCTTTTCCTGGAGCTGCTGCCTTGCCTTGATTTCCTCCTTGTCCTAGCTCTTGGATGGCTCCAGGGAGCAACCAGAGCTAAGGGTGTTATGGAATCTGGCTAGTGGTTTGGTTGGTGGTGTAAGGATATGCTAATATGAATCTGATGAGAACTAATGATATGATGGTGATGGTTTCTTTCTGTTCTGAGTGTTGTAGCAAGGGTTCATCAAAGTGTCCTCTTTTTGCTTCGGCTGATACTTATCTCCTGTCCTGGTTTTCTCCTGTGTTGACAGCACCACATACTTGCATCGATGTGTGAGCTGCTTGCACTATTCTAGATCAGTGCAATGCAAAATATCTTGATTGTTACTCTTCTACTTCTACTTCTATGGTAAAACTTGCCCCATAATTTTAATGCTAATGAGGTGGTACTGAGGCACTGATCCGATTAAGAACAGATACTATGATTTGGTGAAACTTCCCCTAATTGCTGCTCTATGATAAAAATAAACAGTGCATCTCACTGTTATCCTTGAGAGGACTAACCAAACTAACCTTCTCTTTTTCCTTTAAACTTTTGTTTTGTGTTATTTTGATTTTTTTTACAGGTATACAAGATCAGGAAAAAACCATCAAAAGATGAAGATTTAGTTTAGGACTTCTTTTATTATTCTTGTAAATCTCTTTACCTTGAATAATGTAATTGACAGTGTAATATTGTATAATAAAGTTTAATTTCCTTTTTCTACTTGTATTCTGTATCTCGTAATATTATATCTTGTTTATTTTATTGTTGTAATTCATTTTCTCTTTTGAAACACTATAGTAGTATTCACTTATTGTAATGTGTATTTATTATTTGTAACTTATAAAATATTCAATGTAATAAAGTATTCCTTTTTCCTCATTTATTCAGACTTATAAATTATAGTGTAAATAAGATTATTCTTTATCAATTCTTGTTTATTATTTCATTATTATAATATCATATTATATTACTCATTTACTCATTTCATTTTATTTAAATTTCCACTATCTTTTCTATTTGAATAAAAGATTATATCTTGTTTATAAATAAGATTTCACCTCTTATTTTCTATTAAAATTTAGTTCCCAATTATTATTCCATTTCAAATTCTTTTAGAATTCAAATTCACCAATTGAATATTCAAATTTGAATTTCCTTCCCCTCAAACACAAAAGTACAATAGAGATCATGTCGAAATCCATCGCACCTGCCCTGATGTTTTCATCAGAGCAAGAGAGATCTCGATCCCCCTATAGCTTCTTTAGTTTTGGGCGAAAATTCTCTGGATTTTCTAATGCATGAATGCAATGCACACATCTGGGTTCAACTTATTTCTAAGATCTAATACTGGGATGTTACACCCCAATACCATCATATGACTTAGAGAAGGTTTTGGAGCTTTCGGGGACGAAATCCCATCATTTGTGACCTTTTTACCAACTACACGCGGCGGGAATTTTTAGCTTCAGCCGTATAGTTGGTCGTTAAAACTCCAGGTTCCGTAGTGTTTTGGCCGTCATTTTTTTACTTTTTCCAACACCTCAAATGGCTAAGTCTGGTCCTACAGCTCCTCCATAATATGCTCTCTTTATTCTTTTTGCCTTTGTTTTATCCATAATCATCATCAACACCTACACACATGTCAAAGACAAGGAAGAGGGGTAAAATTTTATCTAAAATACTAAATGTGCATAGCTCATATTGAATTTAATGAAAACAAGTAATCATGCAAGGTAATTCTACGTCTTGTCTTTTGGCTTCGTGGATCTTCTGGTGAAATATAATTTTTAACATATTTTTCAAGATTTTTCATGATAGTTGATTTTCTGCACAAAAACTAGACACCAAGGTAATTCTGCTGAAAAAAAAACGTCGGTCCGTGTTAGTTGTATCCAAATCACACAAGTTTAGAGGAGAAACAATAGCAAAAGTGTTCGGGAAAATATATACGCTTTGGATGTATCAGGAAGGGGAGGGGGGGGGGGGGGGGAATCCCATTTTTTTAGACCTTTTTACCAACTACACGGCCAAACTATACAGTGGGAATTTTTAGCTTCGGCCGTATAGTTGGTCGTTGAAACTTCAGGTTCCGTAGTGTTTTGGCCGTCATTTCTTTATACAAACTCCGTTTTGGCATTCTTGGGCTCGTTGGATTCGTCTCGATGAGGGATACAACCCCATGGCCTTGGATCTTAATTTTGAGAAGTTAGAACATTTTACTCTTTCTAACACCTCAAATGGCTAAGTCTGGTCCTGTAGCTCCTCCATACTATGCTCTCTTTGTTATTTTTGCCTTTGCTTTATCCATAATCATCATCAACACCTACACACATATCAAAGACAAGGAAGAGGGATAAAATTTTACCTAAACTACCAAATGTGCATAGCTCATATTGAATTTAATGAAAACAAGTAACATATCAAGCATAGCAATAGTTAGATGGAGCATGGTATGATAGGCAAATGGCACAATTTATATAGCTAAAAAGTGTTGTATTATCACAACCATCAACTTCCTCAAGCTAGATCTTGCTCGTCCTCGAGCAAAAGGAATCGATAACTTAATGGATGTGATCTTGCTTCTCATTGAAAATCGATGCACCGTATTCTTATTTTTCCTGCAAGCTCAAAGCAAGAGTGCACATAATCATAGTAGGCAATATAAACTTAGTTATATTATTCCAAACCACTATAGTCAGCGTTGAAGACGACGTCCTCGTCTGTGTGGTTCCTACCCTTTGTCCTTGATTATCAGCTTGCTGGATCTGGTGCCTGTTGGGTGGCTGGGTTGGGGCTCTGGCCAGGAGAAATCCTTGGCCGGCGTTGGCGGTCATGGCGTCAGCCAATTTTTTGTGGATGCGGTCTTCCTCCTTGGAGGAGGCATTGAGTTACACCCCCTCCTACCTTCTCCGATGTCGGGTGAAATCCCTAAATCCATGGATTGGGTGGCGGCGGCGTTCTGGCATCGTTCCCTCCTTGGAGGCGCCATCTTGGGTTTGCGGGAAAGTGTCGTGCTACTTGTGGTTCGTGGTATGCTTGTGGTGGCTTTGCCTTGTCTTCGGTTGGTGGTATCGTCCCCAAAGCTTGCATCTTGCTGGTTGGACAATGCTTCGACTGGCGGCGATGTTTAGGGGTATCATGTATAGAGAGGTTCGAGCTTCTATTCCTTAGCAATTCGTCCCTTGTGTGCATCAACCCTCTTGGGCGGTGCTCTCACCCTGCAGTGCGCCTTCGACCTGGTGAGAAGGTTGGGGCCTTTCGGAGGCAAATCACGGATGGCACGGCAGGAAACTTCGGCGGCGGGCTTCTCAGATGGTGTGTTTCTCGGCGTTTCCTCTCCTAGGTTCCACCTCTTCCGATGGACAAATACCTCAAAGCTCAAGCTGTGTTTCCTGTTTTGCTTGTTGTTTGTGGCATGTAAACTGATTCTTCGGTCGTTAATTCAAAGTCGGACTCATTTCAAGCATATCGTCTAAAAAAGTCATTGGATGTTTCGATTACTCGGATTAATAATTCGTTAAGGGGGAGGTGTCCGCTGAAGCAAACGAAAACCTCGCCGTGAAGAAGTTGCACTTGAATGTTCCACCCAACCGGAGAGAGAGCAACAGCAGAAACACCACTCCACCAGGCGAAAGCAAGCCAAATATTCTCTCTCTCTCTCTCTCTCTCTCTCTCTCACCCTGCGCGCTGGGCTGCCCCTCTTTCTTCCTCCTCCACGCCACGCGAGCTCTCCTCTCACCAACCCGGCCCCTGAATTGGACGGGACCCCTGCACTGCAGGGAGCAACAGCTGTCCAAGAATCACCACCCCACTCACTCAAGAGAGAGAAAGAGGCAAGGGGATTGGAGGAGGAGTAGGAAGCCGGAAGCAAGAACAAGATGGGGCAGGCGCTGCGCAGGCTCTTCGACAACTTCTTCTCCACCAAGGAGATGAGGGTAAAAATCCTACCCATGATCTCTCTCCTCCCTCTCCCTCCCTCCCTTCCTGCTCCGCCCTATCCCCCTTTCCCCATCTTCCGCGGCTTCGGCTTCGGGGCTACCTAGGTGCTCGATCTTGCAGGTTACTGGAGGTTTCTCCATGCGGCGCAGTTCTTGGGACCAATTAACTTGTCGATGTTCCCGCTTTGACTGGATCAGTCATGCCGCGCCTGCTTGAAATCTGGCCCAATCGAGTTTCTTGGCTGCGTCATGTGGAGTATATTCGTGTGGCATGAGATTCTGAACTTAAGGGGTTTCTTTGTCGCGGTTGGATTCTCAACTGCGCGGCGCTGGTCTGATGAATCGACTGCTTTCTGCAACGAAACTCACAGTTTGTGGGGAATTGTTTGGGATGCAACTCTAGCAGTGTGCAGTTGCAGTGGATGGGGGTACCGACTCTCGGTTCAGTTAGTTTTGCGCAGGACGAATTGCGGCATAGGTGAATCTGGCCGCTGGCCTAGTTGAAATTCACGGGCATTGCCTTTGTAGCTCTTCTGTTCTGAACCAAATTAATGAACATTTCATCCGCCTTAACTCAGACAATTTGCGGTGGCTAGACTGAGACATTTCACCCACTGTTCCTCATTGTCCATATGTTCATTTCAAATCAACCTGTACAATTGCATTCTTTGATGATTGTCTGTTTTTTTCCCCTGCTAACGGTGAATAACCTTTTGAAGGTTGTGATGCTTGGTTTGGATGCAGCTGGAAAAACAACAATCCTGTATAGGCTGCACATGGGGGAGGTTCTTTCAACAGTCCCTACAGTAGGTAGGAGACTGATGCAGCATACTATCATTTCTGTATTTATTTAAGCTGGGTGTTGACCTACTGTACCATGTTATGAAGATGCAGGTGGTAAAGTAATAACGAATAAGCTGATGTGTATCGTTTTGTATTAGAAGAAGAGCAAAGTGAACCAAACAAACCGAAACTGCAAATCTAGCCCAGGCAAAAGGAAACCAAAAACAGAACTGACCTACAAACCCAAGAAAAAGAAGAAAGGAAGGTCTTAAGTTAAAGAATAAACTGATACTTATCCTCATTATATGTGGCTTGCATATGCCTATAAGATCATGACATGAAGATGCTGTTTTTTCATTTTATCACTTACACAAAAATTTGTTTCATATTGTTGAAATCAAGTTACCTTGTTGTTAGGGTGGTCAACATTTTCATCTACCAGATTATGTTACTTACAAAAAATTGTCATAATTAAAATTTGGGCAACATAAAAAGTTCGGGAGCTTAACAACTTTATCTAGACAAAATTTCGGGAGCTTAACAACTTTACCTTGACATTGACAATAACTATACAAGTTGACATTTTGGACTTAATTGCAACCCTCAATTTTTCCATTCCTTGATCTTGATGCCTATCTGTGGTATTTGATATTTTTCCTCTGCAGGTTTTAATGTCGAGAAGGTTCAGTACAAGAATGTGGCATTCACTGTGTGGGATGTTGGCGGACAAGAAAAGCTCAGGCCATTATGGAAGATGTACCTCAGCAACTCCGATGCACTGGTAATAATTAGACACATATCAATGTTTAAGCATCTCATCCTATCATTTTAGCCATGGTTTAGTGCCTATAATATTTTCTCAATCCTTGCTTTGGCTGTATTCCACTTGTCCCAACTGTAGAACTTTTTTTTTTGTATGCTATTGATTTATTTCCTAGTCTGTTAGGTGTTGGTCGAAATTAGTAGATTGATGTGCAGAATATACGTGAAAAATCATTTCGTTCTTGTTAAGGATAGCTGATTCAGACAGGGGTTCCTTGGCAGTTTGACCTTTACATGGATCATATACATATCTTTTGCTGCCAGTGTTAAGGATGTGCTTCCACTTTTGATTTGGTGTAGATCTATGTTGTCGACTCTTTGGACAGGGAAAGGATTAGAGATGCCAGGCAAGAATTCCAGGTTACATATTTTATGCTATCTCTATCACTATAGGACTTCCAATTGCCTTAAGTTATGTTGGTTGAGAATGTGAGCTCCTACTAACTTGTATTCTTTGGCCACTTTCAGACAATTATCAAGGACCCTTTGATGGCCAACAGTATAATCTTAGTATTAGCAAACAAACAGGACTTGGTAAGTTACACATTAACTGCTACTGCGATACTGCATAATTTCCCTATAGCTGTTCACGACCTTATTTGCATGTGTCTCCATACATGTCCTGTGTTCTCAAGTTTCCTTCTGATTGGAAAGTATGCTATTGCAAACAAAAACCTTTACCAGCGTGTCTGAACCAGTCTAGGCTGACTGTTTTTCCTTCTTGACATAGAGAGGTTCAATGAGCCCGGCGGAGGTGAGCGAAGGGATGGGCCTGCATGACCTCAAGAACAGGATATGGCACATTCAGGGGACCTGCGCTCATGGTGAGGGCCTCTCGACGGCCTCGACTGGCTCGCGTCCACCCTGAAGCAGTTGCAGGAGGCCACGCTACTTCGGTCGCTGGACCTTCTATCTAACTTTCATCGACAGAAAAGGTCCCTACTCGATTCCGAGCCCGCCTCTTCGACTCCTTCAATTCTTTTTCCGGCTTAGATCTGAAACTGATGTGTTTCTGTTTGCGCAGTGGCCTTGTCTTCATCGTCGGACGCTCCATGCCATCCGTTGGCACTTCTGATCTACCTGTGCGGCGGGCGCTGCACAGGATGACACAAACTCGTCTGACATGGAACTTTGCGGTGTATCCTCTTCCTCCTGAGATGGACGATCGTTGTATGTTGTGTATTACTAGTACTTGAGAGGGTCCGTTTGTGCACACGATATGATTGCTGTACTCGATTGCCTGTTATTATCGATGAAAAGGAAAAGCAGTTTGGCTAGGGATGTAAATGGCACTTAAATGGCATCCGCGAGTCCCGTTTATTCAAAATCTTAGTTCTTTGTTTTAGAAAAGACAAAATTTATTGAACTAGAGTACTAATAAACGGTATTACGCGGGATTAAATGGTGTGCCACTTACATCCCTAAGTTTGGCTGTTGTCGGCTGACTGCTTGTCTTGTATGATCGTCTCGGACTACATTTTAGGGCTAATGTGTATTTAGCAAAAAATAGTACTCTCTCCGTTCACAAATAACTGACTTAGTTTGTCTAGATTTGAGTGCTCAAATCAGTTAGTATTTCTGAACGGATGGAGTATTACAAGGCTCCAATAATTTTGCTGTTACAACTTGATGTCCGTTGCAGCAGGAAACATTTAAGTGCGTTGTGACATATACCTGCCACGTGGACAAGAATAGAACCCCGACACCATCAAAGCAAAAGCAAAAATACTGAAAATTATTGGAGCCTTGTTCATTTTGACACGGACCATTGGAGAGAGCGAGATGCGAAAAGTAAGAAAAAATTAAAAAAAGGATACGACGCCTGAGAGATTCGAACTCTCGCGGGGAAACCCCATGTACTTAGCAGGCACACGCCTTAACCACTCGGCCAAAGCGTCGGTTGTTGATTTTTGTTGATGTGAGGTCTACTTATTATATCTCCGTCCCATAATAAATGACATAGTTTTATCTAGATAAAAATGTAACTACATATTAAAACATATCTAAATTCGCTCATATCTATAAAAAACCACGTCACTTGTTTTGGGATGGAGGAAGTATCACGCTTTCATATTGGCTTGGCATCAGGACGCCAGATCCTGGCCCCACTTGCATACCATCAGTCATGTTCTCAACTATCATAAGGTTTCCATTATTCAAAATGAGAAATAAAAGCAAGGCGGAATTGTACGCCTAAACCTGAATTTCAGCCTATCTCACACTGAAGTTTCAACAAAGGTGGTCCTCTCACCCAGCTGGGCATTATCTTGCTTCAGTGCTTCTACAGCCACCTCGCCCCAGCGCAAACTCCCACTGCCAGGCCCACGAGCATCGTAGGGGTGGATCAACAACAATCACGCCCAGGTTGTGTTACTAGGTGTCACATGACACTGGGTAAAATCTCTTTACTGTGAGACATGTTGTGGATTTTGTAGCTTATGACACTCCACCTCTAGGTGGAAATTATGCGTGACTTATACAATGATTCAGGATTAATAAGTGGCCTATACAATGACTCTGCCCCTTACAATGGCATACTGCAATATTATCCATGAAGGTCGTCTACGAATGCGTCGAGGCACATAATTTTGCTAGAAGCTCTCTCTCACTCTAGAAACTGCTCGTCATATATGGCTAGGTCACTCTCCACACCCTTCTTATGTTCCATATACAATTTTAATGTTTAAATAAATTAGGATCTACGTCGAGGTGGCTTCTATTGCTAGAGACGACATTCACCAACGTTCGACGGCCTATTGCTAGTGACTCCCACTTATTATGTAATGACGTTGACATAAACCACTTGATCCCTATAAAAAGGAGCCTCCATATCCGTGTATGGAAGAGGTCATACAAGCTTACAGTGCCACAACCATCTATCAAAATTTGCATGCTTCTCGTGCAAAGGGTCCATGAGAGCCGGCTCATTCTAGGATTTCGAGGTGTCAGAAATTATACATTCTATGTTATATCAGGTACAAGTTATTGTCACCTGAAGTTTAGCAGAGCAGCTATATGATTATGCCATAAACAAGTTTATCGCCGCCCCACTCAGTTAGAACAAACATGGTGCACAATGGTGTCTCTATCTTGCACATATCTGAAACTAGCTTATCAAGTACACATTTGTGTCTACATGCACCGATGTCCGTTCACGACCCTAAGGCAAAATCTAATCAAATATTTTAGTTAGGTTTCTTAACTGTGATTTATTTAACAATATGGCAACTGTTCTCGGTTTCGAGTTAAGTGTAAATGTGTTCATTTGCTTGTAGTGTATTTTATTATTTCGTGCTAGCTAGGCCTCACATGTTAGTAAAAGTGTATTTGTTTATTGATTCCTTATGTAAGGTTTCTAACCGTACATTTTGTTTATCAGTGACTTTTACAATGTTGTTGGTCACACATGTGAGTAGTGGGAACATGACAAGTGTGCTCACCACCAACTACAATCTTTATAAGTAAGAGAGTATTGACATCAACCACTTGAGCCCTATAAAAGAAGCAAGGAGCCTCAATCCGTGTACATCCCGCCGGAAGAGGTCACATATAGTTTATTCCATTCTTGCATATTTGTGCCACAACCACCTATCAAGCTTTGCACTCTCATGCAAGGAGTCCATGACACTGGACTCAACCTAGGGTTAGGAGGTGTGGGGAATTGAAATTTCTATGCTATATCACATAGAAGTCATCGTCACCCAAAGATCTGTGGTGAAATAAGGCAAGGGGGTGGCGAATAAATTGATCGTTGTTCAAGTTAATTAGAAAATCAGATGGTGCGTTGATCGGATGCCTTAGTTCTAGTAGGAGCAGTTGCTGAAATTTTCAATCAAGCTATGCTCGTGAACCACCATGTAAGAAATTGAGGGACTTTTTACTTATTGTGTAGATTTTATTCTGCCCCACACAATGAAACTCAGAGTAATAGTTTCCCTATAATTTTTTTTACTTTTAAGAAGGGCAAGAGAAAGGCGTTGAGTAGTGTGCTCATAAGAAATATATATGAAAGATTTTTGGGCCATTATAACTTTTTATATATCCTGAAAGCCAACATATATATCATGAATATGTGCATGCAAATTTGAATAAACATGTACATGTAAATTTAGAACACACTATATTATGGAGCATTATTTCGTAACTTGTTGTTAGCTTATCATTGTGCCATTATCACATGCACAAGTCCTTAGACCATGAGAATATAAACCGCCCTAATACTAGAAGATGTGTTTTTATTCACATCAAATGTTACTTGTAACAATATGATCTTAGGATACATCGGAAAGTATGTTTGGATACTTGCATAGTTCTAGACTAGAATACTGCTCCTCCTGATGATGGAGAGATACACTCTAGGCCAGGCCATCTCGGTATTACAATGTCACCTAATCATCTGCACATACACATCATGATTAGGATCACGAGGGAATCACAATACACAAACAAGTAAAGAGAGTGAAACTTGAACGAGGATATCATGTATAGTAATCCAAGTGTTGACTCACAAGGATACCGAAGGGTGCTAAACCGATCCAATTATATGATATGTTGCGAGATTTTTTGTCACTTGTTATTAGTTTATCATTGTGCCATTATCACATGCACAAATCCTTAAACCATGAGAATATCAAATGCCCTAATACTAGAAGATGTGTTTTGATTGACATCAAATGTTACTTAAACAATATTATCCATGAAGGTCGATATACGAATGTCGAGGCACATAATTTTTCTAGAAGCTCTCTCACTCTAGAAAACTGGCCGTTATATATGGCTAGGTCATTCTCCAGATCCTTATTGTGTACCATATGCAATTTAAATGTTTAACTAAAGGAGGATATTTCGCTAAAAGAAAAGCAACAATCAATCAAATAGGTACCAGACGAGACGATGGTGCATGGGCCTCACCAACTCCCACTTATTATGTAATAGCGTTGACATAAACAACGTGAGCCCTATAAAAAAGAAGCCTCCATATCCGTGTATTTTTGGAAAAAAGAAGCCTCCATATCCGTATATGGAAGAGGTCACACAAGCTTACATGAAATATTCATATTTGTGCCACAACCATCTACTGTCAAAATTTGCATGCTTCTCGCGCAAAGGGTCCATGAGAGGTGGCTCATTCTTGGATTAGGAGGTGTCAGAAATTATACATTCTATGTTATATCAGGTACAAGTTATTATCAACCGAAGTTTAGCAGAGCAACTATACGATTATGCTGTAAACAAGTTTATCACCGCCCCACTCAGTTAGAACAATCATGGTGAACCACGGTATCTCTATCTTGCACACATCTGAAACTAGCTAATCAGGGACACATTTGTGGCTACATGCACGATAGGCGATAGTGGGTGGTCGTGCGCATGCAAGAAGCAGCAGCAACGCAAGCTCATCGAGGCACAGGAAATTTTGGCAGTTTCACCATCGAATGATGTTCCATTCACGGCCCTAAGGCAAAATCTAATCAAATAATTTAGTTAGGTTTCTAAACTATGATTTATTTATCAATATGGCAACTGTTCTCGGTTTCGAGTTAAGTGTAAATGTGTTCATTTGCTTGTAGTGTATTTGCTTACTTTGTGCTAGCTAGGCCCCACATGTTAGTAAAAGTATATTTGTTTATTTTTTATTTATGTGAGGTTTCTAATCGTACATTTTGTTTATCAGTGACTTTTACAATGTTGTTGGTCACACATGTGAGTAGTGGGAACATGACAAGTGATCTCATCACCAACTCCAATCTTTATAAGTAAGAGAGAGTATTGACACCAACCACTTGAGCCCTATAAAAGAAGTAAGGAACCTCCATCGATGTACATCATCCCACGAAGAGGTCACGTACAGTTTATTCCATTCTTGCATATTTGTGCCACAACCATCTATCAAGCTTTGCACGCTCATGCAAGATGTCCATGAAGTGGTCTCAACCTAGGGTTAGGAGGTGTGGGGAATTGAAATTTCTATGCTACATCACACCAAAGTCATTGTCACCCGAAGATCTGTGGTGAAAGAAGAGAAGGGGCGGGGAATAAATTGATCATTGTTCAACTTAATTAGAAAATTAGATGGTGCGTTGATTCTGATGCCTTAGTTCTAGTAGGAGCATCTGCTGAAATTTTCAATCAACCTCCGCTCGTGAACCACCATGTAAGAAATTGAGGGACTTTTCACTTATTGTGTGGATTTTATTCCATCCCACACAATGAAATTCAAAGGAGTATTAGTTTTCCTATCGTATTTTTAAGCAGGGCAAGAAAAAGGCATCGAGTGGCGTGCTCATAATAAATATATATGAAAGATTTTTGGGACATTATAACTTTTTCCTATATCCTGAGGGCCAACATATATATCATGAATATGTGCATGCAAATTCGAATAAACATGTACATGTAAATTTAGAACACAATATATTATGGAGCATTGTTTCGTCACTTTCTATTAGTTTATCATTGTGCCTTTATAACACGCACAAGTCCTTAGACCATGAGAATATCAACTGCCCTAATACTAGAAAATGTGTTTTGATTTACATCAAATGTTACTTGTAACAATATGATCTTTGGGTACATCAGAAAGTATGTTTGGGTATTTGCATAGTTCCAGACTAGAATATTGCTCCTCCTGATGTTGGAGATACACTCTAGACCTCAGTGTTATGATGTCACATAATCATATGCGAAGACACATCATGATTAGGATCACAAGGGCATCACAATACACAAACGAGTAAAGAGAGTGAAACCGGAACAAGGATATCAGGTATAGTGATCAAAGTGTTGACTCACGAGGATACCAAAGTATCGCCTTGGGTTGTCATTAGTATCACCAAGCAAAGGAATTAGTACATGTGTAACGCAAAAGTTCACTCGACGTTACTTCGTGTATGTGTGGGAGCCATCACGGATGTCCATGGTCCTGTTGTTGGTTATTGATCCACAAAGGGTTTCAGAGTCATGTATTACTGACCCAATTGGGTCACAGACTTAAACTAATTCAATTTGTCGTGAGAGATTAGTTATGATATGTGGTTGAGAGAGCTAACCCGAAAAGTTGCAGAGACATCGAAGTAGTTTTGGAGAAGTGTTAAAATTGCTTCGGTGTCATCATAAAAGCGTTTCTCATAATTATTGGAGTTTTTCAAGAGTTATAAGTATATTAGGAGAGGTTCCGGAATAGTTTTGTAGTTTTTATCAGGGTGCTAGGCATTGTCAAAATGTTTAGGAGGGTGTCCGAAGGGTCACTGGCTGCACCATTGTGTCAGCCCCATAGTAGAACTGGCCGCATGGGCCCAAGCGATACCATATGGGCCAGGCGCAAGGTCTCCTAGGGAAACCTAGGGCTAGAGCCTAGCTCCACTTGGGTAGGCGCCTCATGCGCCCGCTTCCACAAGGGGGCGACTAGGGTTTGGGGAGGGAGTGGGCGGTGGCCCCTCACCTGCCTTAAATCCCCCAGGTGGGGACACACCATATTCTCCACATTTTTGCCGCATACTCTCGTACCCTCGTTAAGATTCTCCACATACGCCGAAAGGTTGCACACTTTCCCATCATCGTGATTCTCAAGACGGTGGAACATTGATGGATTGAAAGACTGGACACGTGGATACCGCTTGGGGGGCCATACCTCCGATCCTCACAGGAGAAGGGTATAATCCTCACGACAGGGAGATATGCACCTAGCTGTGGGGATCATCGAGATAAGAATCTTCACCGATTTTTCTTCTGCTGCAACGTCTGTGAGTTACCTGCTAGATCCAATCTTTTTTAATTGCATCATATAGATCTTGGATATATGTGTAGGTCATTTTTTTTATTTTCCCTCCAGTAGCCCTACATGTCATTCATGATGCTAAGACAAATTATCATCAAATAATTTGATTATGTTTCATAACTGTTATTGACTTATCACTATAGCCACTCGGTTATCTGTTTTTCCTGCCCGCACCAACTACCACTTAATGTGCAATGCAATATACGGCTTGTTTGGTTTCTATCTATAAGGTTTACAACATTTACCACACTTTTCTTCCACACATGGGGAAAGTTTGCCACACTTTTTTGAGTCCGTGACATGCGGGTTCGTAATTGCATGAAAGTAATCTTGCCACAAGTGTAGCTACCAACCAAATGGGTGAATTACTCAGTCAAAGTTACCTAACTTTATGGGTGGCAAAATGTAGTAACACTAGTATCCAAACAGAACATATCCGTAGTATTGACATCTATCACTTGAGCCCTATAAAATGAAGCAAGGAGCCTCCATATTCATGTACAGCCCACCACCGTAAGATGTACTAGAAAAAGTTGTTTGGGTTTTGCACATTTACACCACATCCATCTGTCAAAATTTGCAGGCTCATGTGAAGAGTCCATGAGAGCCAACTCAACATTGGGTTAGGAGGTGTTGGGAATTAAACTTTCTATGATATATCACATACAAGCCATTGTAACCTGAAGATCAGCAGAGAAAATATGGGAGGAGGCCGCAAACAATTTTATCATTGTTCTGTTCTATTAGAAAGCACATGGTATACCGCAATATCTCTATCTTGCTCGTAGAATGTAACTGGCTTAACATGGACATTCTAGTGACTAGGGGCACTAAGGATCGACGATGGTGGGCATATGCAGCGAGCTGCAACAGTGCAAGCTCGTCGAGGCAAAGCTCATTCAGGCAGGCCACCATGGGATGATAAGCCATTCACGGTCCTAAGACAAAATTTAATCAATCTTTTTTATTAGGTTCACAGAATGATATGGCCATAGTTCCTCCTCAATTTTCACTTCAGTCTATATCTATTCCTTATGCATGTATGCAAGCATTGTACCATGTAAAGTGGAATAAGCTAACAATTGATTTGCATCAAAAATCATTATCCTTTTGCAAACATAGCGTACCTCAACTAAAATTTCACAAACCCCATTGTCCGAAGAGACATTAATTATGAGCTAGCAGAAGGGACATCAATTATGAGCAAGCATGATTTATGTTTCCACATAAGATAGGCTTGAAGAGTGTCATATCGTTCGAACATAATACATGGTGACGTTTGATTAATTCCATATAAGCATCCTTAATTTGGAACTCTAAAATATACTAGCTACTAAGAAATTTCTAGGATTTTGTATTTCACTAAATTGGTGATATGTGGGGCCCCTAGTTACAAGAAATAAATCTTGTCACAAGTGTGGCTACCAACCAAACTGGTGACTAAAGAAGTCAACGTTGCCTAACTCATTGTGTCACAAAGTGTAGCAACACTACTATCCCAACCAAAGTACCAATAGTATTGATATCTACCACTTGAGCCCTATAAAAGGAAACAAGGATCCTCCATTTGCGCATACATCCCACGACGGGAAGAGGAAATACAAAGTTATTCGAGTTTTGCACATTTGATTAGTTTCATATAAGCATCCTTAATTTTGAAATCTAAAATTTAGTTACTAAGAAATTTCTAGAATTTTGTATTTCACTAAATCAGTGATATGTGGGCCCCTAGTTACATGAAATGAATCTTTTCACAGGTGTGGCTACCAACCAAATGGGTGACCAAAAATTAACTCGGTCAAAATGGCCTAGCTTGTGGTGAGACAAAAGTGTAGCAATACTACTATCCCAAACCAAACGTACCAATAATATTGAAATGTACCACTTGATCCCTATAAAAGGAAGCAACGAGCTTACGAGCCCCCATTTCCATGTACAACCCACGTCGGGTTGAGGTTATAAAAATTTATTCAAGCACATTTATGACACATTCATCTTTCAAACTTTGCGCACTTGTCCAAAGAATCCATTATAGCCGGCTCAACCAACTTAGGGTTAAGAGGTATCAGAAATTAAACTTTCCATCCTATATCACAAACAATTAATTGTCACCTGAAGACCAGCACAAAAAAAAGTGGGGTCGGAATAGGAACAATGTTATCATAGTTTCACTTAATTATAAAGCACATGGTGCGCCATCATATCTCTACCTTGCGGGCATGTGGAACTGTCTTGCACGAGGTAACTCAATAGTTGGCAACAATGATACTCGACGGTTGCGAGCAGAAGCAGCGTAGGCTTGCATCGAAGCGAAACCCACTCACGTCCCGAAGGAAAAACAAAATCTAATCAATGAATATTTACTAGGTTAAGTGTGATTCACGTATCAATAATATGGCCACGGTTTATCAGTTTTACGTTTCTGTCTAAATCTATTCCATCTGCATGTATGCAAGCATTTTACATTGTAAAACTTCAGTGTAATGTAATAAGCTACCCTATTAATCTAGGGCTAGAGTGGCCAGCACCATTGATTGGCGTTAAAATTCATTATCTTTTACATACATAAGTTATACCGAAGCAAAAACTAAAAAAAATCCCTTATCTGAAGAGAACTATGGGATAGCATGATTTGGAATTTTGTGTAACTTAGACATGAAGAGTGTCATATCCTTTAAATATAGTCCATGAAAGATCATATTATTGTGTTCATATAAGTATCCTTAATTTGGAACTCTAAAATGTAGTTACTAAGACAATTTCTAGGATTTATTTAGCAGTATATAATAATATTATAGAACTTAGGTAGGTAGTTACCTTTTTTAGCCGAAGCAATGAAGAGCATATATATACGTGCAGAGATTGTGACTATGCAATAAGTTGTGTGGATTTAATTTTAGTAGTCACGCAACGTCACACAATAGTGTTGGCATCAACCACTTTAGCCCTATAAAAAAAGCAAGGAACCTCCATCTGAGCATGTACAACCCACCAAAAGAGGTCACACAAATTATTTTTTTTTATTTTTTTTGCATATGTGTGCCACAACCATTGTCTAAAAAACCATCTAGGAGTATTAAAATTTGCACGCTCGTGCAAGGAGTCCATGGGAGCAAGCTCAACCTAGGGTTAGGAGGTGTCAGAAATTATGCTTTCTATGCTATATACCACATACAAGTCACGGTCACCTTAAGATTATCGGTGCACTCATGGGATGATGTCGCAAACGACTTTATCACTATTGCAGTGAATTAGAAAGCACATGCCGCACCGCAGCAACTAGCAACATAAGCAATGGCATCGGTGGTTGTGGGCATGCAACAAGCTGTAGTGGGCGCAGTATCATGGAGCCAAAGCATATATATTCAGGCATGTCAACATGAGATGATGTCCCTTTCATAACCCGAAGGTAAAATCTAATACAGAATTTTGATAAGGTTTCTAACTGAGGTTCACGTATCAATAATCACTCGTTTCACTTCAATCTCTAAGGGCTTGCTTTTGTACCTAACATTTCATTTCACGCAAATGAAATGAATTCAGCAGGATTTTATGTCATTTGAATTGAGATTCCAATATTAATTACTTGTTTCCCTGCCACTGAGATTTGTAAATGAAATGAATTACATACGGAATTTTCAAAAGAAAAGGTATGCATGCCAGCATGAGATGAATTGCACATACTATTCCATAACTTTTTGAACTCTCGACATAAATCCATATACTAAAACATAAATTTTATCATCATCAACAACTAAAAATTCCACATCCAAGTCCATGAAACATAGATGAATCGGGACAAGCAAAATCAAAGTACAAAGAGAAAGTTACAAAAGGAAGGTTTCTACGAATTTTTATCATAAATAGAACCAAAGTGAACCCATTTCATAAATATGAAAATTTTGCATCACTACATAACCAAGGAAGTTCAAAGAGATGCCATCATGTTTTGATTTGCTTGAGAACCGACATTTTATTCATTTTTTGAGGCAATGCCATCAAGGAATTGAATTTGCAATCATATGCAACTAGAAAATCATAAATTGCTAACTTGTCATCATCTTCCAAATATGGTATTTGACTAAGATAAACCCATATTTATGAAGGAGATGCTGGTTTTGGAGGAGGCTCGGAAACATCATATTTAAACAACAGTGAAGTTGTCCAACTTGTCTCCTAGCATGATAGTTTTGGACGATCTTCATCGGCTTGAGTGGATGAATTAGCATCTTTTGGTTGTTGTTGTTGGTGCTACTGATGTTGGTGTTGTTGTTAGCATTTTCATCTGCCATCTCTGCTCCACTTTCATATATAACCCTTTCTCTCGGTCAGTAGCGCGATTCCTTGAGTAGATGGTGTTGATCATGTCCCAATACTTGATAACCGTGTACCTTTAGTAGGTTGCTTATTTGTTTGCCTGCCAACAATATAAGCTAGAACATGTTACAACCTAATCCACCACTTGAGATTTAATAACAAAGTATCAAACTGAAAGTACACATGCAAACTGAAAACGTAACAAAATTATTGACATACCACAAAAGAACAAAAAAGATGCTTCAAATTATATGTGAACCATGATTCAAAAATAACATGCGCTAATTTTTGCTGAGGAATATTAGACTAAAAGTGGAGCATCAGTATCCAATTAAGGATTAGACCAGAACACATAAAGTTGAAAACCATGCATGATCTCAGATATAATAACCATATAAATAAGTATAAAAAATGAAAACAAGCATAAATAGTCAAATAAACTCAATTAGTGTATGAAGTACAATTTACCTTGACATAATTGTTACAAATATCCTCACAATCTACGGAGATCATGTTGTTACAGCTATCCTAGCCAAAGCCACTTTGACAAAGCATCTCGTTGATGACAACATAATGCTTGTCACTTACTCCTGGATATGATGTTATCCTTTTGTAATTTATTTCTCACACATTCTTCAGATCAGCAGTGTCCGCATGGGGTTTCCACCCACTTTGAGCAAGATATCCCTTGTTATAATGCTCGACAAAGACATCCAATGTAGCTTTATCCATTTGATCTCGACAGGTAGGAGGCATGGCATGGATAACTTGTGGAGGGAGGGGAATCAATGTGTGAGCTGTGTGTAGATGGGAGAGATGTCGCCGAAGGCTGGGAATTATGGTGGCGACGTGGTGGTGGACAGGAGAGCTCGAAGGAGGAAGAGGGGGTTTTGCAGTGAGAGGACATAGGAGAGGTGTCGGGGAATGACCGTGTGCTGGATATGAATTAGGAAACATCACGATGTCAATCTTCTGGAATCCTAAAATGAATTATATCACCAATTCTAGGACAAACAAACATGCTAGCACTAGAATTTTGTGATTTCGATGTGAAATGATGGCTACCAAATGAATTACGTGATTTCGAAGCACAATGATGGTTACCAAACGACCCCTAAGTCTATTCCAATACAATGTGTGCAACCATTTTACCATGTAAAATAGAATAAGCTATACTTTTAACCCTGCAGTAAGTTGTGATCAGCACCACTGATTTGCATAGAAAATTGTTATCTTTTACATATAGGGTGTACAGAAACAGAACTCGCAAAATCCCTTGTCTGAATAGAACTATGAGCTATCATGATTTAGATTTCCGTGCAAGGTAGACACAAATCATCCTCGATTTCAAACTCTAAAATATAAAACTAAGAAAATTTCTAAAATTTTGTTTTCGATGGTACATATAATATATATTACAACTTTGGTAGGTTGATATCTAAGGTGTTGCAATAAAAACCAGTCAAGGAGCCTCATAAAATGCAACAAAGAGCTTTTGCATCTCTATGTACATGTAGAGATTTTGGCACTATGCAAGAATAAATTGTGTGGATTTTATTTTCATAGCATCACACAATATCATTTTCAATCTACAAGAAAAATTGTAGATTTCTTCAGGCCCATCGTAAGTACACTAGGATTATATGAGTACATGTGGAATTTCAGCAGGTGGCCACTTCGCCCCAGCCCACATCTAAAGGCCAGCCCAGCGCACTGTACATTGCATGTAGAATGTACAGAATCACAATACGAGAGAACTCACAAAACATATGTTCTACGGAAGCCTTTCTCCTTTCAGTTGTCTCGACACACACCGCTCTTCATGCACAACCAGACACCAATTAAAAGTATAGAGATGATTAACCTAGACGAAGGTGACTAGGTTTCTACAAAGTTCTTTATAATGTTTTGCAAGTTTTAGGCTTTACGAAATATAAGTATGCCTAAATGCCAACTAGGTGAGGCAACCTAGATGATGATAAGATACTTAAAGCACAAAGGCTATCACAAAATAAACATCACAAGTAAAGAGATCGGTTAGGAATAACCAAAGCATGCGAAGACGAAGATGTATTCCCGTGTTCCCTTCCTTGAGAGGGAGGTCCGTCATGTTGGGGAGGTTTGAGGTTCCATGAAGGATTCTACAATGCCACGATGCCTCACCTTCGTTCTTCTCTAAGCCTATCCCATGAAGGAATAGCTCACTTACTCATGGTAGATTTTAAGGTAGTCTCCAAACCCTCACAAACTTTTCACGTGGAAAATCACAAGCCGAAAGCCTCTGGGATACCCTAGACGCCTAGGGTTCCCCATGAACCCAAGAGTAACAAAAAGCTCGATGAACTCAAGGGGGAATGAAATATGTCTTGGTGGAAACATTGATCGGGATCCCCTCTTGCTTTCTACCAAAAGGATTTGTCTTTGGATGGGTAGAATGGGAGATCCTAAAGCTTTGGTGTCTCAACAATGGAGTGAAATAAATAGAGCTCAAAGAATGAATATGAATGGTTGACCTAACTTCCTCAGTGAGGAAGAAAGGCTATATATTTAGTCTGAGGAAGAAAACTAGCCTCCTGAGGTCCAGCGATAGAACCGGTGGTAAAATCGGTGGGACCAGAGCCTGGACCGGATGAACCGGTGGCAGACTATGGACAGGCCTCCAGGCCGAACCAAACCGGCGTCGGGCCAGACCAGTAAGTGCCCCGCCGAACTGCTATTCAGAACAGTGGTTCGGCAAAACTGACCGAAACCAACACAACCAAACTGGTTTTTACTGTGGGTGCGGAGGAACGGTTTACCCACCGGTTTCGTTGAAACCACAAACATGAATATTGAACTTCTCATAACTATTCTCTTCTCATGTGCATGTGATGGCTATTGGTGTTAGGATGTATATAAGGCAACTAGCATCCCAAATAACTCATCGAGACCGTCCTAGGCGGTGTTTCCTTTTTGACTCAAACAATCAGGGGCGGAGCTGGATGGAGCCCAAGACGGGTGCTAAATAGCCTTAATGATGCTAATTATCTATATTTTTTATATTTTTAGCCTTAAAAATTAGCACCATTCTTTGCTGTGCAGCCGTCCGGCCGGTGCTACGGCACCAGTAGCACTGTGCCCGGATCCGCCCCTGCAAAAAATAATAAGAGAGAAAAGCTATGAAGACACCAGCTCTTATATTAAATAGCGAATGGGGGTCTGTCACCACCTTCTATCATCGTTAGTGTAAAATCTGTGTAGACACTTGTAGGTAAACAATAGTCCATACTCTAGCTCCAGTGTCATAGATAATCAAAATAATGGTTAAGGGAAAAATGCCCTTACATGTTGCAACTTGCAATAACAAAAACTTAAGAGGGAGCCTCATAAAAGCAATGAATAGCCTTTGCATCTATGTACATGTAGAGATTGAGCGACTACGCAATAATTTGTGTGGATTTTGTTTTGGTAGCATCACATAATGTCACACAATAGTGTTGGTATCAACCACTTTAGCCCTATAAAAAGAAGCAAGGAGCCTCCATATCCGTGTACCATCCACCGGAAGAGGCCACTTTGCACGTGCAAGGATTCTATGAGAGCCGGCTCAACCTACGGTTATGAGGTGTCGGAAATTATCCTTTCTATGCTATACTACATACAAGTCTTTGTCACCTGAAAATTATCAGTGTATTTATGAGATGATGCCACAAACAATTTTATCACTGTTGCAGTTAATTAGAAAGCACATGTTGCAGCGCAGCAACTAGCAACACCAGCAATAACAGCAACGCGTGGGGATGCCACGAGCTGCAACAATCTTACACAGGATCATTGAGGCAAAGCCTATATATTCATGCATGTCACCCTGGGATGATGTACACTTTCATGACCCTAAGACAAAAAATCTAATCAACAATTTTGATTAGGTTTCTTAAGTGAGGTTCACGTATCAGTATGGCCATTGTTTCTTAGTTTCACTTCGAACCAAATCTATTCCGCTTTAATGTGTCCAACCATTTTACCATGTACTACCTCCATTTTAAAATATAAGATGTTTTAGATTTGCGAAGAAAATATATCTAAATTTCTTTTGGTGTGTAGATTTAATCTAAACCTGAATGAACCTAGATACTAAAAGAATTCTAGATATATTTGCTTTATAAAGATAAAACATCTTATATTTTAAAACGGAGGGAGTATAATAGAACAAGCTACCCGTTTAACCTATCAGTAAATTCTGATATGCGCCGTTGATTTGCATCAAAAATCGTTATCTTTTACATGCAGCTTGTACTGAAAGAAAACTTTGCAAACTCCCTTGTCTGAATAGAACTACTTCCTCCATTTCAAAATATAAGATATTTTAGATTTGCAAAGTAAATGTATCTAGATTTTTTGTGTGTAGTAGATTCAGTCTAAACCTGAGTGAATCTATATACTAAATGTAGTTTATATACATTTGCTTCACAAAGCTAAAACATCTTATATTTTGAAATGGGTGGAGTATGAGCTTCCATGATTTAGATTTTCATGCAAGATAGACATGAAAAGTGTCATAGCACTGATTTCATATGAACATCCTAAATTTCAAACTTTAAAATATAAAACTAAGAAGATTTCTAAGATTTTGTTTTCACTAGTAATTATGAGCTAGTAGAAGAGACATTAATTATGAGCATGCACGATTTATATTTCCACATAAGATAAACATGAAGAGCGTCATATTGTTCGAGCATAATGCATAGCGACATATGATTAGTTCCATATAAAGCATCCTTAGTTTGGAACTCTAAAACATCACTACTAAGAAATTTCTAGGATTTTGCATCTCACTAAATTGGTGATATGTGGGCCCCTAGTTACAAGAAATGAATCTTGTCACAAGTGTGGATACCAACCAAATCAGGTAACCAAAAATTAACTCAGACAAAGTTGCCTAGCTCGTGGCGTGAAAAAGTGTAGCAACACTACTATCCCAACCAAACATACCAATAGTATTGACATGTACAACTTGAGCCCTATATAAAAGGAAGCAAGGAGCCCCCACTTTTGTGTACAGCCCGCCGCAGGAAGAGGTTATGCAAAGTTATTTGATTTTGCACATTTGTGCCATATCCATCTATCAAACTTGGCACACTAGTCCAAAGATTCCATGAGAGACGGCTCAACCAACTTAGGGTTAGGAGGTGTCAGAAATTGAACTTTATATACTACATCACATATACAAGTCATTGTCACATGACACATGATGACCAACACATGAAAAGTGGGATTGGGCTTGGAACAACATTACCATAGTTCCACTTATAATTAGTTTATATAAGGGATACCCCTATCTTGTGGATATCTCAAACTAGCTTACAAGGGATACATTTACGGTTAGCAGTAATGACTATCAGCAGTCTGGGCAAGTTGCGACCAGAAGCAGCATATGTTTGTACCGAATCAAGCCCATTCACCCAGGTCAACCCTAAGATAATGTGTCGTTCACGTCCATAAGGCCAAACAAATCAAGAATTTTATTTCATAAGTGTGATTCACGTATCAACATAGCCACAGCTTATTATTTTTCCCTTCCGTATAAATCTAGCCCATCTGCATGTATACCGTAAAAATCGTTATCTTTTACATACATGGTATACCGAAGAAAAACTAAAAAAAACCTTCTTCTTTTTTTGAACAGAAAAACTCCCTTGTCTAAAGAGAACTATGAACTAAAATGATAAGGATTTTCCTGTAACATAGACACGAAGAGTGTCATATCCTTTAATATAATCAACGACAGAGCATGTTATTGGTTTCATCATATAACTATCCATCATTTGGAACTCTAAAATGTGGTTACTAGGCTTTTCACCATTGTATTATTGTAGAACTTGGGTAGGTAGGTAGATATCAAAGGTGCCGCAATAATAAACATTCACGAGTGAGCCTCATAAGAAGCGATGAAGCGCCTCTGCAGAGATTGAGGGACTATGCAATAAGTTGGGTGGATTTTGTTTTGGTAGCATCAGGCAATGCCACACAATAGTGTTGGCATCAGCCAACTTCAACCCTATAAAAATAAGCAAGGAGCCTCCATATCCATGTACAACCCACCGGAAGAGGTCACACAAAGTTATTTGATTGTTGCATATTTGTGCCACAACCATCTATTTATTAAACTTTGCACGCTCTTGCAAGGAGTCCATGAGAGCCAGCTCAACCTAGGGTTAGGAGGCGTCGGAAATTATTCTTTCTATGATATACCACATACAAGTCACTGTCACCAGAAGATTATCAGTGCACTCATGGGAGGATGCCGCTAACAACTTCATCACTGTTGCAGTGAATTAGAAAGCACATGTTGCACCGCAACGGCTAGCTGCACGAAGAATGCCATCAGTGGTATCATCAGAGGGAGGCAAAGCCTATATATTCAAGCATGTCACCCTGGGATGATGTGCCATTCACAACCCTAAGATAAAATCTAATCCATAATTTTGATTAGGTTTCTTAAGTGAGGTACACATATCAATAAGGCCAATGTTTCTCATTTTCATTTCAATCAAAATCTATTCCGCTTCAGCATCTGCAACCATTTTAACCCATCTAAAAATGCTATCTTTTACATACCGAAACAAATCTCACAAACTCCCTTGTCTGAATAGAACTATGAGCTAGCATGATTTGGATTTTCATCTAAGATAGACACGAAGAGTGTAATGTCCTTTGAATATGAATCCATGGCGAGCATACCATTAGTTTCACATAAGCATTCTCATTTTCAAACTCTAAAATATAGAACTAAGAGAAATTCTTAAGATTTTGTTTTATCAGTACATATACTATTGTATAACTTGGGCAGGTTGATATCCTCAATGTGGGAGCCTCATAAAATGCAATATCTCTACGTACATGTAGAGACATTGCGACTATGCAATAATAAGTTCTGTAAAGACTGCTTCATGTAATTCGAATTTCAGCAGGTGGCCACTGAGGCCCAGCCCAACACGAGAGAACTCACGACATATGTTCAAGCGAAGCCTTTCTCCCTTACGTTGTCTGGACACACAGTTTTTTCCAAGCATTTGTACATCTAGTAGTAGTAGATAGTCGCCCAGTACAAGAACAAAACAATGGAATCATGGGGTGGTCAACAATAACGAAGAGGCATGTGCGCGCAGAACAAAGCAACCAAGACGGTCCAGTTCCGGCTGCCGTGGCACACTCCAAAGGGAGGGAGGTGTTATGCCCGACGGAGCAGCAGCGGATTGTCATGCATCATTGCTCCTTCCAGATTCGGCCAGTGACCCGCAGCTTGAGCTCCTGCCTGGTGCCGCTGGAGAAGAAAAGGGCCATGTTACGGTGGATGATGAGGCCGTCGAAGCTGTCCCGCACCTTCTTGTGCCCGTCCCGGATGCTCCGCGGCGTGCCCTGCCACGTCAGCTTCCGCCCGTTCCCGCCAACCTCCAGGCTATAGCAGAAGTTCCGGGCTTCGCTCTCTTCGCCCATGAATCGCAGGAACGCCATGTACACCGGTGACATCCCCAGCAGAAACGCCTCGAAGTGGAGGCAGAAATGCTGCCCAAAACACTTGAAAACCTGCAAGACAATGAGAAGAATATTGATCACATTCAGAACACCAAAAGATAAATACCAGATATGCTTCTTGTTAGGGAATATGCATATGCTGATTATTAAAAAAAAGTTGGTCTTTTATACAAAGATAGGTGATGTGTTCTATAGATTGGATAATCGGATAACTTCTCCTGCAAGGTGACGAGAAGGCAGAGCATATCTTAGACTGGAGACGGTTGAAAGCTAGCTGCCTGATATATTCTAATATCGGAAGAGTCCAAAGCAAATGACATGATATGATCACATTCAGACTGCCAAAAGATATTTACAAGAAATGCTTCTGGTTAGGCAAATACTATCCTAACAAGTATGCATACATTGACTTTTATTACTCCCTCCGACCCATATTAGTTGACTTAGATTTATCTAGATACGAATGTATCTAGTCAAATTTTAGTGCTAGGTACATCCGAATCTAGACAAATTTGATTCAACTAATATGGGTCGGAGGGAGTAAAATGTTTGATTCTTTAGACAAATGATAATTGATTTGTTTGATTCTTTAGGCAAAAGATAACTTCTGCACAGCCAGACACCAACACTATGCCTGTATTTAACAAGCAGAGATATACTCCGTACTACTTACCGTGAGCATCCATGTAGCATTCTCCACTTCGTAAGGGTTGGACTTCACGTAACGGTGGTTAAAGGTGCAGCCCTCATGCAAGTCCACCTTATGGTCGTTTATGAGATGAGACACGAGCATCGGAACGTCACCTGCAACCAGGCACTCAGAACCTGCGTATGGACAACTGTATGGCCTGAACCTGCAAAGCTCCTCATGCTTCAGTTTGTTTTGGTAAGGATGAATCTCGGCACAGCCCAGGCTTTGGTATTTGCATGGGAGCTGAATTGATTCGGCCACTTTCTCAAGAGCCAAGCATCTGATATTTCCCAGTTCCTGGCGGCAAGTAGGGCAATGATTGTCCACCCTATGCTTGCAGCTAGAGCAAATTGTGTGACCATTGGGGCACTGCAAGAAAACCATAATTATTCAGTATGTTATTGCCTTTTTTGCAACATAAATCATAATTGACAAAACTTGTTCTAACTATCATGATATATTACCTCAAGCAACGCAATAAGCTTGCAATTCTTTCAACTTCAATGAAATAAAATAAGGATGAAACAGCAAAGTTGCAGAACTGAATGATCCCATTTTTTAGATAAAATTCACGTTTCAGCATTTGCATCCGTTAAATAAAAAAATAGTGAAAATGATTCCACATTAGAAAGATAACTACACAAGTGTCTGCATATGAAGCAAACTAAGAACAGCTTTCTTGCAAGGGCAGAACACTTATGTGCTTGTTGAGGGTCGAGACATGCAAATGACACAGGCAGAAGCATGAGCACCTAACTATTCATGTACACCACGAGCATATTGATTTGCATTCATGTCGGATCTTAACATGTGGAAATCTGGATGACTTAAAGACGATTGACCCAACATTGTAGCAATGGACAGTATGTTTTGAATACAAAATGAAAAACAATTGCCAAATGTAAACTAGTTATTAGTTGGAACTTAGAACATAACAAGTAAAAAGGGCATGCTAATCTACATGGAAAAATAATAATAGAACAATCACGTGTAATTTTATTAAGCAAAAGAATAAGTATATACTTTATGAACAAAATGATTTGAGCAGCAAAGGACAATTTAGTATGTACATGTCCTATGTTGGCACAAATGAAACATTTGTACCTTACATATCAAAAAGCAATTTAAGTGAATTATCCACAGTTGTGGACAACTGGTAATCTGGCACAACTTTCTACACAAATCCAACCAATATCGATGTCAACCGAGTGAAATTAAAACTATCAGGATCCCATTTGCAATAATATCAAAATTACCAAAGATTAAGCTCTCTTTTTTATAAAGAGACTTCAATTGACTCAAAATGTCGCTTCGAGGCGATATAAAGAGTTCATACCCCGCCTCTACATAGCATTATGCACATGGCCCAAAGATTCTGCTCTGCTGTAGGACCAAAAAAAGTAAAGACGCACACTAGTATGCATACCTGAAGTATAGGTGGCCGCATCGAGTTTGTACACACTGGACACTCGAGCAAGTCATTCAAGCCAGTCAGTGATGATAAACCAACATTGACAAGTGACGCAGCCCAGGAGGGCTTACTTGTAGACTCTCCATCAAGCCTAATACTACTGAGTGCCTCGGAGAGCCCATGGTCTACACAATCGGACTCAGGGACTACAGTCACAATGCTGCTTCCTGGGGCCATTGTAAAAGCTTCTTTCACATTGGGATGCACTAGATAACATCAACACTCCCGCCACTCCATCTTTCCTTGTGATCAGCTGCAATATTCAGTTCTATGCTTATTAGTGAGATATCTAAACAAGGTAAACAAATCTATTGCATACGTTGATACTGAATGCAGTTTTCAGTTTAGAGGGGCTACATAAAACCTCGATTGAAGAATAGTGGCAATTAAACTTCATTCATGTTCATAAGTCAGAAATATAGAAAAACCGAAATCTGTTGAATTGTCCGTCTCAATCATAAACTTAGATCGTTTCTAGAACTCCGACATTTTATTAAGGAGCCATTACATCATCCAATCCACATTTCGAATAACAAAACGCTTCAACATTTTAAAGGACAACTGTGCTTTAGCACCTACCCTAGTTTGGTTTCATGACTACTCCCTTCATTCCATATTATTTCTCGCTGATTTAGTACAAAGTTGTATTAAATCAGCGACAACTAATATGGAACAGAGGGAGTACCTTATTTCTCATTAGTTTCTGTCAAATAATCTATCTGGGTGCATTCAATCCATGAACTTAGAGAATATGTAGAACTTCGACATGTTCTTGGGAGAAGTTACTTCATCAGATCTGCATTGCAACGAACCACCATTACTTGTTTGCTTGCGTACTTTGATTATGTTGCTATCTTATTATTTGTTCATAAAGATTCACCTGCTAAGTGTACTACCATCATTCTGTTCCTCACAGTTCTCCCATCACAACGATTGGCCGCGAGGGAGAAAAAGAGAGTCTGGTTTGCCCATACAGAGCAGAATTCAGAACATTCCTCAGAACAGGCAAAACGGATTTCTTTAACAGCATTTCCCCTTGAAGATTTGCATCGGCACTACAGTCAGAACTTAACAAACGCTCATGGACCTCAACTACACCAAAATTTAGCACGAGATTCAGTCGAAGGCCCGAAATTCTCACCAAAATAAAAAAAACGGCGGCCGCGACTCGGATTGGATCTTGCGCGCCCGAAGAGGAAGAACCTAATCGAACCCGATACACGGATGTTCTCCGGATCAGATTGAACACATGGCACTATGTAGAAAGGAAATCCGCAGCTTAATTGAACGGAAAATGCAAGAAAGATAGATTTGGATTAGGTTGCTCACGGCCACAGCAACGAGAAGACTTTAGATCCCCAAGAAGCAACACAAAAACGAAGGATTTACAACAATCGAGCTAGAGTGTCCTTACCGACGAACGAAGGAACCATTCCAGGTCGGGGTGGATCTCCACTCCGCGTAGGCCAGTTCAGTGCCAGCAGAGGGGACGCCGCCTCCGTCCCGCCGCCGGCAGAGAGGCCGTCGATGTGTGACGCCGCGGCGGACTGCGAGCAAGGGGAGGCGAGCAAATGGGGAACGGGGAGGGGGCGAATTTGGGGGGGAGAAATCGAAGACGAGGAGGAGGAAGGAAAGAGGAGGTAGGGGAGGAGAAGAACAGTGGTGGAGGCGGGGATATTTCAGTTTTTTTCCTTTTTTTGTTTGTACATTAAATGATTTTGTTTTGGTGGATATTTCAGCAATTCTATGTACTGCCGTGTGAGGCCCACATTTCAGCTTCACTGAGCCTGGTAGCGGTGACAAAGACTTTGACACCTGAACAACTTGCTTTTTTTCCCCTAATGTGTCCAACCAGTGGGGCCATAAATTTTGGGAAAATATCAATATCATATTGGAAAGTCTTAAAGAATATCTACAATCGTACATGCATTTTTAGATGTATACTATAGATGAGTTAGGTTTTATGATGAAATACTTTAACTTATTGGCTACATCAAAGGACAAATTTGAAGATTTATGACATCAAATAGTATCGTGGATGATTATAAAAACTCTATTGCCTAATAAATAAAATTCACGGTCACCCTGAAAAAAAATAGTATACCTACTGCTTACTATTTTTTAGATCCATACATTTTTGTGCATACACATGAAAATACTCTCCTCAAATAAGAAAACTATATGTGCATAGCTCACATCAATATGTACATCCGTGTTTTTCTTAGAATTGATTGAAGGTTTAAAATATCCTTTTGAATTCCTAGGGTTAACTTCTATATTATTTTTTAATGCCTAGAAAAAGTATAGTGCCATGACCTGATGCAGCATGTCCTACGGACGACACAAGTGGTTAACCCACAACACGATGTACCCAGCAAAAAATGTTAGTTGATGTTTGTCGACACCAAATAGTATGTCTTAGTTACCAGGATAGATCGAGGGTGTCACAAAGTAAATTAAAAGCATAAAAAATCTTTTAACTTGATGTTTGTTTATTTTAGCTTTGATGGTTGTTTCCATCTCGACTTCTGTTATGTTTTTTGTTGAACCCTCATACATAAATAATTGTTGGAAAGAGAGCAAGATTTTTGGTTCTTATTTCCTATGTTTTACAATGGGCTTTATGTACTATACACGTGTAAGCAGGCATTATATATTTATGTTGTAGCTACGCACAAATATAACGATCATGCACATACAACTTTTGACATTTTTTACAAAGAGCATATATTAATATCGCGAAGATAGCATGTATACCCAGGTCTCTGCAATAAACGCATTGTCCTAGTGGTCTTACGGATGCACACAACATATAGTAGCAACACTAACGCCATCAAAACAACACCGAAAGTTCAACCTCTCCAATAGTGGCGCCTTTAAGAAGGAAACGGTGCACAAACGGCATCGTATCAAAGATCGTAGATTTTCATCCTGAGAAAAGTCCTCGCTCAAAAAATAATGCTTTCAATAAGGATATTTTCAAGCACAACTAGTTAAGGTCAGACCTTGGATTTTCACCCTGCAAGATAAGACTATGAACTTCTCCTATGTTGTCACCCCCATTAACAGTCGTTGTTGCGAGTCATTGATCACCAAGCCAGTTCCTCGACGCCACAAAAACTCAAACCATCATCGCTACCCTCATATACCTGCTTTCATGACATTCTCTGCATCTGACTTAAACATGGATCATCAAAGACATGACACATGATGGTAACATATAGCAGAGTTTCGCAACGATTCCTCTAAAATCAAATGATGAGAAAAAACATAGGTGTGCCTGGCCGAATTTCTTCTGATCCAGCAATCTCCAGGCATGATGCGCCCATGGGAGTTCGCAGACAGAGCCTTCCGGAATACGCTGCTCCATGCCAGATCAACGAGGACATGCATCCAGTAGATCTTCATCTTGGTGCAGGATTAACCCTAGTACCACCTTATTTATTCCCAACCAGGTCGTCAGCCCCCACACATCTGACCTTCATCGGCTGCTCGACCTACTAGAAGATATACTGGCAGATCGAAGGCAACCTTAGCCGCCACATCCGCAAGCAGCACAACGAGCAGCGCCATGGGGGAGAAGAGGATGAGTTGGCTATGCCGCCATGGAAGCTACCGCCGCACACCGCCATCCCAAACCGTCGCTCCACAACCACATTCACCCCGCCGTCGCACGGGATCAGACGCCATGCCAAAGCCCTATGTAACCCACTAGTTCCACCTCTCCGCTCAAAGAGAAATAGTAGAGGGGAGCGCCTTCCTTGCCCTCACCGCTGATTGACGGCTAGGGAACCACCACCACCGCAGGCACCGATGATGGTGGCGGCAAGGAGACCCTGATGGCTAGGTTTTTAATGGGAGATAGGATCGCCCCGGAGCCGCCCATGTAGGCGACCCGAAGGCAGTTTTAAATAGAATTAAACAACTTACGGCATGATGCTCTATTCACGTGAGTTACCATTGAATAACATAATATTAAATAATCAAACTCACCGCATGTTTGTCTTCTTATGTTTCATATATTCTGATACGTCGAAAACGTATCTATAATTTTTGATGTTCCATGTTTGTTTAGTATCTACTTTGCTTTGCTTTGTCTACACTTTGAGGTGTTTTTATTATGTTTTTATGGACTAACCTATTAACAATATGCCACGGTGTCAGTTGTCTGTTTTCTTCTGTTTTTGGTTCCAGAAAAGGCAGAAAATCAATACTCTAAATTGACGGAAAAGCCAAAGTCAATATTTTACCGTGGGGAACACGAAGCCAGAGTACGAGATGGAGGAGAGCCACCAGGGGGACACACACCGTCCGCAAGGATGGGCCCGATCTACGCTGCTGCCCCTGTTGCCCCGCCTCGTCGCCTATAAAGACCCCGATACCAAAGCCCTAAGCACCATCAATATTCCACGAACTGCTCAGAGCCGCCACCATCATCCCTAGATCGGGGATCAAGTTCTTTCCAAGACACTGCTAGAGGAGAGATCATCCGAGGCCTTCTTCTTCATCATGCCACCTCCGGTATGAAGCGTGAGTAGTTCCACCTTGGACTACGGGTCCATATAGTAGCTAGATGGTTGTATCTCCTCCTTTGTGCTACCATGTTTAGATCTTGTGAGTCTGCTCATGATCAAGATCATCTATTTGTAATCATGCATGTTGTGTATGCGGGATCGATGGATATTGAGATTACTATGTCAGATTGATTAATGGTTTTGTCTTATTAATTCTATCATGTCTGTGTTGTTTGTGATCTTGCATGCTCTCCGTTTCTAGTAGCTATCTTGGCCAAGTAAATGCTAGTGACTCCAAGAGGGGGTATTTATGCTCGATAGTGGATCCATGCCTCTATTTAATCTAAGGGAAGTGACAGAAATCTCTAAGGTTGTAGATGTGTTGTTGCCACTAGGGAGAAAACAACGGTCTCATGTTCATGGAACAAGTGGATTGTTTACCTTACACACTTTAATTATCCGTTGCTTGCAACTTAATACTGGAGGGGGTTCGGATGATAACCTGGAGGTGGATTACTAGTCATAGATGAAGTTGGATGGCGGTCTATGTATCTTGTTGCATTGCCCAATTGAATCTCATAAGATCATGAATGTCTAGTATTGCATTGTTATGTCTTGCTCAGTCTTGTCAATTGCCCATTGTAATTTGTTTACCCAACATTCCATGTTTGTTTATCTTAAGGAGAACACCTCTAGTGAACTATGGACCCCGGTCCAATATTTACCATTGGTACATCTTCCGTTGTTACTGTTTATTTTCTACAAACCACTATTACCTTCCACACCATACAATTAATCCTTTGTTTTCAGCAAACCGGTGAGATTGACAACCTCACTATTCGTTGGGGCAAATCCTTGAGTTGTTGCAGGTTTACAAGTTGCTAGCAACACCTTTGAGTTGTTTCCTTCCTCCCATCGGGTTCGATAACCTTGGTTTCTTTCGAGGGAATACTTCTTGTTGTGCTCATCATACCTTCCTCTTGGGGTCCCAACGAAGCTCTACATTGATCCGAGCGCATCAAGTTGTTTTCCGCGCCACACCGGCAATCAAAGAAGAAGAAGCTCCCACGTCAACAACACGCCATCAAAGTGTTTTCTGGCGCTATTGCCGGGGAGGCTAAGGACTGTTGGGTTCGCAGCATAGAAAACAAAAAAAATCCTACGATGGGAACTATGTACCAAGGTCTATCTACTAGATACAAACAACGGGCGGATGTATATCCGTAGAGAACATACCCTTGAAGACCGACAAAGATTAACGAGCTGAACTCATGGTTGATGTAGACGATCTCTTGTCGATCTCAAGATCGAGAGGAAGTCCTAGCGCCGCAAAGCAAGCAAGATCCGCTCGCACACGCACAAGACATCGAGCAACCTCCGCCTCCTCTCCCGATGCAAATGGAAGCACAACCCTTTCTTTGAATAACATGTATCTCGCTAGTCCGAGACCATGGGGAATAAATTCTAGAGGGGGGAGAGATCCTTCACGAGGAGGTGTGAGTGAGAGAGAGAGGGAGAGGGTGCCTTTTATAGGAGAGGGGGAACCCCAAGGGGGTGGCCGGCGCATGGGGTTGCCACCTTGCCCTCCCCTCATTCATGTGGGTGGACACTCCACTCACAAAATCCTCTTCAAATCCCTCCACTCAAAATCCCACTCAAACTTGCTATTAAATTTCCACCAAATTTAATGCAAACTCTCATTAAATAAAACTATTTTTATTTATTCAGAATTTTGTCAATTACTTTAATGACAAACATTCACATATAACCCCTTGCTAGAATTCTATTTCACATGCAAAAACACTTTCTGCATTTTCATCCGAAAACCTGTTTCGGTATCTAGTGAAATAAATTCATGCGCTTGTTATTCTTTCCAACATGAAACATTTGCTCCAACTAGATGTCAGTGTCCCTTAAGTGTGTCACCCTACGGTTCGCGAATAATGCAGACATTATTGAGACCTTTCTCCGATCAATAATCAGTAGAGGGACCTGGAGATCCATGTTAACTCCCACACATTCAACGATGACTTTCCTGTGATCGTCGGAACCTTTTACGCTTGTATCTTAATCCCTTTGTTTTATGATATATTACATGTCCGAGAATCGATAATCGGTATCTCCATACCTAGTTTGATCTCATCGACATGCACTCTTTTCTCGTTCCCGTGAAATAACATTCTAGTGATCAAATCAGTTGCTTGCAAGCTAACCAATGTGATATCACCGAGAGGGCCCAGAGTATATCTATCCGTCATCGGGATGAACAAATTCCACTCTTGATCCATGTGTCTCAATGTAACACCCTCAGAATCGGCCCTATGCAAGTCTTAGCGAAAACCCGCCAAAACCCGCATAGAAACGATTCGAAGGTGCCCACCAGGCACTTTCGTGCGGGTGGAAAACGAAGTAATAACATTACACAACCCCCTCGATGGGACCCACGTAACATATATATATACAAAGACTCGATGAGTCAAGAATACAGATATACGGTACAAAGATCCAAATCACCTTGAAAGATGGTCGCGTCGACTACGGACAAGATGCAAAGGGGCTAAGAGCCTCAAGAATAATCAATGGCGCCCATAACCCCGCCTGCCAAGCGGAAGGGTAACCGCTAACGGCGCCGATCTCAAAACCCGCTTAAACAAAATGGGTGCCGAAAGGGCAAAGGAAAAAGAGGAGCGCCAAGATCGAGGCCAAGACACGGCGAGACTAGACGGCGGTCCTCGCCTACATAGGTATGGTGGATCAAGCGGCAAGCAGCATGCACTGGGCAACCTATAGAGACTCGATACTACTAGCGGCTATCAGAGAGGGGTAAGGAAGACCTATTCGGATCCAACCTGATACTATCATCAAACAAACCCATCCTGGCGTTTCCCCCTCGAGACCAAACGAGGAAGTCAACCGAGGAACTCACACAGTTGGCGCTTTACTTATTCGTTATAGTTGCAACTTACTAGTCAGTTTAGATAATCATCCCGATAAAGTAAGCATGGGCACTTTTAGTTAACCATTCCGTTATAGTGGCAACACTTACTAGTCGATACATTTAGCATGAGATAACCCAAAACCCAAAGTTGTTGGTACTTTTACTTAGCCATTCCGTGTAGTGAAGTTGATTACTAGTCAAATCGGATACAAGTCAATTTATAACAATAAACTTTAGTTATAGTTGTCTATGATCACATCGTGCTCCAAGTCGCCCATAACCGTGGACACGACTTCTAAAAGATTTACCTGCAGGGTGCACCAAAGTATCCACAAGCACTTCGACCCTTTTGCCGATCGCTTAACATACACCCATCGATGTCGGCGGGGCCTAAGTCATGACGTTCCCAGACCCAAAGCAAGAACGGGGGGCCACCCCACTATGTCTACCCACAACGAAGTCGGCCGGTCTCCGAGACGGACTTAGGGTTTGGGTAGACGGCTGTGAACGACAGCAAATCCCAAAACTGGGACTGTCGACACCGCGAAAACGTGTCCCGATCCTAACAAGACAGTGTGCTCCTCGCACAATCGTAAATAAAGCAAAGAAAGCATGGCATAAGTAGATAGTAAATAAAACCTCAAACTAGTTTGGCCCCAAGACAATACTTTGAAATCGTAATAATCAATGGGGCCCATATCTCCCCACCCGTGGTTAGCGCTCGATCTCGAACAGTGTCAAGAACTCGGGTCCCACGGACACAAGTGGGCGGAAACCAAGTATTACCTATCACCCACCGATGGCTCTGCTTACTTACTTCAATTTTAGTTGTTAAACAATAATTAAAGTGAACGAAAAGTAAAGCCATGATCATCTCCAACATTGAACATGCGGCACTTCTCCAACAACTGTGGTACTTGACGACACGCAACAACACTTGAGCAAGCGACTCACGCCGCTGGGTCCAACTATCTACCAAACAACAGGCAATAGGATGTGTCCAAGGCAATATAGGGCTGCACGGGATATCACAGGTACGGGAACTAGAGCATCGCAACACAGATAGCAATAGATCAACATGAGGGAAATAAATACTATAAAAGTAAGATAGGTAGAAAGGGGAGATGCTCAGAAAACATTGCCGAAGGTTCAACCGAAGATCGGGGCGAAGCTCACATCAACTCAACGGACTTATCCGCGAAGAAGCAAAACACTAGAAGAAACACCGGATGCACTATTTAATACTACGGCAAAAGATCGGGCATGATACATGTATGATGTATGACATGGCAAAGATGCAATGCAATTAGGCCATATTAAGCGGAACCGGGGGTCCCGACAATTAAATAGGTGGTTCATGTTATTTAACTACCCCGCAAATTAAATGTTGTATTAACAGGGCAAGAGATAGTACCGGTTCGATGCACAAATTTAAATGAGGCCAATATTCGACTAGATTTGCCCGCATATGGGCCCCATATTTAATTATAAGGTGAATCGGCATAAGGCCCCCAAACCACAGACAAGGATGCATGCATGAACAATTATTATGCGCCAAGTTGTATTATGTTATAAAATAGGGTTTCGGGAAGGGGTTCACACATTAGGGTTCGACGATCTTGGCCCGGGGGTTCGGGGTCGGGTCTCGGGGGTTCAGGGTTCAGCGGAAACGTTCTCGGATAGCGGAGTAGATCTGCCCGGAGGAAGCACTTGGCGTCAAGGGCATCGGACTTCGCCGGTGTCGTGCTTGTCGCTGGTTTTGTCGGGTCCGCGCCATCGAGTCGGTCTTGGCGTCCGGGATGAAGGACTTGGCTCGGTTGGTGTCATTAACGCCCGTGTCCTCGAGCATCGATCCGGAAGGAGTACTTGTCGCACAAGTGGTCTTCGGTCCGGTCTCACCATGGCGTTCCCTTGTAGATCCTGTTGATGGTCCAGCAAAAGCCACCGGTTCGGTCGGATCTTCGATTCTAGGTCTTGGGGCTCTTCGTGGCGTGAACTCGGAAGGCGAACTTGGTGTCCATGAAGACCCGCGACGATGATCTTGGACCGATGTCGATCTTCGCATCACGCCGTCCATCGACGAGGAGAACTTGTTTTGTTGGTGTCCTTAGGGTCGTTGTTCTCGTTAGAACAGGCCCGGTCGGTCTGAATCGGGACGGTCTCACGGACTGTGAGCAACATGTGCTTGATCGGGAGCATTCGCCATGTGCACGCACTAGAGCCAACAGAGACGAGGCGGTTTTGATCGAAGCGGCGCGACACCGCCGCCGAGGCGAGCAACGTCAGGCCGGAGCGCGTCGCGGCGAGGGCGAGGCCGATGGAGGCGAGGCGAGGCCGGGCGAAGCGGGTCACCGGGAGACGCGAGCGAGGCCGGGACGGCGAGGGGCGATGACGGCGCAGAGGGTCCCGGAGGAGAAGGAGGAGCACGGCGGCAGAGGCCGGGAGGCGTGGTCGACGCGGCGAACCGGCGAAGAGGGGCCTCGCGGGCTCGGGCGGCGCTGCCGGGGAAGGCGAGGCCGGGTGCAGACGCGGCGGACTGCGAGGCCGGCGGAGGAGGACAGCCGCGGGGTCACGCGCCGGGACGGAGGTGGCGAGCGACGGGCGGGCGGAGCGTCATGAGGTGGGGGCCCGGACGGCGGAGGGCGGCGCAGAGGGCGGCGGGCAGAGAGGGCGAGGACGGCGAGGCGGACGGCTCGCGTGTTTGAGGCGTCGGGGCTGGTCGGAGAGAGCTGGGACGGGCGCTGGTCACTGCTGGCGCAGGGAGGCACGGGACCGGGCGAGGCGGAAGAGGCCGGGCGACGGAGGAGGCGCGCTAGGTTGAGGGAGGCGAGGAGGTTGGCGCGGCTCGAGCACTGGAGGGCGGCGAACGGCGGCGCTCGGCGAGCGAGGGAGCCTGGGCGGGCGGCCGGCGAGGAGGGCGAGGAGGAAGGTGGGTTCGGGTCACGCGGTGGGTGGGAGGATGGGGACAAAGGGTCGGGGGGACTGGCAGGGTGGGGCAAGGGGCGTGCGTGAGTGGGGGGTGGGGCAGGCGTGGGGTGTGTGCTGTGGGGGGCATGCAGGAGGTGGGCAGTGGTGTGTTTGTCAGGCGTGTGTGTGGCGTTGAGTGTTGTGTGGGTGGGAGAGGTCGGGATGAGGTGGCTAAGTTTGATAGGGTGGGGAATGGCCAGGTGACGGGCGAAATAGGATAGGCTGGGTGAGGTGGAGGGGGTGTGGGTAGAATATGGCTGGTAGTTCTAGGAATTTAGGTGGACCGATTTTAATTCCTGGGGGTGGTCGTTCGGGTCAAATCGGCCCGTTCGACTGCCCCCACTAAAATAATTTAACATTTTATTTATTTAACATGAGGCTTTTTACAACCCGATAGCGACAAAACAAAAATAATCCGGGACCCGGTTTTGCTTGAATAAAGACGGGCGCTTAGAAAACACAAACAGGTTTTTACGAAAATAGTTTTATGCAAGCAAATGCAAGATGATGACGATGCTCAGATGCAATGTGGCATGATGACATGAGCATGCGGTCATGATGATGCAATGCACAAAAACAACGCGATTTTCTAGTAGTGGTTTTGCGGGATGCCACACCGACACCACTAACAATGGATCTCGCCTCGAGATCCGCCTCATGGTACCGGAAAGAAGGTCGGCGATCGATCCTCGCGCTCGTAGATCCTCGCGACACCACTAACAAGAGGTCGTTGATCCTGCTCTCAAGAGAACACTCCGAAACAACGGACGGTTAAAGGTAAGGCCACCTCTAACTTACATGGAAGGAGTAGAATTGCATCGATCCACTATTCAATATACGAGCAAATGATAAGAGTAGTGGTATGGTCGCGACTCCATCCCACACCCAAAGCATTACTATGTACACGAATAAATAGATTATGCAACCAACCCTCAGATTCAGATCAAGATCTCGACAAGCGAGGTTCGAAACAAAGGAGTGATGCATCAGATCGAATCAAGTGAGATGATGTCGTCGGCCGGAAAACACCGAAGGCACAAACAAGGAACAAAGAATGGTACCACGTATTTAAGGATTCCTCGGATCGCATGAAGACCAGATGTAGCAACACCGTTACCAAAGGAGGAAGCAAAAACCTAAAGGTACGACGAAAAACCCAACCACGGGAAATCCTGGACTCGAAGAGAGAGAAGAGAGCGGATTCAAAACACGCAGAGGTAAGAGGAGAATAGCAGAGGGGTAAGGAGTAAAATCAGACCTAATCAGAACTATCCAACCAATTTTGCACAAATAGTTTTGACACTCTACTTCGGCCGTTAGCTAGGTTATCCTACAGTCGGATTTAGGGGTATCGCAATCCGAGCTCGATACCACTCAGAACACCTCGAATCGGCCCTATGCAAGTCTTAGCGAAAACCCGCCACAATCCGCATAGAAACGATCCGAAGGTGCCCACCAGGCACTTTCGTGCGGGTGGAAAACGAAGTACTAACATTACACAACAGTCCTCGATGGGACCCATGTAATGTATATATACAAAGCCGACTCGATGAGTCAAGAATACGATATACGGTACAAAGATCCAAATCACCTTGAAAAGATGGTCGCGTCCGACTACGGACAAGATGCAAAGGGGCTAAGAGCCTCAAGAATAACCAATGGCGCCCATAACTCCGCCTGTGCCAAGCCGGAAGGGTAACCTCGCTAACGGCGCCGATCTCAAAACCCGCTTAAACAAAAGGGTGCCGACAAAGGGCAAAGGAAAAGAGGAGCGCCATCGAGGCCAGTACACGGCGAGACTAGAATTCGGCGGTCCTCACCTACATAGGTATGGTGGACTGAAGCGGCAGCGGCAGCATGCACTGGGCAACCTATAGAGACTCGATACTACTGGCGTCTATCAGAGAGGGGTAAGGAAGACCTATTCGGATCCAACCTGATACTATCATCAAACAAACCCATCCTGGCGTTTCCCCCTCGAGACCAAACGAGGAAGTCAACCGAGGAACTCACACGCTTGGCGCTTTACTTATTCAGTTATAGTTGCGGCAACTTACTAGTCAGGTTTAGATAATCATCCTGATAAAGTAAGCAGTGGGCACTTTTAGTTAACCATTCCGTTATAGTGGCAACACTTACTAGTCAGATACATTTAGCATGAGATAACCCAAAACCCAGCAGTTGTTGGTACTTTTACTTAGCCATTCCGTTGTAGTGAAGTTGATTACTAGTCAAATCGGATACAAGTCAATTTATAACAATAAACTTTAGTTATAGTTGTCTATGATCAAGCAATCGTGCTCCAAGTCGTCCATAACCGCGACACGGCTTCTAAAAGATTTACCGCAGGGTGCACCAAAGTATCCACAAGCACTTGACCCTTTTTGCCGATCGCTTAACATACACCCATCGGTATGTCGGCGGGGCCTAAGTCATGACGTTCCTGCACTAAAGCAAGCACGGGGCCACCCCACTAAGTCTACCCAAGAACGAAGTCGGCCGGTCTCCGAGACGGACTTAGGGTTTGGTAGACGGTCAGAACGACAAATCCCAAAACTGGGACTGCCGACACCGCCAAAACGTGTCCCGATCCTAACAAAGACACTGCTCCTCGCACAATCATAAATAAAGCAAAGAAGCATGGCATAAGTACAGATAGTAAATAAAACCTCAAACTAGTTTGTGGCCCCCAAGACAATACTTTGAAATCGTGTAATAATCAATGGGGTCCATATCTCCCCACTGTGGTTAGCGCCGATCTCTAACAGTGTCAAGAACTCGGGGTCCTACGGGACACAAGTGGGCGGTCGGAAACCAAGTATTACCTATCACCCACCGATGCCTCTGCTTACTTACTTCAATTTTAGTTGTTAAACAATAATTAAAGTGAACGAAAAGTAAAGCCATGATCATATCCAACATTGAACATGCGGCACTTCTCCAACAACTGTGGTACTTGACGACACGCAACAACACTTGAGCAAGCGACTACGTCGCGCGGGTCCAACTATCTACCAAACAACATGCAATAGGATGTGTCCAAGGCAATATAGGGCTGCACGGGATATCACAGGTACGGGAACTAGAGCATCGCAACACAGATAGCAATAGATCAACAGGAGGGAAATAAATACTATAAAAGTAAGATAGGTAGAAAGGGGGGAGATGCTCGCCTGAAAACATTGCCGAAGGTTCAACCGAAGATCGGGGCGAAGCTCACATCAACTCAACGGACTTATCCGCGAAGAAGCAAAACACTAGAAGAAACACCGGATGCACTATTTAATACTACGGCAAAAGATCGGGCATTATACATGTATGATGTATGACATGGCAAAGATGCGATGCAATTAGGCCATATTAAGCGGAACCGGGGGTCCCTACAATTAAATAGGTGGTTCATGTTATTTAACTACCCCGCAAATTAAATGTTGTATTAACAGGGCAAGAGATAGTACCGGTTCGATGCACAAATTTAAATGAGGCCAATATTCGACTAGATTTGCCCGCATGGGCCCCATATTTAATTATAAGGTGAATCGCATAAGGCCCCCAAACCACGATAAGGATGCATGCATGAACAATTATTATGCGCCAAGTTGTATTATGTTATAAAATAGGGTTTCGGAAGGGTTCACACATTAGGGTTCACGATCTTGGCCCGGGGTTCGGGTCGGGTCTCGGGGTTCAGGTTCAGTGAAACGTTCTCGGATAGCGGAGTAGATCTTGGCGTTCGAGGAAGCACTTGCTGGCGTCGGGCATCGGACTCGCTTGCCGGTGTCGTGCTTGTCGTTGCGAAGCTCTTGTCGGGTCCGCGCCATCGAGTCGGTCTTGGCATCCGGGATGAAGGACTTGGCGTTCTGGGTTGGTGTCATTACCGTCCGTGTCCTCGAGCATCGCATCCGGGAAGGAGTACTTGTCGCACAAGTGGTCTTCGGGTCCGGGGTCTCAGTCATGGCGTTCCCTTGTAGATCCTGTTGATGGTCCAGCAAAAGCCACCGGGTTCGGTCTTCGGATCTTTGATTCTAGGTCTTGGGGCTCCCTTCGATGGCGTCGGAACTCGGGAAGGCGAACTTGGTGTCCATGAAGACCCGCGACGATGATCTTGGACCGATGTTAGGATCTTCGGCATCACGCCGGTCCATCGACGAGGAGAACTTGTTTTGTTGGTGTCCTTAGGGTCGTTGTTCTCGTTGGGGAACAGGGCCCGGGTCGGTCTGGAATCTGGGACGGTCTCACGGACTGTGAGCAACATGTGCTTGACTGGGAGCATCTTCCACAGGCACGCACTAGAGCCAACAGAGACGAGGCGGCTCGGATCGAGCGGCGCACACTGCCGGCCGAGGCGAGCAACGTTCGGTGCTGGAGCGCGGTCGCGGCGAGGGCGAGGCCGATGGAGGCGAGGGCGCGAGGCCGCGGGCGAGCGGGGTCACCGGGGAGACGCGAGCGAGGCCGGGGACGGGCGCGGGAGGGGCGGTCGATGACGGTGCAGAGGGTCCTGGAGGAGGAGGGAGCACGGCGGCTTGCAGGCGGGAGGCGCTCGTGACGGCGCGGAACCGCGAAGAGGGGACTCATGGGCTCGCGGGACGGCCGGGATGGGGAAGGCGAGGCTAGGGGTGCAGACGCGGGCGGGACCAGGTGGCAGCGGAGGAGGACGGCCGGGGTCACGCGGGCGGCGGACGGAGGTGGCGCGACGGCGCGGAGCGTCATGAGGGGGGCGACGGGCGGAGGCGGCAGCGCTGGCGGCGGGCGAGGCGGAGAGGGCGCGAGGGGAGGAACGGCGCGGAGGCGGACGGCCGGCCGGGAGGCGTCGGAGAGCCTGGGCTCGGGCGCATTTGCGGCAAGGTTAACGAGGCACGGACCGGCGAGGAAGGGAGGCGCGACGGGAGGAGGCGCGCTTAGGTTGAGGGAGGAGGAGGTTGGCGCGCGGCTCGAGCACGCGAGGGCGGCGAACGGCGCGCTGGCGAGGAGCGGGGCAGGGCGCGGCGGCGAGGAGGGCGAGGAGGAAGGTGGGTTCGGGTCACGCGGGTGGGGTGGGAGGATGGGACAGGCGGGTGGGGGAGGCAGGTGGGGCAGGGGGCGTGCGTGAGGGGGGTGGGGGCGTGGGGTGTGTGCTCTGGGTGGGGCCGGCTGGGAGGTGGCCGATGGCGGGTGTGTTTGTCTGGCGTGTGTGTGGCGTTGAGTGTTGTGTGGGTGGGGAGAGGTCGGGATGAGGTGGCTAAGTTGGATAGGGTGGGGAATGGCCAGGTGACGTGGCGACATAGGATAGGGGTGAGGTGGAGGGGTGTGGGTAGAATAGGGCTGGTAGTTCTAGGAATTTAGGTGGACCGATTTTAATTCCAGGGGTGGTCGTCGGGTAATCGGCCCGCTCGATCGCCCACTAAAATAATTTAACATTTTATTTATTTAACACGAGGCTTTTACAACCCGATAGCGGACAAAACAAAAATAATCCGAGGACCCGGGTTTTGCGTTTGAATAAAGACGGGGCGTTTAGAAAACACAAACAGGTTTTTCTGCAAAAAGTTTTATGCAAGCAAATGCAAGATGATGACGATGCTCGTATGCAATGTGGCATGATGACATGAGCATGCGGTCATGATGATGCAATGCACAAAAACAACGCGATTTTCTAGTAGTGGTTTTGCGGGATGCCACACTCAACATAACACTTTAGTAGTTTTGAAGCCATCTTTATAATCACCCAGTTATGGTGTGACGTTTGATGTCAACAAGAAACTCTTCCGGTGTTAGTGATTGGCATGATCTCATGGTCTAAGGATTAGGATCACTTTGTAAGTTGTTTATAGCAATATAAACTCAATGACTTTGATCGTAATTCTATACTTCGGATGAATGTTCATCACATCATTACACTAATGTTGTGATCTTGTTATTAACAACATCCAATGTCTATGATCAGGAAATTGTGATCATCTTGTTAATCAACGAACTAGTTTATGAGAGAGGCATAATTAGGAACTTTCTCTTTGTTTATTAAACACATATGTATTAACGTTTCCATATTAATACAATTATAGCATGCAAAATAAACATCTATCGTATACTTGGAATACACATAATAAACACTTTATTATTGCCTCTAAGGGCATATTCCCTTCAGTCTCCCACTTGCACTAGAGACAATAATCTAGTTACATAGTGATGTATCTAACACCCAAGGAGTTCTGGTGTAGATCATGTTTTGATCTAGGGAGAGTTTTAGTCAACGGATCTGCTACATTGAGATCCGTATGTACTTTACAAATCTTTATATATCCATCCTTGACATGCTCGCAGATGGAGTGAAACCGGCGCTTAATATGCTTGGAATGCTTGTGAGACCTTGGCTCTTTGGCATTGGAAATGGCACCATTGTTGTCACAATAGATCACCATTGGGTCCAACGCGTTTGCAACCACACCTAGTTCGGATATGAACTCCTTCATCCAAACTGCTTCCTGAGCCGCTTACGATGCAGCAACATATTCGGCCTCCGTTGTTGATCTCGCCACCATGGGTTATTTGGAGCTCCTCCAACTAACCGCTCCGCCATTCATGAGAAATACGTATCCGGATTGAGACTTAGAGTCATCCGGATCTGTGTCAAAGCTAGCGTCAACATAACACTTAGCGACGAGCTCTTCTTCACCTCCGTATACGAGAAACATATCCTTAGTTCTTCACAAGTACTTAAGGATATTCTTGACCGCTTTCCAGTGTTCCGAACCTGGATCCGATTGGTACCTACTAGTCAAACTAATAGCATGTGCCACATCCGGTCTTGTACATAGCATGGCATACATTATAGAACCTATGGCTGAAGCATAGGGGACTTTGTCCATTTTCTCTCTTTCTTCCGCTGTAGCCGGACTTTGAGTCTTACTCAATGTCATGCCTTGTGTAATAGGTAAGAACCCCTTCTTACTATCTTCCATTTTAAACTTTTTTAAAATCTTATCAAGGTATGTACTTTGCGATAGCCCTATTAGGCGCCTAGATCTATCTCTATAGATCTTTATACCTAATATGTATGACGCTTCACCTAGGTCCTTCATTGAAAATTTGTTATTTAGATAACTTTTAACACTGTTTAAAAGATCTATATCATTTCCGATCAATAATATGTCATCCACATATGGTATCAGAAATGCCACATTGCTCCCACTCACTTTCTTGTAAATACAAGCTTCTCCATAAGTTTGGACAAATCCAAACTCTTTGATCACCTCATCAACGCGAAGATTCCAACTTCGTGATGCTTGCCTCAATCCATAGATGGATTGCTGAAGCTTGCACACCTTGTTAGCATCCTTAGGATCGACAAAACCCTTTGGTTGTATCATATACAACTCTTCTTCAATATTACCATTAAGAAACGCGGTTTTGACATCCATCTGCCATATCTCATAATCGAAATATGCAGCAATTGCTAACATAATCCTAACTGATTTTAGCATCGTTACGGGAGAGAATGTCTCGTCATAGTCAACTCCTTGAATTTGTCGAAACCCCTTTGCGACAAGTCGAGCTTTATATACGGTCACATTGCCATCAGCATAAGTTTTCCTTTTGAAAATCCATTTATTCTCCACGACCTTTCGGTCGTGAGGTAAGTCCACCAAGTTCCAAACTTGATTTTCATACATGGATTCCATCTCGGATTTCATGGCTTCTAACCATTTGTTGGAATCCGGGCTCATCGTCGCTTCTTCATACGTCGCAGGGTCATCATTTTCATCAACCATGAAATTCATGACAGGATTTTCGTACAGCTCAGGAGTTGCACGCGTCCTGCTAGACCTGCGAGGTCCGGTAGTATTCTCTTTCGGATTTTCATGATCATTATTATTAGTTCCCTCTTCAACTGGTGAAGCCAACTCCGAAACGACTTAACAAGCGCTACTCGCCATACTTTGAAGAGAAGGTTCAATAACCTCTTCGAGTTCTACCTTCCGACTACTCACACCTTTCGCGAGAAACTCTTTCTCTAGAAAGGATCCATTCTTGGCAACAAAAACCTTGCCCTTGGATCTGTGATAGAAGGAATACCCAATAGTATCCTTAGGGTATACTATGAATATGCATTTTTCCGCTTTGGGTACGAGTTTATCCGGTTGAAGTTTCTTCACATAAACATCGCATCCCCAAACTTTAAGAAATGGCAGCATAGGTTTATTTCCAAACCATAATTCATATGATGTCTTTTCAACGGATTTCGATGGTGCCCGATTTAAAGTGAATGCAGCAGTTTCTAGTGCATAACCCCAAAATGACAACGGCAAGTCCGTTAGAGACATCATATATCGAACCATATCCAATACAGTACGATTACGATGTTCCGACACACCATTTCGCTGTGGTGTTCCGGAAGGTGTGAGTTGTGAAACAATTCCACACTCTTTCATGTGAGTGCTAAACTCGTAACTTAGATACTCACCTCCACGGTTGGACCGTAGAAATTTGATCTTGTTATTACGATGATTTTCCACTTCATTCTGAAATTCTTTTAACTTTTCAAAGGTTTCAGACTTGTGTTTCATCAAGTAGATATAACCGTATCTACTCAAATCATCCGTGAAAGTAACAAAATAACGATATCCACCTCGCGCCGACACACTCATTGGACCACATACATCAGAATGTATGATTTCCAATAAATCTGTCGCTCGTTCCATTGAACCGGAAAACGGCGTTCTAGTGATCTTTCCCATAAGGCATGGCTCACATGTATCAAATGATTCAAAATCAAGTGATTCCAAAAGTCCTTCCGAATGGAGCTTCTTCATGCGTTTAACGCCAATATGACCTAGACGGCAGTGCCACATATATGCGGATATATCATCATTTAGTTTAATCCTTTTAGCATCAATATTATGAATATGTGTAACATTATTATCAAGATCCAATAGAAATAAACCATTCATCATCGGTGCATGACCATAAAATATTTCATTCATATAAATAGAATAACCATTGTTCTCGGATTTAAATGAATAACCACTTCGCATCAAACAGATCCAGATACAATGTTCATGCTCAGTGCTGGCACCAGATAACAATTATTTAAGTTCATCACTAATCCCGATGGCAAGTGGAGAGGTAGTGTTCCGACGGCGATCACATCAACGCTTGATCCATTGCCGACAAGCATCTTGACCTCACCCCTTGCTAGCGGTCGCTTGTTCTGCAGCCCCTGATTTGAGTTACAAATATTAGCAACTGAACCGGTATCAAATACCCAGGTGCTACTGCGAGCACTAGTCAAGTACACATCAATAACATGTATATCATATATACACATATATATGTTTGTTTGCCTTGCCATCCTTCTTGTCTTCCAAATACTTGGGGCAGTTGCGCTTCCAGTGGCCAGTCCCCTTACAATAGTAGCACTCCGTATCAGACTTAGTTCCAACTCGGGGTTTCTTTTCAGGCACGCAAACCATTGCCGCCTTACTTCCTTACATTTTCCTTCTTGTCTTTCTTGAAACCAGTGTTCTTATTGATCATCAACACTTGATGTTCCTTTTGATCTCCATCATAGCTTTTAAGCATTGATGAAGCTTCGGGAGAGACTTCTTCATGCCTTGCATATTATAGTTAATCCTGAAGCTCTTATAGATAGGTGGCAGAGACTGCAGAAGACGATGGATGCCTAAGTTAATAGGAATCGAGATTCCCAAGGACACAAGCTTATCCACAGAACCGACATCTTGAGTACATGCTCACTAGCGGAGTTGTGCTCTTCCATCATGCAGCTAAAGAACTTTTCTGAAGCATTCTAGCTCTCTACAACAGCATGTGTGTCGAAAATCATTTTCAACTCACCCATTGTATCAAATTCATTGCCGTTTTCGAAACGCTTTGAAGTTCCGGCTCTAGCCCATACAATATGCCGCAATGAACTAAGTTGTGGTCCTCCTGACGAGTCTGATAGATATTCTTCTCCTCGTCAGGGGCATCCTCAAAAGGTGGGGGGCCTAGCGGCACTTCTAGCACATATTGCTTTTGTGTAGCAGAGAGGAGAATCCTCAAATTCATGGCCCATTCGGTAAATTTGCTACCGTTCATTGCAAGTTTCTCTTTCTCCATGAAAACATTGAAATTAAAAGTGTTGGAGATATGCCCAAGAGGCAATAATAAAGTGGTTATTATCATATCTTCACACTTATGATAAATGTTTACATACCATGCTATAATTGTATTAACCGGAAACATTAATACTTGTGTGATTTGTAAACTAAAATAAGAGTCCCTAGTAAAGCCTCTTGTTAAACTAGCTTGTTGGTTAATATATGATCATGGTTTCCTGATCATGAACATAGAGATGTTATTAACAACAGGATCATATCATTAGGAGAATGATGTGATGGACATACTCCTATAGATAAGCGTAGCATAAAGATCAAGTCATTTCAATAGTTCAATTGCTATATGCTTTCTGATACATGGTAACCTAATTCCTTCGACCATGAGATCATGCATATCACCTTTTTCGGATGGATGCTTTGATGTCATCAAACACCATACCGTAACAGGGTGGCTATAAAGGTGGCATTGAGTGTTCAAAAAGTATTGGTTGAAACACATGGATCAAGAGTGGGATTTGTCCATCCATATACGGATAGATATACTCTGGGCCCTCTCGGTGGAATGTCATCCAATTAGCTTGCAAGCATGTGACTGGCTCACAAGGGATCACATATCACGGGAACGAGAAAAGAGTACTTATCGGTAACGAGGTTGAACTAGGTATGCAGAGATACCGACGATCATAACCTCGGATAAGTAAACTATCGTGAGACAAAGGGAAATTGGTATCGTATGTAAGTGGTTCATTCGATCGCAAAGTAATCGTAGAAATATGTGGGAGCCATATGAATTTCCAGATTCCTCTATTGGTTATTGTTCGAGAAGTGTCTCGATCATGTCCGCATAATTCACGAACCGTAGAGACACACTTAAGGATTCGACGTTGTTTGAGTAGTTATGGTATTATGAGAAAGAGACCGAATGTTGTTCGAGTCTCGGATGGGATCCGGATATCACGAGGTGATCCGGAATGGTCCGAGAATAAGATTCATATAAGGAAAGTCCCGTTTGGAGTTCGGGAATGATTAGGTGTTTTCATCGAATGTTCTAGAAGGTTCGGAATATCCAAGACCGGGGAGGGGTACATGAATGTGTCATTATATATTGGAATGATTGCATCATGTACTAAGTGTTCTTGCTGTTCCAAATAGAGGATTAAATTGAATCCTAAAACTGAAAAGTCAAATGGCTAGTTTGAAAGTCAAACGGCTAAAACAGGAAACTGTGGGAAACAAGCAAGAGGAGGTTGAAACCAACTTGGAGGAGGAGTCCCTCCTCTCCAAGGCCGACTTGGGGAGGGACTCCCTCCCCTTGGCCGCCCCTCCCACCTATAAAAGGAGGGGCAGGGCCTCCTCCTCTAGACACACAAGTTCCTGTCCTCTAATCTCCGGTTTAGAGCCGTTTTGGTTTAGAGCTTCTAATTGCCCTAGCCTTCTGTTTAGAGCCTTCTAATTGGTGTGTCTAATCTCTAGACCACTAATAGCTCTCTCTCATACTCCACCATACTCGCTCCGGCTTAAGAAGCCTCGGGATCTCCCTCTACTTAGGTACCACGCGTTGTGCTACCGGAATCGCGAGGAGAGTGCTACAACCTCCATTTTCTTGGAACAAGGGAGAGGAAGGTCTTCGCCGAGTACCGAACGCAGACCGATCAGGGAGCGCCATTTAACGCAGCGGAAGGATCGCTCACGATCTTGAGATCGGCAAGTGTCGACTACATCACCCACGAGAATCTTCTCGTTAACCGCTTTGGAATCTTCGAGGGTGAGTTCCTCTATCGACTCGCTACAATCTAGTAGATAGATCTTGGCTTGTTTGTTTGTATGATAGAAAATTTTGTTTTCCATGCTACGAAACCCTACAAAGGGTATCGAGCCGTGTCTATATGTAGATCTGTTGCGAGTAGAACACAATGGTCATTATGGGCATTGATGCTTTTATTGTCGATTGCTTCTTGTGTACTTTGCATCTTGCGGTATGTTGGGATGAAGCGGCCGGGCTAACCTTACATGACATCGTTCATGAGACTTGCTCCACGCTTGACATGCAACTTGTATTGCATAAGTGGCTTTATGGGTGCTGTTTCTCCTAGCATAGTTAAGATCCAATTTACAACGGTGATTAACAATACTAGTATCAATGTTGTGGTTCATGTTCGTAAGTTAGAACGACACTTATTGAAAGCCCCAAACCACGTAAAACATGCAAAGAAAATTAGAGGCGTCTAACTTTGTTTTGCGGTGGTGTCTGATGATGTGATATGGCCATGATTGTGATTATATCGATGTATGCAATGTTCCTTATTGTAAGTTGGCAACCGCAGAGCCATATGGTTGTCTTTAATTTCTGTTAAGACCCGCGTATCTATTCAAAGTAGTTGTAATAGTTGAAGCCGGTGGACGACAACCATGGAGCAGCGTCATTGACCTTGATGCAATGCCGGTAATGATGGAGATCATGTTCGTGCTTGAAGATGGAGATCGGAAGCACAAAGAAGAAAGGCCATATCATATCACATATTATGAATTGCATGTGATGTTAATCCTTTATGCATCTTGTATTGCTTAGTAGACGACGGTAGCATTATAAGATGATCCCTCATGCACATGAATTTCAAGTAACAAAGTGTTCACCCTTAGTTAGCACCGTTGCTAAAGCTTGTTGTTTCGAAGCACCACGTGATGATCGGTGTGTTAGATTCTACAAGTGTATACAACGTGAGCAAGCCAGATTTGCTCATGCGGAAACTAAGGTTTGATCTTGACGAGCCTAGCATGTACAGACATGGCCTCAGGAACACGGATTACCGAAAGGTAGAGCATGAGTCATATAGTAGATATGATGAACATGTTGATTGTTCGCCATTAAAGCTATATCAACTCTCGTGATGATCGGTTTTGATATGGTGGATTTGGTTCGTGTGATCACTAAAACAATGTGAGGGATATTGTTTTGAGTGGGAGTTCACCTAGATTAATTTAATTATTAATTAGAACTCAATTTATCATAAACTAAATCAAAGTTAATTTGCATAGCTGTTGTAGTCATTGGCATCCGTTTACCACCTTGCGCTTAGTTATAATTGAGATAATAGAACTATAGAATTCTGGTTAGTTACTTTACGAACTGGTATCGTATTGTTTTGAAGTGTTCATCTAAAATTTAAAAGTCCTATTGCAAACTTTCAGTAAGTTCCGGTTACTCCATGAAGTTTAATAATTAGTATTAAATCAAGAGTAACAATTCCAAGTGTTAGTATATAAGTATCATGTTTGTCTCCATGATTCTTGATATTCAAAGGATTCTCTTAATATCAAGGTTATCTAGGATCTGAAAGAGTTGTTTCAGAAACCATGATGTGTGGAAGATATTGTGATATCTGAAACAAAGTTTTGGTTACAACATGATAGAGTATAATATGGTAAAGTTCATGTTCTCATATTTTGATGAGAATTTGCAAAAGGTTGGAGACACTAGTTGTCCTAATCGTCCAAAAGGATTTGGAGAGCAACATTATACTCATGATTCACCGTTATAAGCTAAAAGTAGCTTGATCATGGATAAATCCATGATGAGGGTGAATATTTGATGTAGGTAAAATGTTTACTACACCAAGAGATTACTAAAGAAAGGAATTTGAAAGAACACCAAACATTAGATAATGGTGATCTACTTCAAAGTGCAAATCCAAAGACATTGGTATTTAACTATACATGCTTTGGACTATGTGTCATATGTATGACTCCACTATTGATGTTGATAGATTCTTTCAAATAGAAAAGGAAATCTTGAAAGAGAATCTCACAAATATATGGCGTAAAAGAAAAGACTAGAATTGTTCACTGAGTATATAGATGATATACGTGTTATGGCTATATTCTTTGCTTATTAAACAATGTGGTTCTTAAGTATTTGATACTGAATTTGTTGGTGTGAATCGTCATACGAAACAACACAATTCATGAACTACAATGGCCTAAGTAACTAGCAAAAGAATATGTGATGATGTTCATCGAGAACAAATAAAGGGTTATTGTGTTGCTCGTTAAACATAAAAGCTTGCCTTCAAAGATTTGTTTTATCAGGTATTATGAGAACAAAAGGGGTTGTTCAAATAATTGCCGTAATCCATAAAAGATGGATTCACAAATCTCGTTGGAGACATCACATCCATAAAACTAGTGCTAAAGATGTCGAAAGACAAATTGATTGAAAGATCACTTAGGTAGTGACATCGCCGTTTAAATTATACTGAAAAGAAAACATGAAGAAACTCCATGTGGATGGAATTTTGGAGTCTTTTGATTTTTGATCAAATGACACTTGTGAAACTTTCCTAGAGATAATTGAAACTTCGTTCATAGGCCAAAAGGGAACGAAAGACTAGCTTATTGGAATTTGTACATATTGTTGTACGAAGTCCATTATGTGTAGTCAAGAGCGATGGATTTTAACTTCATTTGCTTTTTCCGAAATTTTGAGTGAATATATGAATATTTACTTAATAAGGATGAAGTATGAAACATTTGAAAAGTTCAAAGACTTTCAAGATGAAGTGCAAAATCAATGTAACAAGAATATAAACAGTTTATGATAAATATCATAAAGGAAGATATTTGAGTTACAGAGTTTAGCATAATACCTAAGATTCAAGGAATCGTTAGTGGATTTGCATTTCCAAACACCATAAGGGTATGGAGCTCGAGATATGTAATTAAACCTTGTTTGACATGGTAAGATCAAAGGTATAATTCATAAAGCGCCATTATATTTTAAAGATTAAAAGCTTTAGAGATTACCGTTTTTCCGCTGAAAAGAGCTCCATTATAATCCGTTGAAATGACACCATATAAAGTTATGGTTTGGGATAAAACCCAAGTTGTCCTTTCTTAAACAATGGTTTGCTATGCATAAGAAAGATGTTTGCAACTAAAGTCGGATGAACACGTCTTTGTATAACTGAGTATTCCTCCATAACACGAGAGACAAAAGTGTTTGTCGCTTAGAACGCCAAGTTTCTTTGGGAAGGAATTTTCGTGAAAAGAAAAGTGGGAGGACAATATAACTTTGAGAAGGTTAAAGGAACCTTAGCTATATGTGCAAAGTTGCATGCAACACGAAAAGTATTAGGAGGCAACAACAATGCTCATGGCTCACGTGCCTCAAAGGTTGTGGTCACGAGATCTAAGTTCCTATTGAAACAAGTAGATCGGGTAAACAATCAAATACCAAGATTTGAGGGTTGAATCATTATTTGAGAATAATGAACCGACTACATGCAAAGAAGCGATGATGGTCCCTGACTCCGTCAAATGGCTTGAAGCCATAAAATCCGTGATAGTTCCATACACGAGAAATCAAGTTTTGAACTTGAAGGACCCTCGAGAAAGGTGTAAGACCTTACAGTTGTGTCTGGATCTATAAAGAAATAGACATGGATGTTTCACATCTATAATCGACATATTGGGAAAGAGTTCACAACAATGTTCAAAGGTTGACTATGACAAGATTTGATCTTCCATAGTGATATTTAGTCTAGACGGATTAATGTAGCAACCACTACATATAATTTTGTTATGTGATAGTTGAATAAACAAAACAAGTTCTTCTAATAGAATCGTTACCTAGGACATGTGCATAACACGGTCCATAGGGTTTTGTTAATTCAAAGGATGCTAAAAGCATATGCAAACTTCAATGGTTAAAGTGAGCATCATGAGTTGAATCTTCACTGTGATGAAACTGTTAAAAGAGTTTAAAAGTTCATTAGAGACGATGAAGATGCTTGCATTTGCAAGAAATTAAGTGGGGGCGCTAAGACATGTTTCTAATACATTATGTGGAAGACATATTGTTGATTGGAAATAATGTATCTTTTATTAACACATATTAAGAATTTCATCCCGATGAAAGACTTAGGCAAAACCCAAATATTTGGCATCAATAGACGCTAATACGGTTGTGCTGTAAGTACATAGACGAGATATTGAATGAGTTCAATATAGAAACTACAAGAAAAGGTTCTTGTCGCACGTAAAGGATTGAAAGAGTTCAATGTTGATGATATATTCAAGTGTATTGACATTTGGTAAAGTGAAACAAATAATCAAGTATAGATTGATACTTGATGTATGAAATCACAAAGAGTATTTATATCAATCATCTGTGATATGTACAAATCCAGATATGTCCTATGCTCTAAATGTTGTGAGCATATACCAGAATGATTCGTAAGATGATCATTGGACAATAGTAAGGATATTCTTATGATCTTTTGGAAGAACTAAGAGTATATTATTTGTAGAGGTGACAAATAGATGGTTAGTTCATTGTAAAATTACTACATTGATTCTAGCTTTGTCACAAAGTACAAATTAAGTTTATCTCAATCTAAACCAAGGGTGGCACAATATAATGGAAAGTGAGTTCCATAATGGATTTGGATGAGTTCCAAAGTTAAGACATTGTGACAGATACTACAACAAAAGGCTAAGTATATGACTGCTATAATAGCGACTAAAGAGAGGCGTTTGTGTCAAGCGGTTTGTTATCAAACTAGGTGTAGTTCACAGGATAATACTATGAAGATACATTGTATGCGACAATATTATCAACATGTTTTAACCCCAAAGAACTAAAGGTCACACCAAAGGACCAAATTTGTGCGAAATGGCCATCTCATTAGAGAATGAGTGATGCGAGACGCAAAGACATGCAATTACACACGACTGGAAGTGTCGATCCGGAGATCGATTGACCACTAGCAATCGTGTACATACAACAGGAAAGCCATAGGTGTTGAATACACAAAGGTTTGAAACTAGATTATTGACTCTAGTGCAAGTGGGAGACTGTTGGAGATATGCCCAAGAGGCAATAATAAAGTGGTTATTATCATATCTTCACACTTATGATAAATGTTTACTTACCATGCTATAATTGTATTAACCGGAAACATTAATACTTGTGTGATTTGTAAACTAAAATAAGAGTCCCTAGTAAAGCCTCTTGTTAAACTAGCTTGTTGGTTAATATATGATCATGGTTTCCTGATCATGAACATAGAGATGTTATTAACAACATGATCATATCATTAGGAGAATGATGTGATGGACATACTCCTATAGATAAGCGTAGAATAAAGATCAAGTCATTTCAATAGTTCAATTGCTATATGCTTTCTGATACATGGTAACCTAATTCCTTCGACCATGAGATCATGCACATCACCTTTTCCGGATGGATGCTTTGATGTCATCAAACACCACACCGTAACAGGGTGGCTATAAAGGTGGCATTGAGTGTTCAGAAAGTATTGGTTGAAACACATGGATCAAGAGTGGGATTTGTCCATCCATATGACGGATAGATATACTCTGGGCCCTCTGGGTGGAATGTCATCCAATTAGCTTGCAAGCATGTGACTGGGTCACAAGGGATCACATATCACGAGCGAGAAAAGAGTACTTATCGGTAACGAGGTTGAACTAGGTATGCAGAGATACCGACGATCATAACCTCGGATAAGTAAACTATCGTGAGACAAAGGGAAATTGGTATCGTATGTAAGTGGTTCATTCGATCGCAAAGTAATCGTAGAAATATGTGGGAGCCATATGAATTTCCAGATTCCTCTATTGGTTATTGTTCGGAGAAGTGTCTCGATCATGTCCGCATAATTCACGAACCGTAGGGAGACACACTTAAGGATTCGACGTTGTTTGAGTAGTTATGGTATTATGAGAAAGAGACCGAATGTTGTTCGGAGTCTCGGATGGGATCTGGGATATCACGAGGTGATCCGTAATGGTCCGAAGAATAAGATTCATATAAGGAAAGTCCCGTTTCGGAGTTCGGGAATGATTAGGTGTTTTCATCGGAATGTTCTAGAAGGTTCGGAATGTCCGGCACTCCGGGGAAGGGTACATGAATGTGTCATTACATATTGGAATGATTTCATCATGTACTAAGTGTTCTTTGTTCCAAATAGAGGATTAAATTGAATCCTAAAACTGAAAAGTCAAATGGCGTTTGAAAGTCAAACGGCTAAAACAGAAACTGGGAAACAAGCAAGAGGAGGTTGAAACCAACTTGGAGGAGGAGTCCTCCTCCAAGGCCGACTTGGGAGGGACTCACTCCCTTGGCCGCCTCCCACCTATAAAAGGAGGGGCAGGGCCTCCTCCTCTAGACACACAAGTTCCTATCCTCTAATCTCTGGTTTAGAGCCGTTTTGGTTTAGAGCTTCTAATTGCCCTAGCCTTCGGTTTAGAGCCTTCTAATTGGTGTGTCTAATCTCTAGACCACTAATAGCTCTCTCTCATTCTCCACCATACTCGCTCCGGCTTAAGGCGGCGAGGTCTCCCTCTACTTCCCATTACCCGCCAGTTGTCTTGCGGAATCGCGAGGAGAGTGCTACAACCTCCGCTGCCTGTTAGAACAAGGGAGAGGAAGGTCTTCGTCGAGTACCGAACGTGTGACCGATCAAGGAGCACTGCTAGGAACGCCAGGAAGGATCGTCACGCGATCTTGAGATCGGCAAGTACGACTACATCACCCACGAGAATCTGCTCTCGTTAACCGCTTTGGAATCTTCGAGGGTGAGTTCCTCTATCGACTCGTTGCTACAATCTAGTATATAGATCTTGGCTTGTTTGTTTGTATGCGATAGAAAATTTTGTTTTCCATGCTACGAAACCCTACAAAAAGCAGGTGGTGCCATCTACAACAGAATTTGTAAAGTTTAGATTAAGTTTATGATAGATTGAGTTCAACTAATCCACATTACGAATGAACTCCCACTAAAAAACGACATCCCTTGTGCCTTTTTGGTGATTACATGAACCAAATCCACTACACCAAGTCCGATCATCACGTGAGTCGATGTAGCTTCAAAGGCGAGCATCAAATGGGCATCATATCTACTATATGACTCATGCTTAACCTTTCCGTCCGTGTTCCGAGGCCATGTCTGTACATGCTAGGCTCGCCAAGTTAGAACCTTAGTATTCGCGTGTGTACCTGTCTTACACCCAAAATATGGTCGTGGATCCAAGAACACCCGATCATCACGTGATGTCTTGGAGCGACGAAAACATAATCGGTGCATAGTAAAGTAAGAACACACTCTTATCTTGATATTTAAATGAGGGATCATCTTATTATGCTAATAAAGCGCTAAACAAGCAATATAAGATGCTATCAAACATCACATGTTTATTAGTGAAATGATATGGTTCCCGCATATGATCTCTATCATGTGCACCGTGATATGATCACTATCATACCTTTATGTGTAAGGCCAAGGTCTATGGAACTTACACGTTATGTGTGTTGTAAGGGTATAATATCATACTTCTACTTACAACATCACCATATCATAACACTATCCCAGCAACAATCTAAACTAGACGCCTCTAATTTATCCATTCCAAGTTTTACGTGGCTTAGGGCTTTCGAAGATAGAACAGTTCATACCTACGAACATGAACCACAACGAGTATAACCAAATTGTTGACAACTCGTTGCAAAATAGATATTGACTATAGTAGGAAAGACAGACACCCGCTAGCCACTTATGCAAACTAGTTGCATGTCAAGCGTGGAACAAGTCTCATGTGCGAGGACATGTAAAGTTTGTCCGGGCCGCGTCATCCCACTATGCCACCAATATCCAAAATTACAACTAAGAAGCAACAACATGATCATCATCGCCCACATACTCATATGTGTACTACCCGTGTAAAGCATCTACGCGTATATCCGGCTCTGATACCACTGTTGGGTTCGTAGCATAGAAAATAAAAAAAATCCTACGATGGGAACTATGTACCAAGATCTATCTACTAGATACAAACAACGGGCAGATGTATATCCGTAGAGAACATACCCTTGAAGATCGACAAAGCTTAACGAGTTGAACTCGTGGTTGATATAGACGATAAACGCGATCTCAAGATCGAGAGGAAGTCCTAGCGCCCATAAGCGGCGCATCCGTGTCGCACACACGTACAAGACACGAGCAACCTCCGCCTCGCCCAAATGCAATGGAAGCAAAACCCTTTCTTGTCGAATAGCCACCGGGAACATGTATCTCGCTAGTCCGAGACCATGGGGAATAAATTCTAGAGGGAGAGAGAGATCCTTCACGAGGAGGTGTGAGTGACAGAGAGGGAGAGGGGTGCCTTTTATAGGAGAGGGGGGAACCCCAAGGGGGTGGCCGGCGCATGGGGCCGCTTTCCTCCCTCATTCATGTGGATGGACACTCCACTCACAAAATCCTCTTCAAATCCCTCCACTCAAAATCCCACTCAAACTTGCTATTAAATTTCCACCAAATTTAATACAAACTCTCATTAATAAAACTCTTTTTATTTATTCAGAATTTTGTCAATTACTTTAATGACAAACATTCACATATAACCCCTTGCTAGAATTCTATTTCACATGCAAAAACACTTTCTGCAATTTCACCCGAAAACCTGTTTCGGTATCTAGTGAAATAAATTTCTGCGCTTGTTATTTTTTTCCGGCATGAAACTTTTGCTCCAAATGGATGTCGGTGTCTCTTAAGTGTGTGAAAGGACTATATCTTCCCATGATGTTTTTTGGTGTTAAAATGACAATCCCAATCGTGTTTTTAATTGTGCTCTTGAGTTTCAGGGGAAACGTCGTTGATGTCTCCTTCTATTGTGATGGATGCTCTCTTGTGATCTTTTGAAGACGATGGCCCTTTTTAGTCTTCTCCTAGTTTCTTTCCGGTTGTTGTTTTTAGGTCACCGTACTATTAAGAGGGGGTCCATTTTGGAAGGCTGTGGGAAATCACTTGTTCTTGCACAAACCTATATGCACCGCCGCAGCCATCCCATTATCCTGTGAGAGAGCGTGTTCCTGTTCTGTTGGAGCTTTTTGTGTCTCACCGGAACTTCCGATCATAGGCCGGAAGTTCCGCTCAAACTCTTTTGCGGGCTGTTCTACAGTTTGTTCCGACGCTAGTTCCGCCCCAAGTTCCGGTGGCGGCTCAGTAACCTTCTGTTTTGAAGTGCTATTATTGAACTTGGCCGGAACTTGCATCGAACTTGTCTCGCTAAAAGTTCTGGCGGAACTTCATGCCGGAACTTCGGTCGATTAACGCCAGCGAACTAGAAGTTCTGCCTCTTGTTCGCCCAAGTTTGGTGGCTCAAAGAACTGCTCATTTGAAGTGTGCTATTGCGGAACTTGCTCGGAAGTTCACGGACTTCGGTCCGTTTGACCGGAACTTCCGGTGCGCTTCGAGGCCAGGCGTCAGCGGTCCGATATGTTGGAGCCAGCTGGTGGAACTTCCGGCCTCTCACCAGAACTTCCGGTGAGGTCGCGGGGAGGCTGTAACGGTTCAACGTGGGGGGGCCTATTTAAGGCACCCCCTTCTTCCTCCCACTAGCTCTCGAATTTTTCTCTCTCCTCCATTAATGCTTGAGCTTCACCTCACTAGATCTCTCTCTCTCTAGCCACTCAAATGACTTGATCTTTTGAGAGGTGAGGGAGGTGACCTAGATCTACACTTCCACCAAAGAAGAATTGATTTCCCCCACCCATCCTTTGTGGATCTTGTTGCTCTTGGGTTTCTTGGAACCCTAGACGGTGTAGGGCATCCTCGGAGCTGAGGCGTGTGTTGTAAAGCTTCGAGGTGTCGTTGAGGGCCTCCAATTGAGTTGTGGAGCCTCCCCCTCAACCTTGGTGTAAAGGTTTCGGTTGGCGCCTTCAAGGTCACCGGTTAGTGGATTGTGAGGCCTCCTTTGTGGGGGAGCTCACCGGAGAAGAAGGTGAGGCCTTTGTGGCGCTCGGGTGACCTTGTGTGGCCACAACACCTCTCCAACATAGATGTAGCTCCTTGGGAGTGAACTACGGGAATTACATCTCCGTGTCCCCTCGCCGGTTACTTCGTTCCCTTCCTTTACTCCTTGCTATTTACTGTTTTTGTTGTTGGTGTTTGTTTTCTTGCATTTAGCTTGTTCACTTAGTTGCATCTCTAGATAACTTCCTTTCTCGTTGAGCCTAAAAGTGAGAAACAAATTAAAATTGGGTAGACGCCTATTCACCCCCCTCTAGTCGTATCAAGTCGGTACTTTTAGTGTGTCACCCTACGGTTCGCGAATAATGCGGACATGATCGAGACCCCTCTCAGATCAATAATCAGAAGCGGGATCTGAAGATCCATACTGACTCCCACACATTCAACGATGAGTTTCCTGTGATCGTCGGAACCTTTTACGCTTGTATCTTAATCCCTTTTGAAAGGGCATGTATGCCCCCATGTGTGGTTTTGGTAATTAATGACAATCTCTATGGACTAATGTGTAAATTGAGTTTCACTTGTAGGCTTGTACATTGGCATCACTTGGGCCATGTGTTGGTCTCAAGGTTGGAAGATTAAGAAATGTCCAAGGGCTTTGTGCTCATTGGAATCATGAAGAAAGAAGGAGCTTGAAGGTTGATCAAGACATGTGCAAAGAGTTGCATCAAGATGGATCAACCTCAAGTAGGGATGAAGAAGGGCGAGCTCAAGATGCGCCATCTCTAGAAGATCTCATGCTTGAAGCTTGCCATCCTCATGCTCATGGAATGATGAAGACAAGTTCAAAGAAGAGGTGTCCCCATGGAGTATGGGGGAGCAATTTGCAAGTCTTCATCTTCATCAAGCAAGAGCATCCAAGAAAGGTGTTCCCACTATAGAAGAACACGACGGTATACATCAAGTTCAACTGGGATGCTCAAGGCAAAGGTATGTTATTTATAGGGCTTCTCTTTTGCCGGTCTCGTATTGTTAGTTGGGAGACCGGGTTTAGGATAGATAGCCGTTCTATCAAGAGGGGCTCTCAAGCGGGTGTCTCATTTGCATTGTTCGGAGAGAGCTCAAACATTTGCATTCATAGCATCATCTTTCTTGGTTGTTATTTGGTTCTTGTCCATGAGAGTATCTAGATATTGTGGTCATCATCATAACAAGCTCTAGTTCACCATCTAAGGATTTCACTTGCATATCTTATTGCGGTTTTTGATCTTGCGAGTTTTCCGGCTCCACACCTTGGGGGATACTTCACATATATATTCATAGTATTTTCTCCCAAGGTGATACCCAATATTTCTAATTTTTGTTGGATTCTATTCGTCATTATCTTTCCAACAAAATTGGTTTCATCCCAATCGGAGTTTCCAAGCTCAACTTCTTGTGTTTTGGGTTTTGGAGGTTTTACCGGTTCATCGCTTCTAGAGAGGTCATATCTTTCTCAATTTGGTTTTATACTTCCATGCTGGACTATTATGTTTCTTTTCATAATCTTTTAAAACTTTTCGTTCTCTTCAAAACGAGCCCAAGATCATCAAAAACGGAGTCCGGGATCAAAAGTTATTGAAGTTTTCGTGCAATATTGTCCTGTGTTTTTGCTTGAGCGGAAGTTCCGGCCCAAGTTCCGACCCAACCCAAGTTCCGGCCCAAGTTCACCCAAGTTCGGTCAGGTTCAGTAACTTGTGTTTCTATTGTGAGTTCGGTGGAAGGCCGGAGTTACGGTGAAGCGAATCAGCCCAAACGGTCAGTTTTTCCTTGTCCTATTTAAGAGGGGCTTCTTCCCCAATGGTTCTCTATCTTTTGAGCTTGTTTTTGCCCACCATTGTTGACCTATTTGAGCTCTCTTACTCCCTCTCCCTCCCATGATTCTTACATCTTTTTGAGGGAAAAGTGAGAGGAGATCTAGATCTACAATCCCACCAAGTCAAATCCCTTCTTTGTGAAGGAATCATTGGGATCTAGATCTTGGAGAGTTTTGTGATCTCCTCTTGTGTTCTTCCTCCCTTATTCCCCCAATAGCTTTTGTAGCTTTGTTGGAATTTGGGAGAGAAGGACTTGCCCTTGCATTTGGTGCATAGGTTAGAGTTCTCCTCTTGCGTTCTTCCTCCCTTATTCCTCCAATAGCTTTTATAGCTTTGTTGGAATTTGGGAGAGAAGGACTTGCCCTTGCATTTGGTGCATAGGTTTGAGTTCTCCTCAGAGATTCGGCTAGTACAATCTTGTGGGCTTGTTACTCTTGGGTTCTTGGAACCCTAGACGGTTGTGTGGTTGGGTTGTTGACCTTTTGTGTTCTTGTTGACCTTTTGTGGTCTTGTAGCCTCTTGTGGCTTTGTTGGCCTTTTGTGGCATTGTAGCCTTTTGTGGCTTTGTTGTTGGGAGCCTCCAATTGAGTTGTGGAGTTAGCCCCAATCTTGTACGGGTTCGGTGACTGCCCTCAAGCGTCCCATAGTGGAGCAAGTGCCCGCCTTTTGTGGTTCGCACTTGGGAGAATAGGGTGAGCCTTTTGTGGCGTCGGTGAGTTGCGTGCTTCCGCATCCGGGGTGAGGCCTTGTGTGGCGTTGGGTGAGCATCGAGCCACCACACCTCGAGGTGATCCATTTGTGGCATTCGGAGAGCATTGCGCCATCACACCTCTCCAACGGAGACGTAGCTTCTTTGGAAGTGAACTTCGGGAAACAAATCTTCGTCTCCGCGTCCATCGGTTATCTCTCAACCGAGCCCTTTACTTATGCACTTTACATTGTGATAGCCATCGCGCTTGAAGTATTTATTTCTTGCTATCACCTGGTTGCTTGTATTGCTTAGCATAGGTTGTTGGTGCACTTAGGTAAACTTAGTGGCAAGGTTTTGTGCTCAATAAATTAAACGTTAGTTTTATTCCGCATTTACTTGAGCCTAAACCGTAATATTTTTAAAAGCCTATTCACCCCCCCTCTAGGCGACTTCATTTGTACTTTCAATTGGTATCAGAGCGAGGTCTCTCGCTTTTAGGCTTCACCGCCTCGAGAGTAAAGATGTCTCCTAGGGGTTTAGTGCACTCTCACACATTTACTTTTGATGGCACACATTATGATGTTTGGCATACTCGCATGCTTAGTCATTTCCGGGCCATTGACCCAAACATTGACCGCATTCTAGATATGGGCTTGTCTCCTCCTAAGGATACCCAAAATATATCTTTGGAGGAGAAGACAAACTCTTATCTCGAAGCTCAAGCATCTAATGTGCTTGTTAATGTTGTGAGCTTTGTAGTTCTTTCCTCAATCATGCCTTTCCGGAATGCTCATGATATATGGACCAAGCTTCAAGCAAAATATGATGTGTACAAGCTTAATGAGGATGATTGTGTTCCATCCACCTCCGGCTGCGATGAGTTCTCATCTTCTTCCACTACACCAACATGTGAGTTGTCACAAGGTAATGATATGGTGAGTGGTGATAGAACTTGCAATGTAGATAGTGAGATTTCCATTCATGATTCTTTGTCTCTATCTCATTGCAATGTTGTATCTTTGGGCATGAACACTTGTAGGACCATATGTGATTTACATCCTAGTGTTGATTGCCCTTGCATATCTTGTAGAAATGAATTGGATATATCTCATGATGATATGCTTGCTTTGCCTTGTTGCCATGATAAATGTGCTTCCATTTCCTCTAGTTCTTGTGTTGCTAACCATGTAGAGGAAAGTGAAGAATGTGTGGGCCAAGGCAAAGTTGTCATTAGAGCTTCATGTGTTCCCTCATCATCATCTTCTTCCAATGTTCACTTGTGCCTCATGGCTAAGGGTTCAAAGGTAACCTCTCCTTTGGACTCCAATATATCTCATGATGATGTGAATGTTGATCATGTAGAAGTAGATAATGGTGTTGCTTCTCTAAAATAGAAGGGGGGCTAGTCCTTCGTGCTCTTCATCCTAATAAAAAAAATGCTTGCTCTACTTTCATTGAAATCTTGACTTGTGCTATTGAAAGTAGGCAACTAATATATGAACATGAGGACAAAATAGATAAAATAAGTTGTCTTGAGCGTGAGTATGCTAATGAAATTGCCAACCTAAATGAAGCTCTTGAAGAGGAACAAGCCACTAAGGAATCTCTTGAGGAGACCTTTGCTCTAGAGCTATCTAGAGTGAAGAAATCTCATGATAGAGATTTTGAGGTGGCATGTGCCCTTCAAATTAAAAATGATGAACTTGAAGTTGCTTATGCCAAACTCCTTGAGGATTTTGAGCACCATAACAATGGCTCTAGGGTCATCAAGGGGGAGCTCATCAAACTCACCAAGTCACATGAGCAACTTAAAGCTTCTTATTCTAAAGAGCTTTCCAAGTTAACCTCACCTCTTGCTTTAAATGATGATGCTTGTGCTACTAACTCTATTTCTTGTGAAGCATCTATCTTGAAGGAGAATGTTGAGCTAAAGGCTCAACTTGCTTTTCTAACGAGCAACTATGGGAAATTAGAAGAAAGTCATGCCAAGCTCTCAAGCTCGCATGAGGATCTTCTAGTCTCCCATGGTAGGCTAAGGTTAGCTCATGAGGCCATTATGTCAAAGGTAACATCTAGTGGGCCTCATGTGGACATTAGCACTATATCTACTCCAAATGTTATATTGCCATGTGCTAGTCCTTGTAATTCATCCTCCCACAACCATTCTAAATCTTGTGATGAATTGCATCCTTTGCCTTGTTGCTCTAACAATGAAGCTTCTACTTCCTCTAGTATTGTTGTTGATATTAACCATGTAGAGGAAGTCAAAGAGCTCAAGGCTCAAGTCACTTCTTTGAAGAATGACTTGAAAATGTGTCATGAAGGGAAGACCACGCTCAAGAATATGTTGAGTGTGCGACGCCCCCAAGTGACAAGAGTGGGCTTGGATTCAAATCCAACACCAAGAGCAAGTCCACTATCTCGTTGAAGCACAAGGGCAACAAGAAGAAGGGCCAAGGACAAGTGAATAATCCGGCCAACATTGTGTGCTTTAAGTGCAAGGAAGAAGGGCATCATGTGAGGGATTGCCCATTGAAGAAGAAGCCTCTTAGTGAGAAGAAACGGGGGAAGCGGCCTCAAGCTCCTCCACAAGCTCAAGATGGGCCACTTCCCAAGAAGCCTCAAGCTCTTCTTCATGGTGCAACTCCTCCCAAGAAGAAAGACGGCAAGAGAAGAACTTGCTACATATGCCGTGAGAAGGGGCACCTTTCTTCCTCATGCACCATGGGTAACTCCTCATCCCATCCTATCTTGTTTGATGATGCTTATTCACTTCGTAAGGATGAGGGTGGCAATGTGTTTGCCAAATTTGTTGGTGCCCAAAGTGGTGTCAAGAAAAGAACCATTTGGGTGGCCAAGCCTATTGTGACTAACTTCTTAGGACCCAACTTGGTTGGGGACCAACAAGCTCAAAATTGATCAATAGGTGTTTTTGGAGGGCATTGGAGACTTGGCTATCTTATGAAGAGTTGAGGGATCTTCATTATATTCTTGTTGTCAAAGTCAAGTCATTGGTTATCATGCTTCTATTCCTTATCCAATGTTCCTCCTTCCGGTAACTTGTGCTAAACTCCTTTACATTTATAGTTACTTGCTCCCTTGTGCATGTGTTGGTTTTGCACCTTGCATGTGCTTGTACATGTTGTGCTTCCCACTTACTTATATTGACCTATGAATTATATTTGTGTATGTTGGTTGGCACACCATGTATTTGTGTTTCTTGGTTTTGAGCCTTTATTGTTTCTAGTAGGTATCTTATTTGGCTCTTGTGAGGGATTAATGGACTATTCCGTTTTGGGGGAGTGTCATGCTTGGGCATTCCACAATCCTAAAATGTGTGTACATGAGAAAAACCACTTAGTAGTCATTTTGTTGTCTCTATGTGGTTTGTCTCTCATGAGAAACTCAAGTTTCCATAATGTCCATCAATACCTCTAGTTTGATCTTTTTGCCTCTTGTTGAGATTTCTTGGTTTATCACATTATGGGGGAGTCATATGCTTTGTGCATATTACAAACCTAGAAAATGTGGACATTTGAGGTAGTGACACTTAGATTTGATGTTGAGAATTATCTAGTTCCTATGTGGCACATCTGCTCATACAAGTTCCAATTTGCTTAAATGTTTTTATTGCTCATCTTTTGGATCTTGTTCGTGAGAGTGATTCTTGGTATGTGCTTCCTCATATTTGGATCTATATATCCTCATGTGAACCACTTGCTTCTATTTAATCCAATCACTAGTGATTGTGTGACTATTTGAAGCAATCAAGAATCTCTTTCGAAGCATCAAGTTTAATTCCTATCTTGTTATATGCTTCTTTGTGAATATGATCTTGGATATCCTTGCAAACTACCTCGGAAAATTATCCCTATTACTTCTTGTCCTTGGACAATTAGTACTAATATATGGTAGAATTCATTGATCATATTCGTTTTGGCCTTTTCCTTTTGTCTTATCTTTGGCCAATAAAATGTTTGTCTAGTTGCTCCCAAGCTTTCCTTGCCTCTTGTGGATCTTCTTATTTTATTTATTTTCCCTTGTGTTTTACTTAGTGTAGGTAGTAGTGATGATCTCATTTGTGGGCATTTTGCATTCAAAGGAAAAATTATATATAATGCTCTACTCATGGGCGATCTCTCCTATATTATCTAGAACATTGTTTTATGCTCCTTGATTTGATCCGTTTTTTTTTGCTTGGAAGCTCGATCCTTTTTGTGTTGGTACTTTGTGTGCCATCATGAAAAGTGTGAAGAGTTTGTTTTGGTTATTATTTCCTTGCTCTCGTTGGGAGTTGGCTTTATCTCATTCCGTTACACTTGTTTTGTTCTTTTAGGATGAGATAAATCCTTGAGCCTTGGTATTTTTCTTATCCTTTTTCTTTGGCTCTTTTGAGTTCATTTGTTGAACTTGTGTTCTTTCATGTGTTGATTTGGATCTTCGATACAATTTGGACACCTTTTGTCGAGTCACAAATTTGTGTGTGTCTTATTGGTTTACATGGTGTTTTTGTTCAAATTGTATCTCCTTTTGGTTCTTGAAAGCCTATGCATGCATATTTACTTCGTGTATATATTATGGCATGCTTGCTTACTTTGATCCAATATATAGGGGAAACTCCACCAAATTCTAGTAGGCTAAGATGTGCATGAAATTCAATTTCATATCAATATGCACATATTTGTGTGGGGGCTCTCCTATGTATTGTAGTTTCACTAACTACTTTGGACCCAATGTGTTTGGGGACCATAGTGTACTTAATTGTATTTTAGGTACATTGGAGATATATATATTGGGTGCTTGTATCTTGAACAAGGAAGAAGTGGCGTCTACATGTCAGTTGGATGCAAGCTAGGATGATCAACGAATTCATATCTTCTTCATCCTACCAATTATATCTCGGTAACAAGTATCTCTCTCTCATGCATACATATCTTGTTCCCAACCTTGTGTAGGTTGCTTGTTGGCATGAATTTGTGTTCTTCCATATGTAGGATTTCTTGCTTTGGCTTTGAAGAGTTCTCTCTATTTCAAATGTGTGTATGTTGAGATGAGTGCATATAATAGGGACTATACTAAATCATGCTCATGATTCACTAATCCCAAATATGTCAATCTAGCAATTTTGTTGCATATTGTTTCCTCAATATCTCTCATGTGCAATAGTGAGTATTTTTGCCAAGTTGATTTCTATCTTGTGATACTTGTTGCCTTTCTCCATATATTCCTTCTATCCTCTTCTTCCCTTGAGAATAGTTGTGTTGTATGGGGTATTTTGGTGTTTGAAGCTCATTGATGTACAATAATGTAGGGTTCGCAACATAGAAAACAAAAATTTTCCTACGATGTGAACTATATACCAAGATCTATATATACTAGATAATAAAACAGCGGATGTATATCCGAGAGAACATACCCTTGAAGACCGACAAAGCTTAACGAGTTTAACTCGTGGTTGATGTAGACGATCTCTTGCCGATCTCAAGATCGAGAGGAAGTCCTAGCGCAAGAAATCGCAGCGATCCGTGCTGCACACACGCTCGAGGCACTGAGCAACCTCCGCCTCCTCGCTCCGTGATGCATGAAGCACAACTCTTTCTTGCCGAATAGCCACAGGGAACATGTATATCGCTAGTCCGAGACCATGGGGATAAATTCTAGAGGGGAGATCCTTCACGAGGAGGTGTGTGAGACAAGTGAGGAGGAGGGCTCCTTTTATAGGAGGAGGGGGGAACCCCAAGGGGTGGCTGACGCATGGGGCTGCCCTTGCCCTCCCTCTTCATGTGGGTGGACACTCCACTCAAAACTCCTCTAAATTCCTCCACTCAAAAGTCCACTCAAAATCCCATTAAATTTCCACCAAATTTAATGCAAACTCTCATTAAATAAAACTCTTTTATTTTATTCAGAATTTTGTCAATTACTTTAATGACAAACATTCACAAATAACCCTTGCTAGAATTCTATTTCACATGCATAACCACTTTATGCAATTTCACCCGAAAACCTGTTTGTATCTAGTGAAATAAATTCTGCGCTTGTTCATTCTTCGGCATGAAACATTTGCTCCAATTGGATGTCGGTGTCTCTTAAGTGTGTCACCCTACGGTTCGTGAATAATGCAGACATGATCGAGACCCTCTCGGATCAATAATCGAAGCGGGATCGAGACCCATATCGACTCCACACATTCAACGATGACTTTCTTGTGATCGCTTCGGAACCTTTTACGCTAGTATCTTAATCCCTTTGTTTCACGATATATTACATGTCCGAGATTCGATCATCGGTATCTCCATACCTAGTTTGATCTCACATCGACATGCACTCTTTTCTCGTTCTGTGATATAACATTCTAGTGATCAAATCACTTGCTTGCAAGCTAATCAATGTGATATCACCGAGAGGGCCTGAGTATATCTATCCGTCATCGGATGAACAAATTCCACTCTCGATCCATGAGCCTCAACATAACACTTTATTAGTTACGAATCCATCTTTATAATCACCACATTACGGTGTGACGTTTGATGTTATCAAGAAACTCTTCCGTGTTAGTGATTGACATGATCTCATGGTCTAAGGATTAGGATCACTTGAAGTTGTTATAGCAATATAAACTCAATGACTTTGATCGTAATGCTATACTTGGATGAATGTTCATCACATCATTACACTAATGTTGTGATCCCGTATTAACAACATCCAATGTCCATGATCGTGAAACCTTGATCATCTTGTTAATCAACGAGCTAGTTTATGAGAGAGGCATAACTAGGAACTTTCTGCTTGTTTATTAAACACACATGTATTAACGCTTCCGTATTAATACAATTATAGCATGCAAAACAAACATCTATCATATACTTGGAATACATAATAAACACTTTATTATTGCCTCTCGGGGCATATTCCCTTGGTCTCCCACTTGCACTAGAGACAATAATCTAGTTACATAGTGATAAATCTAACACCCATTGAGTTCGGTGTTGATCATGTTTTGCTCTAGGAGAGTTTTAGTCAACGGATCTGCTACATTGAGATCCGTATGTACTTTTACAATCTTTATATCTCCATCCTTGACATGCTCATGGATGGAGTGAAACCGCTTAATATGCTTGGAATGCTTGTGAGATCTTGGCTCTTTGGCATTGGCAATGGCACCATTGTTGTCACAATAGATCACCATTAGGTCCAACGCGTTTGCCACAACTCCTAGTTCGGATATGAACTCCTTCATCCAAATCGCTTCACGAGCCGCTCAAAGAACATATTCGCCTCGTTGTTGATCCGCTACCACAGTTGTTTGGAGCTCCTCCAACTAACCGCTCCGCCATTCATGAGAAATACGTATCCGGATTGAGACTTAGAGTCATCCGGATAGGTGTCAAAACTAGCGTCGACATAACACTTAGCGACGAGCTCTTCTTCACCTCCGTATACAAGAAACATATCCTTAGTTCTTCGTAAGTACTTAAGGATATTCTTGACCGCTATCGATGTTAGAACGGATCCGATTGGTACCTACTAGTCAAACTAATAACGTGTGCCACATCCGGTCTTGTACATAGCATGGCGTACATTATAGAGCCTATAGCTGAAGCATAGGGGACTTTGTCCATTATCTCTCTTTCTTCCGCCGAAGCCGGACTTTGAGTCTTACTCAATGTCTTGCCTTGCAACATAGGTAAGAACCCCTTCTTACTTCCGTCCATTTTAGACTTCTTTAAAATCTTATCAAGGTATGTACTTATGATAGCCCTATTAGGCGCCTAGATCTATCTCTATAGATCTTTATGCCTAATATGTATGACGCTTCACCTAGGTCCTTCATTGAAAATTTGCTGTTTAGATAACTTTTAACATTGTTTAAAAGTTCTATATCATTTCCGATCAATAATATGTCATCCACATATAATATCAGAAATGCCACATTGCTCCCACTCACTTTCTTATAAATACAAGCTTCTCCATAAGTTTGGACAAATCCAAACTCTTTGATCACCTCATCAAAGCGGAGATTCCAACTTCGCGATGCTTGCTTCAATCCATAGATGGATCGCTGAAGCTTGCACACCTTGTTAGCATCCTTAGGATCGACAAAACCCTTTGGTTGTATCATATACAACTCTTCTTCAATATTACCATTGAGAAACGTGGTTTTGACATCCATCTGCCATATTTCATAATCGAAATATGCAACAATTGCTAACATAATCCTAACTGACTTTAGCATCGCTATGGGAGAGAAAGTCTCATTGTAGTCAACTCCTTGAATTTGTCGAAACCCCTTTGCGACAAGTCGAGCTTTATAGATGGTCACATTACCATCGACGCAGTTTTCCTTTTGAAAATCCATTTGTTCTCCACGGCCTTTCGTGGAGGTAATTCCACCAAGTTCCAAACTTGATTTTCATACATGGATTCCATCTCGATTTCATGGCTTCTAACCATTTGTTGAACCGGCTCATCATCGCTTCTTCATACGTCGCAGGTCATTATTTTCATCAACCATGAAATTTATGACAGATTTCCGACACTCGGAGCCGCACGTCTGTTGACTGCGAGGTTCGGTAGTACTCTCTTCGGAGTTTCATGATCATTATCATTAGTTCCCTCTTCAACAGTGGAGCCAACTCCGGAACAACTTCCGTCATTGCGCTACTCGCCATACTTTGAAGAGAAGGTTCCACAACCTCTTGAGTTCTACCTTCCGACTACTCACACCTTGAGAAACTCTTTCTCTAGAAAGGATCCATTCTGGCAACAAAAACCTTGCCTCGGATTCGTGATAGAAGGAATACCCAATAGTTTCTTTAGGGTATCCTATGAAGACGCATTTTTCCGCTTTGGGTTCGAGTTTATCCGGTTGAAGTTTCTTCACATAAACATCGCAACCCCAAACTTTAAGAATGACAGCTTAGGTTTGTTTCCAAACCACAATTCATACGTGTCTTTTCAACGGATTTAGATGGTGCCCGATTTAAAGTGAATGCAGCTTTAGTGCATAACCCCAAAATGACAACGCAAGTCCGCGGAGACATCATAGATCGAACCATATCTAATAAAGTACGACACGACGTTCACACACCATTTCGCTGTGGTGTTCCGGCAGTGTGAGTTGTGAAACAATTCCACACTCTTTCATGTGAGTGCTAAACTCGTAACTTAGATACTCACCTCCACGGTTGGTAGAAATTTGATCTTTCTATTACGATGATTTTCCACTTCACGAAATTCCTTGAACTTTTCAAAGGTTTCAGACTTGTGTTTCATCAAGTAGATATAACCGTATCTACTCAAATCATCCGTGAAAGTAACAAAATAACGATATCCACCTCGTCGTTGAGCACACTCATTGGACCACATACATCGAATGTATGATTTCCAATAAATGCCGCCTGTTCCATTGAACCGAAAACGGCGTTCTAGTCATCTTGCCCATAAGGCATGGCTCACATGTATCAAATGATTCATAATCAAGTGATTCCAAAAGTCCATCCGAATGGAGCTTCCTCATGCTTAATGCCAATATGACCTAGACGGCAAGGCCACATATATGCGGATATATCATCATTAAGTTTAATCCTTTTAGCATCAACATTATGAATATGTGTAACATTATCATTGAGATCTAATGAAATAAACCATTCATGATCGGTGCATGACCATAAAAGATTTCATTCATATAAATGGAACAACCATTGTTCTCGATTTAAATGAATAACCACTTTGCATCAAACATGATCCGGATACAATGTTCATGCTCGGTGTGCACCATAAAATTTATTTAAGTTTATGACTAATCCGACGGTAAGTGGAGGCAGCGTCCGACGGCGATTACATCAACGTTGATCCATTGCCGACACGCATCTTGACCTCACCCCTTGCTAGCGGTCGCTTGTTCCGCATACCCACGATTCGAGTTACAAATATTAGCAATCGAACCGTATCAAATACCCGGTGCTAATGCGAGCACTAGTCAAGTACACATCAATAACATGTATATCATATATACCTTTGTTTGCCTTGCCGGCCTTCTTGTTCCGCCAGATACTTGGGGCGAGCTTATGCGAAAGGGTACCCCTTACAATAGTAGCACCAGACGGACTTAGGTCCAACTCGTTTTCTTTTCAGCAACAGCTTGCCGCCTTACTTCCTTCCGCTTTCCCTTCTTGTCTTTCTTGAAACCAGTGTTCCTATTGATCATCAACACTTGATGTTCCTTTTGATCTCCACTTACAGCTTTTAAGCATTGTGAAGCTCGGGAGAGACTTCTTCATGCCTTGCATATTATAGTTCATCACGAAGCTCTTATAGCTAGGTGGCAGAGACTGCAGAACACGATGGATGCCTAAGTCAATGGGAATCGTTATTCCCAAGGACACAAGCTTATCGGCGTAACCCGACATCTTGAGTACATGCTCACTAACGGAGTTGTGCTCTTCCATCATTGTCGTGGGAATGACCACGGCAGATGCTGGAATCGGCAGCGAGTAGTAGAACGAAGGGCAAGGGCGGCCAGCCATCTGCGGTGCGAGATGAGGGCAAAGACACAGGGTTTTACCCAGGTTCGGCCCCCCGGAGGGTAAAGACCTACTCCTGCTAGATTATATTATGGAGGTGTTTACAATGGGCGAACTCGGCGACTAGGCGGCGAGTTGCTTGGGTGTATGAGGGAACGTGTCTCTACTCACCCCATAGGGAGGTTTATATAAGCTCACCTCCCCTAGGGTTTACATATCTCAACCGACTTGGTTACAACTTCGTAATCATTTAACCTAGTCCGACCGGCCTATCTTTCGCTGGGCCTTCAACTTCCAAACTTTGGTACCTCTGGGCTTTGATCCACTGCCGTTATAGGCCCACTCGCCATCCTGGGCTACGGAACGCCCCACGAGCATACCCAGAGGCGTATCCCCATCGTAGTCCCCGAGGCCGTCGTTGATTAGGCGTGAGTGGCCGGCAGGAGTATACGGCTTCAAGTTGGCATCCAGATGAATCGTCGGGCTCGATAAAGGAAAAATCCGGTTGAGTCGGCCCCGTCCGGGCGAGTCGAGCCAACGGGACGCGGTTTCGGCGAGTGACTTAACGAGCCGAGTGGCTAGAGTTGGACCGTCAGGCGTGGTCAAACTAGCCGTTAAGGTAACTCAACGGTAACTTCTGGCGTAATCATCGCGCGGTAACGGCCCCCTGACTTGGCGGGCAACTCCCACTATATAAGAGGAATGGTAGGCTATCGTAAAACCAACCGCCCACCATTTTCTCCGAGTACGCACATCTTCCTTCCTTTGATTCCGCGATCCAATCGACCCGCAATCTTCCGACCTCCGAACAGAACCTCAGCCATGGCCCTCTCCACCGAACCTTGGGGTAGATCCAAATGCACCAGGGCGCAGCTGGCCTCCTTCGAGGAGGCCGGAATCCTACGGGCCGGGCATCATGTATCCTCAGCCGAGGAAACCACCCCAACCCGCGAGAGAGAGATAGTTCGTCTGCTTCACTAGCCACCTCGAGCGGGGGTTAGGGTTCCCCACATCCTGTTCTTCCGGCGTCAAGGCTTACTACGGATCCAGCCCTCGGATCTGGGTCCCCATAGTATCGGCAGCTCGCCATCTTCGTGGCGTTCATGAGTGCTACTTGGGCTGCCGCCCTATTTTCCCTATGGCAAGATCTGTTCCATGGACGGATCACCGCGAGGAGGCGGGCGGCCAATGCTAGCCGTGGCGGCTTGACTTTCCAACTCAAATCCAAAGCCTCCTTCTTCGACTGATGTCGCCGACCAAAGCGGTTTAATCGGAAAAGTCATGGTTCTACGTGACCGAGGCGACCGGAGGGCGGCGGCGATCCCGCGTACTCGGCTAATCGCTCCGAGCCGCCATCTCCAGTCAAGCTCCGACGACCAGCGGATGGTCGTCGACGAGATGCTCCACCATCCGCGTCAAGAAGAAGGGCTCAGACGCAAACCTGTACAATTGTTGGCTTTGCCCGCCGCCTAACGCGACCATTACATGTACCAGTACACGGGCCGGGGAGACCCGACGAAAGCCTGCCTCGCCGAGTGGAAGCTGGAGGACTACCTCTCAGCGCTGAAGAAGATCACCCAAGCCACATACGCGGACGCGCAGGCTGGGGTGCCTCCCTACACCGCGAAGCGTCCAGCCCCGACGGTAATCCTTTTATCTTGTTCGCAGTCGCAGCGTGTGCAGTCGCGGTAACTCTAACTCTGTCTCGTGTTTGACGTAGCTGTTCCAAGTGGTGGAAGGGTGGTTACCACCCGCCGACGACGAGAGCCCCGAGCTATCCGCCCAGGACACAAGCGAGTCGCCACCCGCCAAGGGTAACGAGGACGACGAGGACGAGTCCGAAGAGGAGATTGCCCCACTGGCCCGAAAGACCCGCGGGCAACGTCAGCGCGAGATCGAGGCGAGCAGGAGCCTCGAGCGTCATGACGATGACGACGAACTCCCAGAGACCACCTCGCCGTGATACTCCCGCGAAGAAGAAGAAGGAGAAGAAGGAGGCGAGGGCCCCCCTGAGAAGGAAGATGAAGCCGCCGAAGGTGGCTTCACCGCCACACTCAACGAGCAGCTCGGATGCTCAGAGCTCGGCCGGTGATGGCACAGTTCCGGCGACCACCGCGCTAGATGCGCCCTCTACAGAAGCTCCGCTGGCCTCAATGCCTCCGCCATTCGCGTCGGTTTCTGGGCTAGGGAAGGCTCCGGTCGTGGCGACCTCACCCCGCAAGGAGGTCCCGAGCGCGGTGGCCTCGCCCCGCAAGGAAGTTCCGGCCGCGGTGGCCCCAATTCACGAGGAGGCCTCCGCCGAAGGCGCCCCGGAGGCGCCAACCTCTACGTCAACGTCAAAGAAGCCGTCTGTATCCTGGGCCCCCGACGTCCTGGAGCTGGGGCTTAGTCGCCGATTAGGCCCTGAACTGGAAAAACCGGCTGGCCTTCGTACAGGGCTGCGCTTCATTCGATCGCCAAGTGAGTGCATTCGCATTCCTTATTTTCCTTTAGTACTTTGATTGTCTTTTATTGATTTGATTCAATGTGCAGGACCGGAGTGAAGAAGATGGGTCACCCGACTGCGTGGCCAAGGTATCCTCCGCGAGGAAGACCCTTCCGCAAGCGGAAAAGTGACGAGGTCGCCGCCAACGGAAAGCGAAGAAGGCTGGGCGACGACATCGCCGCGTCTCGATGACGCGCGGCGGCGGGCCGGACCCGCAGGAAGCAACCGCGTCACGAAGGAGGGCGCCTTGCCCAGACTGCAGGAAGCGACTTTGGGGGCGGGCGCCTCGGTTGCTACCTTCCCCCGTTTCGTGACCAAGGCGGCCACGGCGAGTGGGGCTGCGACCCCGAGCCCCGCTCCAGGGACCACCGACGCTGAAACCGACCAACGTCGCGGGCACACGCCGGCGCTGCTTGCGTCTGTGGACGCGGTACAACTTCACGGCATGCTTGGTGCGGCCATCCAGGTACCTCCAGTCCCCGAGGATCAGGTCGGTGCTTAGCAGCGGCTTGATTCTTATAATTACTTGTTTTGTACTTTCAAATCCAGTCCCCGAGTGCATATGCGCTAAATTTTAGCGGGTATGCACTGAGGAATTTTCGTGGTCGCCAGTCCCCGAGTGCGCACCCGCTAAATTTTAGCGGGTGGGCACTGAGAAATTTTCGTGATCGCGGTCCCTCGAGTGCGCACCGCTAAATTTTAGCGGGCACCGAAATTTTCGTGTGTTAACTTTGAAGATGTCTGGTCTGCAATGGAGTCGGCAGAGCGATTGGCTACGGCAGCAGGTTGAAAAGGAACTGGCCGCTCCGGGAAGCAAACAAGGAGCTTGAGTTGTTGCCGCAGCGGAGGTGGCTTGCCAGAGCTTGTCCTCGCCGGAGAATCGGAGGCGGCGGTCTGCGTTAGGCACCGCCGGCGTAAGATCGCCGACCTCGAGCGAATGCGGAGGCAAAGAAGAAGCAAGCTCGCGAACGGCGGCGAAGGCCGCCATTGCGGCCGAGGAGACCGAAGGCGTCTGAAGCCCTCATTGTTGGGCTTCGGCGACCATACATCGCTTCAAAGTTTCATCACGGACTCGCCCGCCCATTGCTTGGTGAGTGCGTCTTCCTGTCTTATGATTGTATTGTTTGTAGTTTCCATGGTATTCATACTTGTCTTCTTCTCGCAGGTCGTGTTATTGGCTGCCAAGAAGCGAACTCTCTTGACGCGAGGAGTGCGTGAGCATGCTCGTCGACTTCGGCGATTGTCGGCGACTGCATCCGCGCCTACCTCCAAGAGATGTCGCCCACGAGGTTATTCGGTGACCTCGTTGAGGTGTGAGTACTTGGAGAAGGCGCCCGCGGTCGAGAGTTCATGACGCGGTCGGCGTTCGTCATGAGCGCCGACGGCCTGAGCCTTGGACTCGCCCACTTCCCGAGGACTTGATCTCGACGATGTGACGAGTGGGTACCCTTCATCGATCGCGGTGGATCTGTCCGAGGTTCTCAAGCTGCAGAACGCGCCGCCGCTGCACTGGAGCGCGTCGGGGCGATGGGCGACCTCCTTCCCTACCAGAAACGGTCGTCGCGAACGACCAGCCGCATCGCGACTTCAAGGTTGAGCAACCTTTCCGCTCGGCGATGGCGGGCGGCCGACGACGTATCCGTCAAACCCGTACACCGCGTTCATCCGTAGGCGCCGGATCTGGCGCCTCGCCGTCAAGCCTGCAGTAGTGTAGTTTGCCTAGATGTGTTAGCGTAGCTTTCCGAGTAGGCATATTTTGTAATGTAAGACAATGCGATATGCGATTGAATGGAACGTTGTGTTCATTTTGCTATTTGTTTGCGTGTTTTGATTGATTTTGGGTGAGTCCCCGAGCGTCCGCCTTTTGTGGGGTTCACCTCATATATGATGTTTTATTGTTTATCATGTGTGTTGTTGGTTTAGTCGACTCGCCTGGCTCGGAGAGCCAGCCGCAAGGCGACTCCCTGAGTGCTCAGATTTTTACCGCTTTCAGTCTGTGAACGGGCCGGGTGGCCGAGTCCGAGCGTGGTACTTGGTAGTTCAAGGCGCGACTCGAGGGTGGTTGAGGACTGAGCGTTGGTGTGAGCGCGTCCTCCTGCCTGGTGGGTCATCGCGTGCGAAGTCCTAGGCATGCTCTCTTACTTGGCGTTTTCTCCCGATCGAGACGAACTGGTATTCAGTCCCGAGCGTGGTACTTAGCTGCTCGAGTCGCTATGCCGAGGATGCGGAGGACCAGGGTCGTGAGAAGCGAGGATTGTCTTGGTTCAGAAACCAGTCGTGCTAAGGCGACTCCGATGGGGCTCGGATTGGCGTTTTCGTGGACGATGCAAGACCTGAAATGACACGGTGCTCTTACATCGCACTACTTAGCCGTGCGCTGTACCAAGGTTGACTTCATTTTAGCATGACGCTGTTAATTACGTGCGAGTGGCACAAGGCATGGAGAGTAGACGAATTTTGCAGAACCGCTTTTTATTCATAGCGATCGGAGTACATATGTGGGGTTCTAGGAATAGAACTTCCGGAGGAGATTGACATTCCATGGCCGCTGACGTCGAGTTCGCCGCCCCGCGACGCCGACGCAGGTAGTAGGCGCTGCTTCGGCACGCCCAATAGCGAACGGGCCTTCCCACGGAGGGGAGAGCTTGTGCATGCCCTTCTTGTCTGGATGAGGCGTAGCACCAGGTCGCCTTCGGAAGGTGCGGGTTTTCACCCGTCGCCGTGGTAGCGGCGAGTCCTTGCCGATAGATGGCGGTGCGCGATCGGGCGGTCGCGTGCTTGTCGAGTTGATCGAGCCCGTCTTGGCGGGCCAGCCTGCTGCCTCCGATAGTGGACGACCCGCGCGAGTCGTGTTCGAGGTCGGGCATGACTGCTTGGCCAGTAGACCATGAAGAAGGAGTGAATCCGACCTGTTGACCGAGGTGCGGATTCCCGGATGACGGAGGGGAGCTCGTCAACCCGCATCCAGCGTGCGCCGAGTGGTACTTGGAGTCGCGGCTTCAGCCGTGGAGGATGCTTTGGTTGGCTCGTTCCGCTGGCCATTGGATTCGGGTGTCATCGACGCGAGGTCGAGCCGGATGTGGTGCTCTTCGCAAAATTCGCCATTGCTCCCTTGGCGAAGTTTGTGCCGTTGTCCGTGATGATGCTGTTGGGGAACCCGTAGCGGTATATGAGCTCGTAGGAACTTAGTGGCGGTCTTCCGTCGCATTTCGGACTGGCTTGGCCTCTACCCACTTTGTGAATTTGTCGACGCGACCAGCAGGTGGGTGTAACCAGAGGGGCCTTCTTGAAGGGCCTACCATGTCCATGCCCCATACATGAATGGCCAGGTGATGGGGATTGTTTTGAGCGCCGAGCTCGATGCGGCGTCGATTGGCGTGCCGCATCCGCGCATCGCTGGACGATGTCGACAGCGTCGGCGTGTGCGGGCCAATAGAAGCCGTGTCGCATGGCCTTGGCGACCAGGAGCGGCGGCGGCGTGATGGCCGCAATACCGAGTGGATGTCGTGGAGGATTTTGCGTCCTTCACCGTTGACGCAACGTTGAACATCCGGTGACGCTGCGCTTGTAGCTTCGCCGATGATGGTGTAACACTTGCATCGGCGGCGATCATTCGAGCATTTGTTTCGTCTTTGGCGGTGCCGCTTCTGTAGGCGATGTAGGGCTTGGTCCGTCGTCGCTCGGTGATGAGTGCGACCAAGGCTGCCTCGGTTGAGCGGGACTCGATGTCGATCTCCTTCGGGAGAGACGATGGCGTGAAGATTGTGTCGAGGAACACGCCGGCGGTGGTGCGGTCGAGCCGACCCAATGCGAGAGGGCGTCGGCCTCTCGCTTTTCTCCCGCCGATCCACTCGGCGAGTAGCCGTGAAGTGGCCGCCACCTTGTCCACCTCTTGGCGATGCGCGCCATGGTGGGGAGACGGCGTCGCGGTGCCGGCAACTTGCCCCGCAACGAGGTCGGAGTCTCCGTAGCATCGGCGATTGACGCTCATCTCCTTTGAGGCTCGTGATGTTGGAGTAGGGCCTCGATTCAGCCATGTTGTTGGTGCAGGCGTGAATTCGAGGAGGATGTAGCGAGCTTGTCGCTTTTGGTGAGGTCAAGACTATCCCTCGCTCCGCCCGCGTTCTTGGACCCGTCAAGCGAGCTCCAGAGTGGAGGTACGGGCGGCTTCGGCTTGGGCCTCCTTCCGCCGGCGAGGAAGTCTGCCGATGCGACTTAATCGCCTTCGTGGCTCGTATTTAATGTTGTGGACGCCGATCTCGACGGGCCCACTTGGCGACTCCGTCCGGTCGCTGTGATCGCGGATGATATCTTGTAGTGGTCTGAGGAGACGACCGTGATCGGGTGCTCTCGAAGTAGTGCAGCGCCGCCGAGCCCTCAAGACCGCGTATACCAGTTTTTGGTATCAGGTGGCACGCGACTCGGTGAGGACCTCGCTGATGTAGTACACCGGCGCTGGACCGGCGCCTTTTCCTTCCTCTGGTCGTTCGACGACCATTACAATGACGACGTTCGGACGCCGCGACGTAAACCAGCATGGGCTCTTTGTCACTGGTGCGCAGTAGTGGTGCGGCGAGTAGCACTTTTTGAGGTCGCGAGCGTCGTCCGCCTCCTTGTCCCACCGGAAGGTGGGGTTCTTGCTTGCGCGTATAGGGGCATCGCTTTTCGCCCAGCGGGATGAAACGACCGAGAGCTACTCTCCGCCAGCTCGACGTCGCAGGCACTCGGGTTTGCCGAGCCGGGCGATCGTGTCGATCTTCGTTGGGTTTGCCTCGATCCCTCGTTTGGAGACGACGTATCCCAGTAGTTGCCCGGCGGGTACACCGAAGGTGCACTTGTTTGGATTGAGCTTTATCTTGTACCTTCGCAGATTGGCGAAGGTCTCTGCTAGGTCGGCGAGTAGGTCGCCTTGGCGAGCGGATTTCACGACCACGTCGTCGATGTAGACGTGGATGTTGCGGCCAATTTGGCTCACGAGGCATTCTTGCATGCACCGCTGGTAGGTTGCTCCGCGTTTGAGGTCAAGGTCATGGCGGTGTAGCGAAGGCTCCGAATGGCGTGATGAACGCCGTCTTCTCCTCGCCCTCGACAGCCATTTTGATCTGGTTATACGGTAGGCGTCGAGGAAACAACGACTCGAACGCGTGGAATCGATTATCCGATCGATCCGCGGGAGGACGAATGCTCCTTTGGGCGGCGCTCAGGTTTGTGTAGTCGATACACATTCTCCGTGTCCCGTTCTTCTTCTCGACCAGGACCGGGTTTGCCAGCCACTTGAGTATTTAATTGGCGGATGAAGCCGCAGCAGTAGACGCTGCACTTCCTCGGCGATTGCGACGGCGTTCTTCGTTGAAGGGCCAGAGCGATCGCTGACGGTCGCACTTTGGGGTCGGCGTTAATTTGTGCTCGTGAGCTCCCTAGGGACACCGTGCATGTCGGAGGGTTTCCATGCGAAGATGTCCCTGTTCTCACGGAGGAACTCGATGAGCGCGCCTTCCTATGCTGGGCTCATACCTGTCCCGATCGTCACCGTCGCCGAGTCGCTGGGACCAGCTCAACGGTGCGGTGTCGTCGTAGCCTCAAAGGTTGAGGTGTTTGCGCCTCGAGTTTGGCTTCTTGAGTATCGTGGGTCGTTGTTAACCCGCTCGCGTATTTGGCGAGCTCGTCGGGCGTGATTAGTTCGCCGCTGGCGACGGCGCCGGCGAGTTCGCTCCTTTGGCTCGCATTCGCGGCCATGTCGGGTCGCCGTTGATGGTGATGACTCCGCATGGCCCGGAGCTTCATCGCGTTATGCAGTGGGGCGCCGCCATGAATTTGGCGAACGCTGGCGCCCTAGGACGCGATGGTAAGGGCTGTCGAATGGCACCAGCTCGAAGACGATCCGCTCGGCGGAAGTTCGCTGGAGTACCAAGGTGACGGGTAGCGTGACCTTGCCGATCGGGTACGCCCGACCGGGACGATGCCGTGGAACGTGGTGGTGGTCGATCATCGATCGCGGGAGCCGCAGCATCAAGGTGTCGAGGTAGAGGATGTTGATGGAGCTGCCGCCGTCCATCGGTGTCTTGGGGAGCGAGTCGCCAACCTTGTGTTTGACCACCAAGGCGACTCGCCCGGTACTCGATGCGTGGCGAGTGGTCTTGCCGGCCTGGTGATGGGCTGTTCACCAGTTGAGGAACCGGGGACGTCTGTTTGGGCCACCGCTGACGGCGACGGCTGGCGATGACCTTCTTCTCGCCCGTGTTGAAGCCTGAAGGTATGGAGCGAGCGGCTACTTTGCCGAATTTTCCGCCATTTGGCGGGTCGTTGTCGGTGTCTTCCGCGCGGCCGTGCCTTCTCGATCTCCGAGGGTGTGGCGGCGGTGGTGTGCGTGGCGGCTTTCCTTCCTGTGAAACGCACATGGTTGGTTAAGGAGGGCCGCGGGGTCGAACCTTGGCTTGTTCTTGTAGTTCCCGCCATCGCGCTGCTGTTCTCCGTCACGGCGGTAGCTCTGGGGTCGCGTTAGCGTGCTCAGCGTTAGCGGCAAAGTCGACTTCGCCCGTCGTTGCGGCGCTTGCCTATGAGGCGAGTGCCAGTAGCGTAGGTCGGTTCGGGCGGCCACCGTCATTGCCGCCTGCGGCGCGTTCTCCTCCGACTGCGTCGTCGACGTCTTGGTTGGGATCCTCCTCGGCGCACGCTTTGGCGATCTCGAGGAGGTCGGGATGTTGTCGAGTGCGGCATGTCGCTTGAGCTTGGCGACTAGAGGCTCAGAGCGCACGAGGTCTTGAAGCAATGGATCGCGGTGTCCGGGTGGATGCCGACCGCTGTACCAGAGCTCTTGCCACCGTTGGACCCAGCTTGGTCGACTCGCGGGTCCCCGGACGATCGTTCAGTCCTCGATGGTGGTGGCGCGTGTAGGAGCACTCAAGTGCCCGACGGCGCTCGCATTTCCTCCCGTGAGTCGACATCACCCGGGGAGCGTGTTGATCCATTGCTCGCACGCCCCTCCATCATCGTGGGAGGTAACGGGCGGCGTAGTAGGTCGTGTGACCCGCGATCCCCATTGCCATGAGGTATGTGTCGAGCACCGCTGGGTCGACGAGGAGTCGATTTTCGATCTCCTTTGGCGCCTTGAAGTTTGGTGGTACTTTTCGCCGGATCATTGGTCCGAAGCACTTAGGCCCTAGTCGATCGAGCGACCCATAGGCTCGCCATCGCGCGAGTAGTTAGGTGTGCCGCAGTCGTCGGCCGGGCGTGGCGCGCCGATTTGGTTGTTGATGATGTGAGTGCGGCGCCGATTGGTTCTCCGTTAGCGGCGACGGTTGGTCGGCCTTGGATCGTTGGTGGAGAGGCCGCATTCGCGGGTCGGCGTTGGAGCTGCAGTGGCTCGTGGCGGGCAATTGAGGGTGTTTGCCACCGACGGGCCGCTTGAGGCCGCCTGCTCGAGGAGCGAGTATACTCGCCTTGCAGTCGGCGCCGCTCTTTGCTTCCACGGCCGCGAGTAGGGCCCCGACGCATCGGATTTGTAAGGCGCCGTCGCGGTGGCCGTGATGCTATCGGGCCGCTCGCCTGCCACGAGGTTGTCCATCGGGTGGAGAACAGGAGGCCGAAGGCTCGCTCCCGCGAGACGACTATCCGCTGGTCCTCGGAGGGTGCGGTTGGGTGGTGGGGCACCCATCGCCGTCGATCTGGCGGGGCGGTTGCTCCCTGGTGGCGCGTTTCGCAGATCGCGGCTTCGGCTATGCGCCGGGTCGCTGTTGCCGGGTTCGTGCGCGCCTGAACGGTGGGGTTCAGCGTGACCTGATCCGGCTGGTGGTAGCGTGATGCCTCGCGCTGCCACCGCTCGAGGAGAAATTTTTCGCCGCCTGCTTTGCATCGCCCGCCAACTTCAGCGGAGTTCCTCGACTCCGCCGCCGTGGCGTTAGGAGGGATCGGGTGGAGAAAGGGTCCTCCGGATCGGTGCCGGTGGCCATGTAGGTCGCGCATGGCGATCGCACCGTCGTGGAGGTCGGGAATTTTCCGACCGAGTCGAATCAAGATCCCGAGGATGGAGGGTCCTCGAAATCTCCCGCTGGAGACCGACGATGGAGCCCGCGGATGAGGTCTTGTGATGGATCCGCGAGTGACGCCGGGTCGCCGAGTCGTCGTCGGTGAGGGCCGCCTTCGCGTCGCTGAGTTCTCGGCCACGTTCTTTGTGGGCGAGTTGTACTCGGAGGCGAGGCGGTGGATCGTGCGGATCTGGCTCGGAGAGCCGATCGCGTGGTGGCGATTCGCGGATGCGAGCCGAGTCCTCCGAGGCGGCGACGCCGTGAGGCCGACGAAGAGGCCGATCGTGCCGACCGGGCAGATCACGCTGTGACGGTCGCGCCGCAGGACGTAGCTGCTCGGCAAGATCCGGAGCATCTCGCCGATCGCTATCATGCGGCGGTGGCGACCGCCTGCTGATGGGCAGATTGGATCTCGCCGCGAACACCGCCAGACCGCCAGGCCCCACGGTGGGCGCCACCGTGGGAATGACCACGCAGATGCCGCAATCGGCAAGTAGTAGAACGGCAAGGGCGGCCAGCCATCTCATGCGAGATGAGGGCAAAGACACAGGTTTTACCCAGTTCCCCCGAGGGTAAAGACCTACTCCCGCTAGATTGTATTATGGAGGTGTTTACAATGGGCGAACTCGGCGACTAGGCGGCGAGTTGCTTGGGTGTAAGAGGGAACGTGTCTCTACTCACCCCATAGGGAGGTTTATATAAGCTCACCTCCCCTAGGGTTTACATATCTCAACCGACTTGGTTACAACTTCGGTAATCATTTAACCTAGTCCGATGGCCCTATCATTCGCTTTGGGCCTTCAACTTCAAATACTGTACCTCGCTGGCTTTGATCCACTCGCATGTAGGCCCAGCCCACTCGCCCCCTTGGGCGATGGAACGTCTCCCGAGCATACCCCAAAGAGGCGTATCCCCATCAATCATGCAGCTAAAGAACTTTTCAAGCATTGTAGCTCTCAAAGCAGCATGTGTGAAAATCATTTTCAACTCACCCATTGTATCAAATGCATTGCCGTCAAACGCTTTCAAGTTCCGCTCTAGCCCATACAATATGCCGCAATGAACTAAGTTGTGGTCCTCCCGACGAAGTCGATAGACATTCTTCTCCTCAGGGGCATCATCAAAGGTGGGGCCTAACGCTTCTAGCACATATTGCTTTTGTGCAGCAGAGGAGAATCCTCAAATTCATGGCCCATTCAAGAAAGTTGCTACTGCTCGTCGCTAGTTTCTCTTTCTCCATGAACGCATTGAAATTAAAAGCAGGTGGTGCCATCTACAATGTAATTTGTAAAGTTTAGACTAAGTGTATGATAGATCGAGTTCAACTAATCTATATTACGAATGAACTCCCACTCAAAAGCGACATCCCTCGTGTCCTTTTGGTGATTACATGAACCAAATCCACTACACCAAGTCCGATCATCACGTGAGTCGGTATAGCTTCAAAGGCGAGCATCAAATGGGCATCATATCAACTATATGACTCATGCTTAAACTTTCGGTCTGTGTTCCGAGGCCATGTCTGTACATTCTAGGCTCGCCAAGTTAGAACCTTAGTATTTGCGTGTGTAACTGTTTTACACCCGAAATATGGTCGTGGATCCAAGAACACCCGATCATCACGTGATGTCTTGGAGCGAAAACATAATCGGTGCATACTAAAGGAAGAACACATTCTTATCTTGATATTTAAATGAGGGATCATCTTATTATGCTTAACAAAGCGCTAAACAAGCAATATAAGATGCAACCAAACATCATATGTTTATTAGTGAAATTATATGGTTCCCGCAGATGATCTCTATCATGTGCATCGTGGTATGATCACTATCATACCTATATGTATAAATCCAAGGTCTATGGATTTTACACGCTATGTGTGTTGTAAGAGTATCATCTCATACTTTTACTTACAACACTACCATATCATAACACTAGCCCAGCAACAATCTAAACTAGACGCCTCTAATTTATCCATTGCAAGTTTTACGTGGCTTAGGGCTTTCGAGATAGAACCGTTCTTACCTACGAACATGAACCACAACGAGGATAATCAAATTGTTGACAACTCGCTTGCAAAATAGATATTGACTATAGTAGGAGAGACAGACACCCGCTAGCCACTTATGCAAACTAGTTGCATGTCAAGTGTGGAACAGGTCTCATGTGCGAGGACATGTAAAGTTTGTCCGGGCCGCTTCATCCCACTATGCCACCAATATCCAAAATCACAACAAAGGAGCAACAACATGATCATCATCGACCACATACTCATATGTGTACTACCCGTGTAAAGTATCTACGCATAGATCCGGCTCTGATACCACTGTAGGGTTCGCAGCATAGAAAACAAAAATTTTCCTACGATGTGAACTATATACCAAGATCTATATATACTAGATACAAACAACGGGCGGATGTATATCCAGAGAACATACCCTTGAAGACCGACAAATCTTAACGAGTTCAACTCGTGGTTGATGTAGACGATCTCTTGCCGATCTCAAGATCGAGAGGAAGTCCTAGCGCCGCAAATCAGAGCGATCCGTTCGCACACACGCTCGAGGCACCGAGCAACCTCCGCCTCGCCCAGCGATGCAGCGGAAGCACAACTCTTTCTTGCCGAATAGCCACCGGAACATGTATCTCGCTAGTCCGAGACCATGGGGATAAATTCTAGAGGAGAGAGATCCTTCACGAGGAGGTGTGAGACAAGTGAGGAGGAGGGATCCTTTTATAGGAGGAGGGGGAACCCCAAGGGGTGGCAAGCATGGGGGCTGCCCCTTGCCCTCCCTCTTCATGTGGGTGGACACTCCACTCACAAAACTCCTCTAAATTCCCTCCACTCAAAAGTCCACTCAAAAATCCCATTAAATTTCCACCAAATTTAATGCAAACTCTCATTAAATAAAACTCTTCTATTTTATTCAGAATTTTGTCAATTACTTTAATGACAAACATTCACAAATAACCCCTTGCTAGAATTCTATTTCACATGCATAACCACTTTATGCAATTTCACCCGAAAACCTGTTTCGGTATCTAGTGAAATAAATTCCTGCGCTTGTTCATTCTTTCGGCATGAAACATTTGCTCCAATTGGATGTCGGTATCTCTTAAGTGTGTCACCCTACGGTTCGTGAATAATGCGGACATGATCGAGACCCCTCTCAGATCAATAATCGTAAGCGGATCCGAGACCCATACCGACTCCCACACATTCAACGATGACTTTCTTGTGATCCGGAACCTTTTACGCTAGTATCTTAATCCCTTTGTTTCACGATATATTACATGTCCGAGATTCGATCATTGGTATCTCCATACCTAGTTTGATCTCGTCGACATGCACTCTTTTCTCGCCTCGTGATATAACATTCTAGTGATCAAATCACTTGCTTGCAAGCTAATCAATGTGATATCACCGAGAGGCCCAGAGTATATCTATCCGTCATCGGGATGAACAAATTCCACTCTCGATCCATGAGCCTCAACATAACACTTTATTAGTTCGAATCCATCTTTATAATCACTCGTTACGGTGTGACGTTTGATGTTATCAAGAAACTCTTCCGGTGTTAGTGATTGACATGATCTCATGGTCTAAGGATTAGGATCACTTCGTAAGTTGTTATAGCAATATAAACTCAATGACTTTGATCGTAATGCTATACTTCGGATGAATGTTCATCACATCATTACACTAATGTTGTGATCCCGTTATTAACAACATCCAATGTCCATGATCAGGAAACCTTGATCATCTTGTTAATAAACGAGCTAGTTTATGAGAGAGGCATAACTAGGAACTTTCTGTTTGTTTATTAAACACACATGTATTAACGTTTCCGTATTAATACAATTATAGCATGCAAAACAAACATCTATCATATACTTGGAATACACATAATAAACACTTTATTATTGCCTCTCAGGGCATATTCCCTTCAAATAAGATATATTTGAGCCCTTGGGCATGCTTTCAAGCAAAACATCTTATTGGTATATTCTATGACTTTTTTTGGGTCTTCATGTGCTTTATTGAGTATCTATCTTGTGTGTGCATGTTTCTTTGTGGTTATATGTCTTTGTGATATTTTCCACCTAAAAATTTATACACACAAGAGAAGATCAATATTTGGTTGTTTTTGCATTTCTTGGAAATCATCTCTTACTTCATTTTGATTCTTCGGTGGTTTCCAAATTATTGTATTTTGTGTGCATTGTTAAATGGTTTTGGAGGAGTTAGGATTCCATGGTTGTGCACATTGTTTCCAAATACAATTACTATAATTGGTGCACAATTTTTGGGGAGCTTCTATAATTCATTTAATGATGCACATGTTCCTTCTTTCTCGCTTTTGTGGTTTAAATGCTTATGGGGGAGCAAGGATTCCATATTTGTGCATATTGTATTCAATACAAGTATTGTAATCTTTGCACAAACTTTTGGGAGCTTCTCTATTTTTATTTAAACACTATTTTGGTTGTTGTTCCCTTTTGACATCATTTGATGGTGTTTCAATTGTTTCTTTTGGATCTTTTGATTGCTCGCTTCATTTGTTGAAGCCCTTTTCTTTTCTTTCTTTTCTTTTTGCTTTCTTTGGGTCCTCAATATAGTTTTACTTCCTCCCTAGTTCTCATCATTTGACTTGTGCATATGCACACCTTTGGAGGAATTCTCACTATGTTGACCGTCTACAACTTTTCACCCATTTTGGCAATCGATGCCAATGGGGGAGAAGTTTTGGAGGGTTTAAGGGAAGTTGGGCTTTGCTTTGAGTGTGTTCTTAAGCATTTGCCTCTCATGCTCTTGCATCTTTGTGTTTGCTTTGCATGTTGAATATATAGAGGAAACTCAACCAACGGTAACGGTTGGCAATCTATGCAATGAAATTCAAGTTCATCACACATGCATAGATTGTGGGGGAGTTTGCTCTATATATTGTTGTTGTACCAACATCACATACTTGTGTAGTATTTGATGTTGGGGCAACCGCTTGGGTCATTAATTGTCATATTTAAACCCTCGCTAAGGGACTGTCATCAATTAACAAAATGGGGGAGATTGAAAGGGCATGTATGCCCCATGTGTGGTTTTGGTAATTAATGACAATCTCTATGGACTAATGTGTAAATTGAGTTTCACTTGTAGGCTTGTCCATTGGCATCACTTGGGCCATGTGTTGGTCTCAAGGTTGGAAGATGAAGAAATGTCCAAGGGCTTTGTGCCCATTGGAATCATGAAGAAAGAAGGAGCTTGAAGGTTGATCAAGACATGTGCAAAGAGTTGCATCAAGATGGATCAACCTCAAGTAGGGATGAAGAAGGGCGAGCTCAAGATGCGCCATCTCTAGAAGATCTCATGCTTGAAGCTTGCCATCCTCATGCTCATGGAATGATGAAGACAAGTTCAAAGAAGAGGTGTCCCCATGGAGTATGGGGAGCAATTTGCAAGTCTTCATCTTCATCAAGCAAGAGCATCCAAGAAAGGTGTTCCCACTATAGAAGAACAAGACGGTCTACATCAAGTTCAAGTGGGATGATCAAGGCAAAGGTATGTTCTTGATAGGGCTTCTCTTTTGCCGGTCTCGTATTGTTAGTTGGGAGACCGGGTTTAGGATAGATAGCCGTTCTATCAAGAGGGGCTCTCAAGCGGGTGTCTCATTTGCATTGTTCGAAGAGAGCTCAAACATTTGCATTCATAGCATCATCTTTCTTGGTTGTTATTTGGTTCTTGTCCGTGAGAGTATCTAGAGATTGTGGTCATCATCATAACAAGCTCTAGTTCATCATCTAAGGATTTCACTTGCATATCTTATTGTGGTTTTTGATCTTGCGAGTTTTTTGGCTCCACATCTTGGGGGATACTTAACATATATATTCATAGTATTTTATCCCAAGGTGATACCCAATATTTCTAATTTTTGTTGGATTCTATTCGTCATTATCTGTCCAACAAAATTGGTTTCATCCCAATCGGAGTTTCCAAGCTCAACTTCTTGTGTTTTGGGTTTTGGAGGTTTTACCGGTTCATTGCTTCTAGAGAGGTCATATCTTTCTCAATTTGGTTTTATACTTCCATGCTGGACTATTATGTTTCTTTGCATAATCTTTTAAAACTTTTCGTTCTCTTCAAAACGAGCCCAAGATCATCAAAAACGGAGTCCGGGATCAAAAGTTATTGAAGTTTTCGTGCAATATTGTCCTGTGTTTTTGCTTGAGCGGAAGTTCTGGCCCAAGTTCCGACCCAACCCAAGTTCCGGCCCAAGTTCCGACCCAATTTCCGGTCAGGTTCAGTAACTTGTGTTTCTATTTGCCGGAAGTTCCGGTGGGAGGCCGGAAGTTCCGGTGGGGGCGCGAATCTGGCCCAAACGGTCAGTTTTTCCTTGTCCTATTTAAGAGGGGCTTCTTCCCCAATGGTTCTCTATCTTTTGAGCTCGTTTTTGCCCACCATTGTTGACTTATTTGAGCTCTCTTACTCCCTCTCCCTCCCATGATTCTTATATCTTTTTGAGGGAAAGTGAGAGGAGATCTAGATCTACAATCTCACCAAGTCAAATCCCTTCTTTGTGAAGGAATCATTGGGATCTAGATCTTGGAGAGTTTTGTGTTCTCCTCTTGTATTCTTCCTCCCTTATTCCCCCAATAGCTTTTGTAGCTTTGTTGGAATTTGGGAGAGAAGGACTTGCCCTTGCATTTGGTGCATAGGTTTGAGTTCTCCTCTTGTGTTCTTCCTCCCTTATTCCTCCAATAGCTTTTGTAGCTTTGTTGGAATTTGGGAGAGAAGGACTTGCCCTTGCATTTGGTGCATAGGTTTGAGTTCTCCTCGGAGATTCGGCGAGTACAATCTTGTGGGATTGTTAGTCTTGGGTTCTTGGAACCCTAGACGGTTGTGTGGTTGGGTTGTTGACCTTTTGTGTTGTTGTTGACCTTTTGTGGTCTTGTAGCCTCTTGTGGCTTTGTTGGCCATTTGTGGCATTGTAGACTTTTGTGGCTTTGTTGTTGGGAGACTCCAATTGAGTTGTGGAGTTAGCCCCAATCTTGTACGGGTTCGGTGACCGCCCTCAAGCGTCCCATAGTGGAGCAAGTGCCCGCCTTTTGTGGTGCGCACTTGGGAGAATAGGGTGAGCGTTTTGTGGCGTCGGTGAGTTGCGTGCTTCCACATCTGGGGTGAGGCCTTGTGTGGCGTTGGGTGAGCATCGAGCCACCACACCTCGAGGTGAGCCATTTGTGGCGTTCGGAGAGCATTGCGCCATCACACCTCTCCAACGGAGACGTAGCTTCTTTGGAAGTGAACTTCGGGAAACAAATCTTCGTCTCCGCGTCCATCGGTTATCTCTCAACCGAGCCCTTTACTTATGTACTTTACATTGTGATAGCCATCGTGCTTGAAGTATTTATTTATTGCTATCACCTTGTTGCTTGTATTGCTTAGCATAGGTTGTTGGTGCACTTAGGTAAACTTAGTGGCAAGGTTTTGTGCTCAATAATTAAACGTTAGTTTTATTCCGCATTTACTTGAGCCTAAACCGTAATATTTTTAAAAGCCTATTCACCCCCTCTAGGCGACTTCCTTTGTACTTTCACCTTTGTTTCACGATATATTACATGTCCAAGATTCGATCATCGGTATCTCCATACCTAGTTTGATCTCGTTACTGACACGCACTCTTTTCTCGTTATCGTGATATAACATTCTAGTGATCAAATCACTTGCTTGCAAGCTAACCAATGTGATATCACCGAGAGGGCCCAGAGTATATCTATCCGTCATCGGGATGAACAAATTCCACTCTTGATCCATGTGTCTCAACATAACACTTTAGTATTTTTGAATCCATCTTTATAATCACCCAGTTACGGTGTGATGTTTGATGTCAACAAGAAACTCTTCCGGTGTTGGTGATTGGCATGATCTCATGGTCTAAGGATTAGGGTCACTTTGTAAGTTGTTTATAGCAATATAAACTCAATGACTTTGATCGTAATTCTATACTTCGTATGAATGTTCATCACATCATTACACTAATGTTGTGATCTCGTTATTAACAACATCCAATGTCTATGATCAGGAAACTGTGATCATCTTTTTAATCACGAACTAGTTTATGAGAGAGGCATAACTAGGAACTTTCTCTTTGTTTATTAAACACACATGTATTAACATTTCCATATTAATACAATTATATCATGCAAAATAAATATCTATCATATACTTGGAATACACATAATAAACACTTTATTATTGCCTCTAAGGGCATATTCCCTTCAAGGACGTCTTCACAAGGGGATTCCTTCACAACCTTTCTCTTTACTTTGTTTTTGTTTTTCTTAGTTTCTTTTGCTTGGTTTTTTGCCTCTTTTTATCAAAAACTAAAAAAAAAGTTTAGTTTTGTTTGATTTCTCTTATAAAAAACACACAAAAAATTTAGTTCCTGCTCTAGTTGTTGTTGCTATTGGCTTGCTCCACTTTTGCCAAAATGAACTCTGCTGAGAACACCAAGTTGTATGACTTCACTAGCACAAACAACAATGATTTCCTGAGTACAACTATTGCTCCACCTTCTCCTGATGCTACCTTTTATGAAATTAAGCCTGCTTTGTTGAATCTTGTGATGAGAGAGCAATTTTCTGGTGCTAGTTCTGATGATGTTGCTGCCCACCTTAATAACTTTGTTAAACTTTGTGAGATGGAAACATATAAGGATGGAGATATTATTAAGCTCAAGTTGTTTCCTTTCTCCTTGAGAGGAAAAGCTAAAGAATGGTTACTATCCTTGCCTATAAATACTATTGATTCTTGGATTAAGTGCAAAGATACTTTTATTGGAAAAAATACTATCCTCCTGCTAATATTAAATCTATGAGAAGTGAAATAATGAAATTTAAACAAATTGATAATGAACATGTTGCTCTGGCTTGGGAAAGAATGAAATCCTTGGTTAAGAATTGTCCCACTCATGAACTTATTGCTTGGATGATTATCTAGGATTTTTATGCAGGTTTGAACTTCTCTTCAAGAAACCTGTTGGATTCAGCTGCTGGAGGTACCTTTATGACCATCACCTTGGGTGTTGCAACTAAGCTCCTTGATAATATGATGGTTAATTATTCTGAATGGCACACCGAGAGAGCTCCACATGGTAAGAAGGTAAATTCTATTGAAGAAAACTCCTCCTTGAGTGATAAGATTGATGTTATCATGGCTATGCTTGTTAATGTAAAATCTCTTATTGATCCAAATAATGTTCCCTTGGCCTCCTTGGTTGCTCAAGAGCAAGTTGATGTGAACTTCATTAGAAACAACAATTTCAACAACAATTCCTATAGGAATAATTTTGGTAGTAATAACAATTATAGGCCTTATCCTCCTAATAATGGTAATACCTAGGGAAACTCCTACAACAATACTAGAAGTGCCCCCTCTGAACTTGAAGTCATGCTCAAAGACTTTATTAGTAAATATACCACTTTCAACAAGACTGTGGAGGAAAAGCTTTTGAATGTTGAGAAAAACATTGCCTCTTTGTCTGAAGCACGATCCTCTTTGATTAATAAAATGGTTGCTGATGACCCACAAGTATAGGGGGTGTATCGTAGTACTTTTGATAAATAGGAGTATCGATCCCAACAAGGAGTAGAAGGTGTTGACTAGTGGTATGGAGCAGGAAATCTTTGTAAATACTTAGCAACGGATTTTTAGGGGTTTTCTGATAAAGCAACGAAACAAAGTGCAAGTAATAAAGACAACGAACAACTGCAGCAAGTGGCCCAATCCTTTCTTAGCAAATGACAAGACAGTGGAAATACTTATAAGGACCAAACGTTCTCGAGGATACATGGGAATTCTGTCAAGTGCTTTCGCTTCAAATAGTTAGGTACTCTTCTTTGGTGTTGTAGGTGTCGTGTGGGTGAACCTGTGCTAATGTACCGACCTTACTTCGACTAATACATACTTGTGATTAACCCTCCTGCAAGCATCCGCAACTACAGGAAAGTAATTAAGATATAAACCTAACCACAACCTTAAACTCTGAGATCCTACACTCCCTTATGCAAAGGTGTCCTAACGGGGGTTCAGGTTTCTGTGGCTGGTGTGGCTGCACCCCCCTAGGCGCGGCCAGAGGTGGGCCCGCACCTAGCAGGGTGTGGGCCCCCTAGGCCCCTTCTCCGTCTCGTCTTCTGGCTCCGTGGATCTTCTGGTAAAATATAATTTTTGGCATATTTTCCAGGATTTTTCCTGATAGTTGATTTTCTGCACAAAAACTAGACACCAAGGTAATTCTGCTAAAAACAGCGTCAGTCCGTGTTAGTTGTATCCAAATCACACAAGTTTAGAGGTGAAACAATAGCAAAAGTGTTCGAGAAAGTAGATACGTTTTGGACGTATCAACTCCCCCCAAGCTTAGCTTATTGCTTGTCCTCAAGCAATTCAGTTGAAAACTGAGTGCGATAAAAGAACTTTCACGAACACATTTGCTTCATATGATGTAAATATTCTCAGCATAGGGGTAGATTCTTAGACAATTCATAATAAAGAGTATGCAACTAAGTCTACTCAATAGTCATTGCAAGCTATGAAGAGAAACCAACTCAATAATAATAAGTAGCAAGAAAAATAAACATAAGCAACATTGCGATGCTCATAATAAGGTATGATAGAGTGGTATCTCGCTTGCCTTTGTTTGAAGAGCACGATATAAGTGCCAAGGCACCTCTGAAGTTCAAGTGAAGACTAGATATAAAGATATCAGAGATACAAGCATCAAAGTCATGACATAATTAACCAAGTTTTGGAACAAACACAAGAATGACAGCTATGCTCTCAAGAAGGTGCTCGTAGAATAAGTGGTTACTCAACAAGGTTGTGAAAACAGTTTTGTAAAGTTTGAAAGGTCTTCCTAATGCTGAAAGAAAGGTACTCATTAGCTTTGATCTCTCATTGCCCCTATCATAGGAATCTTCATGTGGTTAAGGTGAAAGTGAGGTCCACCCTGAATCATATGCTTGACAGACCATAAACTAGAAATCCCATGTCCCTTGAGTACGAGGGCCGCACCGCATGCTACTAACTTTGGTTACCTGTAAGTTCTTGTCATTGTAAATACATGCATATTGTGGCATCCCGCAAAACCACTACTAGAAAATCGCGCTGAATTTGTGCATTGCATCGTCATCATCATGCATTGTTTGCTAAAACTATTTTCGCAACGCCCGTTTTGTTTTCTAAAACGCCCCAACTTAAATCAAATATCAAAACCGGGGATCCGGATTATTTTGTTTTGGCCGCATCGATTGCTTACTACCGTTTAAAACAAATAAAATTTATATTATTTTTAGCGGGCGATCGAACGGGCCGGTTCGACCCGAACGACCGCCCCAGATTTTAAAACGGTCCACCCCAAACCAGCCCTCTAAATACTACAGCTACCCACTATCCTACCCAACCCATCCCTCCACCTCACCCCCTCCAATCACTGCTTGCCACCTCATCTCCTTCCTCTCCCCCTCCTCTCACATGCTGCCACGTGGCCCCTCCCTGCCTCTGGGTCCCACCACACCTGCCAACCACCCACACTCCGAACCACTCATCACCAATCTCTCCCCGCCCGAACCGGTCAAACACGCCACACCCCCCTCGTGTCCCTCCCTGGCCCACGTCCCGTGCTGAACCGCCCGCCTCCACGCGTGCAGAACGAGTCCACCCGCCCTTTCGCTTCCACCGCTGGCGCCCCTGGCCCACCCAGCGCGATCCTCTCCTTCCTTCATCCTCTGAACGAGAACCACCGCCCCGACCAAGCTCCGCCGCTGGCCAGCCGCGTCATGCCCCCGCCGCCCGAGGCCGCCGTCCTCGACCACATCGCTTGTCCCGCCGCTGCAGCCCCCGCCTGGCTCTCCGCCGCGCCGCCCGCCCGCCTGCCGCTTCGCCCCATCCGCCGCCTGCCTGCACGCCGCCGCCGGGCCTGCCCGTTCTGCCCGCGCCAAGGCCTGCGCCCACGGCCGCGCCACGGCCGGACCTCGCGAGCTCCCTCCCGCCTCTTCTTCCTCAGAGGAGGCCATGGCCCCTGCAGCCATCGCATCTACTCGCCTGCGCCGACCTGGTCCTGCCTCGTGCCGGGAGGCCTCAGGACCGTGATGTTGTCAAGAAGGAAGATGGACCCGGTGTCGCCACCGACACAAGTTCAATACCGACGTTCGATGCCGGAGTCCCAAGGTCTTCACAGAAGGTTGTCGAGCGACAAGGCCTCCTTCATGGTTCTGACAAGGTCCACCACACGGAGCGGCGATGCATGACCTTGAGAAGGCCGACACGGTCCAAGATCCTCGGACGCCAAGTTCGCCGTTCCCGGACCCGATAACCGCCAAGATCCACCGATGACCAAGGACCCGATGACCGCCGAGATCGCCACCGGTTCGACATGCACGCCACCGCGGATACGACAGGTACTCCCTCGGGGACGCCATGACTGTCTACACGGACCCGAAGACAATTGTGCGACCAGTACTCCCTCGAGAACGTCAGGTACTCCACCCCGGACACCGAGACCACGGCGACGACAAGATCGGCATCGACAAGTGAAGTCAGAAACACCGAGCCCTTCTTCCCGGAACGCAAGATCTGCCCCGTTACCGAGAGCGAGAGAACGATACCGCCGAGACCGTCGAACCCTGGACCCTGGACCCTGAGACCAACCCCGGAACCCCCGGAACCCCAAGATCGTCGAGACCCCCTAAATGTGTGAACCCCTTCTCGAAACCCTATTTTATAATATAATAACAACTTGTTGCACATTTAATTGTCATCTCGCATGCATATCATGTGGTTTGGGGGCCTTATGCCGATTCACCTAATAATTAAATATGGGGCACATATGCGGGCAAATCTAGTCTCATATTGGCCTCATTTAAATTTGATATAGCGAACCGGTGTTATATTTTGGCCATGCTAAAACAACATTTAAATTGCGGGTATCTAAACAACTTGCACCATCTCATTAATCATCGGGACCCCGGTTCCACTTAACATGACCTAATTGCATCGCACTTTTTCCATGCCATCCATCATACATGCATCATGCCGATCTTCTGCCGTTTTATTAAATATTGCATCCGGTGTTTCTTCTAGCGTTTTGCTTCTTCGGATAAGGCTGTTGAGTTGATGTGAGCCGCTTCCGATCTTGGTTGAACCTTCGACAATGTTTTCAAAGTAGCATCTCCCCTTTCTACCTATCTTACTTTTATAGTATTTACTTCCCTCCTGTTGATCTATTGCTATCAGGTTGCGATGCTTTAGTTTCGCATACCGTGATATACCGCAGCCATATATTGCCTTGGACACACCCTATTACCGTTGTTTGGTAGATAGTTGGACTTGCGCGTCGTAGTTGCTTGCTCAAGAGCGATGTGTGTCATATGCCACAGCTTTGATGTATTGACGCATGTTGATGTTGGAGATGATTCTAGTTTTACTTATCGTCACTTTAATTTCTGTTTAACAACTAAAATTGAAATAAAGGAGGCATCGGTGGGTGATAGAAAATATTTGGTTTCGAACGCCCACTTGTGTCCCGAAGACCCCGAGTACTTGATTCCTCCTTGTTTTATCGCGCTATCCACATCCAGGAGGTATATGGGACCCCCCTGAGCCAGAGATTGATTCATTCTTATTTCTTGGGGCCACAAACTAGTTTGAGGTTTTATTTACGATCCTGTACTTATGCCATGCTACTTTCTGTATTTAAATTGTGCGAGGAGCACACCTTGCTTAGGATCATGGCACGATTCCATGTGTCGACAAGCCCAGCCACACTTTCGGGTTCCCGATGCTCACACCGTCCCCATAACCTTGAGGCCGTCTCGAGCTTGCTTACCGCTATGGATTCTACTTAAGGGTGGCCCCTGAAATATTTCGAATCCTGTGATTGTTCAATCGTGAAAGCCTCGTTGGGTTTTGTTTGGTTTTTCCGAGGTTGATCGGCGTGTGTTGCTATTGGTGCACCCGGCCGGGTAAAACTTTCAAAGCCGTGTCATGGATATGGACGACTTGGAGCACAGTATCTCGATCATAGACAAGCATAACTAAAGTTTACTGCTATCAATTTGACTTATAATGACTAGTAATCAGCTTCACTATAATGGAATGGCTAATTAATACTGCCCACAATTGCTTGTTTGGTTGCCGCTTGCGACAATTGTATCTGACTAGTAAGTATTGCAACTATAACGGAATGGCTAAGTAAAAGTACCAACAACTGCCGGGTTTGTGGGTTATCTCCTGATAATTGTATCTGACTAGTAAGTGTTGCCACTATAACGGAATGGTTAATTAAAAGTGCCCATCGCTACTTTATCGTGACGATTTGTCTAAAACCTGACTAGTAAAGTGCCGCAACTATAACCGAATAAATAAACCTGCCAACTGTGTGAGTTCCTTGGTTGACTTCCTCGTTTGGTCTCGAGGGGGAAACGCCAGGATGGGTTTGTTTGATGATAGAATCAGGTTGGTTCCGAATAGGTCCTTCTTATCCCTCTCTGTTTGACGCCAGAGGATCGAGTCTCTATAGGTTGTTTAGTGCATGCTGCCGCTGCCGCTCAGTCCACCATACCTATGTAGGCGAGGACCGCCGAATTCTAGCCTCGCCGTGTCTTGGCCTCGAAGATCGACGCCTTCTTTTCCTTTGCCTTGTCGGCACCCTTTGTTTAAGGTGTTTTGAGATCGACGCCGTTAGCAGGGTTACCCTTCCGGCTTTGGGCCAGGGGTTATGGACGCCATCGGTTATTCTTCGTGGGGCTCTTAGCCCCATTTGCCTCTTGTCCGTAGCTGACGCCTATCGCTTTTCAAGGTGATTTGGATCTTTGTACCGTATATCTGTATTCTTGACTCTTCGCTGTTATATATACTGCCTGTGGGTCCCATCGAGGACTGTTGTGTAATGTTATTACTTCGTTTTCCACCCGCACGAAAGTGCCTGGTGGGCACCTTTGAATCGTTTCTATGCGGGTTTGGCGGATTTCGCTAAAACTTGCATAGGTCCGATTCTGAGGGTGTTACACATATCATAGCGAACCGCCAACGGGGTACCCCTTGCACATGATATAGGAGCTATCCCGTGATCAAAATGACAAGGCAAGCAGACAATGAGCATCTCAGCGATATTTTTATTTACTATGTGTATAGATTTTTATTGAGGATGCTTCATAAATGCTCATTATGGTGATGCTGCAAGTTTCCACCATGATTAGGCATGGCTTAGGCTAGCGGCCCAGGCGTTTCTCTAACACAATGTATAGACTTCATGAACTCACAAGCTCCCCTTTTATTTCACATCGTCGACATCCGCAAACAAAAGAGCAAGGTATCAACTGGATGAGATATCCAAAAGGTGTTGAAAGCGTTCCCCGTGACAGCATGGTTCTGCTATATAATTTGCAAGCATATAACTTTCATGGACAAGTCACAATGGTTCAGGATTATTAAGTGCAAGGAATAAAGTGTGCCATCAAGTTCGTGAGAGATTTACTAACTAACTTTATCAAAACAGGCAAACATTTTATTTGAAAGAAAACACGGCATATAAAATATGCACTGAAGTAGCAAGTGATGCTAATAGGTGGTATGGTGGACACTGTTGGCAATATTGGTTTTGGAAGTTGGAAGCACAGGCAGAGCTCATACTCAGTGCAAGTGAATGCTAGCAATAGAGAGGGAGCGACAAACGAGAGAGCGATAACTGTCATAATCATGCTTGCAACAAAATAGGACTAATTATGGCATGAAAGTGATACAAGAACTCTAAGGCAAAATAAATCATCGAGGCTTACTGACTATTGATTAATCATATTCATGCGTGAGCATGTGCCAAGTTGATTCACATGAAACTTTCATAGGAGGATACCACAATATCATACCAAAGTATGAATAAAACAATGCAAACAAACATTCATATGACATGCTACAAACTATTAGCAAGTTGGAGCTAATCATAAGCAAGCAAGAACTACTAAGCATCTATAATGGCATACACCTTACACAAACAGGCTAAGCATGCTCACAATGATGAGTATATGTACAAAAATGAAAACAAATAGAGTTTGTTACCAGCCTCTTACCACTCCTCAAGCTGTCTTAATCTTCATTATTGCCCTTCACTCGTGTGACTTGAATAATAACATGAAACCAAAATCCACTGAGGACAGCTGAACCCTACAAAGAACTCACAAAACCAAAGAAGAAGAACAAATATTTTTGGTGTTTTTGATTTTTTTAGAAGGAAAACAACGCAAAACCAAACGAAGCAAAAGAAAACCAAAAAGAAAAACTAAGACGCTCCAAGAACAACACAACTGTGCATAAAAAAATAAAAACGAAGTGTCTAGAAAGACCTGAGATTTTTATTCATGAAGAAGGGGATGCCTTGGGCACCCCCAAGATTTGACGCTTGTACCTCTTAAATATTTCTTGGGGTGACACGGGGTGGCCCCCCCCAAGCTTGAGCTTTTGTCCATTCTTCATCTCATTACATCATTCTCTCTCTACACCTGAAATTTTTCCTTCATACAAAACTTCACACAATCTTCATTAGCAACATTAGTGTATTTAAAAGATAATAGACCTTTGGGGTTTAGCTTTGAAACAACAAAACTTTTCACTAAAAACAAAAGCTACTGTAGCAACTCCTTCAAAAAGCTTAATTCCCCAAAAGAGAACTCAAAAAGGAATCAATAAGAAGCAAATGCAAATAATGGCAGAAATTTGTCAAAACAGACCATCAGGTAGAAACCGATTTTTTCGAAAATCTTCTCTTGCTCAAATCAAAAAGTGTTGAACTAACATAAGTTATATAACATACTGGGGGATTTGTTCATAAATTTTCATCTCAATCTGAATTACAGAGACTCCTCATGAATTTTTATGGTGGAGGACAGAAATCTGTTTCGGGACAACAACTCCCCAAATCTTACTTCCCTCTCATTAGAGGTCATTCTTGGCACAAAAAACAAACAAAAAATGATAAGGAGAGGTCATTAATGAAGTAATAACTTCGAAGACTCAAGTAAACTCTTGGGTTATCTCCCAACAAGTACTTCTCTTTAACGCCTTTAAGTTAGGCACGACGAAGAGCAAAGATTGGAAAGGAGAAAAAATAAAAGTGAGCAAGTATAACCACAGTGAAAGCATTATTTTGTTCATTAAAATCCTTTTGTTAACAAGGTTGATCAAGTCTTGTTACCAAAACAATATTATATGAAACAAACTTTGCATTCCACAAGGTGATTATGTTACCTCATACTTGATAGCAATGGTCCCAATCATAATAGTTTCAAAATTTTCTTGTGGAATGGGACAATATATTTATCCAACCTTGATGCTCTCTATATTTTCAATGGAATTCAGGCAATAGCTTTTAGCAACCTTCTTGGGGAAATAGACAGTATGCTCTTTGTCATTAATATTGAATGTTACTTTCCCTTGATTACAATTGATGACAACACCTGCAATATTAAGAAAATGTCTCCCAAGAATAATAGACATATTATCATCTTCAGGCATTTCAAGCACAACAAAATCAGTTAGAACCAAGAAATTATGAGCTACTTGAACAGGAACATCCTCACATATATCAACAAGAATAGTAGTTGACTTATCAGCCATTTGCAAAGATATATCAGTTGGTATCAACTTTTCTAGATGGAGTCTCTTATAGAGAGAGAAAAAGGCATAACACTAACTCTAGCTCCCAAATCACATAAAGAAGTTCTAACATAATTGTTCTTAATAGAGCAAGGAATAGTTGGTATACCTGGATCACCAAGTTTCTTTGGAACCTTACCATTGAAGGAGTAATTAGCAAGCAAAGTAGAAATCTCCTCATTAGGAATCTTCCTTTTATTAGAGACAGTATCCTTCATATACTTTGAATAAGGAGGCAACTTAATAGCATCAGTCAAAGGAATTTGCAAAAATAAAGGCTTCATCCACTCACAAAACTTGTTGTAGTGTTCTTCCTCCTTTGACTTGTGTTTCTTACCTAGAAAAGGCATAGGTTTCTGCACCCAAGGTTCTCCCTCTTTACCATGTTTATTATCAATAAAATCTTCCTTTGTGTACCTAGTGTTGTTAGTGTGTTTCTCAGGTTCTTCCTCAACTTACTCCTTATCAGGACCATCATTTTTATCATTACCACTCTCAGTTTCAGCATCAGAGACAGATATACTATTAGGATCTACAGCAGGTTCAAGTGGTTCCTCAACTATTTCGTGTTTCCTTTTCTTTCTGTTATGAGGACTACCACTACTCTCACCTTGTTGAGAATCCTTCTCAATTATTTTAGGGTGTCCTTCAGGATATAAAGTATCTTGAGTAGCTATTCCACTCCTAGTTCTAATTCCATAAGCATGTTTATCTCCTGAAGCATTAACTAGCATATCCTTTTGTACCTTAGCAAGTTGATCAAGTTGGGTTTGGATCATTTGAAAGTTTTTACAAAGCATTTTAATATCATTAGAAGTTATTTCCACAATATCTTTCAAATCATCGATAGCTCTAGAGTTTTCCAATAAATGATTCCGAACTTGTTTATTAAAATTACTTTGCTTAACAAAAAAAAAGTCAAGTTCCTCTAAGCATTGATTAGGAGGCTTACCATAAGGAATATCACCTTCATCAAAGTGTTGGAGAGAGTGTACCTCAATAGTAGATGAGTGGGGAATTGGCTTACATTATTCTTCTATAGGAGGTAGATTCTTCACATCTTCAGCTCTAATACCTTTCTCCTTTAGACACATCTTAGCTTCCTTCATCACTTCATCATTTAATGCAATAAATACCCTATTCTTCGGTCTTGGTGTTGGAACTGGTTCAAGCACAACTAGTTCAGGAGTAATAGGCTCAGGTGTATTCATCTCAATTAAAGTCCAATCATCATAATTCTTGCTTATTTTAGCCATTAATTCTTCAGCATCTATAGGAGTTCTTTTTCTGAAAACACAATCAGCACATCTATCTAGGTATGTCCTAAAATCATCAGTTAGTCCATTATAATAAATATCAAGAAGCTCATTCTTAGGTAATGGACATCCAGGGTGTGCATGAATCAAGGCACAGAACCTTGTCCATGACTCAGGTAATTTGTCTTCTTATCCCTGTTTAAAATCAAAAAGTCTCGCAAGCAAAGATGTCTAGTAATCGAGGAAAATATTTCTGGAAGAAAGAAGCAATCAAGCAATCAAGACTATCAATGGAACCAGGAGATAATCTATTAAACCAAGCCCTAGCTTCTCCTTTTAGTGAAAAAGGGAAGATCTTAGTAACAAATTACTTGCGCATCTTAAAATCATCAGAGAATAAAGCACTCATAGTAGAAAACTTATTCATATGAGACACAATACTCTCATTTCCAGTCCCACAGAAAGGTTCTTTCTGAACAATGTCTAAATAAGATAAATCAAGAGAGAAATCATAATCTTTATCTTTAATATTTATGGGAGAGGTGGCAAACTTAGGATTAGAGGACAGTTTATGCATAATAGTACGTCTAGCAAGGAGACTCTTAATAGCACTAGTACCATGTGTGTTTCGACACTCTTCAACAAAATCATCAGTGACCTCAATGTAACCTTCATTAATATCATAACTCTCAGTAGACTCAGGTGAGCTAACATGTGTAACAATGTCTTCACTAGGAGTTTCGGTATTTCCTAGACTAGCCATAGTAGCATCTATAAAAGGACCTAATGAACCACTCGCATCAAGCACAGTAGAAGTAACATCATGAGTATCAAAAGCAGTTTCAGACTCAGCAGCAGTAGCAGTGTGTGTAGCATGAGTATGTGGTGGTGGTGTAACAAGCTTACTTATAACAGACGGTGAATCAAGAGCAGCAGAGGTGTTTAGGATTGTACCTCTTCTTGTAGTGGATGGTAAAATAGGTAACTTTCCATTACGAGACTTCCCCATGATGAAAGGAGTAGTAGTGAACAATAATAGATCCAAGTGAACTTACAAATAAAGCTATGCTCCCCGGCAACAGTGCCAGAAAATAGTCTTGATGACCCACAAGTGTAGGGGATCGCAACAGTCTTTGCGGGTAGTATTACCCAATTTATTGATTCGACACAAGGGGATCCAAAGAATACTTGCAAGCCTTAACAACTGAGTTGTCAATTTAGCTGCACCTGGAAATAGTTCTTGCTCACAGAAGTTTATCAGTAGCAACAGTTTGTAGTAGCAACATCAACAGTGAAACAGGAGCAATAGTAACAGTAACGGTAATAGTAGGATTCGAGTGCGGTAGGCATACAGATGGATGGACGGGCGTTGCATGGACGATTCTAAACATGTAACTTCAAGATCTAGGGCATTGTAGATAAATAATAACAAGCATCCAAGTACTAAACAATCCTAGGCATGTGCTCCAACTATAGTCATATGTGCTCGCAATGAGAACTTGCACAACATCTTCTGTCCAGCCAGCCCGTGGCAGCGGGGCCTCTAGGGAACTACTGGAAATTAAGGTGCTCCTTTTAATAGAGCACCGGAGAAAAGCATTAACACTCTGTGAACACATGTGATCCTCACACCACAGCCATCCCCTCCGGTTGTCCCAATTATTGTCACTTTGGGGCCTTTGGATCCGGACAATGATATGTGTACACAACTTGTAGATAAGATCACAAACAATACTATCATAATGATTCAATAATAAGTTCATATCTGAGATCATGGCACTCGGGCCCTAGTGACAAGCATTAAGCACAACAAGTTGCAACAAAGTCCAATAGCACTAATAGAGATACTAGGCACTATGCCCTAACAATATTATTCGATTACATGATAGAACTCATCCAATACCTACCATCCCCAAGCTTACAACGGGGGATTACTCACTCATGGATGAGAGAAACATCGGTGGTTGATGGAGATGCGTTGGTGATGACGATGGCGATGATCCTCTCCAAATTCCCCCTCTCAGGTGCCGAACGGAGTTTCGGATACGAATCTTGGTTTCGTGGCGATGGAACGGAACTCTTCTCAAGAAACCATCGAACCCCTTGACGCTTTAGGCCAAGAGGCAACTTATAGGCGCAGAGGAGGCCGAGGTGCCTGGGTGGCTGCACCCCTAGGCGTGGCTGAGGGCCCACGCTGGGTGTGCCCCCGTGCCCCTTCTCCGCCTGCTCGCCCGTGGATCTTCTGGTAAAATATAATTTTTGGCATATTTTCCGGGATTTTTCCTGATAGTTGATTTTCTGCATAAAAACTAGACACCAAGGCAATTCTGCTGAAAACAGCGTGAGTCCGTGTTAGTTGTATCCAAATCACACAAGTTTAGAGGAGAAACAATAGCAAAAGTGTTCGAGAAAGTAGATACGTTTTGGACGTATCACTCCGGCAGTCCATCCTCCAAGAATCATCCAACATGAAAAAACAGAGGAAAAGACATAAGTAACACCTCATAATAAGACATATATCAATGAATAGAGGCAAATTATGATATAGAATGGTGATGCAAATTGGACGTATCAGCTGCTAAACCTGAAACCTTGGAAAGTACCTTTGCTGCTACTCATGCCATACAAGTTACTATTGATGATGTTAGACTGTTAGTCTAACTACATGCTAAGTGGGAAAGAGAAGCTGAAATTGCTAGAAACAATAGTGTCTGCACTATCACCACCACCACCAATATGGATGCCACTAAACCACAAGAAGTCCATATTCCTCCTACCACAATGCCTAAACCCAATGAGTCTACTACTAGTGATGCTATGTTTGATTTTGATCTTGATGGTTGCAATATTTCTTAAGTGATTTTGTTCCTACAAAAGCTTGCTAGAAGTCCCGATGCCAGTGATATGAATGTAGCTTTCACCAAACACATTAGTGATGCTCTTATTAAAATTAAGGAAGAAAAGTTGAAACACAAAGCCTCTATTCCCAGGAAAGTAGAAGATAGTTGGGAACCCATTATTAATATGCAAGTGAATTACTTTGATCTCAAAGCTTCTTGTGACCTTGGTTCTAGTGTCTCTATTATGCCTAGGAAGATTTATGAAATGCTTGATTTGCCACCTTTGGAGGATTGCTATTTGGATGTCCCACTAAATGATAATGCTAAAAAGAAACTCATGGGGAGTGTTAATGATGTTCTTATTATGGTTAACAATGCTTATGTCCTTGCTGATTTCTATGTTTTGGATGTTGAATACAACGCTTCTTGTCCTATTACTTTGGGAAGACCTTTTCTTAGAACCGTTGGTGCCATCATTGATATAAAATAAGGCACCATTAAATATCAATTTCCATTCAAGAAAGGTATTGAAAACTTCCCTATGAGGAGAGAGAAGTTTATTTTTGCTCCTCCTTTGAAAGCAAGGTTTGATGTTAATGCTTCTTCATTTAAAAATACTTGATTCTTGCTTCTTCTGCCTAACTTAAAGGCGTTAAAGAAAGTACTTATTGGGAGATAATCCAAAAGTTTTCTTGAGTCTTGGAAGTTATTACTTCAGTAATGACCTCTCCTTATATTTTTATTTGCTTTTTGTGCCAAGAATAACCTCTAATGAGAGGGAAGTAAGATTTGGGGAGTTGTTGTCCCGAAACAGATTTTTGTGCTCCACCATAAGAATTCGTGTAAAATCTCTGTAAGTCGGATTGAGCTGATATTTTATGAATAAATCTTCAGTATGTTAGCTAACTTTCGCTAGTTCAACACTTTGATTTGAGCAACATAAGGTCTTCGAAAAAATCGGTTTCTACCTGCTGGTGTGTTTTGACAGATTTCTGCCATTATTTGCATTTGCTTCTTATTGATTTCCTTTTTGGGTTATTTTTGGGAAATTGAGCTTTTTGAGGGAATTGCTATAGTAGCTTATGTTTTTACTGATATTTTTTCTGTTCTAAAGCTAATCCCAAAGGTCTATTATCTTTTGAATACACTTATGTTGCTAATGAAGATTATGTGAAGTTTTGTTTGAAGGAAAATTTTCAGGTGTAGAGAAAGAATGATGTAATGAGATGAAGAATGGACAAAAGCTCAAGCTTGGGGATGCCACCCCGTGTCACCCCAAGAAATATTCAAGAGGTACAAGCGTCAAAGCTTGGGGATGCCCAAGGAATGCCTTCTTCATCAATAAAAATCTCAGGTCTTTCTAGACACTTCATTTTTATTGTTTCATGCACTGTTGTGTTGTTCTTGGAGCGTCTTAGTTTTCATTTTAGTTTGCTTGAATAAAGTAGTTTGGACCCCCGTTCTCGCCGTGTTGTTTCAAATAAGTTGATTGGTGTTGGAGAGGAGTAGAAAGTTCTTGCTTGAATAGTACAAGAGAAGCTTGCTTTGACTGTGGCTTAGACTTTATCATGTCATGCTAGATGTTGTTTTGACTTTATGCTTAGTGATTATTGTTGTAGCATGACTTGTTCCAAACAATTAAGGATTGCTTAATGTGCCTTGAAGGAATCATGTGTTGTTTTAGCATACAAAAGCATAGTATTGTGGTATTCTCCTTTGATGCTTTGTTTGGGTTGACTTGGAACATGCTCACATCATGTTATGACTATGAACAAGTCACCATAGCCTCTATGATCATTTAGTCCTTGACTTTTAGTACCACTTTATGCTTTGATTAGTAATGTTTTGTCGCTCTGCATGATTATATCCATCATTGCTCTCTTAGTTGGTCGTTCCCAGTCTTTTGCTAGCCTCCACTTGTATGAGTAAGCTCTACTCATGCATCCTACTCCCAATAAACCAAGTTATTCCAAAGTGTCCACTATAAATTCCTATGCATGGTGTGTTACACCATCCCAAGTATATTCTTGTTTTCATCTATCTTCCAATTAAAAAAGTCTCTTTGTTATGTGAAAACTTAGTGATTAGAGATCTCACGAACTTGATGGGACACTTTATTTTTCTTTCCCCTAACAAACTTGAACCATTGTGTCATATATGTTGTATATGCTTGCACTTATACGTTGGAATTAGCAGAACCGTGTTGTCACGGGGAACGCTTTCAAAATTGCACTTGTACTTTGTACACAGTTGATATCATGCTCTTTTGTCTATGGATGTCATCAGTGTGAAATAAAAGGGGAGCTTGTAAGTCCATGGAGTTATGTATGTGTGTTAGAGAAACATCTGGGCCGCTAGCCTAAGCCATGTCTAATCATGGTGGAAACTTGCAGCATCACCATAGTGAGCAATCTATGAAGCTTTCTTCTTATAAAAAAAGATAGACATATTGAAAAGAGGAAAGAGAGAAAAAAGCACCATTTTTCCATGGTAAATAAGAAGGTTGCTGAGATGCTCATTGTATGCTTGCCTTGCCGTTTTTATTATGGGATAGCTCTCGTATCATGTGCAAGGCGTACCCCGTTGGCGGTTCTGTATGATACACTTGTACTTACTATGGCAAGAACTTACAGGTGACTAAAGTTGAGTAGCATGAGGAGCGGCCCTCGTATTCAAGGGACATGAGATTGTCAACTTATACTTTGATTTTCTAGTACTTAATCCAGCAGCTAGTAAAACTTGCCCTATCATTTTTAGTAGACCTTTCTTGAACACTTGTGGAGCTATTATAGATTGTAAGAAGGAGAAAGTTTTAACTAAGTTTGATGGAGATTTTTATGAGTTTAACTTTTCCAAATTTGCTAAAGCTCCTTGTGAAAATAACTTGCCTAATGAAGATTTCAGGATGGAACAACTTTCTTCTATTGATCCGGTTTATGACCTTGGACCTCTTTTTGGTGATTGTAAGTATGCTCATTCTGATGATAAAGTTGAAGGGAATATGCCCTGAGAGGCAATAATAAAGTGTTTATTATGTGTATTCCAAGTATATGATAGATGTTTATTTTGCATGCTATAATTGTATTAATACGGAAACGCTAATACATGTGTGTTTAATAAACAAACAGAAAGTTCCTAGTTATGCCTCTCTCATAAACTAGCTCGTTGATTAACAAGATGATCAAGGTTTCCTGATCATGGACATTGGATGTTGTTAATAACGGGATCACAACATTAGTGTAATGGTGTGATGAACATTCATCCAAAGTATAGCATTACGATCAAAGTCATTGAGTTTATATTGCTATAACAACTTACAAAGTGATCCTAATCCTTAAACCATGAGATCATGTCAATCACTAACACCGGAAGAGTTTCTTGATAACATCAAACGTCACACCGTAACAGGGTGATTATAAAGATGGATTCAGAACTAATAAAGTGTTATGTTGAGGCTCATGGATCGAGAGTGGAATTTGTTCATCCCGATGACGGATAGATATACTGGCCCTCTCGGTGATATCACATTGATTAGCTTGCAAGCAAGTGATTTGATCACTAGAATGTTATATCACAGAACGAGAAAGAGTGCATGTCGATGCTAGATCAAACTAGGTATGGAGATACCGATGATCGAATCTCGGACATGTAATATATCGTGAAACAAAGGGATTTAGATACTAGCGTAAAAGGTTCGACGATCACAAGAAAGTCATTGTTGAATGTGGGAGTCAAGATGGGTCTCCAGATCCCGCTCGATTATTGATCCGAGAGGGTCTCGATCATGTCCGCATTATTCACGAACCGTAGGGTGACACACTTAAGAGACACCGACATCCAATTGGAGCAAATGTTTCATGCCGAAAAGAATGAACAAGCGCATGAATTTATTTCACTAGATACCAAACAGGTTTTGGTGAAATTGCATAAAGTGGTTATGCATGTGAAATAGAATTCTAGCAAGGGGTTATTTGTGAATGTTTTTCATTAAAGTAATTGACAAAATTCTGAATAAAATAAAAGAGTTTTATTTAATGAGAGTTTGCATTAAATTTGGTGGAAATTTAATGGGAATTTGAGTGGACTTTTGAGTGGAGGGAATTTAAAGGAGATTTGTGAGTGGAGTGTCCACCCACATGAAGAGGGAGGCAAGGGCAGCCCCATGCGCCATCCACCCCTTGCGGTTCCCCCTCCTCCTATAAAAGGAGCCCTCCTCACTTGTCTCTCACACCTCCTCGTGAAGGATCTCTCTCAACCTCTAGAATTTATCCCCATGGTCTCGACTAACGAGATACATGTTCCCGTGGCTATTCGGCAAGAAAGAGTTGTGCTCACCGCATCGCCGAGCGAGGAGGCGGAGGTTGCTCGGTGCCTCGAACGTGTGTGCGAGCACGGATGCGCTGCTGATTTGCGGTGCTAGGACTTCCTCTCGATCTTGAGATCGGCAAGAGATCGTCTACATCAACCACGAGTTGAACTCGTTAAGCTTATGTTCTCTACGGATATACATCCGCTCGTTGTTTGTATCTAGTAGATAGATCTTGGTATATAGTTCACATCGTAGGAAATTTTTTGTTTTCTATGCTGCGAACCCTACAGTGGTATCAGAGACGGATCTATGCGTAGATACTTTACACGGGTAGTACACATATGAGTATGTGGGCGATGATGGTCATGTTGTTGCTCCTTTGTTGTAATTTTGGATATTGGTGGCATAGTGGGATGAAGCGGCCCGGACAAACTTTACATGTCCTCGCACATGAGACCTGTTCCACGCTTGACATGCAACTAGTTTGCATAAGTGGCTAGCGGGTGTCTGTCTCTCCTACTATAGTCAATATCTATTTTGCAAACGAGTTGTCAACAATTTGGTTATCCTCGTTGTGGTTCATGTTCGTAGGTAAGAACGGTTCTATCTCGAAAGCCCTAAGCCACCTAAAACTTGCAATGGATAAATTAGAGGCGTCTAGTTTAGATTGTTGCTGGGCTAGTGTTATGATATGGTAGTGTTGCAAGTAGAAGTATGAGATGATACTCTTACAACACACATAGCGTGTAAAATCCATAGACCTTGGATTTACACATATAGGTATGATAGTGATCATACCACGATGCACATGATAGAGATCATCTGCGGGAACCATATCATTTCACTAATAAACATATGATGTTTTGATAGCATCTTATATTGCTTGTTTAGCGCTTTGTTAGCATAATAAGATGATCCCTCATTTAAATATCAAGATAAGAATGTGTTCTTCATTTAGTATGCACCGATTATGTTTTCGTCGCTCCAAGACATCACGTGATGATCGGGTGTTCTTGGATCCACGACCATATTTCGGTGTAAAACAGCGATTACACCTTGAATACTAAGGTTCTAACTTGGCGAGCCTAGCATGTGAGACATGGCCTCGGAACACGGACCAAAAGGTTAAGCATGAGTCATATAGTTGATATGATGCCCATTTGATGCTCGCTTTGAAGCTATACCGACTCACGTGATGATCGGACTTGGTGTAGTGGATTTGGTTCATGTAATCACCAAAAGGCACGAGGGATGTCGTTTTGAGTGGGAGTTCATTCGTAATAGATTAGTTGAACTCAATCTATCATACACTTAGTCTAAACTTTACAAATTCTGTTGTAGATGGCACCACCGCTTTTAATTTCAATGTGTTCATGGAGAAAGAGAAACTAGCAACGAACGGTAACTTTACCGAATGGGCCATGAATTTGAGGATTCTCCTCTCTTTGCACAAAAGAAATATGTGCTAGAAGCCGTTAGGCCCCCACCTTTGATGATGCCCCGACGAGGAGAAGAATGTCTATCGACTCGTCGGAGGACCACAACTTAGTTCATTGCGACATATTGTATGGGCTAGAGCCGAACTTCAAAGCGTTTCAAACGGCAATGCATTTGATACAATGGGTGAGTTGAAAATGATTTTGACACACATCTTTCAGAGAGAGCTACAACGCCCAGTTAGTGAGCATGTACTCAAGATGTCGGTTACCGATAAGCTTGTGTCCTTGGGAATATCGATTCCCATTTACTTAGGCATCCATCGTGTTCTAGTCGCCACCTAGCTATAAGAGCTTCGTGATGAACTATAATATGCAAGGCATGAAGAAGTCTCTCCCGAGCTTCACAATGCTTAAAAGCAGAAGTGGAGATCAAAAGGAACATCAAGTGTTGATGATCAATAGGAACCTGGTTTCAAGAAAGACAAGAAGGGAAAGCGAAGGGAAGTAAGGCGGCAAGCCTGTTACCGAAAAGAAACCCGAGTTGGACCTAAGTCGATTCGAAAAGCTACTATTGTAAGGGGAGCCATGGAAGCGTAATCGCCCCAAGTATCTGGCGAGACAAGAAGGCCAAAGGCAAACAAAGGTATATATGATATACATGTTATTGATGTGTACTTGACTAGTGCCATTTGTAGCACCGGGTATTTGATACCGGTTCGGTTGCTAATATTTGTAACTCGAATCGGGGTCATGAACAAGCGACCGCTAGCAATGGGTGAGGTCAAGATGCGTGTCGGCAATGGATCAAGCGTTGATGTGATCGCCGCCGAACGCTGCCTCCACTTGCGTCGGGATTAGTTATAAACTTGAATAAATGTTATCCGTGCCCGTGAGCATGACCATTGTCTGGATCGTGTTTGATGCGAAGTGGTTATTCATTTAAATCCGAGAACAATGGTTGTTTCATTTATATGAATGAAATCTTTTATGGTCATGCACCGATGATGAATGGTTTATTTCTATTAGATCTCGATGATAATGTTACACATATTCATAATGTTGATGCTAAAAGGATTAAACTTAATGATGATATATCCGCATATATATGGCACCGCCGTCTAGGTCATATTGGCGTTAAACGCATGAAGAAGCTCCATTCGAATGGAATTTTGGAATCACTTGATTATGAATCATTTGATACATGTGAGCCATGCCTTATGGGCAAGATGACTAGAACGCCGTTTTCCGGTTCAATGGAACGGGCGACAGATTTATTGGAAATATACATTCTGATGTATGTGGTCCAATGAGTGTGTCGGCGCGAGGTGGATATCGTTATTTTGTTACTTTCACGGATGATTTGAGTAGATACGGTTATATCTACTTGATGAAACACAAGTCTTAAACCTTTGAAAAGTTCAAGGAATTTCAGAATGAAGTGGAAAATCATCGTAATAAAAAGATCAAATTTCTACGGTCCGACAGTGGAGGTGAGTATCTAAGTTACGAGTTTAGCACTCACATGAAAGAGTGTGGAATTGTTTCACAACTCACACCTTAGGAACACCAAATGAAATGGTGTGTCAAGCGTCAGAATCGTACTTTATTAGATATGGTTCGATCTATGATGTCTCTGACGGACTTGCCGTTGTCATTTTGGGGTTATGCACTAGAAACTGCTGCATTCACTTTAAATCAGGCACCATCTAAATCCGTTGAAAAGACACCGTATGAATTGTGGTTTGGAAACAAACCTAAGCTGTCATTTCTTAAAGTTTGGGGATGCGATGTTTATGTGAAGAAACTTCAATCGGATAAACTCGAACCCAAAGCGGAAAAATGCGTCTTCGTAGGATACCCTTGTCGAGGGAATGACCACGGCAGATGCTGCAATCGGCAGCGAGTAGTAGAACGAGGGGCAAGGGCGGCCAGCCATCTGCGGTGCGAGATGAGGGCAAAGACAGTGGTTTTACCTGTGTTCGAGGGTAAAGACCTACTCGCTAGATTGTATTATGGAGGTGTTTACAATGGGCGAACTTCGCGACTAGGCGAGTTGCTTGGGTGTATGAGGAACGTGTCTCTACTCACCCCATATAGGGAGGTTTATATAAGCTCACCTCCCTAGGGTTTACATATCTCAACCGATTTGGTTACAACCGGTAATCATTTAACCTAGTCCGACCGGGCTATCTGCTTTGGGCCTCCAACTTCGGTCTTTGATACCTCTGGGCTTTGATCCACTCCCGTTATGCAGGCCCACTCAAGCCCTTGGGCGATCGGAACGTCCACCGAGTATACCCGAGGCGTATCCCCATCAAGAGTCCCCGAGGCCGTCGTTGATTAGGCGTGAGTGGCTCCGGCGATGGAGTATACGGCTTTAAGTTGGCATCCAGTCGAATCGTCGGCGGGCTCCTGTATAAAGGAAAAAATCCGGTAAACCGAGTCGCGTCCCGGGCGAGTCGAGCCAACGGGACGCGGTTTCAGCGAGTGTCTTAACGAGCCGAGCGGCTAGAGTTGGACCGTCAGGCATGGTCAAACTAGCCGTTAAGGTAACTCAACGGTAACCGGCGTAATCATCGCTGGTAACGGCCCCGACTTGGCGGGCAACTCCCACTATATAAGAGGAATGGTAGGCTATCGAAGCCAACCGCCCACCATTTTCTCCGAGTCGCACATCTTCCTTCCTTTGATTCCGCGATCCAATCGACCCGCAATCTTCCGACCTCGAACAGATCCTCACCATGGCCCTTCCACCGAACCTTGGGTAGATCCAAATGCACCAATGCACTGGCCTCCTTCGAGGAGGCCGGAATCCACGGGCTGTGGCGTATCCTCGCGGGAAACCACCCCAACCCGCGAGAGAGAGAGTTAACCGCTTCACTAGCCACCTCGAGCGGGGTTAGGGTTCCCCACATCCTTGTTCTTCCGGCTTACCACTACGGATCCAGCCTCGGATCCGGGTCCCCATAGTATCGAAAGCTCGCCATCTTCGTGGCTCATGAGTGCTACTTGGCCGCCCTATTTTCCCCGTGGCAAGATCTGTTCCATGGACGGATCACCGCGAGGCGGGCGGCCAATGCTAGCTGGGCGGCTTGACTTTCCAACTCAAATCCAAAGCCTCCTTCGACCGATGCGCCACCAAAGCAGCGAGAATCGAAAAGTCATGGTTCTACGTGACCGAGGCGACTCGAGGGCGAAGCGGCGATCCCGGTACTCGGCTAATCGCCCGAGCCACGCCATCTCCAGGTCGGCAAGCCCCGACGACCAGCGGATGGTCGTCGACGAGATGCTCCGCACATCCGCGATGCGAAGAAGAAGGGGCTCAGACGGTAAACTCTGTACAATTGTTGGCTTGGGCGACGGCTCGCCGCCTAACGCGACCATTACATGTACCAAGACACGGCCGGGAGACCCGACGAAGCCCCGCTCACGAGTGGAAGCCGGAGGACTACCTCTCAGCTGAAGAAGATCACCCAAACATACGCGACGCGCAGTCGGGTGCCTCCTACACCCAAGCGTCCAGCTCCAACGGTAATCCTTTTATCTTGTTCGCAGTCGCAGCGTGTGCAGTCGCGGTAACTCTAACTCTGTTTCGTGTTTGACGCAGCTGTTCCAAGTGGTGGAAGGGTGGTTACCACCCGCCGACGACGAAAGCCCCGAGCCATCCGCCCAGGACACAAGCGAGTCGCCACCCGCCAAGGGTAACGAGGACGACGAGGACGAGTCCGAAGAGGAGATTGCCCCACTGGTCCGAAAGACCCGCGGGCAACGTCAGCGCGAGATCGAGGCGAGCAGGAGCCTCGAGCGTCATGACGACGACGACGAACTCCCAGAGACCACCTCGCGCCGTCAGGCCACTCCCGCGAAGAAGAAGAAGGAGAAGAAGGAGGCGAGGGCCCCCCTGAGAAGGAAGATGAAGCCGCCGAAGGTGGCTTCACCGCCACACTCAACGAGCAGCTCTGATGCTCAGAGCTCGGCCGGTGACGGCGCAGTTCCGGCGACAACCGCGCTAGATGCGCCATCTACAGAAGCTCCGCTGGCCTCAATGCCTCCGCCATTCGCGTCGGTTTCTGGGCTAGGGAAGGCTCCGGTCGTGGCGACTTCGCCTCGCAAGGAGGTCCCGAGCGCGGTGGCCTCGCCCCGCAAGGAAGTTCCGCCATGGCCCCATCACGAGGAGGCTCGCCGGCGCCCGAGGCGCCAACCTACGCGTCAACATCAAAGAAGCCGTTTGTATCCGGGCCCCGACGCCCGGAGCTGGGCTTAGCCGATTAGGCCACGAGGAAAAACCGGCCTTCAGACAGGTGCGCTTCATTCGATCCGCCAAGTGAGTGTTTCATTGGCATTCCTTATTTTCATTTAGTACTTTGATTTTCTTTTATTGATTTGATTCAATGTGCAGGACCGAGTGAAGAAGATGGGTCACCCGACGTGGCCAAGGTATCCTCCTTGTTGGCGAGGAAGACCCTTCCGCAAGAGGAAAAGTGACGGTCGCCGCCTCACGGAAGGCGCAAGAAGGCCAAGGGCGACGACATCGCCGTCTCGATGACGCGCGCGGGCCTACCGGACCCGTGGAGGCAACCGCGTCTCTGAAGGAGGGCGCTTCCTTGCCTGACCGGAGGAAGCGACTTCCTTTGGGGCGGCGGTTGCTACCTTCCCGTTTTGTGACCAAGGCGGCCACGGCGAGTGGGCTGACCCGAGCCCGCTCCGTGGACCACCGACGCTGAAACCGACCAACGTCGCGGGCACACGCCGCGCTACTTGCGTCGTGGACGCGTACAACTTCACGGCATGCTTGGCGGCCATCCGTACCTCCGTCCCGAGGATCAGTCGGTGCTTAGCGGCTTGATTCTTATAATTACTTGTTTTGTACTGAATCCGGTCCCGAGTGCATATGCGCTGAATTTTAGCGGGTATGCACTAAGGATTTTTCTTGATTGCCAGTCCCCGAGTGCGCACCCGCTAAATTTTAGCGGGTGGGCACTGAGGAATTTTCTTGATCGCCAGTCCCCGAGTGCGCACCCGCTAAATTTTAGCGGGTGGGCCTAGAAATTTTGATCGCCCGCCTCGAGTGCACCCGCTAAATTTTAGCGGTGGGCACCGAGAAGTTTTCATGTGTGCCGACTTTGAAGATGCATGGTCTGCATGAGTCGGCAGAGCGATTCGCGGACAGCGTCTGAGAAGGAATCGCCGCCTCCGTGAAGCAAACAAGGAGCTTGAGTTGTTGCTGCAGCGGAGGTGGCTCGCCAGAGCTTGTCCTCGCTGGAGAATCGAGGCGGTAATCTGCGTTAGGCACTGCCGAGCAGAAGATCGCCGACCTCGAGCGCGAACTGCGGGAGGCAAAAGAAGAAGCAAGCTCGGCGAACGGGCGAGCGAAGGCCGCCATTGCGGCCGCGGAGGATGACCGAAAGGCGTCTGAAGCCCTCATCGTTGGGCTTCAGGACGATCATACATCGCTTCAAAGTTTCATCACGGGACTCGCCCGCCCATTGCTTGGTGAGTGCGTCTCCCTGTCTTTTGGCTGTATTGTTTGTGGTTTCCATGGTACTCATACTTGTCTCCTTCTCGCAGGTCGTGTTATTGGCTGCCAAGAAGAAGCGGACTCTCTTGACGCGAGGGAGTGCGTAAGCATGCTCGTCGACTCGGCGACGCTGTCGGCGACCTGCATCCGCGCCTACCTCCAAGAGATGTCGCCCACCGAGGTTATTCCCAGTGACCTCGTTGAGGTGTGGGAGTACTTGGAGAAGGCGCCATGATCGTAGAGTTCATGACGCGGTCGTTTTCGTTATGGAGCGCCGACGGCCTTGAGCCTTGACTCCCCGAGGACTTCGATCTCGACGATGTGACGAGTGGTACCCTTGTCGATCGCGTGGATCTGTCCGAGGTTCTCAAGCTGCAGGAACGTGCCGCCGCGTACTCAGAGCGCATCTGGGCGATGGGCGACCTCCTTCCCTACCAGGAAACGGTCGTCGCGCCAAATGACCCCGAGCCGCCGCATCGCGAATTCAAGGTTGAGCAACCTTTCCGCTCGGCGATGGCGGGTGAGCTGACGACGTATCCGTCAAACCCGTACACCGCTTTCATCCGTAGGCGCCGAGATGCTGGCGCCTCGTCGTCGAAGCCAGCAGAGTAGTGTAGTTTGCCTAGATATGTTAGCAGCAGTTCTGCCGAGTAGGCATATTTTGTAATGTAAGGCAATGCGATATGCGATTGAATGTAACGTTGTGTTCATTTTGCTATTTGTTTGCGTGTTTTGGATTGATTTTGGGTGAGTCCCCGAGCGCGTCCGCCCTTTTGTGGGGTTCACCTCATATATGATGTTTTGTTGTTTATCATGTGTGTTGTTGGTTTAGTCGACTCGCCCGGGCTCGGAGATCCAGTCGCAAGGCGACTCCCTTGAGTGCTCAGATTTTTACTGCTTTCCCGTCGTGAACGGGCGGGTGGCCGAGTCCCCGGCGTGGTACTTGGTAGTTCAAGGCGCGACTCGAGGGTGGTTGAGGACTGAGCGTTGGTGAGCGCTACCCGCCTGGCCCGGTGGGTCGGGCGTGCAGTCCTAGGCATGCTCTCTTACTTGGCTTTTCCATCCGATCGAGACGAACTGGTATTCAGTCCCCGAGCGTGGTACTTAGCCGCTCGAGTCGCTATGCCGAGGATGCGGAGGACCAGGGTCGCTGGAGAAGCGAGGACAGTTGTCTTGGTTCAAAAACCAGTCGTGCTAGGCGACTCGATGGGGCTCCGGATTGGTGTTTTCGTGGACGATGCAAGACCTGAAATGACAGGTTCTTACATCGCACTACTTAGCGTGCGGTCGCTGTACCAAGGGTTGACAGTATTTTAGCATGACGCTGTTATTACGAGTGCGAGTGGCACAAGACATGGAGAGTAGACGAATTTTGCAGTAACCGTTCCTTTTATTCATAGCGACTGGAGAGTACACATATGGGGTTCTAGGAATAGAACTTCCGGAGGAGATTTACATTCCATGGCCGCTGACGTCGAGTTCACCGTCCTTGCGGACGTCGACGAGGTAGTAGGCGTCGTTGCACGCCCAATAGCGAACGGGCCTTCCACGAGGGGAGAGCTTGTGCATGCCCTTCTTGTCCCGGATGAGGCGTAGCACCAGGTCGCCTTCTGGAAGGTGCGGGTTTTCACCCGTCGGCTGTGGTAGCGGCGAGTCCTTGCCGATAGATGGCGGTGCGCGATCGGGCGAGGTCGTCGAGTTGATCGAGCCCGTCTTGGCGGGCCAGCTGTTCGGCCTCAGATAGTGGACGACCAGCGAAGTCGTGTTCGAGGTCGGGCATGACCGCTTGGCGCCATAGACCATGAAGAAGGGTGAATCCCGACTGTTGACCGAGGTGCGGATTCCCCGATGGCGGAGGGGAGCTCGTCGACCCAAAGATCCAGCGCGCTTCGAGTGGTACTTTGGAGTCGCGGCAGCCGTGGAGGATGCTGGTTGGCTCGTTCCGCTGGCCATTGGATTCCGGGATCGACGCGAGGTCGAGCCGGATGTGGTGCTCTTCGCAAAATTCGCCATTGCTCCTTGGCGAAGTTTGTGCCGTTGTCCGTGATGATGCTGTTGGGGAACCCGTGGCGGTATATGAGCTCGCCAGAGGAACTTAGTGGCGGTCTTCCGTCGCATTTCGGACTGGCTTGGCCTCTACCCACTTCGTGAATTTGTCGACGACCAGCGGTGGGTGTAACCAGAGGGGCCTTCTTGAAGGGGCCTACCATGTCCATGCCCCATACAGCGAATGGCCAGTGATGGGGATTGTTTGAGCCGAGCGCCGACGCGTCGATTGGCGTGCCGGCATCCGGCGATCGCTGGACGATGTCGACAGCGTCGGCGTGCGGTGGGCCAATAGAAGCCGTGTCGCATGGCCTTGGCGACCAGGAGCGGCGGCGTGATGGCCGCAATACCGAGTGGATGTCGGAGGATTTTGCGTCCTTCACCGGTTGGACGCAACGTTGGAACACTCGTGACGCTGCGCTTGTGTAGCTCGCCGTCGATGATGGTGTAACACTTGCATCGGCGGCGATCATTCGAGCATTTGTTTCGGCCCGCTGGCGGTGCCGCCTGTAGGCGATGTAGGGCTTGGTCGATCGTGCGGCTCGGTGATGAGTGCGACCAAGGCTGCCTCACGGTTGGAGCGGACTCGATGTCGATCTCCTTCGGGGGAGAGACTGATGGCGTGAAGATTGTGTCGAGGAACACGCCGGCGGGTGGTGCGTCGAGCCGACCCAATGCGAGAGAGGGCGTCGGCCTCCTCGTTTTTCCTCCTGTCGATCCACTCGACAGAGTAGCCGGTGAAGTGGCCGCCCACCTTGTCCACCTCTTGGCGGTACGCTGCCATGGTGGGGGAGACGGCGTCGCAGGTGCCGACAACTTGCCCCAACGAGGTCGGAGTCTCCGTAGCATCGAAGGCGATTGGCGCTCATCTCCTTTGAGGCTCGCATGCCGTGAGTAGGGCCTCGTATTCAGCCATGTTGTTGGTGCAGGCGTGAATTGAGGCGGAGGATGTAGCGGAGCTTGTCGCCTTTGGTGAGGTCAAGACTATCCCCGCCTGCAAGGCCCGCGTTCTTGGACCCGTCGAAGTGCAGGCTCCAGAGTGGAGGTACGGCGGCTTCTCGGCTGGGCCTCCTCCGGGCGAGGAAGTCCGCCGGTCTGCGACTTAATCGCCTTCGTGGCTCAGATTTAATGTTGTGGACGCCGATCTCGACGCCCACTTGGCGACCCGTCCGGCCGCCTCGCGATCGCGATGATATCTTGTAGTGGTGCTGAGGAGACGACCGTGATCGGGTGCTCTGGAAGTAGTGCAGCGCCACCGAGCTCAAGACCGCGTATACCAGTTTTTGGTATGGGTATTGGCGCGACTCGGTGAGGACCTCACGATGTAGTACACCGGCCGGACCGGGCGCCTTTCCTTCCTCCGTCGTTCGACGACCATTATGACCGACGACGTTCGGACGCCGCGACGTAAAACCAGCATGGGCTCTTTGTCACCGGTGCGGCGAGTAGTGGTGCGGCGAGTAGCACCTTTTGAGGTCGCGAGCGCGTCGTCCGCCTCCTTGTCCCACCGGAAGGTGGGGTTCTTGCGCATCAAGCGGTATAGGGCATCGCTTTTCGCCAGGGGATGAAACGATCGAGAGCCGCTACTCTCGGCCAGCTTCGACGCCGCAGCACTCGGGTTTGCCGAGCGATCGTGTCGATCTTCGTTGGTTTGCCTCGATCCCTCGTTTGGAGACGACGTATCCCAAGAGTTGCCCGCGGTACGCCAAGGTGCACTTGTTTGGATTGAGCTTTATCTTGTACCTTCGCATTGGCGAAGGTCTCGCTAGGTCGGCGAGTAGGTCGCCTTGGCGGCGGATTTCACGACCACGCCGTCGATGTAGACGTGGATGTTGCGGCCAATTTGGCTCGCGAGGCATTCTTGCATGCACACCTGGTAGGTTGCTCCGGCGTTTGAGGCCGAAGGTCATGGCGGTGTAGAAGAAGGCTCGAATGGCGTGATGAACGCCGTCTTCTCCTCGCCCTCGACAGCCATTTTGATCTGGTTATACCCAGTAGGCGCCGAGGAAACATACGACTCGAACCCGGTGGAATCGATTATCCGATCGATCCGCTGGAGGACGAATCGCCTTTGGGCAGGCGCCGTTTCAGGTTTGTGTAGTCGATACACATTCTCCGTGTCCTTCTTCTTCTCGACCAGACTGGGTTTGCCACCACTTGAGTATTTAATTGGCGGATGAAGCCGGCAGTAGACGCTGCACTTCTCGGCGATTGCGGCGTTCTTCGTTGAAGGGCCAGAGCGATCGCTAACCGGGTCGCACTTTGGGGTCGGCGTTTAATTTGTGCTCAGCGAGCTCCTAGGGACACCGTGCATGTCGGAGGGTTTCCATGCGAAGATGTCCTGTTCTCACGGAGGAACTCGGCGAGCGCCTTCCTATGCCGGGCTCATGCCTGTCCCGATCGTCACCGCCTTTGGAGTCGCTGGGACCAGCTCAACGGTGCGAAAAGGCCGTAGCCTCGAAGGTTGAGGTGTTTGCGCCTCGAGTTTGGCTTGAGTATCGTGGGTCGTCGTTGTTAACCCGCTCGCGTATTTGGCGAGCTCGTCGGCGTGATTAGTTTCGCCGATGACGGCCGGCGAAGTTCGGCCTTTGGCCTCGCATTCGCGGCAATGTCGGGTTGCCGTTGATGGTGATGACTCCGCATGGCCTGGAGCTTCATCGCGCCAGAGCGGGCGCCGCCATGAATTTGGCGAACGCTGGCGCCTAGGACGCAGATGGTGAATTTGTCGAATGGCACCAGCTCGAAGACGATCCGCCGTGCGGAAGTTCGCTGGAGTACCGGAAGGTGACGGTAGCGTGACCTTGCCGATCGGGTACGCCTTCCGACCGGGACGATGCGTGGAACGTGGTGTGGTGGTTCGATCATCGATCGGGAGCCGCAGCATGAAGGTGTCGAGGTAGAGGATGTTGATGGAGCCGCCGCCCATCGGTGTCTTGGGGAGCCGAGTCGCCAACCTTGGGCTTGACCACCAAGGCGACTCGCCACGGGTACTGGCGCGTGGCGCAGTGGTCTTGCCGGCCTGTGATGGGCTGTTCCGACCAGTTGAGGAACCGGGGACGTCTGTTGGGCCACCGTGTTGACGGCGACGGCTGGCGATGACCTTCTTCTCGCGCGTGTTGAAGCCTGTGAAGGTATGGAGCGAGCGGCTACTTTGCGAATTTTCCGCCATTTGGCGGTCGTTGTCGGTGTCTTCCAGCGTGCCGTGCCTTCTCGATCTCCCCGAGGGTGTGGCGGTCGGCGGTGGTGTGCGTGGCGGGCTTTCCTTCCTGCTGTGGAAACGCACATGGTTGGTTAAGGAGGGCCGCGATCGAACCTTGGCTTGTTCTTGTAGTTCCCGCCATCGGCGCTGTTCTCCGTCACGGCGGTAGCTCTTGGGGTCGCGTTAGCGTGCTCGGCGTTGGCGGCGAAAGTCAACTCGCTGCCGTTGCGGCGCTTGCACGTGAGGCGAAGTGCCGCTGTAGCGTAGGTCGGTTCGGCCACCGTCGTTGCCGCCCGCGGCGTTGCCTCCGGACTCGTCGTCGACGTCTTGGTTGGGATCCTCCTCGGTACCGCTTGGCGATCTCGAGGAGGTCGGGGATGTTGTCGAGTGCGGGCGTGTCGCTGAGCTTGGCGACTAGAGGCTCAGAGCGCACGAGGTCTTGAAGCAATGGATCGCGGTGTCCGGTGGATGCCGACCGTTGTACCAGAGTTTTGCCACCGTTGGACCCAGTATGGTCGACTTCGCGGGGTCCCCGGACGATCGCCGTTCGGTCCTCGATGGTGGTGGCGGGTGTAGGAGCACTCGAAGTGCTCGACGGCGTCTCGCATTTCCTCCCGTGAGTCGACATCGTCCCGGGGAGCGTTGATCCATTGCCTGCACGCCCCTCCATCATCGGGGAGGTAACGGGGCAGTAGGTCGGTGTGACCCGCGATCCCCATTGCCATGAGGTATATGTCGAGCCGCATCATGGGTCACGAGGAGTCGTATTTTTCTATCTCCTTTGGCACCTTGAAGTTTGGTGGGTACTTTTCGCCTCGGATCATTGGTCTGAAGCACTTAGGCCCTAGTCGACTGAGCGACCCCATAGGCTCGCCATCGCGGCGAGTAGTTAGGGTGTGCCGCAAGTCGTCGGTTGGCGTGCGCGCCAGTTTTGGTTGTTGATGATGTGAGTGCGGGCGTCGATTGGTTCTCCGTTAGCGGCGACGAAGTTGGTCGCTGGCCTGGGATCGTTGGTGGAGAGTGCCGCATTCGCGGGTCGGCGTTGGAGCTGCAGTGGCTCGTGGCGGAAATTGAGGGTGTTTGCCACCGGGCGGCCGCTTGAGGCCGCCTGCTTCCCGAGGAGCGCGATACTCGCCTGCGGTCGGCGCCGCTTTTGCGTTCCACGGCCTTCGCGAGGGCCCCGACGCATTGGATTTGTGGCGCGCCGCCGTGGCCGTGATGCTATCGGGCCCGCCGCTCGCCACGAGGTTGTCCATCGGGGTGGAGAACAGTGGGAGGCCGTTAGCGTCTCGCTCCCGTGAGGAGACGACTATCCGCGGCTGGTCCCTGGGAGGGGTGCGGTTGGGTGGTGGTGGGGCACCCATCGCCGTCGATCCTGGCGGGGGGCGGTTGCTTCCTCCTGGTGGCGCGTTCTCGCAGATCGCGCGCTCGGCTATGCGCGCCGGGTCGTTTTCGTCGTCGAAGTTCAGGGCGCGCCCCTGAACGGTGGGGTTCAGGCGTGACCTGATCCGCTGCTGGTGGTAGCGTGACAGTTCCTGCGCTGTCACCTGCTCGAGGCGAAATTTTTCGCGCCGCCTGCTCTTGCGTCTCGCCCGCCAACTTCAGCGGAGTTCCTCGACCTCCGTCGCCGTGGGCGTTAGGAGGATCGGGTGGAGAAAGGGTCCTCCGGCGGATCGGTGCCGGTGGCCATGTAGGTCGCGGCATGGCGATCGGCACCGTCGTGGAGGTCGGCGAATTTTCCGACCCGAGTCGAATCAAGATCCCGAGGATGGAGGGTCTCGAAATCTCCGCTGGAGACCTGGCGATGGAGCCCGCGGATGAGGCCGGTGATGGATCCGGCGAGTGACGCCGGGTCGCCGAGTCGGCGTCGCCGGTGAGGGCCGCGTCCTGCGGCCGCTGAGTTCTCGCCACGTTGCGTGGGCGAGTTGTACTCGGAGGCGGTGGATCGCGGATCTGGCTCGGAGAGCCGATCGGTGGTGGCGACTTCGCGGATGCGAGCCGAGTCCTCCGAGATGGCGTCGGTGAGGCCGAAGAGGCTGATCGTGCCGACCGGGTGATCACGCCGGTGACGGGTCGCGCCGGACGTAGCCGCTCGGCAAGATCTGGAGCATCTCGCCGATCGCTATCATGCGGCGGTGGCACCGCCTCGTTGATGGGCAGATTGAATCGCAGTAACACCGCCAGACCGCCAGGCCCCACGGGGAGCCACCGCCGAGGAATGACCACGAGATGCCGCAATCAGCAGAGTAGTAGAATGAGGGGCAAGGGCGGCCAGCCATCTGCGGTCGAGATGAGGGCAAAGACAGTGGTTTTACCTGTTGGCCTGAGGGTAAAGACCTACTCTGCTAGATTGTATTATGGAGGTGTTTACAATGGGCGAACTTCGGCGACTAGGCGAGTTGCTTGGGTGTATGAGGGAACGTGTCTCTACTCACCCCATAGGGAGGTTTATAAGCTCACCTCCCTAGGGTTTACATATCTCAACCGATTTGGTTACAACTTCGGTAATCATTTAACCTAGTCCGACTGGCCATCTGTCGCTTTTGGGCCTCCAACTTCCAGTCTTTGATACCGCTGGGCTTTGATCCACTCGCCGTTATGCAGGCCCACTCGCCAGCCCTTGGGCCAGTCGGAAACGTCCCGCTGAGTATACCCTAGTAGGCGTATCCCCATCAACCCTAAAGAAACTATTGGGTATTCCTTCTATCACAGATCCGAGGGCAAGGTTTTTGTTGCCAAGAATGGATCCTTTCTAGAGAAAGAGTTTCTCGCGAAAGGTGTGAGTAGTCGGAAGGTAGAACTCGAAGAGGTTGTGGAACCTTCTCTTCAAAGTATGGCGAGTAGCCTTGGCAGCGGAAGTTGTTCGAGTTTGCTCCACTGTTGAAGAGGGAACTAATGATAATGATCTTGAAACTCCAAAGAGAGTACTACCAAACCTCGCAGGTCAACAGACGCTGCGGCAGCCCCGAGCTCTGCGGAAATCCTGTCATGAATTTCATGGTTGATGAAAATGATGACCTGCGACGTATGAAGAAGCGATGATGAGCCCGGATTCCAACAAATGGTTAGAAGCCATGAAATCCGAGATGGAATCCATGTATGAAAATCAAGTTTGGAACTTGGTGGAATTACCTCACGAAAAGGCCGTGGAGAACAAATGGATTTTCAAAAGGAAAACTGATGTCGATGGTAATGTGACCGTCTATAAAGCTCGACTTGTCGCAAAGGGGTTTCGACAAATTCAAGGAGTTGACTACGATGAGACTTTCTCTCCGTAGCGATGCTAAAGTCGATTAGGATTATGTTAGCAATTGTTGCATATTTCGATTATGAGATATGGCGATGGATGTCAAAACCGCTTTCAATGGTAATATTGAAGAAGAGTTGTATATGATACAACCAAAGGGTTTTGTCGATCCTAAGGATGCTAACAATGTGTGCAAGCTTCAGCGATCCATCTGTGGATTGAAGCAAGCATCATGAAGTTGGAATCTCCGCTTTGATGAGGTGATCAAAGAGTTTGGATTTGTCCAAACTTATGGAGAAGCTTGTATTTACAAGAAAGTGAGTGGGAGCAATGTGGCATTTCTGATATTATATGTGGATGACATATTATTGATCGGAAATGATATAGATCTTTTAAATAGTGTTAAAAGTTATCTAAACAACAAATTTTCAATGAAGGACCTAGGTGAAGCGTCATACATATTAGGCATAAAGATCTATAGAGATAGATCTAGGCGACTAATAGGGCTATCGCAAAGTACATACCTTGATAAGATTTTAAAGAAGTTTAAAATGGATGGAAGTAAGAAGGGGTTCTTACCTATGTTGCAAGGCAAGACATTGAGTAAGACTCAAAGTCCGCTCAAGGAAGAAAGAGAGATAATGGACAAAGTCCCTATGCTTCACCATAGGCTCTATAATGTACGCCATGCTATGTACAAGACCGGATGTGGCACATGCTATTAGTTTGACTAGTAGGTACCAATCGGATCCAGGTTCGGAACACTGGATAGCGGTCAAGAATATCTTTAAGTACTTACGAAGAACTAAGGACATGTTTCTTGTATACGGAGGTGAAGAAGATCTCGTCGCTAAGTGTTATGTCGACGCTAGCTTTGACACCGATCCGGATGACTCTAAGTCTCAATCCGGATACGTATTTCTCATGAATGGCGGAGCGGTTAGTTGGAGGAGCTCCAAACAACCTGTGGTAGCGGGATCAACAACGGAGGCCGAATATGTTGCTGCTTCAGAAGCGGCTCAGGAAGCAGTTTGGATGAAGGAGTTCATATCCGAACTAGGAGTGGTGGCAAATGCGTTGGACCCAATGGTGATATATTGTGACAACAATGGTGCCATTGCCAATGCCAAAGAGCCAAGGTCTCACAAGCATTCCAAGCATATTAAGCGCCGGTTTCACTCCATCCGCGAGCATGTCAAGGATGGAGATATAAAGATTTGTAAAGTACATACGGATCTCAATGTAGCAGATCCGTTGACTAAAACTCTCCCTAGAGCAAAACATGATCAACACTAGAACTCAATGGGTGTTAGATTTATCACTATGTAACTAGATTATTGTCTCTAGTGCAAGTGGGAGATCAAGGAATATGCCACGAGAGGCAATAATAAAGTGTTTATTATGTGTATTCCAAGTATATGATAGATGTTTATTTTGCATGCTATAATTGTATTAATACGGAAACGCTAATACATGTGTGTTTAATAAACAAATAGAAAGTTCCTAGTTATGCCTCTCTCATAAACTAGCTCGTTGATTAACAAGATGATCAAGGTTTCCTGATCATGGACATTGGATGTTGTTAATAACGGGATCACAACATTAGTGTAATGGTGTGATGAACATTCATCCGAAGTATAGCATTACGATCAAAGTCATTGAGTTTATATTGCTATAACAACTTACGAAGTGATCCTAATCCTTAGACCATGAGATCATGTCAATCACTAACATCGGAAGAGTTTCTTGATAACATCAAACGTCACACCGTAACAGGGTGATTATAAAGATGGATTCAGAACTAATAAAGTGTCATGTTGAGGCTCATGGATCGAGAGTGGAATTTGTTCATCCCGATGACGGATAGATATACTCTGGGCCCTCTCGGTGATATCACATTGATTAGCTTGCAAGCAAGTGATTTGATCACTAGAATGTTATATCACAGGAACGAGAAAAGAGTGCATGTCGGTAACGAGATCAAACTAGGTATGGAGATACCGATGATCGAATCTCGGATATGTAATATATCGTGAAACAAAGGGATTTAGATACTAGCGTAAAAGGTTCCGACGATCACAAGAAAGTCATCGTTGAATGTGTGGGAGTCAGTATGGGTCTCGGATCCCGCCGATTATTGATCCGAGAGGGTCTCGATCATGTCCGCATTATTCACGAACCGTAGGGTGACACACTAAGAGACACCGACATCCAATTGGAGCAAATGTTTCATGCCGAAAAGAATGAACAAGCGCATGAATTTATTTCACTAGATACGAAACAGGTTTGGTGAAATTGCATAAAGTGGTTATGCATGTGAAATAGAATTCTATCAAGGGGTTATTTGTGAATGTTTGTCATTAAAGTAATTGACAAAATTCTGAATAAAATAAAGAGTTTTATTTAATAAGGTTTGCATTAAATTTGGTGGAAATTTAATGGGAATTTGAGTGGACTTTTGAGTGGAGGGAATTTAAAGGATTTGTGGTGGAGTGTCCACCCACATGAAGAGGAGGGCAAGGGGCAGCCCATGCGCAGCCACCCCTTGGGTTCCCCTCCTCCTATAAAAAGCCCCCTCCTCACTTGTCTCTCACACCTCCTCGTGAAGGATCTCTCTCCCCTCTAATTTATCCCCATGGTCTCGGACTAGCGAGATACATGTTCCGGTGGCTATTCGGCAAGAAAGAGTTGTGCTTCCATTGCATATTGGGAGCGAGAGGCGGAGGTTGCTCGGTGCCTCGAGCGTGTGTGCGAGCACGGATCTTATTGATTTGGCGCTAGGACTTCCTCTCGATCTTGAGATTGGCAAGAGATCGTCTACATGAACCACGAGTTGAACTCGTTAAGCTTTGTCGGTCTTCAAGGGTATGTTCTCTACGGATATACATCCGCCCGTTGTTTGTATCTAGTAGATAGATCTTGGTATATAGTTCACATCGTAGGAAATTTTTTGTTTTCTATGCTGCGAACCCTACAAAAGTTGTTGCCAGTGACAATTATATTGTCAACTTTATCCAAAGTGCTATTGAAAGTTATTATGAGAGAGGGAAACATGGTTTTATGCATCTCAATTGAAAGTGCAATGGACGTCGCCTAGAGGGGGGGTGAATAGGCTTTTAAAATTATTACGGTTTAGGCTCAAGTAAATGCGGAATAAAACTAACGTTTAATTTATTGAGCACGAAACCTAGCCACTAGGTTCACCTAAGTGTACCAACAACCTATGCTAAGCAATACAAACAACAAGGTGATAACAAGATATAAATACTTCAAGCACGATGGCTATCACAGAGTAAAGTGCATAAGTAAAGGGCTCGTTTGATAGATAATCGATGGACGCGGAGACGAAGATTTCTTTCCCGAAGTTCACTTCCAAAGAAGCAATGTCTCCGTTGGAGAGGTGCGATGGCGCAATGCTCTCCGAACGCCACAAATGGCTCAGCTCGAGGTGTGGTGGCGCTTGAGGGCGGTCACCGAACCCTTACAAGATTGGGGCTAACTCTACAACTCAATTGGAGGATCCCAACAACAAAGCCACAAAAGGATACAATGCCACAAAAGGCCAACAAAACCACAAAAGGTCAACAATCCAACCACACAACCGTCTAGGGTTCCAAGGAACCCAAGAGAAACAAGCCCACAAGCTTGAACTCGCCGAATCTCCGAGGAGAACTCAAACCTATGCACCAAATGCAAGGGCAAGTCCTTCTTTCCCAAATTCCAACAAAGCTATAAAAGTTATTGGGGTAATAAGGGAGGAAGAACACAAGAGGAGAACACAAAACTCTCCAAGATCTAGATCCCAATGATTCCTTCACAAAGAAGAGATTTAGCTTGGGGGGATTGTAGATCTAGATCTCCTCTCTCAAATCCCTCAAAAAGATGCAAGAATCATAGGAAGGGAAAGGGGAGAGGGAAAGCTTCTTCAAGGTCAACAATGGAGGAGACAGAGAAAGCCAAGAACCAAGAAAAGAGTTGTTACCCACGAAGGGGAAGAGGGGCCCCTTTTAAAAGGCTCCCAGATCTGCCCGCTATGGGCATTCGCAACCATGGTCGGAACTTCCGGTGGGAGGCCGGAAGTTCCGATGGCACACAACCAATGGTCAAAAACTGCGACGCGAGAAACTGAAAATGCGAGTCCTAGTCGGAACTTCCGCCGGTTCACCGGAACTTCCGGTGGGAGCGAAACTTTCGGTGGAAGTTCCGACAGAAGTTTCGTCAAATAGTCACAACCAAAATAGAAGGTTACTGAACGTGAGCGGAACAAGAGCCGGAATTTCAATCGGTACTTTCGGCGGCAACTAGGCCTGAGCAGAACTTCCGGTCCCTGGCCGGAACTTCCGGTGGGAGCGGAACTACTGGTGGAAATTCCAAATAAAGTTCCGATAAATAAACACTTTCAAAATAGAAGTTACTGATCGTGAGTGGAAGAAGAACCGGAACTTCCTGCAGCAAAATGCCCTAGCGGAACTTCCGATGAGAAGCCGGAACTTCCGGTCAGGGAAATTCCAGAAACCATAAAACCAGAAATGCAATAACTTTTGCATCCGAAATCCAAACGGGATGAAGCCAATTTTGTTGGAAAGATAATGGCGAGTAGAATCCAAAGAAATATTGGGTATCAGCTTGGGAGAAAATACCATGAGTATATATGTGAAGTATCCCCAATGTGTGGAGAAAACCAAGATCAAAAACGCAATAAGATATGCAAAAGAAATCCTTATTTGATGAACTAGAGCTCGTTATGATGATGACCACAAGCTCTAGATCCTCTCATGGACAAGAACCAAATAACAAACAAATATGATGCTATGAATGCAAAGGTTTGAGCTCTCCGAACGATGCAAACGAGACACCCGCTTGAGAGCCCCTCTTGATAGTACGGCTATCTATCCTAAACCCGGTCTCCCAACTAACAACACGAGACCGACAAAAGAGAATCCCTATCAAGAACATACCTTTGCCTTGAGCATCCCACTTGAACTTGATGTAGACCATCTTGTTCTTCTATAGTGGGAACACCTTTCTTGGATGCTCTTGCTTGATGAAGACTTGCAAATTGCTCCCCCATACTCCATGGGGAAACCTCTTCTTTGAACTTGTCTTCATCATTCCATGAGCACGAGGATGGCAAGATTCAAGCATGAGATCTTCTAGAGATGGCGCATCTTGAGCTCGCACTTCTTCATCCCTACTTGAGTTTGATCCATCTTGATGCAACTCTTTGCACATGTCTTGATCAACCTTCAAGCTCCTTCTTTCTTCATGACTCCAATGGGCACAAAGCCCTTGGACATTTCTTCATCTTGCAACCTTGAGACCAACACATGGCCCAAGCGATGCCAATGGACAAACCTACAAGTGAAACTCAATTTACACATTAGTCCATAGAGATTGTCATTAATTACCAAAACCACACATGGGGCATACATGCCCTTTCATCAATAATGTTAGGTTTCCCCGTTTTATGTTGAAAGCTTTGAAGTTGCATTTGTTTTGTCTTCCTGTGCTAGTGCCTTTTTGTTTTAACAATTTCTTTTCTCATGATACCCCCATGCATAGGAAGTGGGATAGACTCAAATGTGTTGGTTATTTGCTTCTTTATGCTCTCTTTCACTCCAGATATATATATATATATCCTATGTGAGCATCTTTGAGACTTTCGAGCCTAACTTAAAGGCATTTAAGAAAAGTACTTGTTGGGAGATAACCCAAGAGTTTGGTCGAGTCTTGGAAGTTATTACCTCTGTAATAACCGCTCCTTATCCTTTTTGTTTTGATTTTTTGTGTCAATCACTGTTCAAAAAATAGGCCAAATCAACGATTAATAGGACGATTCATCGCTACTAGGGACCTGACCGTGTTGATTACCACTAATCGCTTGTGTTAATCTTTTAACCCAACTAATAGATCTGACAACCCGATTACTAGGTATGTTCCCGATTAACTACTACACTTGGTAAAAAAAAGTTGCAAAATTTTCAATGCATATCACCCATCCAGCCGGTAGCCCACCCCAATGAAGTAGGTTTTGAGAAGCTCCCGCTCGATTCCCACCTCCAGGAGCTCGATTCGCACCATCACCAACCAGCTCCTTGTCATTGTTGTATAGTTCCTCGTGTAGGGGTTCGTAGCATGGAAAACAAAAATTTTCTATCGCATACAAACAAACAAGCCAAGATCTATCTACTAGATTGTAGCAACGAGTCGATGGAATAACTTACCCTCGAAGATTCCAAAGCGGTTAACGAGCAGATTCGTGGGTGATGTAGTCGTACACTTCCGATCTCAAGATCGCGTGAGCGATCCTTCCGACTGCGTTTGGCGCGCATGATCGGTCACCGTTAAATTTCGACGAAGACCTTCCTCTCCCTTGTTCTAGGCGTGGAGGTTGTAGCACTCTCCTCGCGATTCCCGGCCTGGCAGCGTGGTACCGGAGTAGAGGAGATCCCGAGGCTTCGCCTTAAGCGAGGCGAGTATGGTGGAGTATGAGAGCTATTAGTGGTCTAGGGTTTAGACACACCAATTAGAAGGCTCTAAAGAGGCTAGGGCAATTAGAAGCTCTAAACCAAAGCGGCTCTAAACCGGAGGCTGGCTAGGGTTTAGATTTAGAGGATAGGAACTTGTGTGTTTAGAGGAGGCCTGCCCCTCCTTATATAGGTGGAGGGCGGCGCCATGGGGAGGGAGAGTCCCTACCCAACTCGGCTTGAGGTGGGCCGGGTTGGAGGAGGAACTCCTCCCAACTCAGTTTCCACCTTCCTCTTTCCCTCTTTCAATTTTAGCCGTTTGACTTTTCAAACTTGCTATTTGACTTTTCAATTTAGGATTCCATTTAATCCTTTATTTGGAACAGCGAGAACACTTAGTACATGATGCAATCATCCCAATATGCAATGACACATTCATGTACCCCTTCCCCTCCGGAGTCTTGGGACATTAGGAACCTTCTAGAACATTCCCGATGAAAACAGGAATCATTCCCGAACTCAAAGCGGGATTTTCCTTATATGAATCTTACTCTCGGACCATTCTGGATCACCTCGTGATATCCCGGATCCCATCCGAGACTCCGAACAACATTCGGTCTCTTTCTCATAATACCATAACTACTCAAACAACGTCGAATCCTTAAGTGTGTCTCCCTACGGTTCGTGAATTATGCGGACATGATCGAGACACTTCTGCGAACAATAACCAATAGAGGAATCTGGAAATTCATATGGCTCCCACATATTTCTACGATTACTTTGCGATCAAATGAACCACTTACATACGATACCAATTTCCCTTTGTCTCACGATAGTTTACTTATCCGAGGTTATGATCGTCGGTATCTCTGCATACCTAGTTCAACCTCGTTACTGATAAGTACTCTTTTCTCGTTCCCGTGATATGTGATCCCTTGTGAGTCAGTCACATGCTTGCAAGCTAATTGGATGATATTCCACCGAGAGGGCCCAAAGTATATCTATCCGTCATATGGATGGACAAATCCCACTCTTGATCAATGTGTCTCAACCAATACTTTTCGAACACTCAATGCCACCTTTATAGCCACCCAGTTACGGTGTGGTGTTTGATGTCATCAAAGCATCCTTCCGGTGAAGGTGATATGCATGATCTCATGGTCGAAGGAATTAGGTTACTATGTATCAGAAAGCATATAGCAATTGAACTATTAAAATGACTTGATCTTTATGCTACGCTTATCTATAGGAGTATGTCCATCACATCATTCTCCTAATGATATGACCACATTGTTAATAACATCTCTATGTTCATGATCGGAAACCATGATCATATATTAACCAACAAGCTAGTTTAACAAGAGGCTTTACTAGGGACTCTTATTTTAGTTTACAAATCACACAAGTATTAATGTTTAGTTAATACAATTATAGCATGGTATGTAAACATTTATCATAAGTGTGAAGATATGATAATAACCACTTTATTATTGCCTCTTGGGCATATCTCCAACAGTCTCCCACTTGCACTAGAGTCAATAATCTAGTTTCAAACCTTTGTGTATTCAACACCTATGGCTTTCCGGTGTTGTATGTACACGATTGCTAGTGGTCAACTGATCTCCGGATCTGACACTTCCAGGTCCGTGTGTAATTGCATGTCTTTGCGTCTCTCAGAATAACACATTCTCTAATGAGATGGCTTTGTATAAATTTGGTCTTTCGATTGTGACCTTTAGCTCTTTGGGGTTAAAACATGTTGATAATATTGTCGCACAATATATCTTCATAGTATTATCCACTATGAACTACACCTAGTTTGATAACAAACTACTTGACACAAATGCCCTCTTTTGCTGCTAAAATAGCAGTCATATACTTAGCCTTTTGTTGTAGTATCTGTCACAATGTCTTAACTTTGGAACTCATCCAAATCCATTATGGAACTCACTTTCCATTATATTGTGCCACCCTTAGTTTAGATTGAGATAAACTTAATTTGTATTTTGTGACAAAACTAGTATCAATGCAGTACTTTTACAATGAACTAACCATCTATTTGTCACTTCTACAACACAATATATTCTTAGTTCTTCCAGAAGATCATAAGAATATCCTTACTATTGTCCAATGAACATCTTATGAATCATTCTGGTATATGCTCACATCATTTAGAGCATAGGACATATCTGGATTTGTACATATCACAGTATGATTGATATAAATACTCTTTGTGATTTCATACATCAAGTATCAATCTATACTTGATTATTTGTTTCACTTTACCAAATGTCAATACACTTGAATATATCATCAACATTGAACTCATTCAATCCTTTCTGTGCGACAAGAACCTCTCTTGTAGTTTCTATATTGAACTCATTCAATATCTTGTCTATGTACTTCTGGCACAACCATATTAGCGTCTATTGATGCCAAATATTTGGGTTTTGCCTAAGTCTTTCATCGGGATGAAATTCTTAATATGTGTTAATAAAAGATACATTATTTCCAATCAACAATATGTCTTCCACATAATGTATTAGAAAAATGTCTTAGCGCTCCCACTTAATTTCTTGAAAATGCAAGCATCTTCATCGTCTCTAATGAACTTTTAAACTCCTTTAACAGTTTCATCACAGTGAAGATTCCAACTCCGCGATGCTCACTTTAACCATTGAAGTTTGCATATGCTTTTAGCATCCTTTGAATTAACAAAACCCTATGGACCGTGTTATGCACATGTCCTAGGTAACGATTCTATTAGAAGAACTTGTTTTGTTTATTCAACTACCATATAACAAATTATATGTAGTGGTTGCTACATTAATCCGTCTAGACTAAAAATCACTATGAAAGATCAAATCTTGTCATAGTCAACCTTTGAACATTTTGTGAACTCTTTCCCAACATGTCGACTATTTCATAGATGTAAAACATCCATGTCTATTTCTTTATAGATCCAGACACAACTGTAAGGTCTTATACCTTTCTCGAGGGTCCTTCAAGTTCAAAACTTGATTTCTCGTGTATGGAACTATCACGGATTTTATGGCTTCAAGCCATTTGACGGAGTCAGGGCTCATCATCGCTTCTTTGCACGTAGTCGGATAATTATTGTCAAATAATGATTTAACTCTCAAATCTTGGTATTTGATTGTTCATCCGACCTACTTGTTTCAATAGGAACTTAGATCTCCGTCACCACAACCTTTGAAGTACGCGAGCCATGAGCATTGTTTGCTAACTCCGGAACACTTTTATACTGCGCAACTTTGCACATATAGCTAAGGTTCTTTTAACCTTATCAAAGTTCTATTGTCCTCCCTTAACTTTTCACGAAAAATTCCTTCTCAAAGAAATTTGACGTTCTAAGCAACAAACACTTTTGTCTCGGTGTTTATGGAGGAATACTTGATTATACAAAGACAGGTTCATCCGACTTTGGTTGCACACATCTTTCTTATGCATAGCATACCAATGTTTTAAGAAAGGACTACTTGGGTTTTATCCCAAACCATAACTTTATATGGTGTCATTTCAACGGATTATGATGGAGCTCTTTTCAGTGGAAAAACGGTAATCTCTAAAGCTTTTAATCTTTAACATACAATGGAATTTTTATGAATTACACCTTCGATCTTACCATGTCTAACAAGGTTTAATTACATATCTCAAACTCCATACTCTTATGGTGTTTGGAAAATGCAAATCCGAACGATTCCTTAAATCTTAGGTATTATGCTAAACTTGTAACTCAAATATCTTCCTTTATGATCTTATCATAAACTATTTATATTCTTGTTACAATGATTTTGCACTTCATCTTGAAAATCTTTGAACTTTTCAAATATTTCACACTTCATCCTTATTAAGTAAATATTCATATATTCACTCAAATTTTCGGAGAAAGCATATGAAGTTGAAATCCATCGCTCTTGACTACACATAATGGATTTCGTACAACAATATGTACAAGTTCCAATAAGCTAGTCATTCCTTCCCTTTTGGCCTATGAACGAAGTTTTAATTATCTCTAGGAAAGTTTCACAAGCGTCATTTGATCAAAAATCAAAAGACTCCAAAATTCCATCCACATGGAGTTTCTTCATGTTTTCTTTCCAATATAATTTAAGCGGCGATGTCACTTCAAGTGATCTTTCAATCAATTTGTCTTTCGACATTTTTAGCACTAGTTTTATGGATGTGATTTCTCCAACAAGATTTGTGAATCATCCATCTTTTATGGATTACGGCAATTATTTGAACAACCCTTTTGTTCTCATAATACCTGATAAAACAAATCTTGAAGACAAGCTTGAGCAACACAATAACCCTTTATTTGTTCTCGATGAACATCATCACATATTCTTTGCTAGTTACTTAGGCCATTGTAGTTCATGAATTGTGTTGTTTCGTATGACGATTCACACCAACAAATTCAGTATCAAATACTTAAGAACCACATTGTTTAATAAGCAAAGAATATAGCCATAACATGTATATCATCTATATACTTAAACTGAACAATTCTAGTCTTTTCTTTTCTGCCATATATTTATGAGATTCTCTTTCAGTATTTCCTTTTCTGTATGAAAGAATCTATCAACATCAATAGTGGAGTCATACATATGACACATAGTCCAAAGCGTGTATAGTTAAATACCAATGTCTTTGGAATTGCTCTTTGAAGTAGATCACCATCATCAAATGTTTGGTGTTCTTTCAAATTCCTTTCTTTAGTAATCTCTTGGTGTAGTAAACATTTTACCTACATCGAATATTCATCTTTATCATGGAATCGTCCATGATCAAGCTACTTTAGCTTATAACGATGAATTACAGTATAATGTCATTGTCCAAAACCTTTTGGAGGATTAGGACAACAAGTGTCTCCAACCTTTTGCAAATTCTCATCAAAATATGAGAACATGAACTTTGCCATATTATACTCTATCATGTTGTAACAAAACTTTGTTTGAGATATCACAATATCTTCCACATCATGGTTTACGACAACTCTTTCAGATCCTAGATAACCTTGATATTAAGAGAATCCTTTGAATATCAAGAATCATGGAGACAAACATGATACTTATATACTAACACTTGGAATTGTTACTCTTGATTTAATACTAATTATTAAACTTCATGGAGTAACCGGAACTTACTAAAAGTTTGCAATAGGACTTTTAAAATTTAGATTAACACTTCAAAACAATACGATACCAGTTCGTAAAGTAACTAACCAGAATTCTATAGTTCTATCATCTCAATTATAACTAAACACAAGGTGGTAAACGGATGCCAATGACTACAACAACTATGCAAATTCACTTTGATCTAGTTTATGATAAATTGAGTTCTAATTAATAATTAAATTAATCTAGGTGAACTCCCACTCAAAACAATATCCCTCACATTGTTTTAGTGATCACACGAACCAAATCCACCACATCAAAACCGACCATCACGAGAGTTGATATAGTTTCAATGGCGAACAATCAACATGTTCATCATATCTACTATATGATTCATGCTTTACCTTTCGGTGATCCGTTTTCTGAGACCATGTCTGTACATGCTAGGCTCGTCAAGATCAAACCTTAGTTTCCGCATGAGCAAATCTGGCTTGCTCACGTTGTATACACTTGCAGAATCTAACACACCCGATCATCACGTGGTGCTTCGAAACAACAAGCTTTAGCAACGATGCTAACTAAGGGTGAACACTTTATGACTTGAAATTCATGTGCATGAGGGATCATCTTATAATGCTACCGTCTACTAAGCAATACAAGATGCATAAAGGATAAACATCACATGCAATTCATAATATGTGATATGATATGGCCTTTCTTCTTTGTGCTTCCGATCTCCATCTTCAAGCACGAACATGATCTCCATCATCACCGGCATTGCATCAAGGTCAATGACGCTTCTCCATGGTTGTCGTCCACCGGCTTCAACTATTACAACTACTTTGAATAGACACGCGGGTCTTAACATAAATTAAATACAACCATATGGCTCCTGCCGGTTGCCAACTTACAATAAGGAACATTGCATACATCAAATATAATCACAATCATGGCCATATCACATCACTGCACACCCCTGCAAAACAAAGTTAGACGCCTCTACTTTCTTTGCATGTTTTACGTGGTTTGGGGCTTTCAATAAGTGTCGTTCTAACTTACGAACATGAATCACAACATTGATACTAGTATTGTTAATCACCTGTTGTAAATTGGATCTTAACTATGCTAGGAGAAACAGGACCCGCAAAGCCACTTATGCAATACAAGTTGCATGTAAAGCGTGGAGCAAGTCTTATGAACGATGTCATGTAAGGTTAGCCCGGGCCGCTTCATCCCAACATACCGCAAGATGCAAAGTACACAAGAAGCAATCGACAATAGAAGCATCAACGCCCACAATGACCATTGTGTTCTACTCGTGCAACAGATCTACATATAGACACGACTGATACCCTTTGTAGGGGTTCGTAGCATGGAAAACAAAATTTTCTATCGCATACAAACAAACAAGCCAAGATCTATCTACTAGATTGTAGCAACGAGTCGATGGAATAACTTACCCTCGAAGATTCCAAAGCGATTAACGAGAGCGATTCTCGTGGGTGATGTAGTCGTACACTTCCGATATCAAGATCGCGTGACGATCCTTCCGTGAAGGCGTTCCGCATGATCGGTCACACGTTCGGTACTCGACGAAGACCTTCCTCTCCCTTGTTCCAGCAGAAATGGAGGTTGTAGCACTCTCCTCGCGATTCCTGACTGACAGCGTGGTACGGAAGTAGAGGGAGATCATGGCTTCGCCTTAAGCCGGAGCGAGTATGGTGGAGTATGAGAGAGCTATTAGTGGTCTAGGGTTTAGACACACCAATTAGAAGGCTCTAAACCGAAGGCTAGGGCAATTAGAAGCTCTAAACCAAAACGACTCTAAACCGGAGGCTGTGGCTAGGGTTTAGATTTAGAGGATAGGAACTTGTGTGTTTAGAGGAGGGAGCCCTGCCCCTCCTTATATAGGTGGAGGGTCCGGCCACACCATGGGGAGGGAGAGGAGTCCCTCCCCAACTCGGCTTGGAGGTGGGCCGCCGGTTGGAGGAGGGAACTCCTCCCCAACTCGGTTTCCCACACCTTCCTCTTTCCCTCTTTCCAATTTTAGTCGTTTGACTTTTCAAACTTGCTATTTGACTTTTCAATTTAGGATTCAATTTAATCCTTTATTTGGAACAACGAGAACACTTAGTACATGATGCAATCATCCCAATATGCAATGACACATTCATGTACCCCTTCCCCTCCGGAGTGCCGGACATTCCGGAACCTTCTAGAACATTCCCGATGAAAACACCGGAATCATTCCCGAACTCCGAAACGGGATTTTCCTTATATGAATCTTACTCTCCGGCCCATTCCGGATCACCTCGTGATATCTCGGATCCCATCCGTGACTCCGAATAACATTCGGTCTCTTTCTCATAATACCATAACTACTCAAACAACGTTGAATCCTTAAGTGTGTCTCCCTACGGTTCGTGAATTATGCGGACATGATCGAGACACTTCTCCGAACAATAACCAATAGAGGAATCTGGAAATTCATATGGCTCCCACATATTTCTACGATTACTTTGCGATCGAATGAACCACTTACATACGATACCAATTTCCCTTTGTCTCACGATAGTTTACTTATCCGAGGTTATGATCGTCGGTATCTGCATACCTAGTTCAACATCGCATCTTGATAAGTACTCTTTTATCGTTCCGTGATATGTGATCCCTTGTGAGCCAGTCACATGCTTGCAAGCTAATTGGATGACATTTCACCGAGAGGCCCAGTATATCTATCCGTCATATGGATGGACAAATCCCACTCTTGATCCATGTGTTTCAACCAATACTTTTCGAAAACTCAATGCCACCTTTATAGCCACCCTGTTACGGTGGTGTTTGATGACATCAAAGCATCCATCCGGTAAAGGTGATATGCATGATCTCATGGTCGAAGGAATTAGGTTACTATGTATCAGAAAGCATATAGCAATTGAACTATTGAAATGACTTGATCTTTATGCTACGCTTATCTATAGGAGTATGTCCATCACATCATTATCCTAATGATATGACCCTGTTGTTAATAACATCTCTATGTTCATGATCATGAAACCATGATCATATATTAACCAACAAGCTAGTTTAACAAGAGGCTTTACTAGGGACTCTTATTTTAGTTTACAAATCACACAAGTATTAATATTTCCGGTTAATACAATTATAGCATGGTATGTAAACATTTATCATAAGTGTGAAGATATGATAATAACCACTTTATTATTGCCTCTTGGGCATATCTCCAACACCTACATGATTCTGAGGCTAGACCTCGGATACAAGAGATCGAGCGCCTTGAGGAGCTTGTCCTGGAACTCGAGGCTTCCTTTAATAGGTAGATGGTTGAGGTGCAAGATAAGTCGTACCCTAGGTAGGTGGTGGGAGAATAGCAACTTCAGAGATCATAGGAGGATAAATGGAAGGAGGGCACATGGTGCTAGATAGTATACCCCGAGTCACTCATGACATTATATACACGTGTTTTAGATGCAAATTTTTGTAGGTTGCACCGATTAATTGTCGACCGATTAAATTAGTTAATCATCCGAATTTAGATTAGTCGCTACTCCCAAACCAACCGAGCAGTTATCGATTACTGATTTCCTTACCATTGGTGTCAAGATCAACTACTTTTGAGAAGTAGAGGAGTTGTGAAAAGTGGTCATCTGGGACAGATTTTTGTGTCGCATTGTAAAAATTCGTGAGGAATCTCAGTACGTCGGATGGAGCTGTATTTTCCTGTGCATGTTCTCCAAGTTGTTAACCAACTTTAATTAGCTTTGCACTTTTTGATTTGAGTAACAAAAGGTTTTCGAAAAAATCAATCTTTACCTGCTAGTCTGCTTTTGTGAAATATGTTATCATTTGCATTTGCCTCTTATAGAAGCCTTTGTTTTGATGGATTTTAGTTGAAGTGTGAACCTAAAGGTTTATTCTTTTGCTTACACTAATGTTGCCCTTGAAGTTTGTGTATTACCTGTGAAGAAAGGAATTTCTAGGAGAAGGAGGAAAGGAGTCTGTAGAGTTCGTCTTTGAATAGGTGAAAGAGGTGAAAACTGAAGGTTCGTGAAATCCCTATATTTTTATATTTTTGATGTTTTTATTACATAAGGAAAGTTACGAGACGGAACAAAGGAGGAGGAACGGGCGGTGAAACCTACCCAGTGCGGCCCCATCTGGCCGCGCCTGGAGGGGGTGTGAGCACCCCGAGCTTTGTCTCCGCCTCATTTTCGTATCAGCACCTTCCTTATGCTTTGAAACTTCATAATATATAACCCCCCCGGATCCCCCGAGGTTCGTGCATCGTGTTCTCGTCGTGTTTTTGTTTCGATCTATTTCTGTCAGGAAATCTTCTCAAGTTTAGAGCACCATGGTCTCCTCCAACGACAAAGGAAAGAAGCCCTAGGAATATGATCCTCAAGATCCCAAAGAGGAGGAGATTTTGGTAGGGGATGAAGAAGACATGGAGGAGGACAAGCAACCGGACACACGCGCTACCGTCGCAAGCATTGGAGTGGTGTCAAAACCTACTAAGCTTAGGAGGACAGCACAGATGTCTATAGGAGGGAAACCTCCGCGTCTTATCTACAATCCACTGTCATCTCCTTCACGCACCAAGAGACCCTTCCATACTCTTATACATGAGCATCAATACCAACATGTGTCCAAAGGGAACTTGCCCTCGATGTGGGATATGGCTCGTTCTAACCATGCAGGGGAGGAACACACTAAGAAGGAAGAATGGGGAAAGAATGACAAGGACTGGAATTCTTGGCCCGACATGATCATGAACCGCATTGAGCAGAATTCGGAGTTGATTCGTACTCTGACCTTTGAGATTGAGGATTTGAGGAAATTGATTGAGGAGCTTATCAAGAACACCACCACCTGAAGGAGTAATTATTCATCAGGTTTGGCATCCTTGGCTTGTTCCAAGCTTGGGGAGTGCCTGATATCACCATCATTATCTTTCATCTTTTACCTTTTTAGTAGATTCATATATTTGGTAGAGAAGTCATCTTATAGGTTGGTTTGCATGTGCAAGTATCTCTCCTTTAGTATATTATTGTATCACTTGGTGTGAGTTCCTTTATGGATTATTAATGAGAAGTTTCATCTTTTACTTTTTGCACTTCTTATTTTAGTTTGCAATCTCTATTATATGATTGATCTTGTTGATCAGTATTGGCATCATTTTGGGAGCATCAAGTAGATCTAAATTGGTTTTGGCAAACCGAGCTCTGGTCAGTAGCAACACTTTTTGAGGTTTGAAAGAAAAAGAGAAAAAGCTTACAGGTATTTTGTATCATTTACTTTGTTTCTTGTTGGCTCATAAGCTTAGTATTCTTTATTTAAGATCTTTTGCGTCTTCAAGGAAGATTGCATGTTTGGCTTTATCACTTGTAGGTTTGCTTGTTTATTTCAACTCCTTTGCTTGCTACCCAGCCTTGCTAGCCAAAAACCTATTTTGAGAAGGCTTACTTCTCATGCATCCAAACCCTTTGAATCAAAACATGTGCTATTTGTGTCCACCATATCTACCTATTAGCATTATTTATATTCCAAGCAAATTCTCAATCTTCATCTATCTTTCGAATTAAAAACTATTTTGTTATGTGAAAACTAGTTAGTAAAGATCTCACGAACTTGATGGCACACCTTATTTTCTTGCCCCTAATAGACTTGAACCATTGTGTCATCGAGTTGTATATGCTTGCATCTATAAGTTGGAATTAGTAGAACCGTCGTCACGTGGAACACTTTCAACATTGCACTGCACGTAGTACAGTTGATATCATGCTCTTTTGTTTGCGGATGTCGTGGTGTGAAATAAAGAGGAACTTGTAAGTCCAGGAGTGATGTATGTGTGTTAAAGCGCTGGGCGCTAGCCTAAGCCATGCCTAATCATGGTGGAAACTTGCGACATCACCATAATGAGCATTTTGTGAAGCATCCTCAATAAAAAGCTATGCACATAGTAAATAAAAGATCGATGAGATGCTCATTGTGCTTGCCTTGTCATTTTGGTTATGGGATAGCTCCTATACCATGTGCAAGGGGTACCCCGTTGGCGGTTCTTAATGATACGCATGTACTTACAATGACAAGAACTTACAGGTAACCAAAGTTGAGTAGCATGAGGATCGGCCCTCGTACTCAAGGGACATGGGATTGTCAACTTATATTTTATCAAGCATATACTCCATCCTTGTTCACTTTAACCTTAATCATCTCAAGATGCCTATGATAGGGGCAATGAGGGCTCAAAGCTAGTAAGTACCATAATCTTTTGGAAGCTCTTTATGACTTGAAATCCCTGCTACCCTCTATGAGGGGACCTTTCTTGTATTTTCTAAGTTGAGTCAGTAAACCTACTTCCTCTCTATCTCCTGCAAGCATTTGAGTTGTTGTGTTGCAAGCATTCATATGGTGATTTATCCAATCATGTTCTTTATCTTCCTTGTTTGCACGAGACTCTAATCTATTGAGTATTACTTTGAAAGCCTTCATTGAAAAACCTTTTTGAGCAAAGAGTGCTCATGTTGTAAAACTTCTACAAAAATCTTTTTGTGAAACTGTTTGCCAGCTGTTCTCTGACCAAGAACAAGAGTTTGCCAATTCTAATTATGATTTATCTTTATGCATCTCTATTGTGACTCCTGTACTTGTTGCAAGCTAAGTTATATAATGGTGAGTTTCTTTCTTCTATGAGTTGTGTAATGGTAAGTGTGATGCTTATTGTCCGTATTCTTTTATCGACACTTCACTCCATAAACCTGTGGACATGTTTACTCATTTCGATTTTGCAGGGACAAGCGAAGGTCTAAGCTTGGGGGGAGTTGATACGTCCAATTTGCATCACCATTCTATATCATAATTTTCCTCTGTTCATTGATATATGTCTTATTATGAGGTGTTACTTATGTCTATTCCTCTGTTTTTGCATGTTGGATGATTCTTGGAGGATGGACTGCCGGAGTCAGTTTTCTGATGGAAAAAGAGGTGTTTTGATGAAATTTCGCGAAGATCAGAAAAATACCAAAAAAATATTGGAAAATTATATTTTCCCAAAAGACGGAGGAAGCCAGAAGGGGAGGCGTAGCCGGGCCACATGGGGGCCACACCCCCTAGGCCCGGGCCCACCTTGCCCTGTGCCTAGGGAAGGTGTGGCCCACCTGGCCGGCTCCCGACTCTGCCCTCTCGCCTATATCTTTCCCACTATACCCTAATACCGGGGGGGTGACCATAGAAAGATTTCTGCCGCCTCTACGGGGCGGAAAACACCGAGAGAGAAAGAGCTCTCGGGAAGACAGATTTCTGTCGGGGAAATCCCTTCCCGGAGAGGGGAGATTGTTGCCATCAATAGCACCGTCAAGCTAGGCATCGTAATCATCATCATCCACACCATCAAATCCACCAACACCATCATCACCACTCCATCCCGCTGTAACAATCGTGTTGGATCTTGCATTAGTTCTTAGGGGAAACTTTCCCAGTGTTAATTACTATTGTAGTTGATGCTTGTGAGTGGAACTATTGTATTATTGTTTATGTTCAGATTGTTATCCATCACCATATCATCTTTGATCTTGATCCATATGATGTCTTGTGAGTAGTTCGTTTAGTTCTTGAGAACATGGGAGAAGTCATGTTGTTAGTAGTGGATTTGTGTTGAGTTATTATTCAATGGTTTAGTATTTAAGTTGTGGTGCTATTCTTCTAGTGGTGTCATGTGAACGTCGACTACATGATACTTCACCATTTATGGGCCTAGGGGAATGCATTGTGTATTTGGCTACTAATTGTGGGGTTGCCGGAGTGACAGAAACCTGAACCACCGTTAGGACACCTTTGCATAAGGGAGTGCATGATCTCAGAGTTTAAGGCTGTGGTTAGGTTTATATCTTAATTACTTTCCTATAGTTGCGGATGCTTGCAGGAGGTTTAATCACAAGTACTCCCTCCGTTTAGAAATATAATATGTTTTAGATTTGTGAATGAGATGTATCTAGACACCTTTTAGTGTATATGTTCAAATGAATCTAGACACTAAAAGGTGTCTAGATACATCTCATTCACAAACCTAAAACATCTTATATTTCCAAACGGAGGGAGTATGTATTAGTCCAAGTAAGGTCGGTACATTAGCACAGGTTCACCCACACAACACTTACAACACCAAAGAAGGGTACTCAGCTATTTGTTCGTTGTCTTTATTACTTGCACTTTGTTTTGTTGCTTTATCAGAAAACCCCTAAAAATCTGTTTCTAAGTATTTACAAAGATTTCCTGCTCCATACCACTAGTCAACATCTTCTGCTCCTCGTTGGGATCAACACTCCTATTTATCAAAAGTACTACGATACAGGCCCTATACTTGTTGGTTATCAGAGAGCATAGTTACCGTTCTTAGTTCTATGTGCATTGTCCCAAAACTTATTTGATGCATATTGTTGATATTAATTGTTCTTGTGCTATTTGTAACTAGTCACTCTTATGAACTTTGAAGGTGTCCTATGGATCTATTTGCTACTCCATGAGGGACAAGCTGAATGCCACTATGCTATGTTTTATGTATGTGAAACAAACAAATGTTTTTCAATGCATGTTATTCATGATCTTTGTTTGTAACCTTTCATGTTGCATGCATAGTTACTTTGTCTTACTGTTAGAACTCCATCTTTCCTGATCATGTTTAGAGTTCTTTGATCCCAGCTTTCAATGCTTGCAAATGGTTTGATCTTGATTTTGATGGTGCATATCACCTCAAAAATTATTCTTTTTATCGCTTACCTACTCCAGGACGAGTAGGAGTTAAGCTTGGGGATGCTTGATATGTCGGAAACATATCTATAATTTTTTATGTTCCATGCTTGTTTAGTATCTACTTTGATTTGCTTTGTCTACACTTTGAGGTGTTTTTATATGTTTTTCTGGACTAACCTATTAACAAGATGCCACGTGCGATTACTGTTTTCTTACATTTTGGTTCGGAAAGCGGAAAATCAATATTCTCGAATTGACGGGACAAAAGCCAAAGTCAATATTTTACTGTGGGGAACACGAAGCCAGAGTACGAGACGGAGGAGAGCCACGAGGCACACCCCGCTGGGTGGGCCCAGCGCCTTAGAAGTGCGCCACCACAGGTGCCCCGCCTCGCCTCTTCGCCTATAATGACCCCCGAATGCCAAAACCATAAGTACCCGATCAATTTTCCACGAAACCATCTTTAGACGTCGCCACCATCATCCCTAGATCAGGGGGATCTGAAGATCTTTCCGGCACCCTGCCGGAGGGGAGATCATCTCGAAGGCCTTCTTCTTTATCATGCCAGCCTCAGGTATGAAGTGTGAGTAGTTACACCTTGGACCACGGGTCCATGTAGTAGCTAGATGGTTGTATCTACTCCTTTGTGCTACCATGTTTAGATCTTGTGAGCTCCGTTCATGATCAAGATCATCTATTTGTAATCATGCATGTTGTGTTTGCGGGGATCCGATGGATATTGAGATTACTATATCAGATTGATTAATGGTTTTTTCTTATTGATTCTATCATGTCTGTGTTGTTTGTGATCTTTCATGCTCTCCGTTTCTAGTAGCTATCTTGGCCAAGTAGATGCCAGTGACTCCAAGAGGGGGTATTTATGCTCGATAGTGGCTTCATGCCTCTATTTAATCTAAGGGAAGTGACATAAATCTCTAAGGTTGTAGATGTGCTGTTGCCACTAGGGATAAAACAACGGTCTCTTGTTCATGGAACAAGTGGATTGTTTACCTTACACACTTTGCTTAAAACAGTTATCCGTTGCTTGCAACTTAATACTAGAGGGGGTTCAGATGATAACCTGAAGGTGGATTACTAGTCATAGATACAGTTGGATGGCGGTCTATGTATCTTGTTGTATTTTCCAATCGAATCTCATAGGATCATGAATGTCTAGTATTGCATTGTTATGTCTTGCTCAGTCCTGTCAATTGCCCTGCTATAATTTGCTTACCCAACATGCCATGTTTGTTTATCTTAAGGAGAACACCTATAGTGAACTATGGACCCTGGTCCAATCTTTACCATTGATACACCTTTCACTGTTACTTTTTACTTTCTGCAAACCACTATTACCTTCCACACCATACAATTAATCCTTTGTTTTCAGCAAACCGGTGAGATTGACAACCTCACTGTTCGTTGGGGCAAAGTCTTGAGTTTGTGTTGTGCAGGTTTCTAAGTTGCTAGCAACACCTTTGAGTCGTTTTCTTCCTCGTACTAGTTTGATAACCTTGGTTTCTTTTTGAGGGAAGACTTGCTACTGTGCTCATCATACCTTCCTCTTGGGTTTTCCCAACGAAGCTCTACATTGGTCTGAGCGCATCATATTCCCATGTTGACATGGTCACATGGTGTGGAAATTGATATAGAAGAACAATTTTAAGCTTATAATTAGGTTTTGGAGGCAACATGATAAATCTAGATGAGGCATGATTTGGAGTAAGAAACCCACCCATCGTGACGAGTCTTGAAGGATATGTTGCTGATACCTTTGATCCGGATTACAGATTATAGTATAGCCTCATTTTCCCTAATAGACCTAGTTTTGTCGAATCCTTGGGAAGCTTTGGCTTGGTGTAAGATTACTTTGAACAAGACCATGTAAAATTGTAATATTTTTTCTTACTGGACCAACACATTTACTTTTTGTGGTTTTTGTATCAATAGATGGAGATATGCCAGGGCTAAGGTTTCTCCTGCAGCTGCGCACATATGTTAGAGTAAAGATAAACGTAATCATCTTGTTCAAGTATTGTGCTCTATATCGATAAAGATTGTGGGCGGTACGGCCATGACTACTATGGTAATTGTCAGCAATGCTTACCGTAGACTTTTTTCTAACCACTGCATCACTGTCGACGTGGGGTTGCAATAGTTATTAAGTAAAACGGAGCAAAGCATTATGATCAATGACGTTACTCCCAAATGGATCTCAAACAACTATTGCACTCCCCTTGTTGTCACTAGGTTTCACGCGTAGAAGATGATCACCATCCATCTGACCTTACTACCTGGATCGATCCTTGGGGTCTTGGATACCTGACAAGTCCTTAGATCGAGGCAAGAGACAAGAATACAAAATGATAGATCTAATATTAAACCACAACACAATATCCAGTGCCATTAGATATTGCACATAATACTGCAAGGCTATGCCTCATCTCCCAGCCCATGAGGACTACTCACACATGATTAGATAGACAATAGCTTAATAAAATGGATAATTTAGATTAGGGTTAGATTTCTTCCGGCCACAACAATGAGAACTAAGATCCCCGAGAATCGACAAAAAATGATTTAGAGTAATCTAGTGCAATCGAGCTAGGTGTATCCTTGCCGATGAACTGAGGAACCATTTTAGGTCGAGATGGATCTCTTCTTTGCATGTACTAGTTCATTGCTAGTAGTAGGGACGCCACCCGCCATCCATCCCGCAGTTAGAAGCAAGGCCGTAGATGGTGATGTCACAATGGACTACGAGGAAAGGGAGGTGGGAAAATGGTGTGGGAGGGACAAAGGTTGTGGAAGAAATCAGAGATGGGGAGGAAGGAGGGAGAGATGGGAGAGAATGAGAAGAATAGTAGCAGAGACAAGGATAATTCATATTTTTCCTGATATTATGTTTGTACATCAAATAGTCTAACTTTGGTGTCTATTTCAGCAAATTTTCTTTGAATGGTTATTTGGGCAGTTTGGTACTTATGGTTGAGCCTCATGTTTCAACTTCTCCGAGGAGACCTAGTGCGGAGAAAGGCTTTGAACCTAAACAACTTCTTTTTTTCTCTAACTCGTCGAATGAGTGCGGCCATTTGAGCCCGAAGTTTCAGAAAAATATTGAATACAATATTGGAAAGTCTTAAATAACGTCTTAACATAATTCTACATGTATCCATAGATGTATTCTATATTTGATTTGATTTTTTATTACTATGAAATGTTTTAACTTCTTAGCTACAGAAAATAAAAAAATTATAAATTTATAATAGAGTGCAATAGTATACCTATTGTTCAGTATTTCAGATCCTCATGCTTTTTTGTACACGGATATCAAACTAATTACTAAAATTATAGGTGCACATCTCACATCAATGTACGCTTTAATCGGCGTCATGTGTACACGACGACTGTCTATCGATGTCAGGTCGATTTGATGCGGACGTTGCACCGCCGCCCCATGATGCTGCCAAGACGGCCCTACGTCAGATTTGGGCGGGCTTCCCACGTGGCTTCGCGCACCAGCGCTCCTAAGAGAGGCCTCGTGCATTAGGGCTGGCGTGGGTTGATGGCTATTGTATTGGGTCTTAATTGGCGCCAATGCCGATGGAGGGCTTTTTTTTTGGCTCGGGACTGAATAGGGCTATTGGGACGTTGTTGGAGCCTCATGTGGAGATGCTCTAAGAGCAACTCTAGCGGTCACCGTAAATTTTGACGCGTGAAAACGTGTATATGGTGGTTTAGCGCGCCGCACACGAACCTTCTCCGGCGGAGGCGCTATTTTGCGCGTGCTAAATTTGCAGCACCAACTCTTCAACATGCGCGCTAAAGTGGTGTGCGCGCAAACATGATTTTGTAACAAAGAAAAAGCGAAAATATATTATACATAAACAAAAAAAATTACATAGTTCGTGGTGCAAGAAAAATAGTAGAAACTACTACTAGACTAGAGACAATTACTAGAAACTACTACTAATCTAGTCCGACGAGGAGACGGAGACGGAGATGTAGTCATCGTCGGAGGAGACTGGTGTCGTGTCGGACGCCGATCCAACACGAATCGTTCTCGTCGATGGTCACCGGCCCTGCAATCTGCGCGTCAATGAAGACGCGCCTCTCCGTCTTGTCCACCCGGCGCGCGAGGCGGTTCTGGTGTTTCGCCGCCTTGGCCACGGCGCGCGGCGTTGTGCGCGCCTTCCACTCTTGTCGTAGACGCTTATCGCGCTTGAAGATGAGCAGGCGGTGCTCTGCGTCGCGCTCCTCCTCTGTGACAAGGCGAGGCGACAGCGCGAGCGCCTCCGCCTGCTCGCGCGTCCACACATCTTGAAAGTTCATGGAGGAGCGCGGGCGTCCGAGCCGCCACGCGATGGCATCGTAGGCACGCGTGGCCTCGTGCACGGTCTCGAAGGCACCCGTCCGAATCCACCAACCGGCCGCTGCCCGTCGCAGTCCCAGCACGACCACGGCGACGAGTCCAGTCCAGTCCTCCCTAGTCAGTCAGTCCAAAGTTTTCACACCCGACCTCCGCTCTACCGAGTCTCCCGTTCCTCTGTCAGCTTCGCGGCAAACGCCTGCCCAATTCCTCCACCTGTTCCTCGCTCCTCCCCTCCCCCTACAAATCTACCCCGTCCGTCGTCACCAAGCAAGACCACTGACAAACAACTTGTGCTACTACCCAATTTACCATCCGAGACAGTGAAGAGAGGACGACGGCAAGGCGGCAGGGAGCAATGGAGAAGGCGATCGACAGGCAGAGGATCCTGCTGGGGCACCTGGAGCCCGCGGCGGCAGGCCCCAACCCGGCCATCTCCGTGAGTGTTTTCCCCCCCCCTTCCAACTCCTCTGCGGCGGCGGCTCGTCGGTTCCAGATCTGTGACGGCCTTTTCTCTCGGTGTCCCTCGCAGGCCAGCGCGTGCGCCGCGTACAACCTGGGCGCCCGCCTCGCCGACGACGTCGTCATCGTCGCGTAAGTCATGCCCGCCCTCCTGCCTTCTGTGTTGGATCGGTTGTCAGGCCAAATCTGATTATGAGCCGCCAACTCAAGCCTATATCTAGGCTGCTGCATGTCTCTATTCCAACGCAGAATATACATGTTACGGATGACAAATGTCTTAACCTTTAATTATTATTAGAAACACGGAGAAGGGACAGAGAGGATCCATGGAGTGTAATAAAACTAGCAGGATTTTGTTACTATATATGTTGATAGTAGTGATGTTCAAATAGTTTTCTGGGTTAATTTTATTATCGGTTTCGCATAAAACAGAGGAGGTCAAACATGAACCATGCATGATGATGTGTCTACCCTTCATGCCTCTTCAGTGCCTACAGGACAGCGATTTGCAGAGCCAAGAGAGGCGGTTTCAAGGATACGCTCCCCGAGGACCTCTTGGTGCCTGTATTCAAGGTTTGTGGTTGTCGTCGTCTTCCCGTTCTGCAGCCTAAACAGCAGTTTACTGAATTGTTGCTTCCTACCGTCTCGTCATCCTTGGATTCTTCTCATGTATTCCTGATCCCAATTATATAGGCTTTGGTGGATAAAACAAAGTTGGATCCAAGTGAGATTGGCGACATTGTTGTTGGTACTGTTTTAGCTCCTGGGTCCCAAAGGGCTATAGAATGCAGGATGGCGGCATTGTATGCAGGGTTTCCTGGTAAATTCATTATTTCTCTTACAATCTGCCTTTCATTGTTATCCCTGTGTTGGTTATTTTTTTTTTATGTGATGTAGATACGGTTCCTCTCAAGACTGTAAACCGGCAGTGCTCTTCTGGTCTACAGGCAGTCGCAGATGTTGCTTCTGCTATTAAAGCTGGGATGTATGATATCGGTAATGCTTTACTGCAGGATCATTTTTAAGTATTTTTTTTTTCTGACTGATCTTATTTTGTTCTTCCATTCAAAAGGTATTGCTGCTGGCCTAGAGTCCATGACAGTGAACCGAGTTAGTATTGATGGGAAAGTGAATCCCAAAGTAAGTCGAATAGGTGGTCAATGCAACAAGACTCTTTAACTTTAGATTCACGTGCTAAGATGTTTAAGCTGATAAAAATGTAATGCATTGGAATATCCAATTGGTTTAGGTTGAGCTATTTTCCCAAGCACGTGATTGCCTACTCCCAATGGGCATTACATCTGAGAATGTTGCACAACGGTTTGGCATAACACGCATGGAGCAGGATCAAGCTGCTGTAAGTTGGCTGATCCTTTTTGTCGCACGTTTTTGACAGTGCATGCGAACTGCTGGTCTGTCCACACATTAATTAAGCTTCTAGATCTCATTCTTGTTAACTGTAATGCTCAGGTTGAGTCTCACATGAAGGCTGCCGCTGCCGTGGCTGCTGGTAAATTTAAAGAAGAAATAGTCCCAGTTCATACAAAGGTAATGTTCTGCCTTTGTTTTCTCTTTCTAAAATAACTATGTATACTTTTCAAGGGTTTCCTTAATATAAAAGATAAGAATTGTTCAACCTGTTGCCCTGATTCTTTTCTTGTCCTGCGAAGATTGTAGATCCAAAAACTGGTGAAGCGAAGGAGATTGTAGTGTCAGCAGATGATGGAATCCGATCTAATACCACACTGGCAGTCCTGTCAAAACTTAAACCAGCATTTTCTAAGGACGGGACCACTACTGCTGGTAAATAGAAAAATGTAACTGAATGCAAATGTCTATTATTTGCATCACTCTTGAAAATTGGTGTTTTTTAACTCGTAGGAAATGCTAGCCAAGTGAGTGACGGAGCTGGCGCTGTCCTACTAATGAGGCGGGATGTTGCGACACGAAAGGGTCTTCCAATACTTGGAATCTACAGGTATTATTTTCTTTAGATGCTTTACAGATGATGAGTTATATGTATATTCTGTAGAAATGTTTTCTGAGAAAACAAATCAAACTCTACTACCAACATTATGTGTCAAACACTTTCTGATGACCATCAAGCAGAGACTTATGATGCTCTTGATTGCTATAAAGTTCTGTTTAGTGACTCACCATGGGAGCTGAATGTGCAAATACAGGAGCTTTGCCGCAGTTGGGGTTGATCCAGCTGTGATGGGTGTTGGTCCTGCTGTTGCTATCCCTGCAGCAGTGAAAGCTATGGTCTTCAAATTAATGACGTTGATCTTTTTGAGATTAATGAGGTGTGCTTCCATCTAGTTCTTCCACTCGATAAAGCTATATCTGTGGGATGATATTCATTTGCTCCTGTACATAGGCTTTTGCATCTCAGTTCGTGTACTGTGCAAAAAAGTTGGATCTCGACCCGCGAAAGTCAACGCGTTAACGGAGGCGCAATTGCTCTTGGACATCCACTGGGTGCTACAGGTATCTGTTTTCTGCTACTCACAAAAGATTAATGTTCCATGTTGGTGTGCACCTTTGCGCTCAGCACTTGCTTGGACCCTTTGACTGTTTGGCATCCCCATATCACTGCTTTACTCGGAACAAACATCTCTTCTGCTGCAGCCGATAATATTTACATGCTTTCATTTTGGCAGGTCTTGCGATCGTCAGCACTCTTCTCAATGAGATGAAGCGCCGGGGCAAAGACTGCCGGTTTGGAGTGATTTCCATGTGCATAGGTACATGATCTATCTAAAAATTGTTTTGGATCCTGAGAACGGACGTTTGGGTCTCGGGAGCAATGGAGCCCGTTTTTTTTGAACTTTTTGAAATTTGTATTTTGAAGTTTAAAAAACTTCTGAGCAAAAATTCTAGATGTAGGAAATAATATGCTCTACAACTGTGAAAAAAGTCTCAACTTGAAATACCCAGTATTTTGGGCTGCACAAAAATGTCAAAATCTGACATTTAAGTAGTGAACAGTGCCAATTTTCAAACCACCAAATTCCGTGAGATTTTTTCAATTTTGTTGAGACCAAAATGTAAGGTATTTTGGGTTGACACTTTGTGTGTTTGGTAGAGTACATCATTATCTACGTGCAGATTTTTTTTTCATAATTTTTTTATACTTTGAAATCAAGTTCTCAATTCCAAAAAATATAGGGCTCCATGTAGGTCGGGATCCAATTTTTTTTTTGGATTGCTCATTTACTTGCATGGAAAGATCGTAGTAGTAGAACTGTAAATGACATAAATTATTAATGAACAGGTTCTGGAATGGGCGCGGCTGCTGTTTTTGAGCGGGGAGACACTGTGGATGAGCTGAAAAATGCCCAGGCTACGCCGTCGCTTAACTGGCTCTCCAAAGACGCCATGTAACTATTTCCGTGTAATTTGTGTAGTTGCTACAATTGTTCTCAATTGTTAAACACAAGGCGGGCTAGGGAATAAATTGATTCTGTATTTGTAGTTCCTTAGGGATCAGAAAATTAATACAGTATCAGTTAATATTTTACTTTTTCTATCTTTGTTGGACTGTACTACCGTGTGGCGCCTTCAGCCCCTCTTTATTCTAATTACTTCCTCCATTCCAGAACATAAGATGTTTTAACTTTTGTGAAACTAATGTATCTAGACTATAAGATGTCTTACTTTCTTCTGAACTAGATGATACCCGGTGTGTTGCTGCGGGATATTAGCGTGTCAGATAGGATGGTAAATCAGATAAAAATAAAAAATAAAGAAAGGAAATTTACCACTGAATTTGGATCGGGTTTGCTATTGCAAATGTAGCGACATCATACTTAAGATAACTCTTGATTGTTTCTTTCTGTAAATCAATACTATTTTTCTCCAGGCAAAGGAACATTACCAAACAAATAAATAGTATATCAATTGTTCATGCACCTTAAATATTTCAATCTATGTTTCACACTTAAAGAATTTACAACAAAAGTGAACATGTCAAGGTTTCTCTCAAGGCTAGCAACGTTCCAAACCATTATGTTGCCGTTTCATTGCCCACTCGTTGACATCCCAAAGGAAGATGATATAGTCATTGGAGCTATATATGTGAAGTGACAACTTGTAATCTATAAATGAAACATGACATCAGTTTCAGTAAACAAAACATATTGTAAAATTGGATAGATACTTATCCAAGAGAATATTTACGTCACGCAATCTGTCGCATAGATGTACTGGTCTAAATCTTTCTATATGCATTGTTTGATTTGTATGATTGAAATCCTTAGGAATGCATAGAAATTGTTCCTACAGGATTGCACTGCACTATGTTTTGGAGAAATTTTTTCATCCACTCAAATCTTATGGTACAATTTCTTTTCTTTCTTGTCAGTCAAACGCTACTTGAAGAAAATTCATGTAGGTTCCAAATCCCGTAGGATTTAACTGGACATGACATTATAATCCTGCGATTTCATATTCCTGTGTTCCGAGAATCCTACGAATCAAACAACCCCTTAGAGTTGGCTGCTTTTGTTGGGTGCTTAGGCCTCCATTCGAAGAAGTGGGAGAAACACACAAAGTGTAATTAATCAATGTAAATCACGTAATTATGTTGCACATATATTTTAATTACTCCATGGACTAAGCATTTCTTTCTTTTTTTATAACTACAACAAATGCGTGGAACTTAATGGAAGCTGTAAATCATTGAATGATTAGCAAGAGTAACAAATGATTACAACATGTTAGCGAAAAAAATCAGAGATATTCCTTAAGGACGACTCTTTACGGTTTAAGCAAAAGATGGTAGGTAAGAATTTTGTGATTGCAATAAATGAAATGATAGTGCATGGTCGTGCAAAGTGGGCTATGTGCCTCCTTATAAAACAGATGCTCGACGGAGTTGTTTGAAGGAAGCTAGATGGAAGAGAAGTTTTCTTTTTCAGCCGGTGAACATATTTATAGGTAATCTTTGCTTTTCGATCCATGATGCTCGCATGTCCTGAGTTTTCCATCTCTGGGTGCATCTTGGAGTTAGGCCTAGGAGGCAATAGGGAACTGATGTGCTCAAGCCTTGCCATCTACAGTTTTTCATAAAAATCGTAGATCGGAGAAGACTGACCTAAAACCACATGAATGAGATCCTGGCTTCTCCATGGTGTATATGGTGGCGGTGCGGCAGGGGAGGGCCATACTTGGAAACAGTGGCAAACATCAGCTCATCACGGAAGATTGGTATGATGGAGATTTCAATCACGGGGTGAGAAAGGTCGATACAATGTGCTATACATTTTCCTCCTCCATCCCTATACGGTGGATCCCCAAGAGAAAATAGATCATGGTGTAGGGAGTTTGCTAGAGAAGTTTACTTCCTTTTTTAATTAGCAATATGTTTAGATTTGGTTGCTTTTGTTGGGTGCTTAGTCCTCCATAATTAGAAGAAGCAGGAGAATCATAGAAAGGGGTAATTAATCAATGTAAATCGCGTAATTACGTCGAACAAATATATTCATCATTTAGTTACTCCATGGACTAAGCATTTCTTGCTATTTTTTTATAAATACAACAAATGCGTGGCACTTAACTTTTTTGTTTGAATAACGGCACGAGAGCTGCTGTTTTTCCATTGCAATAGTTGAAGAGTTTTACAAGTTTGGGCCAATACAACGGGCATTTAGCCTGAATCAAAAGGTGCACCCCGTATTGATCCACTAAGGGCAGTGGGGCCCCTACAAAACTCCACGTGTGTGCTTCCTCCTTTATTCTTCCTATTAGGTCGGGTAGTGGCACTTAATGGAAGCGATACATCATTGAATGATAATTTAGCAAGAGTAACAAATAATTAAACATTTTATGACAAAAATCAGAGATCTTCCTTAAGGATGACTCTTTAAGGTTCAAGCAAAAGATGGTAGGTAAGAATTTAGTGATTGGAATAAACAAAATGATAGTGCACGTGCATGGTCGTGTCAAGTGGGCTATGTGCCTCTTTATAAAACAGATGCTCGACGGAGTTGTTTGAAGGAAGCTAGATGGAAGAGAGGTTCTCTTTTCGACCGGTGAACATATTTATAGGCGATCTTTGTTTTTTCGATCCATGAGGCTCGCATATCCTGAGTTTTTCATCTCTGGGTGTATCTTGGAGTTAGGACTGGGAGGCAATGGGAAACTGATGTGCTCAAGCCTTTCCATCTACAGTTTTTCATGAGCTCTACTATGCACAGCTCTGTCGCCAAAAGGAATTTTGAAATATTACTTAGGTTGGTTGCCCTTCAAATGCAGGCTCTACTTCAGTACCAAAGAGAGAATCTTAATACAGACAGGGCGTCCTAGATCTGCTGGTAGTCCCAGCACAGTGGAGACTCATACCTTCGAAGCTTTTGCAGCTACCTAATATTCAATTTTCATCACTGAATATACATTGGTGAAGAAAATGGCCCGTCATGAGGTCCATCATTGAAGTTTCTTCATAGATTCATTTGTAGCGGCAGTTTGCACTTTTTTTGTCACTGTCAACACATATTAGATGACGTTCCTTAATTTATCATCAAAGATGGGCCGGGTTATCCATGTAATCCTACACATGTGATCTCTACTAAAAATTAACTAAATGCATGGAAGATAATTAAAGTAGTTTTTGTTCACACACTCTTCGCAATCACATATAAAGCACTCCGGACAATCTATCGTGGAAAAGTAGTTTGCGATCAATAAATAGGGAATCAAAACATCTCATTAAAGTATGAATGCATGAAAGAAAGAAAAATATGATAAAAGAATTTTACAAATGATTTCTATTTATTAAAATAGGGTTTAAATAGGAATTAATATATTTAGTAAACTTTATTTATAAAACAATTATAAACATTATACTGATGGATAATTTTTTTAAATAATTTTCATTTGTAGCGAGAAGAAATTTACAATGATTTACCAGGAATAAAATTTGACCTAATACATAAATAAGATATTTAATTTAGGTAACATTCATATTATGTACAATTAAAAGCTAATGATATACAGAAATGTTGTACTCATTTTTTTGAATCCATTGATATATTGTTTGTAATTTTCCGAGTTACAAAACTCCAGACACAATTTTTTCAAGAATTAACATATTTTTGTCTATTTTCTCCTATATTCAAATTATTAGATATATGCCAGATATATTCCCTTCGACGTGGTGGCTCCTAGTTCATGGGACCCACTTCGGTACAGTAAGAGAGATGGGCCATCAGATCATGTCGAGATCTGATGACCGATGATGACCATGGTGAGGCTTCACCGATGAGAAGACGTGGCATCGACGGACGGCTCGGCGATGACGGTGGTGAATTCTCTGGTGCTCCCTTGGATATGCGAAGTGGTCGACTTGATGCATCAGACGATGATGGTTAAGGCCTTCTGCGGTGTAGCCGATGCCTAAAACACAAAAAAGTTTGCCATGTCATCAAGGATGTTCTGGAATTTGTTTAGGCACCGATCTTATAGTGTGTGCAAAATGCCCATAGAAGGACCCACATATGAATAAAGTATGCAGCTAAACCAACATGAATCCATTCTTTCTTCTGATTTCTTGCCCAGCAGCTCGTGTTGTCAGATGCAAAATTTATATTGTATTGCATGCATGTAGTAGGCATCGGAGCAATGGAGGAAACCCATGCCCAATGCTTCAAAACTGGTTTCGGCACCGATTTTTCCATACGCTGTGGAGGGCCTAAGAGGCGGTATTGGCATAGGCCATTTCCTTGTCAGGCGACAATAACGAGGTCTAGTCTTCCTCGGTCTCTGAAGAAGCTCCGACGGGGTCGGACAGTGGCTCCTCTGACGAACTCGATTGGAGGATGCGGATGACGTTTGGCTCCCTCATCATGTCAGAAATTAAAAAAAGGGGTAGGAGAGAGGGAGTGAGTCGTTGCTGCTCATTGGACTTCTCCTTCTTGAACTAGGCTTTCGCCCCGCTTTATAAATAAAGCCACATCGGCCGAACAGATACAAGGTGGAGGGGAGACCCCTTTACAAGGCAGATCAAAATAAACAAGAAAGACGCGGAAGCCTAAACTTGCCACCGAGGATAACGAGCCGAAACTAGGGTGACCCGGGGCTCCACGACGACGCCCCCAAGAGGGTCACGACACACCGCGCCGCCGCCGTCGAGACCAAAAGTCAAGGGTTTTCACCCGGAGCCCTGTCGCGCGGGAGGTAGCCGCACCAACGCCCCCAAGGAGGTAACGATACCCGCAGGCACCGCCGTCGATGGTGCCAAAGCACGAGCTACCCGAAAACCTCCAACCGCTCCCCGCAATCGCCACGCTCGTTGACCCCAAGAAAGGCTGCCGACACGCGATCTGGGAGTTGCCTTAGCCGAAGCGCCGCCAACACCGAAACCTCCCGTCGCCCTCTCCACGCCATCCACATGACCGGGGGGAGGAGCCACCACCACTGACACGACGCTCGCCGAAGAGACACCCGCGCAGACCGCCTTCCGGAGCCGCCGCCCCGGCATCCCTGAGCTCAAGCCAAAGCCCGACCGACGCGCGAGCCAGCGCGATAGGGCCGGGTCGGGCTCACGGACGTGAGGAAACCGAGGCACGACCAGCTTGGGGGAGGGGACCTACCCTCCATCACCCGCGGTGAGCGCCGTCCGGACACAGCAGCAGAGCAAGACAGGGCTGGAACAGGCCCAGATCAGGCCCGGCCCGCCGGCCAGGCCCCGATCAGGCCCATATCGGGCCCTACGCTCCGCGCCGCTCTGTTGCTGCCAAGACGCCGCTGTCCGATCCCCAACCTCGAGCCACCTGCGCCTGCCGCGCTTGGCGCCATGGACGCCCGAGCTCGGGTCGAGCTCGCCAAAGCCCGGGCGAGCCGCCCACCGCCAAGAGGGAAGGCGCGCTGGCTCACCTCCGCGCCTCACCGCGAGGAGGACGGACCCGCCGCCGAGCTCCAGCGCAGCCAGGCTCCGGCGGCCGAGACAACCCGCCGAGCCCCGCCGCCTCCGCTCGCTTCCACCACGGCTGTCGCCCGCCGCCGGGAGGATTGAGCCGAGCCGATGCCGCCACCTCGCCGTCGACGCGCCACGGAAGCGCCGCCATGGAGCCCGACGCTAGCCCCACGCTGCCCGAAGCGGTCCCGGCGCCTGCACCGAGGGAGGCGAGATCCCGCCGCCGGGCGCCGGCCGGGCCGCCAGCGCTCTGGCGGCGAGGGAGGAGGGAGAGGGGCGGCGGCGCAAGTTAGGTTCCCCTGTCGCACCTGGGCGACGAGGAGGAGCGTTCGTATTTTGGTCCCGCTGCTCATTGGACTGGCCATGCAACGCTAGCGGCGTTGCGCCTGCAGGAGGCTGGCTGGCCTGACTGGCTAGCGCCTAGCGGAGTTTGCCTAGCCGGCGCCTCTTGTTCAATTTGTTTTTCCTTTTCTCCAGTATTATCTTTTCTAAAACTGTAGTTACTTCAGTTTTACACATCTGAATTAATTCAGATGAACGCCAATTTTTTCTGTAAAATTTAGAAAGTCTTGTCTGGATATTATGGAACACTATTCTAGTCCTGAATAAAATACAAGATATATTTTATGAAGTTATCTTTGTTATGCTTATAGGATGGATTTCCTTAACTTAAATTTGGTTTCTTCAAATAAAACCATTTTAAAATCTCAGAAATATGCAGAGATGCAATGCATATGAATTTTATGCTAAAATGCAAAAGTAGGATGTTACAGGATTTATCCCCTATCTTCACCCATGTTATTTTGGCGGATGTCCAAAAGCTTTTCAAAGACAAAGGTGATGTTGTCCTCAGGAAGGACGGTGACACCCGCAGGCGTCTTCACGTCGGTGTCTAGACGATAAGGATTTCTCCCGACTCCTAAAAAAACCACACTCCCGGGCGCTTCGAATAGCTCCACCAAGCTCGCCGCCCACCAGTACATGCCACCACAGTCTTGCAGTCACCACCGTCATCTCACGTGACCCACTATGTGAGGCTGGTATGGCCAAAAAGCAGCAACTTCGAAAGGGCTCGGCGGTAAAGTGACACGCGGGAGAGAACTACCTCCACCGCCCTAGGGCGAGAGCCGACCGGATGTAGCAACAAGGGCAAACCAGGCCCTCACTGGCCTGTCTGAGCCCAAAAGGACTCGTGAAGCCCCACCGCCACACTGCAGCAAGGGTGTCACCATCGCCATCAGCCCTAGATCTAGTATCCACTCCTCCGCTCTCCAGTGAGTCCGCTGCCACCGCAGACCCCCACCGCCAAGCAGCAGCGCCATCCCCACCATGGTCACCCAGACCTGCCAAACCGTCGCCGGTACGAGGAACAATGTGCCGCTCCCGGAGCCGCCTCCGACGGAGGGTCACCTGCGCAGACCACCTTCTAGGGCCGCCTCCCCGACTTCCACGCTCTCGTACCCGCAAGGCGGCAGTCAACAGCATGGCGGTGCCAGTGGCGGGTGGAGTGTGTATATACAAGTGGTAATGATCAAGTCACGCTCTTTATTAGTTAATATGATTATCATTTCATTATTGAACATTACCACTAAGAGAGTTCGTGCATTTTTGGACAAGCTATGTAAAATAAAACAAAAACTCCCAATTAATGCATGTATGCTCTTCGGAAAGTCGTTTCGCCTCCCGAGCTCTAGAGCTCTCTGCATATTAGAAAAAAACTATATTTAGAAGTTTCTAAAAATTGTCAAAAAAATCTTAAAAGTAGCTAGTAATGTATCCCACAAACATAGAAAATCTCAATTCAAAATGTTTTTATTCCGAGCTATACAAAAATGAACAATTTCATATTTGCAATCATTATACTCAAATCTACGGGTTTTTCATTTTTTGTGTAGCTCAAAATACACATTATTTCCAATTGATACTTTGCACGTTTTTGGTATACATAAGTGGATGCAGCCTGATTTATTTTTGGAATTTTTTAAGATTGGAAATATGATTTTGATTTTTTTTAAATTGGGATGTCTGCTGAACTTTGGATCAAATGGTACCTCCAGTAATCAACGCACACATGTTATTTTATTAACCCAAATTAATGGGCGTGCCTTCGAAGTTTGAATTGCATAAAGGCAGATATTTTATCATCTGTTTTAATTGCGAACCAGTAGTATGAACAAAGATATTATTTTTTCAAAACTAACAAAACTCGATATATTTGATTTTGGTTAGGATGTCTAGAAGATGTTGTAATCTGCCGGGGAACATAATCCAGTAATTTGTTTGCATGTTTTCTTCGTTATTATGGTGAGACAAAGGACGCAAAGTATAAGTATAGTGAATCTTGGTGGGTAGGCATAGGTGGAATTGAATCCAAAACGACTTTTTTTCACATCCAGAAAAGAGCACGTGTAAATTTAGCTCAATAAATTGGTGTGGTCTATATTTCTCTAGGAAAAGTGTGCATCAAATGAAAATGGAATAGCAGTGTTCAACCGTGTGTGTACTAGATAAATAAGCGGGCTTTTGAGTGCCAGGTCGTTTAGTTGTAGCTTATATTACCCCCACAAAAAATGTAGTTGTAGCTAGGCAAGTATAGCATGACTGAGATAAACCGAGATCAAATCCGATGAACATATAGCTCATTCTGTCTTCTATGCTCATATCCATCCTTGATATCTCCCAGCTTTAGTTCAGGACTGGGAGGCAACATGAATTCTCGTGGCCCGCTAGTGCTGTGTTGTGCTAGTTTCATCATGCACCATCTTGCAAGCTAGTTGGAACATACGATCCTATTTGGGATAATAATGACAGATCTGTTCCAACAATGCATATATTTCACTAGCCCCCTCGACCGTGCTAGAGTCTTGATCGTTAGGAATGGATATCTTGTAGGGCGTTTGATGCAAAACCAGGAAGTGAGGAACATGGAATTCGAAGACCCACATGCTATTGAGGAGATCAGCAAATTATCTGTAATACGGTATAATGCAAGGCCAACCTATCACCCTACTTACCCTTGTTATCAAGCGTTTTATGGTCTTAACATCACAGGAACTCAAGATTCAAGTACTAAACAAAAATATATACACTCAATCGAATGACGTATCAAGTATTTTCTCGTAATTTCGTATACATTTCTAAAGCCTACACTTGATTCAACTTATCATGTACAAGTGGCAAATATCTGCATGCTCGCTTAATTAAGCATGCAAAAGGATATTTAAAGACCATCTTAGGAATTACATTAGTTTTAGATGAACTCCGATTTGTTGTTTTCCAAACTCAACTACCTATCAAATTTTATTCATTCTCAAATGTTGAGCTTATTTAACAGGAAGAATTGAATTAAATTTCAGTTTACGTAGAATGGTGTAAGTTAATTACGACCAATCACTATATCCAGAAATAAGGATTTGACCCCTCCCCAATGTAAATTTGTTTATTTTAGAACCTAAATTTAACATTTATTTATGTGAAAAGATTATTTGGTAGGTATATATTTTTAATTATTACTGTAATTAATATTAGGTACTACCTCCATTCCAAAACATAAGCTTGTGTAGCAGTTCAATTTGAACAACTATAAAGGCTTACATTGTGAAAGAGAGGTAGTGAGAATTATTAGCAAGCCTATAAATGATACATGTCTACCGACTTCTTTATAAAGTTCAATCTATACATTGCCAACGATGGAGTAGCAAGTTTCAGAGAAGCTAAAGCCACAACTTGAGTGTTTCTTATTTCAGTGAATCATGTCATATTAGGAATTCAACCGAAACATACAACTTGCTAATAAAATTACAATTAGCGACTAGGAGCTAGCTAGGATTGGAAGGCGACGGGAAACTAAGGCGCACACTATCTTAGATCCACAAACATGAGATAACCGGTTGGCCACTATTGAACTGCATGCTCTCCTTTTGTGTTAGACTTCACCATCGGCCGGTGATATACTAGCTAGCAAGATTCAGAACTGCGCCAGTTATCAGCGGCTCACTACGGGAGAAGACTGATGCGCCGATGGCCGGCCCCGTCGGCGTAGTCCCATAATCCCGTCGCCGTAGGCTGCGCCGTCGGCGTAGCCCCTTTACCGGGTCCCACCTAGATGACTAACACCCGTCTGGCTACGCCGACCACTTTACTGTTTGACGGCGTGGAATACTGCCGTCGACGTATAAAGTTATTCCCGTAGTGGCTTCATCCTCGTCGAGTTGAGAGAGATGCACGTCTCCCGGCCGTAACCTCACTACCGTTGCGGTCACGCCATCAATGTCTTGCATGTACAAGAACTGGAAGCGTACATGCATAGAAGAGGACAAGTGGACACGAGTCGTGATGCTCGGATTGCTGACACAGAAAACATCAAACTTATGCAAATTCATGCAGGCTGCTGCTGAATAACGCAGGCCCATATATTCGTTACTCTGCAGTCTCATGTAAAATGATCGTTCTGGACAAGCATATGGTTAAACCGGTTAAATCTTTATGTACTTTCTCCATTTAGAAATATAAGACATTTTAGTTTTGTGAATTAAATGTATCTAAACATGTTTTAGCGTATAAATTCGTAGAGATTCGAAGTGAACCTATAAACTAAAAAATGTCTAAATACATTTATTTCACAAAACTAAAATGTCTCATATTTCCAAACGGAGGAAGTATTTGTTTCTTCGCAAAAAATATTATTGAACTTTCTGCTATAAGATCTCCATGGATATTAAACAACCTTTTCAATATAAAAAATACATTTAGATTTTTTTATATGTTGCAATATAAATTAGTGACTAATATTTCAAGAGACAAATGCTACATGGATGCAGCACTATCGATTGCAAACAACCGAGCCCTCAGCATGAAGTTTCCAAAACCATGCCATTTTTTTCTTTCCACGCCTCATATTTTCTATCCACCACGCATGTTTTCTAGTTAGACTTGGGAGTTGGGAGGCAACATGAGGAAAGGACAGATTAAACTGTGTGCTTCTTTGGTCATTTTATCTAAGTTTATCAATATCACATCGAAGTACTTCTCGCCACAACTTGTCCGGATAATTAAATAGGCCAATCCCTATTAATCAAGTGTGTACTCCCTCCCTTCAACATGTGAGAGGCCATGATCCGACCGGCGAGGTGTCATGGCGTAGGCCTCCTGCCACTATTTAATATCCTACACACTCGCACAAGTAGTATGTTTCTTGCAAAGATTATTGCAAACAAATGGTGAGCATGGGTGTTCTGTATGATGGAAATTATTGCAAACAGTGAAAAGAATCATCACATCACGGAAGATACAATGCGCTATACAATTTCCTCCCCACCCCTATATTTACTGCCCCGGATTGGAGATTATACGGTGGATCCTCAAAAGAAAACAGATCCTGGTTTAGGGAGTTTGCTAGAGCTGTTTTTAGTACTCCCTTTTTTTAATTAGCAATATGTTCAGGGCTTGTTTGATTCAAAGGACTGCCCATATCCTTGGGTTTTTTTCGCGAGAAGACGAAGATCTGCTTAATGTCTGCCTTCGTTGATCTGGACTGGAGAGGCGAGTGCTAGAAGACTCCACCGGCAAACTCCCATGGGTGTATCATGCCTGAAGATTGCTGGATCAGAAGGTATTTGGTCATACGTTCCTTGTTTTTCTGGCCGTTTGGTTTCAACGGAAGCGTTGCGAAGCTCTGTTGTTTGTTCCCACCAAGCGTCATTCTTCGATCCATGAAGTCAGATACGGAGAATGTTAGGAAAGTGGAAATATGAGGATATCGATGGTGATTTTAGTTTTTCTGGCGACGGAGAACTGGCTGCGTGATCTGTGACTTGTAGCAGCGACTGTTGGTGCGGGAAGACAACACAGGAGGAGTTCCCAGTCTTATCTTGCAGGGTGAAAATCCAAGGTCTGGCCTTAACTGGTTGTGCCTGGCAATGACCTTGTTAAACGCATTGTTTTGCGAGCGAGGACTTTCTCTAGGGTGAAAACTTATGATCTTTGATCGGGCAACGAGGGTGCTTGGGCACTGTTTCCTTCTTAAAGGCGTTATTATTGGAGTGGAGGACTACTGATGTTGTTCTGATGGTGTCAGTGTTGTTGCTTTGAGGAATAGTTCTCTATAGCGGGACTTTTTTTTTAATTCTTTTTTCTTTTTTCTGGGCTGTGTGCATCCGTAGGCCGCTAGGGCATGCATTATTGCAGAGGCTGAGTGTAATTGGTATCCCTGTGATATTAATATATACTCTTTTCAAAAAAAAAGAGTTTTGCAGGATATTTGTTCTTAGACAATTTTCCTGTGTGCACTGTTTGATTTGTAGGATTGAAATCCTTAGGAATGTATATGAATTTTTTCTATCGGATTGCATTGCACTATGTTTTGGAGAAATTTTTCCTTCCGCTAAAATCCCATGGTACATTTTTTTCTTTCTTCTCAGTCAAACGCTACTTAAAGAAAATTCATGTAGGTTCTAAATCTTATAGGATTTAACTGCAAATGATATTTTAATCCCGCGATTTTCCTATTCCTGTGTTCTGAGAATCCTACGAATTGAACAGCCCCTTAGAGTTCGTTGCTTTTGTTGGGTGCTTAGTCCTCCATAATTAGAAGAAGCAGGAGAATCATAGAAAGGGGTAATTAATCAATGTAAATCGCGTAATTACGTCGAACAAATATATTCATCATTTAGTTACTCCATGGACTAAGCATTTCTTGCTTTTTTTATAAGTACAACATACGCGTGGAACTTAATGGAAGATGTACATCATTGAATGATAATTTAGCAAGAGGAACAAATAACTACAACATTTTATTGACAAAAAATAAGAGATCTTCCTTAAGGATGACTCTTTACGGTTTAAGGAAAAGATGGTAGGTAAGAATTTTGTGATTGTAATAAAGAAAATGATAGTGAACATGCATGGTCGTCTTTTTTTAGAAATGGGGAGAGGATCCCGGCCTCTGCATCAAGCGATGCATACAACCTTTATTTATATTAGAACAACATCGTTTGACAAAGGCCATTACAAAGATCATACAAACCGGAACCGTCAAAGCAAAACACTGAGCAAAAACGATAACCGTATCGCCAGCTCCCCAACGAGATCTATCAAACCCCTATCTACTTGTTTTGACCCCGCCCAATGGTCACCCACACTGTTGCCGCTCGCCAAGAGAAGCTGGAGTGCCTTGGCGCAACGGCACAAACTCAAGCAAAAGAACCCCTAGAACATGCATAGTCGTCTGAAGTGGGATATATGCCTCTTTATAAAACAGATGCTCGACGGAATTGTTTGAAGGAAGCTAGATGGAAGAGAAGTTTTCTTTTTAGCCGGTGAACATATTTATAGGTGATCTTTGCTTTTCGATCCATGACGCTCACATCTCCTGAGTTTTCCATCTCTCGGTGCATATTGGAGTTAGGCCTGGGAGGCAATGGGGAACTGATGTGCTCAAGCCTTGCCATCTACGGTTTTTCATGAACTCTACATTGGTTGGTTGAATCAAGACAAAACGCCTATTGTTATGGTCTTCAATCCATAAGGAGTATATGACGGTTCATGGACTTCAAAACTATGACCAAAGTAGAACTTCTGTAGAGTTGCAAGTATAATTACTGAAAGAGTAAAACTACAGCCCGACTCATGAGAACATTATAAATGTCTTACTGAGGAAGATGTCAGATGTTGGATGTTAGATGTATATATATGTATATTGTATTTCCCCCACATGTTAGGGGGCTTCCTGCATATTTGCCCTGTACCTGTACTATATATATTGTGGCCTTTGGCCCCAGAGGAATACAAGTTGCATATTCCTAACATGGTATCAGAGCAAGGTTTAGGGTTTCCGTGACCATCGTCGCCGTCAGCTCGCCCCGGCCACTACCAGTTCCCGTTCTGGCCGCGTACGTGAAATTCGCGTTCTATTTCTCAGATTGGATCTCGGATCGGATCTGTCTCCTCGTCTGGATCGAGTTCTTCATCCGCTTTAATCGCTCTCGTCGGACCCTGATGCCTCCCGTTGAATCCCGCCGATCGCTCCCGTTGGACCCCCGCTGCTCCCGTTGGACCTTGCTGCCGCTGCCCGCGTGGAGTACCGTTGGACCCCGCCGGTACTGCTCCCGTTGGACCCCGCTGGTACTGCTCCTGTCCGCCCGCGTGGAGTACCCCGTCGCCTGGTACGGACCCCGCCTGGTACTGCTCCCGTCGCCGCCCGCGTTGGAATCCCCGCCTGCGTGGAGTACTAGCTGCCTGAGCAGCTCCAACACGGGAGCCCCCACGCGCAGCTCCCGCTCGTGCGGCTCCCCTTCTGCCTGCTGGCCCGCCGCCGGCTGATCTGTCCTGCCGCCGCGGTATCCGATCTGTAAAAAAAAAAAAAAAAATTGAGAGATGTCTTCCGCATCGGGCTACGTTGCGATTCCTCGCTGCCCGGTGATTTTCGATGGCGCGAATTATCCTGATTTTGCTGCCTTTATGCGCGTTCACATGCGCGGTCTCCGTCTTTGGGGTGTGCTCTCTGGCGAGGTCTCCCGCCGTGCCTCGCCTCCTGTGGCTCCTCCGCCTCGACGCCGATTGTGCTTGCTGATGCTTCTCAGAGGCCAAGGATGCTGCCGAGCTGATGATATTGCTGTTGCTGCTATGACCAAGTTCAAGCAATATTCTGCTGATCTCGAGTCCTATCGCCACGCCTAACCGCCTACACTCGGGTCGATGAGGATGCTCGTGCTGCTGTTCTCACCTCTAGTGTTACGCCCAAGATGCTGAGTTCATGAGTCTCCCTCTGTTGCTGCTCGTGGGCTCATCTTCGCGGCGCTATCACCGTCTGGGATGCTCTTTACCGTCGTGGGTTCGCCAGAGCATGCTCTTCACAGGTGATTCCACTATTGATGAGTTTTATACTCAGTGCTGCTATCCGCGCCGCCTTGATTCTCTCCGTCCGCTGTTTGTGGCACATGCTCGTGCTGCCAGATTGTGCGCCGACTTGGAGTTTCACCGCATCTATGAGTTTCTCGGCCGCCAGAGTTTGAGCCCGGCGTTTCACCTGAATGCCCGTGGTCGTGTTCCGCTCGAGGTGTTGTCTGAGCCGGGCTGAGGAGACCCGTCTCGTGGTGCTGGTCTTCTTGCGGTCCCATCCGCTTGCCACTCGTGGTGCTCCTTTGCCCGCTCCTCGACTCAGCCGCGGTCTCCTGTCACGCCGCCCGATACTACCCACCTCCAGTCGTGTGGTCTTCAAAGCACAAATTTCGGTCCGAGTCAAGACCAGGCTCGTGGTCGGTCGTCGTGGTTCTCTTCACATCGCTTCTTCGCAACAGGATGGCCACACCGGCCACCTGTATACACGGACCCGTCGTCCAAGCCACCAGGCTCGTGGACATACCGGCTCCTTCCGGTCTTCAGCTGTTGCTCTCTCGATCGGACATTATCGAGTCTTCGTCCGCTTGCTGCTACTGAGCTCTTCTTCGACGGCACCGCTGGTTCTGGATGATTCTTCCAAGATCTTGCGACCACCACCTTCTACACAGTCAGGTACGTCTCCGTGGTATCTGGATTCTGGAGCTTCTTTTCATATGACCCCTGAGTCTTCTTTTCTGTCCACTCTTCGTTCTCTCCCTTCTCCTGTCCGTGTTTTTACGGCTGATGGTACCTCTCTCCCTGTTTCTAGTCGGGGCACCCTTTCTACTTCTTCTTTTTTTGTTCCTGATATTTCTCATGTCCCTCTTCTTAAGATGAATCTATTCTCTGCTAGCCAGCTTACTGACTCTGGTTGTCGCGTCATTCTTGATCTCGATTCTTGTGTTGTTCAGACCGTCGCACCTGTGCTCTAGTTGAGCTGGCCCTCGTGACTCTTGGTCTTTGGGAGTTAGGCGGCTTGTTCCTTCCGTTGCCACTTCATCTGCCAGTTCTTCTTCGGTTGTCGCCTCTACTACCAGCTCTTTTCAGCAGTGGCATCATCGTCTTGGTCACCTCTGTGATTCTCGCCTATCATCTTTAGTTCATCGTGGTTTTCTGGGGTCTGTCTCAGGAGATGGGTCTTTGCATTGTCAGGGCTGTAGGTTGGGTAAACAGATTCAGCTTCCCTATCCTACTAAGCGGCGTCAGATCTCAGCGACCTTCGATTTAGTTCATTCCGATGTTTGGGGTCCTCCTTCGCCCGGAAGGGGTCATCGCTACTATATTTTATTCATCGATGATTTTCTCGGTACACTTGGTTGTATTTTATGCGCTCCCGTAGTGAGGTGCTCTCCATATATCAGCGTTTGCGGCCATGGTTCGTACTCAATATTCTACCCCCATCCGTGTGTTTCAGGCTGATTCTGGTGAGTATATCTCCCAGATGTTGCGAGGTGTTCTTGCTGAGCAGGGCACTCTTGCTCAGTTCTCCTGTCCTGGTGCACATGCCCAGAATGGCGTTGCTGAGCGTAAGCATCGCCATCTTCTTGAGACCACTCGCGCTATGATGATTGCTTCTTCTCTCCCGCCGCATTTCTGGGCTGAGGCTGTCGCTACGTCGGCTTACCTTATCAATATTCAGCCTTCTGCTGCCTTGCAGGGTGGTATCCCTCTTGAGCGCCTCTCTGGACAGTCTCCAGATTACTCCATGCTTCGCTTGTTTGGTTGTGTTTGCTATGTTCTCCTTGCTCCTCGCGAACGCTCCAAACTGACCGCTCAGTCTGTTGAGTGTGTCTTCCTCGGCTACAGTGATGAGCATAAGGGTTATCGCTGTTGGGACCCTGTTGGTCGTCGGATGCGTATCTCTCGTGATGTTACTTTTGATGAGACGCGTCCGTTCTATCCTCGTCCCACCGCTGGTAATTACCCGGTGGAAGATATCTCTTTTCTTCTCTTTCCTGACACACCTCCTTCTACCCCTATTGTGTCTTCTTCAGGATCTTCTCCCCCTACTGTCTCTTCTTCGACACCGTCCTCTTCTGCTCCGTCTAGTTCTCCTAGTTCTCCTCGTTCTCCGGAGTCTTCCTCTACTATTCCCTCTTCTTCATCGCCGCCTCTCGCTGCCTCTTCCTCGATGATCTTCCTCTACTCGCCTGCGCCGTGCCCCAACCGTTACTCTCCTAGTCAGTATGGTCTTTCTGTTGCCTCTGAGCCGACTTCTTATCGGGATGCCGAGCATCATCCTGAATGGCAGCTGGCCATGGCTGAGGAGATTGCTGCGCTTGAGCGCACTGGCACCTGGGATCTTGTTTCTCCCCCTCCCGGTGTTCGTCCTATTACGTGTAAGTGGGTCTATAAGATTAAGACCCGCTCTGATGGATCTCTTGAGCGCTATAAAGCGCGTCTTGTGGCTCGTGGTTTTCAGCAGGAGCATGGTCGTGACTACGATGAGACCTTTGCTCCTGTGGCTCATATGACCACTGTGCGTACTCTTCTTGCTGTTGCTTCTGTTCGTCACTGGTCTGTGTCTCAGCTTGATGTTCAGAACGCCTTTCTTAATGGTGAATTGAGTGAGGAGGTTTATATGCAGCCGCCTCCTGGGTATTCTGTTCCCGAGGGGATGGTTTGTCGTCTTCGACGGTCTCTTTATGGCCTCAAACAGGCTCCTCGTGCCTGGTTTGAGCGCTTTATCGTAGTGACTGCTGCTGGTTTCTCCCTAGTGCTCATGATCCAGCGCTGTTTGTTCACACTTCTCCTCGTGGACGCACTCTTCTTCTTCTCTATGTTGATGACATGATCATTACTGGTGATGATCCTGAGTATATCGCCTTTGTTAAGGCTCGTCTTCGTGATCAGTTTCTTATGACTGATCTTGGTCCTCTTCGATATTTTCTTGGGATTGAGGTTTCCTCCACTTCTGATGGCTTTTACATCTCTCAGGAAAAGTATATTCAGGATCTTCTTGCTCGTGCTGCTCTTGGGATGAGCGCACTGTTGAGACCCCTATGGAGCTTAATGTTAAGCTTCAACCTACTGATGGTGATCCCCTTTCTGATCCGACGCGTTATCGTCATCTTGTTGGGAGTCTAGTTTATCTTGTCACCGTCCCCGACATCTCTTATCCTGTTCATATTCTGAGTCGGTTTGTCTGCTCCCACCACTGCTCACTATAGTCATCTTCTCCGTGTTCTTCGTTATCTTCGTGGTACGATCACCGTCGCCTTTTCTTTCCCGTTCCAGCTCTCTCCAACTCCGGTGCTATTCGGACGCTTCGTGAAGTGATCCTTCGGATCGCCGTTCACTTTCGCCATCTTGTGTGTTTCTTGGTGGTTCGCTCATTGCTTGGAAGACGAAGAAACAGACAGCGGTTTCCCGTTCGAGTGTTGAGGCTGAGTTGCGTGATATGGCCTTGTTGACTGCAGAGGTGACCTGGTTACGGTGGCTACTTGCGGATTTTGTGGTCTCTATTACCACACCCACTCGATTACGTCTCGATGACAGGTGCTATTAGTGTTGCACGTGATCGGTCAAGCATGAGCTTACCAAGCATATTGGTGTTGATGCTTTCTATACACGTGCTCAGAGTGCGAACTCAGGTTGTTGCGCTTCAGTATGTGCCTTCAGACTTACAGTTGGCGGATTTCTTTACGAAGGCACAGACCAGAGCGCAGCATGATTTCTTACTCTCCAAACTCAGTGTTGTGGATCCACCATGAGTTTGAGGGGGGGTGTTAGATGTATATATATGTATATTGTATTTCCCCCACATGTTAGGGGGCTTCCTGCATATTTGCCCTGTACCTGTACTATATATATTGTGGCCTTTGGCCCCAGAGGAATACAAGTTGCATATTCCTAACATTGGATACTGTTGGAGTTAATCTTGTTGGTTCATGTTTTAAGTTTTTGAGTCATGCATGTAGACCCACTAGGCTGCTAAGACGTGAAACGTGTGTACATGCAAGTTTGTAGTGGGCTAGTTAGTTACAAATAAGATCATTAGTATGTGTGTACACCGCTGTTAGAGAGGCTTAGACGAGGACCGAACGTGTAGTGGAGTAGAAATAGGATCGAACTGTTGCATGCAAAGTGTGCGTGTGTGCTGCTAGGTGTGCTGGGACGGCTATATAAAGACTTGTAATCGTCATTTGAGAAGTGTGGAATACAGAAAAGAAAGCACAAGTGCATGTGCTGCAACTCTCGTGTGTGTCTTCTGTATCTTCTCCAATGTGTGTATGTGTGTGTTGATCTTTGGGAAAATCCAACAGATACTTTAGCTAAATTAATTACATGAGCAGTACCCTGCAATTATTGCAAATTGATTGACCAAAGTAAAAAAAAATCTTTATGACAACAAAGCTTAGATAAGCAAGCTAGGCGACTGCATCATACTCAGAGACATGTACGATCCACCTAGCTCTATAAAATGTAACCGAGAAGTAAATAATTTTACTGACCAAAGTACCAAAACTTGATGACTTTCAAATCATAGAGAAAATAGTTAGGTAACTATTCTGAACCTGACACTCGTAGGATGAACCTAGCTCTATAAAATGGAACCGAAAAGTTTCATAGAATCAATTATTATGAGCGCTCCTTTAGTGATGCATATGGCATGCAAGCCAGGCTAAACGTACTTTTTAGTGTTGGAACTTAGACTTGGGAGACAATGGGGAACTAAGGTGAATAAAAAGCGGATGTTGTGCATCTCTATCTAGACCAATTGGTGAGTATGTAGAATTTCCTGTCAATAATTTCCATATGTGCCAGCAATATGGACTCTAACTGCTATGTCCTCTGGACTTCGAGATCCTGAAGCTATACAGCATGTAAAACAACGGACATGGAGGCAGTGATGTGGAAGAACTGGGGCACTAGTAGTATGTCTTGTGTTGGAACTAATCTGGACTCTAGCAGTATGGTTAATACAGAGTTAGCGTTCGAGTCTAAGCAGGTCTACATGGAGTTGACCGACTTTGTTACGATGAGGGGCTCGACTGTTTACGATGGTTGTTTGAGCTTAAGAACAAGGTACAATGAGCCCGTGAAATGGTTGCTTTAGAAGGCTCCTCAGATTTGGGGCACCTATATTACACAGATTTTCGTTGCATCCATGTGTGTTGCAATTCGTAGAGATACACACACAGGGAGAGAGAAGAGAATGGGCCAAGAAGAAACATAAAAAACATGTCGCCCCACATGATTATGAGAACATAGAATACACGCGCGTTCTGCATAATGTTTTTGCGGTGCCCAAACAAAGAAATGGTTAGAGTTGACAGGCATTAGTAAATACAAGGTGTTGATTCTAGGGATTAGAGGTTCATCATCCCAAGGAGTCCGAGGTTTAAAACAGTATAGGCGAGTTGGAATATGCAACATATTTACGGTGTTTTGTGCTCGAGTAAAATAATTAGACCTTATATGCGTTGGATAATTAGGTAAAACATGCAAACTTTCAATTATTAGAGATTATGTTTTCCAAAAAAGGGTGTTAACAACATACGAGTGTGATTACCTATAGGGGATAATAGTCGAACCAATCAAGTATTGAAATAAACATGAGGAAACTGTCATCCAGACAAGTCACGGTAGAAAGGTAAACACTTCTTTGCACGTACAGAGCCTTTGTCACATTAACATTACAGAGCTCATATATTTAAGCTATCACGTTTGAGCTGTGGCTCTGGAGCCATCGAGATGTTGTGCAAGACCTCTTGTTTTGTCACCTCCCTTATTATCTTCTTGGATACTGATGGCTTGAGGAAAATGTGTAACATACACACTTCATGGGTGATCTCTATTTAAAAAAGGCCAAGTGGGACAAAGAATTTTATCCATGGGGGACATACACACCTCCTTATTATACTTGTTTTTCCAACTACAACTCTTTGACACACCTCCAAAATATTTCACACACATTATAGCAGAAGTACTAAAATTCCCGGTTATATGAGATTTTGGTTTGGAGATGGAAGCTCTTACTGAAACAGAGATATTATTGATAGCATGTAAAGGCCAACTAGTATGTGATACCAGATCTTTTCAATAAATGTAAGAGATAAATGCTATCCGCAGATATTTCGAAAAAAAGATGCAATTGCAGCTCTATAAAATGCAAACAACCGAGTACTAGTTTTGCAAGTGTAGAGTAAGTGAGTACCTCGTATATGGAGCTTGTGAACATGTCTGATATTTTCTTACAATGCTGCCAAGGCATCTCGTTCCGACATCTCTGCTGGCTAGACCCAGTTTCTTATTCGTCTAGAAATCGAGATTGGACAGATGGATGTCGGTACGAATGGAAGTAACATGGTGCAATATAATGCTTTACAGTAAATTACAGGAAAACACACTTACAAACAAGCTTTAACAAGAAATGGACAACTCTAAGAAATTTTAGCTGATAACAAGTGGCCAAATTTGTGGGAAGCAAACCTCACAATTACTCAGGTCAAATATTGTTAATGTATATTGCTCTTTTCTATATTTATATTCAGTTATCTATATATTGGTTATGCCCCGCATGAATTAGCTAGCCAACATGGCAGGGAAATACGCAGTCTTAGATATTATCGGGCCATTGTCTAATTTGACATCTATATATCTTCTAAGATATGTTTGATGGACCTGGAAACCCTCTGGTTACCAATTGGCCCCTTAGTGCCTAGCTGACTATCGGCGTCGACCACCGTACGATCTTGTTTGACATACATGCATATGGAATCATGTGAGCAGACGCATGCATTTCGGACAAGAGACATTGCAGTAGCTATACGGCCGAGCTCAAGGCCGACCTATCGATACACATGTGAGAGGATCAAACGACATCATGTTTTTCAGTCCATAGGCTACCGTTGCATACACATGTCCGGTCTTCACAGTATTTTTGAAACGAGGCAAAAGATTTTCCATTTTGATTAATTAACAATAAGTTTTAGAACAAATGCGTAGTACAAGTCCTATGACTTTGCATACAATCCTACTCTCCAGAAATTACATTATTCATTTTTTTTGCTCCGGCGATACTCGACATTCTAGCCTCCTCTTTGATCTTTGCGATGATTAAGTTGGTCGGGGAGGCGTGATGGTGAAATACCCTCGTATTCGCCTCTTTCCAAATTTCCCAAGACACAAGCATAAGTACAGATGCCATTGCCTTTCCATAGTTGCCTTGTCCCAAAGCCATCTTCATCCAACACTCTTTAACGTTAGGTTCATTAACCATGGAAGGGGTGCATTCCTAGTGTGAAGGGAAACACCGACACTTAACTAGGTGGAATTTATCTCTTGTCGTGTCCATAAACGAAATCCATTTTGACTTCTAGAGCAATAGTATGATTTAGCAATTCCTGAAATCACATGAAATACACTCTCAGCTTACCAAGTATAATGGCCAAAAGAGCAAAAAAAATATTATGCCAACTAATGAACACTTTATATCTTAGCAGGCAAAGACCGTCATCACAAGAAACAATTTTTGATAAAGGGCGCTTTACTATTTAAAGAATTTTAAAAGGACTTAGGAGCTAGTAGTGGCATGCATACTTGATTGTGGCATTAGTTCTATTAGTAGCGTGTGAGGATACGAGTATGCCACTAGTTTGCTGGTTACTAGTGGCGTATGAAAGACACACCACTTGTAATAAATATACTAGTGGAGTGACACGCGTGCTGTGGCCTATACATGCCACTAGTAGTATTTTTAGGACGCCACCTATAGGTTATTTTGTACTCGTGAGGATCAGAGACACATGAAGTATATGTGCAGCCATATGAAGACGATTCTATGAGATTTTTTTCCTACGCTAGTTTGGTATCTATTTTTCGACAATGAGATGATTAGAAACATAAATGTTTTTACTTTATGGTGGCTGATTTTTATATTGAGCTTCTGAAACCCATGATATCTAATCATGATAATTAGGACTTATTTCTACAAAATGACTATGTGCATATTTTACTATATAGCCAGGTAGTACCCTTAAAAAACAAACCGGCCCCATCTGTCTCTAATTGAACCTAACTGGTTATATACACTTCCAAGTACCAAATCTTACAGCTTTACTGAAGTATGATAGAAAGCAATGACAACAAATTGGTTGTAAATGATAGGGAATTAATGCATGCATAGATAGAATGTAAGTAGCTAGCTCAATAAAAGTAAAAGCTCCACAAAATCTTGAAACCATGGGGACCATCTTTGGACCATCTTGGCGTTCATTCTAGTTTGCCATGTTGAAGTCACTATATTTGATCTCCCTCTACAATATTAGTCCTTAATTATGCATGTGAGGCAATTGGGAATCGAAGTGCACTCCTCAAACATCTCAATCTTGTTCTACTCAGCACTTTAGTGATATGAAATAGACATTTGGTACAAGATGACGCCCGACTACCTACAAGCATTCTGAAGCCTCCTGCAGATCTCATGTCTCTAGCGAGAGGCCTTGTCTCGACGGCCAGTAGCTCCGACCCATGTTTGTGACGCCACAATGGATGGATGGTGGTGTCGGTCTAGCCTTTGTGAGAGGAGGTCCTCTGGTTCGCAGGCTATTAATATTTTGCATAGAATCCAATCGCAAAAATGTTATCATAGCATTTGATTTTTCTCACATGATTTCTTTATCTAAGAGCACACATATACATCTTGAATCAATGTTAGTTAACTAATTGCATGTACTTGTATTGAATCAAAATTTGTAGGTCAACCATAATGACTTGTGGGCTTAATTTCATCTTTAAAATTTGCAGAATGCAGTGCAAGCTGAACACTTTTGCATTACAAACACATCACTATCTCGATAGTTTTTTCCATTGGCCCACTCTCGTTTTCTTTAGAGATTAAAAATCCAGCGTTAGAGGATTCATTTTTATCATATACAATAGAAGTAAGAATTTAATCGCCTTAGAGGGAATTGTAAGAACTCTAAGTGTCAAACTAGAGTGTTTTTTTGCTTTTGTCTAGGCTATCTAGTACGCTAGCAATAATTTTATGTTTAGCAAGATGGAAGATCCTTATATTCTGCAGGTTATCCATATGGCTATGCACTGGATCTATACGTGGTAATTTCTGTACCCGATAGAGGAGAAGAAATAGTATATGTGCATCCATGTGGAGATTGTTCTACTGGATATTTTCCCAAGGCTAGATTCAAGTCAAGTTTTTGACTATGAGATGTTTATAATTGTAAGTTGTCTTTACTTTTCTGATGGTTGTTTATTATGTCATCCTTATGCAACCCATGAGATTTAAAAAGGATAGTTGAGAAATTTTACTACAGATGACTATGTGCATCTGTTGCTGCTGAGGCTGGGAAGTACCCCTTTAAAAAAAGTGAGATGGCTCCCCTTATTGGTCCTAACTGGTTATTTGCAATTCCAAGTACCAAACCTTGCAACTTTACAGAAGTATATGATAGGAAGTGATGACATTAAATTGGTTGTAAATGATAATGGCAGTAAGGCATGAATACATAGAATGCAAGGCTTGCGATAAAAGGAAAACATGGAGGACCCTCTTCGATACATCTCCCGGCGCTCATTCTAGTCTTCCCTGTTGACCCGAATCTATGCATGTGATCTCCCTCTGTAATATTCGTGTTTAATTAGGCCTGGGAAGCAATTGGGAATCGAAGTGCGCAATGAACACCTCTTAGGCTTGTTATTATCAGCATTGAATTAGCGTGAATGTGACTCCGAGTAGAAGTTGACGCCGTGCTACCTGCCAGCATGAGCCACAATGGCTTGATGGTGGTGAAGTTCTCTCCTTCCTTCCAGAATGTCTTCCAATACGCTGGTGATGTCACCCTGGATCACCTAGTGCTTGCAGCGATAGAGGAAGTAAGAGCACCCCCACTCGTTGGGCGTTTCTAGGCCGAAATCTGGCGCTATTTAGCGCGAGACGGATGTAACTTTCGGCCTAGAAATGACCGTTTTCCCACTCGCATTCCTAGCCCTCTATTCTTGCAGCCTTCTTGCCGTCATGCCCTACACCCGGATTGAGTGAGAGGCCGTTGTCTCAAAATCTCCTCTACAAAACAAGATTGGCTCAAAGATTGCACACCCAACATACAATTATATTCCTCACTTGGATAATTTACACCAGATTCATATTGGCTAAAGCTGATAGGAACAACGTGTTTGCTTCATATATCCACGCGATCCACCGGCACTCAGCATTCATACTAGTATTATTTTACTTAGGATTTCTTTTAATTCATCTTAAGTTATGCTTATGAAATTTTATGTTAAGACGAAAATGTGGGTTGGAACGGTGACAACTAATTTTTATGCACTTGGTAAACACATTTTCCTGATTGAAGATAATCCCATACCATTTTGAGACTAATCGAGTTATTATAACATGTTTTTATCGCCGAATAGTTTGGCTCATTATATCCAAATACTCCAAATCTATATATTGTACCAAAACAGTATCTTCAAAAATAAAGTAAACTAGCATGGCTGCGTGGTGCCCGCCAAGAGCACCATCAGGACAATGCGAAAACGTACACACTACTGTACAATGCAACCAAAATTCAGCAACAACCATTTCTTTTGTTACACAACAAACCAGAAACCGTAGCGACAACAATCTTCCCTGGTTTGTTCCTAGCAATGGCGCAAACTTCCATGGAGTCATCCAACATCTACTTCACGATCAAGTAGTTTGAACAATAAGCAATGTTGTACGTCACACAGATCAGTTGTCTAACGACGGCAGTATTCACCCTTGGATTATCTCACCCTTGGACACCAAGAACAATATAATTTCCTAGGCGACGTGATTCCCATGTGGCCGCCTAGGAACGGAACACGCCGCTGATGACATATCCCACCCCAAGCCCGAGATGTCAGATGAATAGGCCACGGTATGAACAAAAAGCATCTTCCAAATCTGCATAGGAAACATTCATATCGAGACCAGGTCATGATGCCCATCGCAGACATACACCTCATCATGGAGCAACGAAACGCAGTTGGTGGGATACAATGCATCAACCTCGAGTTCTACCCACCATACACTGGCGCGAGAACTTAACTTCGATTCTGCAGGCACTACGGAAGCTCGATGCGCCGAGGGCATATTGTCCTCGGCGGACCTCTCCCTCGGCGGAGCAAGCGCGGCCGTCGGCGTGACAAGACCGTCGGCGAGGCTAACGCCGACGCCGAAGGCACCTGGCGTATAGACCGTCGGACGTCGACCAGCGCCGTCACGGCCAGTTAACGGCGCGTCGGTTACGCCGACGGCCTCGGCGTCGCCTGCCACGTGGAGGCAGCAGCGGCCTGGCGCAGATGCTCGCCGACGGCCTCCCCTCGGCGTCGCCTGCCACGTGGAGGCAGCGCAGCCTGGCGCAGATGCCGACGGCCTCCCCTCGGCGTCGCCACGCGTGGAAGCGCGAGCGGCTCGGCGAGATGCTACGCCGACGGCCTCCCCCTCGGCGTACGCCTGCCACGTGGAGGCAGCGCAGCGGCCTGGCGCAGATGCTACGCCGACGGTCTCCCCCTCGGCGTACGCCTGCCACGTGGAGGCAGCGCAGCGGCCTGGCAGCATGTGATAATAACACACAAACGTGCAAATTTCTCAACTTGTGAGAAGATTCGACATTTTATGTGGGCGTGAAGACTATTATTCGGAGGCTACGAATCCATCCAATTGATAAAATAGAACCTAAATAATTAATTAAATACAAATAATTTGGTAAGGAAAAAAAAGTTCATAGGTACGCCGAGGGTCACCGTCGGCGTAGTCAGGACGTACGCCGAGGGTGACCGTCGGCGTAGCCTATGCCGACAGCGGCTCTCGGCGTAATGCTGACGCCGTTAGGGCATGTACCGGCCTGGCCTGACTAGTGCCACGCGGCCACCCCGTACGCCGAGGGCTAAGTTTACGCCGACGGTCACCCTCGGCGTACGTGCCGCTACGCCGACGGCTGCGGTACGCCGAGGGTTCGGAAGCTGGGCTGGCCTGGCCCGGTTCTACGCCGACGGCCCCGACCTTTGGCCGTCGGCGTATCTCCCTGCCGTCGGCACACGACGCCATTCCTGTAGTGAGGTGGCCTACCACTCCTTACTCTGCCTCGTCCCCTCGACGCGATTGAATCCATCAAATACATCCCGTAGATCCCTCCCCCCTCTCCTACGCCATGGATCCTAGCACACATAGGAACAACAAGACAAAACAATCCAAATAAAAAATCCAGAATTATCTCCTGCAATTAGAGAGGCTCTACCGTCAGCAAGGCCACACTGCAGCGGTACGCCTCCGCTGGATTGCTGCCGAAAAAAAGGGATTGCCCGTGGCAAGCACCTAGTAAAGAATTGAGCACTGGACCCTAGGAGCCAAATATGATTTTGAATTTTTTAATATTTTTTGGAACTCACAAATATGATTTTGAATTTTTAAAAATAGCAAAAGCATTATTGGACCCTTGCTTGGAGCCAAAAAATCTCCACTCCTAGTTTCGATGGATATTATAATATCAAAGTTAAGAAGTGAGCTTAGCTCACTCAGTTAGGAACCCAGCCACCCAGATCAAATACTTACGAACATGAATTTGAGTTCTTATTATTTACAAAAATCAAACTAGTTGTGGAGGCTTCCTCCACCGCTTTCCTTTCAAAAAAGGCATATTAATGTCAATATCGATAATAAGACCGATAATTTCAAATGGAGTCTTGTAGACGTGTATAGTGCAGAAAATAGAAGCTGACTTTCTCGGTGAGTTGGTTAGTCTGGCAAAGAATAATGCATACCCTAATTTTATGGACAGCGCTAGGATTTGGCAGGAATACCTTGCATCCCGTCAGACTAGTCGGTGGCCGGCGGACTGGAAGCCTGCGCGCTGCCATATGATCTGAACCAAACCAACCTCACTTTTATTTAGCTAGTTGCTGCCGTTAACGGATGCGGCTTGAATTAACTGCTCCCGAATTCAAATACCCTCAAACCGCTTGCTTCAAGAAATCTGCATCTTAAACATGCGTCCTACAAATATCTGCCTTCTTAGCAAGGGATCAATAATAATAATTAAGAAAGCAATATGGAGCAGTTAACGTGAATTTTTTTATTCCATAACGTTATCTTAGTACCAAAGTTTTAGGTAACAAAATAAACTATTTCATCAAACCATTATCTCTCAACGCATGAATCTTTGTTTCTTATTGATGAAAAATGCTTCTAATGGAACAAAATTTATTAGTTGCATAAATCCCTCAAGTCACAACGATTATATGATCCAATCTTTTCATCAAGAATGTTTGGAACATGTTACATATGCTAATATGTATACTTTGATGCACTGCATATGTCGACAATGATGCAAGTACTCACTTCCTCTTATTGCTACATCTTATATCATGCTGCAAGTTCTCATATATTTTCGAATTCCTACACTAATACAAATTGATTCTTTATCCAACACAGAGATTCTTTTAAGAAGACACTGCACACAAGTCGCGAGCAAATAGATGAACTCTCCAAAGTTACATTTTTTATGTACTAAACATATTTGTTATCTATTTATACATGAAATTCTTATCTTTGGAAGAAGCAACCATATGCTTTGACCACTTGCTTCCTGTAATTGATCAACTTGCTTCAAAAATACAAAATTCCAGCCTCCAAAGACCACGTTTGTGAACAAGATCTCTCAATTGTCTCATGTACCCTTTCGTAGTATCGTTAAAAAAAAGTATTGTGAGACCATTTCTTTAGATAAAATTTGTGTTGGCTCCTTGACAATGACAAAGTGATGAACTAAAATTAAGAAGCGTGAATAAGTCAGTTAATAAAAAAAGTGATGCATGGCATAAGTCTGAAAGCACGACATGTATCGGAATGAACAAAAAAGCATGAGTAGTATATTTGTAAATATAAATACGAATGGACAAATGTGAGCCGTTTGGAAGCACTACATAACTTTCCATAGCCGACATACGAAAAATTAGGCCATGCACTTATGGATACCAAATGGTAATCTAAATTTTCTATGGTAACGGTAGTGTCGAGAATGTATTGAGAATTAGTCAGAGCATGACTCTATCCTTTTAACCACTGGATCGTATAGACCATAGAGTATACACCAATTCAAGTTCAAACTCGTATGATTACATCATGGTTTCCTCCATGTTATGGTTCAAACTTTTTAAAAGAACCATTCGGTCGATGCAAGCCTCGATTATTTTCGATCAAGATTCTTTTGGCAGGGAATAGTAAAAAAAAGAAATATTGACTACCCAGATGGAATGTGGTTTGCCGACCGAAAGAATAAGGTGGACTTGGCATACATGATTTGCAAGTCAAAAATACCACAATAAATAAGGGGTAAATAGCTTTTCAAAATGAAGATTGAGATTGGCGGGCAAAAACCATTTTATGGGGGAAATATGGGTTCAAAGTGTGTCTCGAGTGCTTTGAAACCCCGTGACTTTATTTTTTGGCATATATTAAGCTAAAAAAAAAATTTTCCTTGTTTTGATGCTTTTAATATTAGGATGGGATGATTATTTAGAGGAAAGATAAGTGGCTTGGCCAAACTTCTCTTCGCGAACAATATCCAGCTCTATATTCGATTGTTAGGCACAAAGGGGATACACTTTTCATAGTAATTGAATCTAATCCTTCCAATGTGTCTTTCAGAAGAAGTATCATAGGTCCTCGACTGGTATCTTGGAACAATCTGTTATTACGATTATCCACGATACAACTAGAATGGTGTTGACGAGTTCAAATGGAAATTACTAGAAAGTGGTAAATTTTCAGTTGACTCATTGTATAGAATATTGGTTCAACCTGATATTCCAGTCGATGATAATAGTAAAATTTGGATTATGAAAATACCCCTAAAGACGAAGATATTTACATGGTATCTTCATAAGGATGCAATTTTTACAAAAGATAATCTTGTAAAGAGGAATTGGAAATAGAAGTACACAATGCATTTTTTGTCATCATGATGAGACAATCCGTCATTTATTCTTCCATTGTAAATTTGCTCCCTCTATATGGTCATTCATCTAAATACCTCTGGTTTATCTCCCCCATGTTCGGTGGCCAATTTTTTTGGTAACTGGTTGCATGAGATTGATGATAAATACATGACTTTTTTTAGGATTGAGCACTTGCCATTATTTGATAACTATGGCTATATAGAAATGACATGATTTTTAATACCATTGTGCCTTCTCCCCCGCAGGTTATATATCGGGCCACGACTATCCTCCGATCATAGACTATTCTCCAACATATAGAGTTTCGTGATTTTTTTATGGAGGGGTGTACACGATTGGAGGACACGGTGAGGGGTATTTTCTTCCGACATGGATAGCCACGTGATTTGCGGATTGATATGCCATAGCTCAAGGCCGTTTATTTTGATTGCGATTTTTGTAACTTTAGTATATTATCTGGTCGTGTGATTGGTGTGGATGTGTGCATCCTAATTATGCAGAGGCCGGGTGTGCACATTACTCAAAATAATAAAAACGCTCATTTCCAAAACAAGTATTTAACTAGACGTGACATTCTAATCCTGCGATTTTCACAGACCCTTAGAGTTGGTTGCTTTTGTTGGGAGCTTTGTCCCCCATTCAAAAAATGGGAGAATCACAGAAAGGGTAATTAATCAGTGTAAATCACGTAATTACATTGAAGAAATATATTAATCTTTTAATTACTCCATGGACTAAGTATTTCTTGCTTTTTTTATAGGTACAACAAACGCGTGGAACTTAATGGAAGATGTACATCATTGAATGATAATTTAGCAAGAGTAACAAATAATTAAACATTTTAGCGACAAAAAATCAGAGATCTTCCTTAAGGACCAATCTTTACTGTTTAAGCAAAATATGGTAGGTAAGAATTTTGTGATTGGAATAAATGAAATGATAGTGAACATGCATAGTCGTGTTAAGTGGCTTATGTGCCTCTTTATAAACAGATGCTCGGCAGAGTTGTTTGAAGGAAGCTAGATGGAAGATAAGTTTTCTTTTCAGCCGGTGAACATATTTATAGGTGATCTTTGCTTTTTCGATCCATGAGGCTCGCATGTCCTGAGTTTTCCATCTCCGGGTGCATCTTGGAGTTAGTCCTGGGAGGCAATAGGGAACTGATGTGCTCAAGCATTGCCATCTACAGTTTTTCATGAACTCTACATTGGTTGGTTTCCCCTCAAATGAAGGCTTGACTCCATTACCAAACAGAGAATCATAATGCAGACAAGGTGTTCTAGAGATGTTGGTAGTCCGAGCACGGCGGGAACTCATAGCTTTGAAGATTTTGTAGCTACCAGCTGCAGCTCAAGCCTAGTGCCCGATAGACGTAGACATGAATAGCAATTGGAGCGACCAACAACTTTGACAGACACTGGTAGTGGAGCGACCAACAACAATATGGAGTCCTGGAGACAACATGCGCATGCACGTGTCCATTTTCACCAAACCCCATTTCAATATTTTATCGTTTTCTTCGCATATGTTCTTGCCACACTCCTTCAGATAATAAATTAAAAATCCACTTGCCCAGTAAACATCTATTCTTAATTTCCAAAACCTCAATACCCAGCCCCCAATCCTTCAAATTATATTTCATTTAGTTAATCTATAATATTTTTTATTTTCATCACTTTGCCAAAAAAAGCGAGACCTATAAAAATCCAGCCGCTTCCTTACACCTTTCGGTATTTCTAGACGACAACATAAACATAGGTAGACTACTCAACACAGAATTGATTAGGACCAAACGATCACCATAAGATAAAAGTTTTCCCTTCCAGCAACTTAATTTTCCTTCACATCGAGTTTCAACTGGGTACCGATCTGAGTTCATAAGCTTTTTGTAATGGATAGGCACACCCAGGTACCACCTAGCGACGCCTATAGACACTAACGTGAGCATAAGGCGTGCTACTGTCTTCACCCCTCCATCACCAGAGCCGTGCAAAGCTTGTCATAGTAGAACTTGTTATAGTAAACATACGAGAAATCGTCATGCTAATTCTCCAAAGGACCAACGCACCAGCGCAACAACCATCGTAAATGATGAAAATTGTAGATCGGAGAAGACTGACCTTAAACCACACCAATGAACATGAAAAACAACCAGATCCTTGAAGATCTGCTGGACAAACGACTCCACACGCCTGACATAAAAAACAATTGGATCCCTGAAGATCTGCCGGATAAACGCGACTCATGCCTACCCGGTGCTAGACGCACCACACGAGCTAGGATAGGACGTAGAGGAATTTATTCTGACTCTAGGACGTAGCTGTCACAACATTTTGAAAAAGACACGAAAAACAGTCTAAGCAAAGAAACGAAAAACCCTCCCATCAGTGAGAGGCCGTGGTCCGCCACACCTCCGAGGACCGAAGGCCACTGGAGATGGAGCGTACCGGAGGCATCACCAACGAGAGGAACAGGAAACCCTAGATGGTTTTTAGTCAGCCGCCGCCACAAGAGCTCCTCAGTCCTCACGTATCGTGGGTAAAAGGAATAGCCATGCACTGTTGTTTTGTCTATGAGATTTAGGCCAAGGATAGCGGCCGACATCGTAGCCACAACGGATTCCTAAAGGAGGAGCTAACCCTGTCGAATGGGATCCTGGTTTCTCCATGGTGTATATGGTGGTGGTGAGGCAGGGGAGGGCCATACTCGGAAACAGTGGCAAGCATCAGCTCATCACGGAAGATTGGTATGATGGAAATTTCCATCATGGGGGGAGAAAGGTCGATACAATGTGCTATACATTTTCCTCCTCCATCCCTATACGGTGGATCCTCAAGAGAAAATAGATCATGGTGTAGGGAGTTTGCTAGAGCAGTTTACTTCCTTTTTTAATTAGCAATATGTTTAGAGTTGGTTGCTTTTGTTGGGTGCTTAGTCCTCCATTAGAAGAAGCAGGAGAAACATAGAAAGGGGTAATTAATCAATGTAAATCGCGTAATTACGTCGAACAAATATATTCATCATTTAGTTACTCCATGGACTAAGTATTTCTTTCTATTTTTTATAAATACAACAAATGCGTGACACTTAATTTTTTTGTTTGAATAACTGCACGAGAGCTGCTGTTTTTTCATTGCAATAGTTGAAGAGTTTTACAAGTTTGGGCCAATACAGAATGCATTTAGCCTCGATCAAAAGGTGCACCCCGTATTGATCCACTAAGGGTAGTGGGCCCCTACAAGACTCCACGCGTGTGCTTCCTCCTTTATGCTTCCTATTAGGGCGGGTGGTGACACTTAATGGAAGATGTACATCATTGAATAATAATTTAGCATAATTAAACATTTTATGACAAAAAATCAGAGATCTTCCTTAAGGGCGACTCTTTACTGTTTAAGCAAAAGATGGTAGGTAAGAATTTAGTGATTGGAATAAACGAAATGATAGTAGACATGCATGGTCGTGTCAAGTGGGCTATGTGCCTCTTTATAAAACAGATGCTCGACGGAGTTGTTTGAAGGAAGCTAGATGGAAGAGAGGTTCTCTTTTCGACCGGTGAACATCTCTGGGTGCATCTTGGAGTTAGGCCTGGGAGGCAATGGGAAACTGATGTGCTCAAGCCTTGCCATCTACAGTCTTTTATGAGCTCTACTATACACAGCTCTGCCACCAAAAGGAATTTTGAAAAATTACTTAGGTTGGTTGCCCTACAAATGCAGGCTCGACTTCAGTACCAAAAAAACTATCTTAATATAGACAGTGCGTCATACATCTGCTGCTAGTCCCAGCACGGTGAGGACTCATACCTTCGAAGCTTTTGCAGCTACCAGCAGGCCCAGTGCGTGAGGATGGACGTAGACACGAAAAGCAATTGGAGCGACCAATAGTTTTTTTTACGGAAGCTACCAACAGTTTTGACAGACACTTTGTTCTCCACTGCTCTTTAGATGTGGCTTGCTGTACACAGTAGACACACCTACATGAGTCTACATTAGTAGTTTGGAGGCTTGTTGTCTCACACAACCCAAAGTTATTTCTGTTGACTCTATTGCCTTCATTACAAGGGATATTATATTCAGTGACGAACGACTTTTGCACCCTAATATTCCATTTTCATCACTGAATATACGTTGGCGAAGAAAATGGCCCGTCATGTGGTCCATCATTGAAGTTTCGTCATAGATTCATTTGTAGTGGCAGTTTACACTTTTTGTCACTATCAACACATATTAGATGACGTTCCTTAATTTATCATCAAAGATGGGCCGGGTTATCCATGTAATCCTACACATGTAATCTGTACTAAGAATTAACTAAACCATGGAAGATAATTAAGTAGTTTTCGTTCACACACTCTTCGCGATCACATATAAAGCACTCCGGACAATCTATCGTGGAAAAATAGTTTGCGATCAATAAACAGGGAATCAAAACATCTCATTACAGTATGAATGCATGAAAGAAAGAAAATACGATAAAAGCATTTTATAAATGATTTCTATTTATTAAAATACGATTAAAATATGATTTAAATATGAATTAATGTATTTAGTAAAATTTATTTATAAAACAATGTCATACAATTATAAACAGTATACTGATGGATAAAAAAATTAATAATTTTCATTTGTAGCCAGAAGAAATTTAAAATAATTTACCAGGAATAAAATTTGACCTAATACATAAATAAGAGATTTAATTTAGGTAACATTCATATTATGTACAATTAAAAGCTAATGATATACATAAATGTTGTACTCATGTTTTTTAGAATACATTGATATATCGTTTGTAATTTTCCGAGTTACAAAACTCTAGACACAATTTTTCCAAGAATTAACATATTTTTGTCTATTTCTCCTATATTCAAATTATTATTAGATATATGCTAGGAATATTCCATGCGACGTGGTGGCTCCTAGTTCACCGGACCCCTTCGGTACAGTAAGAGAGATGGGCCATCAGATCATATCGAGATCTGATGACCAATGATGATGACCGTGGTGAGGCTTCACCGATGAGACGACATGGCGTCAGCGGACGGCTCGGAGATGACGGTGGTTAATTCTCTGGTGCTCCTTTGGCTATGCGAAATGGTCGACTTGATGCAGCGGACAATGATGGTTAAGAGGCGGTATTGGCATTGGCGCTATTTCCTCGTCAGGCGACAATAACGAGGTCGATCTAGTCTTCCTCGGTCTCTGAAGAAGCTCCGACGGGGTCGGACAGTGGCTCCTGTGACGAATTCGATTGGAGGATGACGTTTGGCTCCCTCATCAGTGTCAAAAAAAAGAAAGGGGTAGGAGAGAGGGCGTGGGTCGTTGCTGCTCATTGGACTGACCATGGAACGCTAGCGGCGTCGCCCGTGCAGGAGGCTGGCTGGCCTGACTGGCTAGCGGAGTTTGCCAAGCTGGCGCCTCTTGTTCAATTTGTTTTCTCTTTTCTCCAGTATTATCTTTTCTAAAACTGTAGTTACTTCAGTTTTACATATCTGTATTAATTCAGATAATCACCAATTTTTTCTGGAAAAATTAGAAAGTCACACAATCTGTCGCATAGATGTACTGGTCTAAATCTTCCTATATGCATTGTTTGATTTGTAGGATTGAAATCCTTAGGAATGCATAGAAATTGTTCCTACAAGATTGCACTGCACTATGTTTTGGAGAAAATTTTCCATCCACTCAAATCTCATGGTACAATTTCTTTTCTTTCTTGTCGGTCAAATGCTACTTGAAGAAAATTCATGTAGGTTCCAAATCCCGTAGGATTTAACTGGACATGATATTATAATCCTACGATTTTCTATTTCTGTGTTTTGAGAATCCTACGAAACAAACAACCACTTAGAGTTGGCTGATTTTGTTGGGTGCTTAGCGCTCCATTCAAAGAAGCGGGAGAAAGACACAAAAGGTAATTAATCAATGTAAATCACATAATTATGTTGAACAAATGTATTAATTACTCCATGGACTAAGCATTTCTTGCTTTTTTATAAGTACAACAAATGCGTGGAACTTAATGGAAGATGTACATCATTGAATGATAATTTAGCAAGAGTAACAAATAACTAAACATTTTAGCGACAAAATATCAGAGATCTTCTTGAAGGACAAATCTTTACGGTTTAAGCAAAAGAGTTGTTTGAAGGAAGCTAGATGGAAGATAAGTTTTCTTTTCATCCGGTGAACATATTTATAGGTGATCTTTGCTTTTTGATCCATGCCGCTCGCATGTCCTGAATTTTTCATCTCTGGGTGCATCTTGGAGTTAGGCCTGGGAGGCAATGGGGAACTGATGTGCTCAAGCTTTGCCATCTATAGTTTTTCATGAACTCTACATTAGTTGGTTGCCCCTCAAATGAAGGCTTGACTCCAGTACCAAACAGAGAATCATAATGCAGACAAGGTGTCTTAGAGCTGTTGGTAGTCCCAGCACTACAGGGACTCATAGCTTTGAAGCTTTTGCAGCTACCAGCTACAACTCAAGCCCAGTGCCCGAGGATGGACGTAGACAGGAATAGCAATTGGAGCGACCAACAACTTTGACAGACACTGGTAGTGGAGCGACCAACAACAATATGGAGTCCGGGAGACAACCCACGCACGTGTCCATTTTCACCAACCCCATTCCAATATTTGAAAAGCCACTTGCCTAGTAAACATCTATTCTTAATTTCCAGAACCTACAAATTATATTTTATTTAGTTAATCTATACTTTATTTTTTTCATCACTTTGCAAAAAAAAGCGAGACCTATAAAAATCTAGCCGTTTCCTTACACCCTTCGGGATTTCTAGAAACGACGGCATAAACATATGTAGACTAGTCAACACAGAATTGATTAGGACCAAGCGATCACCATAAGATAAAATTTGCCCTTCAAGCAACTTAATTTTCCTTCACATCGAGTTTCAACTGGGTACCGATATGAGTTCATAAGCTTTCTGTAATGGATAGGCACACCCAGGTACCACCTAGCGATGACTACAGACACTAACGTGAGCAGAAGGCGCGCTGCTATCTTCACCCCTCCATCACTAGAGCCGTGCAAAGCTTGTTATAGTAGAACTTGCTATAGTAAACAGACACGAAGTCGCCATGCTAAGTCTTCAAAGGACCAACGCACCAGAGCAGCAACCATCGCGAATGATGAAAATCATAGATCAAAGAAGACTGACCTGAAACCACACCAATGAACATGAAAAACAACCAGATCCCTAAAGATCTGCTGGACAAACGACTCCACACGCCTGACATGAAAAACAATCGGATCCCTGAAGATATGCTGGACAAACAACTCCACATGCCTACCCCTAGTGCTAGACGCACCACCGGATCTAGGATAAGAAGTAGAGGAATTTATTCTGACTCCAGGATGTAGCTGTCCCAGCATTTCCAAGATTGGTATGATGGAAATTTCCATCAGGGGTATGTGTGTGTGTGTGTGGGGGAGGGGAGAAAGGTCGATACAATGTGCTATACATTTTCCTCCTCCATCCCTATACGGTGGATCCTCAAGAGAAAATAGATCATGGTGTAGGGATTTTGCTAGAGTAGTTTACTTTCTTTTTTAATTAGTAATATGTTTAGAGTTGGTTGCTTTTGTTGGGTGCTTAGTCCTCCATTAGAAGAAGCAGGAGAAACATAGAAAGGGGTAATTAATCAATGTAAATCGTGTAATTACATCAAACAAATATATTCATCATTTAGTTACTCCATGGACTAAGTATTTCTTTCTTCTTTTATAAATACAACAAATGTGTGTCACTTAATTTTTTGTTTGAATAACGGCATGACTGTTGTTTTTCCATTGCAATAGTTAAAGATTTTTACAAGTTTGGGCCAATACAACGGGCATTTAGCCCGGATCAAAAGGTGCACCCTCGTATTGATCCACTAAGGGTAGTCGGCCCCTACAAGACTCCACGCATGTGCTTCCTCCTTTATTCTTCTTTTTATTAGGGAAGGCGGTGGCACTTAATGAAAGCTGTACATCATTGAATAATAATATAGCAAGAGTAACAAATAATTAAACATTTTATGACAAAAAATCAGAGATCTTCCTTAAGGACAACTCTTTACGGTTTAAGCAAAAGATGGTAGGTAAGAATTTTGTGATTCGAATAAACGAAATAATAGCGCACATGCATGGTCATGTAAAGTGGGCTATGTGCCTCTTTATAAAACAGATGCTCGACGGAACTGTTTGAAGGAAGCTAGATGGAAGAGAAGTTTTCTTTTCAGCCGGTGAACATATTTATAGGTGATCTTTACTTTTCGATCCATGACGCTCGCATATCCTGAGTTTTCCATCTCTGGGTGCATCTTGGTTTTAGGCCTGGGAGGCAATGGGGAACTGATGTGCTGAAGCCTTGCCATCTACAATTTTTCAGGAGCTCTACTATGCACAGCTCTGGCACAAAAAGGAATTTCGAAATATTACTTAGGTTGGTTGCCCTACAAATGCAGGCTCGACTTCAGTACCAAAAAAAATATCTTAATATAGACAGGGCGTCATAGATCTGCTGGTAGTCGGCTACCAGCAGCTACATTCGAAGCTTTTGCAGCTACCAGCTGCAGCTCAAGCCCAGTGCCTGAGCAGTACCATTTCAAGACATGAAAAGCAATTGGAGCGACCAACAGTTCATTGCTGGATACGTTTTCACATTTAGTTTGTTCTCTTGCGAGCTAAACCGCCTGACTCCACTGCTCTTTAGATGTCGCTTGCTGTAGACAGTAGTTTGGAGACTTGTCTCACACAACCCCAAGTTATTTCTGTTGACTCTGTTGCCTTCATTACAAGAGAGATTATATTCAGTGACGAACGACTTTTGTCCCCTCATATTCCATTTTCATCACTGAATATACGTTGGCGAAGAAAATGGCCCGTCATGAGGTCCATCATTGAAGTTTCGTCATAGATTCATTTGTAGCGGCAGTTTGCACTTTTTTGTCACTGTCAACACATATTAGATGACGTTCCGTAATTTATCATCAAAGATGGGCCGTGTTATCCATGTAATCCTAGACATGTAATCTCTACTAAAAATTAACTAAATGCATGGAAGATAATTAAAGTAGTTTTCGTTCATACACTCTTCACAATCACATATAAAGCACTCCGGACAATCTATCGTGGAAAAATAGTTTGTGATCAATAAATAGGGAATCAAAACATCTCATTACAGTATGCATGAATATGAAAGAAAGAAACATATGATAAAAGCATTTTATAAATGATTTCTATTTATTAAAATATGGTTTAAATAGGAATTAATGTATTTAGTAAAATTTATTTATAAAACAATTCCATACAATTATAAACAGTATACTGATGGATATTTTTTTAAATAATTTTCATTTGTAGCATGAAGAAATTTAAAATAATTTACCAGGAATAAAATTTGACCTAATACATAAATAAGAGATTTAATTTAGGTAGCATTCATATTATGTACACTTAAAAGCTAATGATACAGAAATGTTGTACTCATTTTTTTGAATCCATTGATATATCATTTGTAAGTTTATGAGTTACAAAAATCTAGACACAATTTTTTCAAGAATTAACATATTTTTGTCTATTTCTCCTTATTCAAATTATTAGATATATGCCAGGAATATTCCCTGTGACGTGGTGGCTCCTAGTTCACCGGACCGCTTCGGTACAGTAAGAGAGATGGGCCATCAGATCATATCAAGCTCCTAGTTCAATTTCTTTTTTCCTTTTCTCTAGTATTATCTTTTCTAAAACTGCTGTTCACTACTAGAGAAAAGCCTATGCGAGGCGCACCTAAAAGCTTATGCGAGGCGCATATCATATGCCCCTCTAGCTTCAAGCCTCGGGTATTTTTTATGCGAAGTATATGAGGCGCATATGATATGCGCCTCGCATATGTTTTACAATGTGCCTCGTATATTTATAGTATATGCGTCTCCTATAGTATCCTATATGCGCCTCCGGTAATATTTTCGAAATTCAAGTTTTACAGACCACTATAAATAATAATATACAGATATTCAAATATACAATATAGTCCAGAATACAGTATAAAGAGCACAGAATTAACTTGCAATTTGCCAAAGCATAATAGAACCAACATGAATACAATACATTACACATCAATCATGACATACAAGTTCATACATCAAGTGTTTGTGCCACAAGTTCACACCTCCGAGTACAAGTTCACAATCATATTACACCTTCGAGTACAAGTTCAAAATCACATTACAACTCCAACGACGTAGCTCTACCTAGATGAAGTAGAACACATAACCTACCATGAAGAGCAACAAGGTGGTGATCACGAGGAAGTTCCTCCACTTCTTCCTTCCATGCCTCCTCCACTTCTCTTCCGCCACCTCTACTCTCATAGCCTTGGTAGCTGTTCGAGAAGTTGTTCACTTGCTTCAGTCTTTCCACTCGTACACACGAACCCGACCGACGTACACGACATAACACCTCGGCATCTCCTACACATAATAAAGATGATATTACTTATGTCAGTGGAAAGCAATAGCTAGCAGTTCACAAGATAGAATCATGCATATATATATATGGGTGCAACAAAATGTAAGAAATCACGTTCTAATCATCGGCATTTCGAAGAAAGACCAAAAAAAAGCAAACCAAGAATGACTTGGATTAGTACCTCATACTTAGGTTGGGCACGGAAATAATAATGCTCGTTGTTCGATCTTGTGCGTCAAGTAGAATATATATGCCCAAATTACTAGTCTACTTGGCACACCAGATCCGCCATAACATGTTCTAATCATCGACATTTCGAAGAAAGACAAAGAAAGCAAACCACAAGAAGTAGGGAAGCAATGACAAATGAAAAGCAACAAGCACTTAAAATAGTTCGTAACACAAATAACTAGCTAGTGTCTCTCACAATCAAGTTCAACGGTTGACGAAACATATTCTAGAGGTTTTGCTAGGCAAGTTTAACATAGTGATAAGAGGTTACAACACGAGTTCGGAACTAACAGCTAGGTACCCAGGCAATGCAATCATGAAGTCTTCTTCGGCTCTTGAGTCGGCTTTGGGGGGGCATTGATGAAGCCCGACCGAGTTTTCGCCATTTGCATGAACATCCTGCCACCCTGCACGCTAAGCGTCGCTCATCTCCTGTTGACGGTGTATAGCCGTGAGAAGGTGTCTCCGGTTTTTATGACTCCCTGGTACACGATTGTCGCGATCTCCTCCTGGATGTTGAAGAAGTGTTGCCTGAGGTTGCGAGCCTGTATGCATGCAAGGTTTTCAGCCCACTTCACGAGGTCAGATGGCAGCGTTTTGGTCTCCATGTCATTGAAGAACGCCTTCATGTGGTAAAGGGCGTAGAAGGCATCCTTCCCACTGCCAGGCGACTGCTTGACGCAGGAAAACTTTGTTGTGTGGCGGAACACGTGCGCGCCGAACTTTACATGTGGCCTTGCCGGTTTGACGCCTCCTGCTGCGACGTAACCGGTGAGAGCGCCATCAAGAATTTTCTTGATATTGGTGTAGTTTTTTTGGATCGCACTGTTTGAGTCGAGGTACAAGGCTGTTGAGTGTTTCAAATTCAAGCTTATGAGCACACAGCCTGTCCGATCATCCTCCGTGATGGGATGGTAGGGAAGGAGAATCACATCCTTGTCCGAGTATGTTTGCAGGAAGTTTGAGAGGTAGTCGGTTGCCAGATCTATGGCCTCAGCATCTTTCAGGACGGCGTCACGCATGAAGTAGGGATCCACTATCTGGATGCCCGGGATCTTGTCTCTTGTGATCTCCATGGCCATATTGAGGAGAACAGCCATGTGGTATTGTGCGATCGAAACCTGTTCAACATGTCAAACAGTCGGTATGCAGACGTAGAAGATATCCCGGGGTAAGTGATTTAAGCACGGCATATGAGAAGGCACCTTAGCCTTGAAAACGAGGTACGACTGATCGTTGTCGCGAATGTGCACTGCTCAATTGTGAGACAACCATAATGAATACTACGCATATGCGAGCCTGCGACCTCGAGCATCGATTTACACATCATCGGTACACGTGCCACGTCTCGCTGATTCTGGCTTGCCTAGCGCCGTCCGGAAAAGAGGATTTGGATCCGGCCCGATCACCCTTATGCTTCCTTTGCGACCCTTCTGTTTCTTACTTTACCATGCGCTCACCTCACCGACCGTCTTATGGAGGGTGCCGGGCTGATCAAAGGAACCACTGGCCTTGGAGGCTCGGTGAAGGGACAGGTGGCGGCGTCTCGACTAGTTGGGAAGAGACGACCTTGCAAGGGGTTTCTGGTCTGGTTGGGTCTCGGCAACTTTATGTGCTGATGGTCCCGGCTCATACAAATCAGAAAACCTTGTGTTAACAAACTGGTCACCGTAGTTCGGGTCAATTTCTTCATCATCATCGGGATTCTGCCATGTTGTCCAAGTCTCCCATCTCAAGTCTTCATCATGTGCTGGTTGTCTTGCCTCTAGGGTGATGTTGAGCTGGTCCTCTCCCCAAACGGATCGGCTCTTCGACCGTAGGTACAAGTAGCCGCCGGTATTGAGGACCACCTGTCCTCATCATCCCATCCTTGAGGTTGAGAGGGAGGTTCCACTTGCTCGTAGCCCGGAAGCACCATACTGTATTTGACCCTCATCATGTCAGGTGGCATTGTGACATTGTGCATTTTGCGGTTCTTTGGTTGAACAATAGTACCCTTGGCAACATCCATCAACTAGCCGCCCACCCAGTGCATTAGAGTGCAAGGAGTGTCTCCCTGCGAAAGATCGACATGTAGGCCGAGCGTTAGAAAAACAGAGATCAAGTCATCGGTGTGGTTGAGCCTCCCAACTCTCGCTTTAATTAGTTAGTTACCTTGAGGGCGTCAAACTCGCCAATGTCGAGGCACCGACGCCGGCTTGACCACGCAAGTGGCGGAGTGGCTGCCTGATGGCACGGTGGTGCGGGCCAGCGCCTTCGCCGCAGTGGGCAAGTTAAGCTCCAGAGCTAGAGGAGTCTCCACCACCACCGGCCCTGATGGAGGAGTCACCAACGCCTCCGGCCGCGCCACATTGTCCGATTAGTAGCTGTTGAGGTTGGGAACCGTGGCGGCCCTGCGTTTACCACCCTTCGCCACTTGTTGTACTTTTCCATGTAGACGGAAGGATGGTGTTGAGCTTCTCACTTGTGATGGACTTGTGTCTGGACTTGTTCTTGGAACTTTGTCTCGAAATGACTGAGCCTTGTTCACGACATATTGGACTATATTTGGAAAGGCTTCCACCTGTTCCCTTAGGAGTTTTACCTCGGCGCTTTCGGCCTTCTTGCCCTTCCGCTCCGGGGTGCCATAGTACTCGGACCATGATATGCCGCCAAAGCCGACCACACGACCAGCCGACGGGGCCGCCAGGGGATCGACACTCTTGGTCCGGTTCAGCGCCCTATTAAAAGTGGTGTCCCACTTGGCGACAGGCGGTGGCGCTGACCCCTGGGATGAGGAGCTCCTACACTCCTCGTCCTGCGCACAAGGAACGCGAAGCATTTGATCAAAAAACTGGACTTCATTGATTAATCATGAATGCAATTAATCGACTTGCATGCAAACTACTTACATATTTTTGCATGAAGTCCTTCACCCTCGGAGCAAAGGGGCCGGCGGGCTCCGAAGAATAATCAGAACCCCCTTTCGGCGGGGCAAACCGGGCCCTGACGAAGTTCTTTGCCTGCTCCTCCTTTATGTCGTCAAAGGGACGTGTCAACCCCTTTGCACGAGCTTCGGTGTCCTCCTTATCCCATTTGGGCCTCGCGGCTCTATAACCGTCGGAGCCGAGATGGTGGGTACTAATGTTTCGGGATCTCATATTCTTGCCCTTCTCAGTCCTGGCCTTGCCCAAGGCAGAGTTACATCTGGCCTTGAACACATTGTAGTCTTCTTCCTTGACTAGAGGCTCCTTCTTGACGAACTCTGGATAACTTAGCTTCTCCTCGAAAATCAGATTCTTCACCCGAGCCTTCCAATTTGACAAGGCCTTGGTCATCCTCCTGAGGGCATACTTGTTCACCGGATTCCCTTTTAGATTGTCATTATTATACTTGTTTTCCTCATCACCCGGGAACGCGTATCTTGCGTGCAGCTTCCGGAAAAGCTGGATGAGGAAACCCTTGTTCTATTCGGCCTTCAGGTTCTCCATTTTGATCGTGACGGTGTTCCGGAGGATTGCCGCGAGCTGGTTAGAGTAACCCCCAACAAATTCTTCTGGTTCCAAAGGCGCACCTTTAGGGCTCACGCTTGTGATGATGGACCTTTTGAGGTCGACCACGATCGGGGTCCGATCCTTCCGAGACTTCTTCGATGCGCTACCACCGTCTGTAGTAGCTTCATCGCCGCCATCAGTGGTAGTGGCGTCGCCATCGGCTTCCCCCATCTCCTCATTGCCCGACGAGGTATCCTCGTCCTACTCCATCTCGTCGTCCCGCAGAACAAATTCCGGGACCTCTAGGGATTCCATCTCCACCTGCTGCTCCCAAAAGGGCTTCTGGCTAGAAGGGCCCGGATCCGGCATTTCTAAACACACAAATAAATGAAACTAATAAGCACAAAAATTCACAGAAAATTTTAGCATGAACTTTGCTAATTTTCTATGTCTAGGAGTGCCAGAAATTCGCCGGAACGGAAATAAATCAACATTCCGGCGAAACATTGGCAACTCAAAAAGAAAAACCTGCACAAAAAGGATCAACTGCCATCATCACAGCCATTTTGCTGCCAGCATACACAAACATAGCCATTTTTCTGCCAGCATACACAAACACATACATATATCGGATCAGTGCCATACATACAGTATCCTGGTGCAGTTTAACATACATCTGGTCTGATGGACGGTAGGAAACATTAAGCAGACTACAACACAGAACTTGGAGAATTCTCATACAACAGCCACAAAATGTCAGTTTCTGGCATGCATCCCTTGACTCTACATACAGATATGGCGCAAAGATTGAAACGCAAAGAAAACACAGAATAATCAACTTCCAGTTTTCCTAGGAAAAAAAATACCAACAGATCATGATTCTCTATAACCTAACATACTGGAACTAGCAGGGATAGCAATAGTGCATAGATCTTGTGTGGAATAACTAAATGAATATTGACAGTAGCACTGATTAGTTGACTGGCCAAAATAACAATACTTATGTTGTTGTTAAGCAGACTGATGTTAAGACAGACCTTGCATTGTGCAGATATAGCAAGTTACAGGAGTCTAAATTCAGTTAAGAGAGTTGCAACTTTAGTACCTCTATTTCATTTAAAACAGAAGCAAGATGTCAATAAGATCACAAGAACTAATGTAAATGACAGTGAGAACATATTTCTAAAAGTGTGAATTCAACAAAAAAACATGAGTGCACTACAATCTCTGAAATGGATGCATGAGGTGCTGTCAGGCTCTAAACAAGTTAAGTGCAGTACCTGGCCGGACAGTAGTTCCCTTAACAACATTTAGCTTCAGATGATGCTTAGACTGCCAGGCATGTTACCTCCTACTCCAAATCAATGCTGGATGTTTTAGTACTCTAAATCAGTGTCCTTACAGAGCTAATCCAAATGAGTGCCGAATATTTTAACTTGAACTAGTGCCACCACACTAATGTAAGTACTACCATTGGATTTACAAACCAGCGTGCTCTCATCATTTATACTCCAAATCAGTGTACAAATGAATACTCCGTTGAATCAATTGATAGCCTGAACTAACTATAGGGTTGATCAGATTGGTTGAGAAGCCCTAGCGACAGGGAGAGGGAATCCTATCCATGTTCAAATGCAGACATCAGACTTGTTTACAGAGTGAAGCAAACCCTCAATCAAACCCTTGGACCGAAGCAACCGAAGAAACCATCTGGACTCAATCTCTCGAGGATTACGAGGGGTAAGGAAGAAGGGGGATTGGTGCTCACCTTGGGGTGCTGAGGACGGAGCGCAGCAATAGTCGGTCCTCCACGAGCGCCGCAGCAACAGCAGGTCCTCCACGAGGCGGGGCGGCGGCGAGCTCCTCCTTCACGGGGACGGCGGCGTCGGGCTCCTCCTTCACGGGGACAGCGGCGTCGGGCTCCTCCTCCATGGGACGGCGGCGTCGGGCTCGTCCTTCGAGGTTGCAGGTCCGGCGAACGGGCTGCTCTGGGCGCAGACGGCGGCTTCGATCTGAGATGTGAGGCGCGGCGCGCGTGCGTGAGATGTAAAGAAAGGTTCTGGGCGTGCTTGGCGGCTTTGATCTATGCCGGATTATGCGAGGCGCATATCGCAAAGTGCGCCTCGTATAATATTACACGAGGCGCATCTGGGCTAAATGCGCCTCGCATAATATGCAATCCTAGACAAATAGGACAGTGCGCAAGTTTCTATCAACAAACACACAACAGCCTAGTGGTAACATGCCTTGTCCTATTTCACTGCTGGCCACCCAGGTTCGAATCCTAAGGTTAACAATTTTTTGGAATTTTTTTTAAAAGGCCATTTTTCATGTAAAAGCATTGTCCAAACACAATATGAACTATAAAATATACTACAAATATTTTAAATATTCAAATATTGCTAAAACAACAAAAGTGAGTATTCTCAATGAATGTGTCTTGTCGATACATAATATTCTCAATGCAATATTATTATAACACACACATAATGAAAATTAAGAATGTTTTGATACATAATAGTAGGCCACACACACGACGGTTCTTGACAATGGTCGGAGCGCTAGCGTTTCTTCTTGACAATGGTCGCCTTCTTGCCCTTCTTTGTCGTGGGTTGCATAGGTTAGGTCCGGACGTCTTCACTACTTCTCTTGAACGGAAGTCCTTTCTTAGGTAGGGTTGTGGTGTACGGTGTTTGGTTGCCATACCGCCTTCTATCTTCGGTCGCTGCTCGGTCAAAGTCTTGCTCGTTGGCGACTCCGTCCATTCCGATAATATTCCTTTTGCCTCTCCTGACGACAACCCGGCTAGGCTTTGACGGGTCTTTGATGTACCAGCATTGGTCGACTTTGCTAGCCAAAACCCAAGGCTCATTTCTTGCGGGTGCGTTCGCGCTGGTGGTCTTTGACGGTATAACCATCGTGGTGAAATACCGGTCTTCTTTCTCGACGCTCTTGGCCCACCTGACATGGAACATCGGCACCTTCTCTGTAACATAGTCGAGATCCCATATCTCCTCGGTCCTTCCGTTGTATCTTTCCAGGATGTCGCCGGTGTAGAATATCCCTGTTACCCCCGAGTTCTGGTAATCGCAGTTATTATCTTTTTCCTCTGTGTAGAACGTGTATCCGTTGATATCGTAAGCCTGATAGGTCATGAGGTTGTGCGAGGCGCCCTGTGACAATGAGAATATGAGTTTATCTTCCTCCGAGTACTCGCCCTGCGGTGGATTAGCTATGACCTTCTCCCTAAACCACCGCGTGAAACCGGAGTTGTGCTCCTTGATAACATCTTCCTCCCTCGGGACCTGGCGCCCCTGATCAGCGTAATTCTTCTTGATAAACTCTTTGTGCTCATGTATGTATGGATCAACCACTGCAGTGTTGCAGCGCGACCAGGTTTTCTCTTTCAAAGTCCTTGGTTCGGCCCTCCATGTCGACATGCTTTGCATGTCGACCCTCGCGGTGACCCCATCCAGCGAGCCTACCGAGGTGCTTGTTGAATGGCATACCAAGAGGGGTCTCGGTTTGTAGAAAGTTCAAGCAAAAAGAGATGCACTCTTCGGCCAGGAAGCCGTTTGCTATGCTTCCATCTGGACGGGACTTGTTCTTAACGTATCCCTTGATGTGTCCATTGAGCCTTTCGAACGGCATCATGCTTCGCAGGAACGCAGGACCGAGCTGGACGATATCCTCCACGACATGGAGAAGCAGATGAAGCATGATGTCGAAGAAAGCGGGGGGGGGGAGAATAGATCTCGAGCTCGCACATTATCACCAAGATCTCGTCCTGTAGCCTCGTGAGCTGCTTAATGCCTATCGACTTCCGAGAGATGACGTCAAAAAAGTTGCAGAGGCCAAACAGTGTTTCACGGATGTGCTTGTCCATTATACCTCGGATCACGACCGGGAGTACCTGCGTCATTAGCACGGCGACGTCGTGAGACTTCATCCCGCTAAAGCGCTGCTTCGCCTCGTCTAGCCATCTGCTTATCTTTCCCGCGTAGCCGTTCGGAAATTTGACTCCGAGGAGGCACTTCATAAACTGTATGGCCTCCTTACTCAGAGTGAAGCATGAGGCCTTGAGCTTGACCTCTCCCTTCTTAACCTTTTTCCCCTTGCGACGACGGCTATTCTGTGTTTCTATCTCCTCCACCTCGTCCTCCTCCTCATCATCGCTAGGTGGTGGTTGAAGTTCATCCCTGATGCCCATATGCTTCAAGTCGTTCCTTGCCTTCGGCCCATCTTTGGTCTTGTCGGTGTTAAGGAGGGTGGCAAGCAGACTCTCGCCCACGTTCTTCGTGATATGCATGAGATCAAGGCTATGAGGCACGCGGAGGATCTTCCAGTATGGCAAGTCCCAGAAAAAATACCTCGCCTTCCATACCTTCAGCAACGGCTCTGGCTTCTTCTGGGTCTTTCCTGGCGCAGGGCACTCCTTCCAGTTATTCAACAGCTTGTAGATTTCCGCGCCACTCTTCTGGTGTGGGATTCCTCGGAGCTCGATCGTCCCATCGAACAGATGTCCTAGCTTTCTCCAGGCGTGATTCTTGGGAAGCCACCTCCGAGCCCCAAGGAACACGGTTTTCCCGGACCCGGGATCTTTCTGTAGCTGGCGGTACGTTGTATTATCCTTGCACCTAACGCACCCATATAATCCTTGGATCACCTGCCCCGAGAAGTATGCGTAGCCGGGATAGTCTTGCACCGTTGTGATCACCGCCGCTCTCATGTCAAAGTACTCTTGTCTCGAGGCGTCCCATGTACGGGCTCCTTCTTCCCATAACGTGGCCAACTCCTCTTTCAACAACGTGAGATACAGATTGATGTCTGTACCAGGTTGTTTTGGCCCTTGAACGAGCATACTCATGGTTACGTACTTCTTCTTCATGCACAACCAGGGGGGAGGTTGTAGATCCATAAACACGGGCCAGTGTGTGTGCTGCTCAGCTTCCAAACGGATTGAGTCCGTCAGTGCTCACGCCCAGCCTGAGGTTCCTTGACTCTTTCCCAAAATGTTGGTAATATTGGAGGTCCAACGCCTTCCACTGGCAAGCATCCGAAGGGTGCCTCAACATTTCCTCCTTCTCCGGATCATCGTCTTCCGGCCTCTTTCTTTCCGCGTGCCAGCGCATGAGCTGTGCTTCCTTAGGGTCTAAGAAATACCGCTGCAAACGAGGAGTTAGAGGAAAGTACCACACCACCTTCCTAGGAGCTTTCTTCGCCGCGTCCTCGCCCCGGTAGATGATGCAATCATTTATGCAGACGTGGTATTTCACGTGCGGTAGATTGAGAGGGCACACGACTTTCTTCGCCTCAGCGATACTAGTCGGACATGTGTTCCCCTTCTTGGGAAGAATATCGTGCCATAATACAATATTGTCGTCGAAACATTCGTCGATCATTTTGTGTTTCGCCTTCATCTCCAAAGCCCTAAGCATTACATTTAGACGGGTATCCCCGTCGTTGCATCCGTCAAACAATGGAGTGACCGCGTCTTTCTCCATTTGCTCCAGTTTAGCCTTCTCTCTACCGGCGGCTCTGGCGTTACTCGTATCCTTGAGAAGCAGATCTTGGACATGAGGGTCTCGCAACCAGCTCGAATCATGGTCGGCACCTTGATCTTCGTGTTCATGACCGGCGCCACCTTGATCATCTTCGTGTCCATGCCCGACGCCACCTTGATCATCTTCGTGTCCATGTCCACCACCGATCTTCGTGATCGTGGATCGCGTCTTGATCTTCGTGATCATCACCGCATCTTGATCTTCACCATTATTGACATCCTCATCATCATATTCGTCATCACGTATCCATCGAGTGTAGCCATCCATGAAACTACGCCGGGGTGCGACTCAAAGATTCAAATCATGCCTTATCGATACATCAGCTTGCTCCGACATGGACATCTTATCTCTGTCTTGTTTGCACGTTCCATGTCGGCCCTCGCGCATGTCATCCACCTATCCACGCGGGCTTTGTTGATCAGTGGTCGGACCATGGCCGCCTGCGTGGTACAAATAGCAAGAGAATAATTAGAGCATATATGGACGTGGATCGCCGGAAATATTCGGCATGACCTCCCCTAAAAAGAGGACATCCGCGAGTGCCAGAAATTTTCCGGAAAAGAAATAAATCGACATTCCGGCGAAACATTGGCATCTCAAATGAAATCCCTGCACAAAAAGTAGCACCACAACACAATCATATAGTCGGTGTCTCCGACAACGCGCATACATGCAAGCAACGCCTTCACGCTTCCTCCAACAACGACTTGCGCAAGAGAGCCGGAGGAGAAGTAAATGGACATGTTGTAGATCTAGAGGAGCAAGAGACTTCACTTACATATGGGTGTCAACCAATGGATGTTGAGCAAGCTTCTATGGTGAATCAATGGGGGAAATGAGGTGGGGAGGAGGAGGGGGGTGACCAGATTTGTCTTGGTGGAGGAGGAAGAAGTGACACAAGTGAGTGGGGTGGTAGTTGCCTCCATGTGCAAAAAGCTGGAAAAAAAGTGGTGCCAGGTTATGCGAGGCGCATATTGCACAATATGCGCCTCCTATAATTCAAACTATAGGAGGCGCATATAGCAATATGCGCCTCGCATATGCGGCCACCTACCACCGCCCGGGCCCGCAGGAGTTACTTGAGGCGCCTCGCATATTATCAAATATAGGAGGCACATATAACCATATGCGCTTCGCATATTCGTGCACCTACCAACACGCGGGCCCACACAGATTATGCGAGGCGCATTCTGTCCATATGCGCCTATCTCGATATATAGGAGGCGATATGACTAGAATGCGCCTCGCATAATATGAGGCTGCTAGATTCCGTCTGCAGGATTATAGGAGGCGATTCTTATCATATGCGCCTCGCATATTTTTATACTAGAGGCGCATGGAGAAGGAGTGTGCCTCGCCTATTTTATAGGAGGCGCATATGGTCTAAATGTGCCTCGCATAAGCATGTCTCCTATAGCCTTTTCTCTAGTAGTGGTTACTTTAGTTGTACACATCTGAATTAATTTATATAAACGCCAATTTTTTCTGAAAGTCTTGTCTGGATATTATGGAACACTATTCCAATCCAGAATAAAATACAAGATAGTATATTTTAATGAAGTTTTCCTTAACTTAAATTTGGTTTCTTCAAATAAAACCATTTTAAAATCTCAGAAATATGCAGAGATGCAATATGCAAAACTAGGATGTTACAAGCTTTATCCCCTATCTTCGCCCATGTTACTGTGGCGGATGTCCAAAAGCTTTCCAAAGACAAAGGCGATGATTTATGCAATGTTTCTAGTACATTGGAGCCACTTGTTAAGAGATGCATTTTAGTTGTAATTGTTGATTAATTGACCAAGAAAATATGTTTACATAATTAATACTTTCTTATCGTATCCTGCATAAGCTTGTGTAGCATCAAATAACTATATCCAGGTAGAAGAACTCCTCGAATCAGACTTTTGCCCAACTATATTAATATATCAACCTTTTGAGACCGTTGCTGGGCCAGACATCACATCGCCTAAAAGAAACAACAATGAAACCAAAGAAGAAAAAGAACAGAAAATAAAGCCAACAACAGTGGCTCGACGAACGAGGATGATCCGCAACCACTGCGTCCTCCGAAGAATTACCACCCCATTCCTAGCACTCCGAAGCGTCACGTATCAAGCAACACCTCAAGTAGGAAGCGATGACAACGACGCTGCTGCCCGGACTGGTCCTAGGGATTCCCCCGTTACGCTATAGGAGGTGGGACAGAGCTACGCCCGACGCCCCTCGGGAAGGACGGCGACACCGCAGACGTCATCACGTCGGTGTCTAGAAGACAAGGATTTATCCCGACCCCTAAAAAACCACACTCCCGGACGCTTCGAATAGCTCGACCAAGCTCGCTGCCCACCAGTACATGCCACCACGGTCTTGCAGTCACCACCGTCATCTCACCTGACCCACTATGTGAGGCTGGTATGGCCGAAAAGTAGCAGCTTCGGCAGGGATCGGCGCTACAATGACACGTGCGAGGGAATTACCTCCACCGCCCTAGGGTGATAGCCGACTGGATGTAACAACAAGGGCAAACCAGACCCTCACTGGCCTGTCCAACACAAAAGGACCCGTGAAGCCCCGCCACCACATTGCAGCAAGGGTGTCACCATCGCCGTCAACCCTAGATCTAGTATCCACTCATCTGCCCGCTAGTGAGTCCACTGCAACCGCAGATCCCCGCTGCCAAGCAACAGCGCCATCCCCACCATGGTCACCAGAACCTGCCAAACCGTCACCGGAGGAACAGCGTGCCGCTCCCGGAGCCGCTTCCGACGGAGGGTCGCCTATGCAGACCACCTTCCCGGGACGCCGCACCGGCTTCCACGCTCTCGTACCCACAAGGCGGCAGTCATTAGCATGGCGGGGCACTAGCGGGCGAAGTGTGGAGTGTGTATATACAAGTGGTAATGATCAAGTCACACTCTTTATTAGTTAATAATATGATTATCATTTCATTATTGAACATTACCACCAAGAGAGTTCGTGCATTTTTGGACAAGCTATGTAAAACAAAACAAAAACTCCCAATTAATGCATATATGCTCTCCAGAAAGTCGTTTTGCCTCCCGAGCTCTAGTGCTCTCTGCATATTAGAAAATAAACTATATTTATAAGTTTCTAAATATTGTAAAAAAATCTTAAATGTAGCTAATAATGTATCCCACAAACAGAGAAAATCTCAATTCGAAATGTTTTTATTCTGAGCTATAAAAAATGAACAATTTCATATTTGAAATCATTATACTCAAATCTACAGTTTTGTCATTTTGTTGTATCTCAAAATACACACTATTTCCAATTGATACTTTGCACGTTTTTGGTATACATAATTGGATGCAGCCTGATTTATTTTTGGATTTTTTTAAGATTGGAAATATGATTTTGATTTTTAAAAAAATTGGGATGTCTGCTGAACTGTGGATCAAATGGTACCTCCAGTAATCAAGCGCACACATGTTATTTTATTAACCCAAATTAATGGGTGTGCCTTCGAAGTTTTAATTGCATAAAGGCAGCTATTTTATCATCTGTTTTAATTGCAAACCATTAGTATGAACAAAGATATTATTTTGTCAAAACTAACAAAACTCGATATATTTGATTTTGGTTAGGATGTCTAGAAGATGTTGTAATCTGCCGGGGAACATAATCCAGTAATTTGTTTGCATGTTTTCTCCGTTCTTATAGTGAGACAAATGATGCAAAGTATAAGTATAGTGAATGTTGGTGGGCAGGCATATAGGTGGAATTGAATCCAAAACGACTTTTTTTCACATCCAGAAAAGAGCACGTGTTCCGGCAATGCTATAAATTTAGCTTGCATCATTGTCACTAAAATCAATAATTTATTGTGGTCTATATTTCTCTAGGAAAAGTGCGCATCAAATGAAAATGGAATAGCAGTGTTCAACCGTGTGTGGACTAGTTGTAGCTTATCCACACAAAAAATGTAGTTGTAACTAGGCAAGTATAGCATGACTGAGATAAACCGATCAAATCCGATGAACATATCTCATTCTGTCTTCTGTGCTCATATCCATCCTTGATATCTCCCAGCTTTAGTTCAGGACTGGGAGGCAACATGAATTCTCGTGGCCCGCTAGTGCTGTGTTGTGCTAGTTTCATCATGCACCATCTTGTAAGCTAGTTGGAACATACGATCCTATTTGGGATAATTACGACAGATCTGTTCCAACAATGCTAGAGTCTTGATCGTTAGGAATGGATATCTTGTAAGCTTTATTTCACTAGCCCCCTTGACCGTGCTAGAGTCTTGATCGTTAGGAATGGATATCTTGTAGGGCGTTTGATGCAAAACCAGGAAGTGAGGAACATGGAATTCGAAGACCCACATGCTATTGAGGAGATCAGCAAATTATCTGTAATATGATCTCATGCAAGGCCAACCTATCACCCTACTTACCCTTGCCATCAAGTATTTTATGGTCTTAACATCACAGGAACTCAAGATTCAAGTACTAAACAAAAATATATGGACTCAATTCAGCGAGGCATCAAGTAGTTTCTTGTAATTTCGTATACAATTCTAAAGCCTACACTTGATTCAACTTATCATGTACAGTGTAAATATATGCATGCTCGCCTAATTAAGCATGCGAATGGATATTTGAAGACCATCTTAGGAATTACATTAGTTTTGGATGAACTCCGATTTGTTGTTTTCCAAACTCAACTACCTATCAAATTCTAGTCATTCTCAAATGTTGAGCTTATTTAACATCCAGAAATAAGGATTTGGCCATCCCCAATGTAAATTTGTTTATTTTAGAACCTAAATTTAACATTTATTTCTGTGAAAAGATTAATTGGTAGGTATATATTTTTAATTATTACTATAATTAATATTAGGTACTACCTCCATTCCAAAACATAAGCTTGTGTAGCACTTCAATTTGAACAACTATAAAGGCTTGCATTATGAAAGAGAGGTAGTGAGAATTATTAGGAAGCCTATAAATGATACATGTCTACTGACTTCTTTATAAAGTTCAATCTATACATTGCCAACGATGGAGTAGCAAGTTTCAGAGAAGCTAAAGCCACAACTTGAGTGTTCTTATTTCAGAGAATCATGTCACATTACAAATTCAACCGAAACATACAACTTGCTAATAAAATTACAATTAGCGAGTAGGAGATAGCTAGGATTGGGAGGCGACGGGAAACTAAGGCGCACACTATCTTAGATCCACAAACACGAGATAACCGGTTGGCCACTATTGAACTGCATGCTCTCCTTTTGTGTTAGACTTCACCATCGGCCGGTGATATACTAGCTAGCAAGATTCAGAACTGCGCATGAGATACGGTGCTTTGCCAAGGATCTTGAAATCCTCAAGTGTATCTTACCCGACAAGTTTGTGGCTGGGTGCATTATTGCAAAGTTGCCTTCTTCTAGGAGGAACTTCGCCACAACTCTCAAACACAAGAGACAGGAGATATCGGTTGAAAACCTGATAGCGTCTCTTGATGTTGAGGAGAAGGCTCGGGCTAAGGACACTGCTGAGAGAGGAGGCGAGGGTCAGTCTAGCGCCTACATGGCGCAGAAGAAGACCTTCAGCAAGAACAAAGGGAACTATATGCCCTCGTTCAGCAAGCCTGAAAAGACTACAACCTTCAAGAATAAGAAGAAGCTGAACAAGGCCGAGGTACATTGTTATTCATGTGGAGAGCTCGGCCAGTTTTCCAAGGACTGCACAGATCGTGCAGATCGCAGAGGGAAAGGTGGGAAGACTGTCAACGTTGTGACCGCTAGCAACACTGATGGGTACGGTAATTTATTTACTGTTCTTTCAGTATTTCAATCACCATGTTGGTGGATTGATACAGGTGCTAATGTTCATGTGTGTGCTGACATCTCTATGTTCACTTCTTATCGCCGTCCTCCGTATTTAGTCCTAAATGGGGGAATGGATCACATGCTTGCTCGTGGTGTTGGCACATGGATCTGAAGTTTACTCGGAAAGATCGTGAACCAACCGAGGCGTGCATCATGTCCCTACTATGAACAAGAATCTCGTTAGTGGCTCCCTTCTATGCAAAGATGGGTTTAAGGTTGTGTTAGAGTCCAATAAAGTCGTTGTTTTGAAACATGGACAATTTATTGGTAAATGTTATGAGTTCGGAGGCTTGTTCCGATTTTCACTTTCAGAGTTTTGTAATAAATCCGTGAATCATATTTGTGGTGATGTTAATGATGATACCAGTGTTTGGCATTCTCGTTTATGTCACATTAATTTTGGTTTGATGTCTCGAATGTCCAGTATGAGTTTAATTCTGAATTTCACTATTGCCAAAGGTTCTAAGTGCCATAGTTGTGTGCAATCAAAGCAACCTCGAAAGCCTCACAAGGCTGACGATGAGAGAAACTTGACACCTCTAGAACTCATACATTCTGATCTATGCGATATGAATGGTGTGTTGACAAAAGGTGAAAAGAGATATTTCATGACGTTGATAGATGATGCTACTAAATTATGCTATGTTTACTTGTTGCAAACTAAAGATGAGGCTTTAGACTACTTTAAAATCTGTAAGTCCGAAGTTGAAAATCAACTAGAGAGAAATATCAAGCGTCTTAGGTCGGATCGTGGTGGTGAGTATTTTCCCAAACTATTTGATGAATTCTGTCAGGAACACGGAATTATTCATGAGAGGACGCCTCTCTACTCGCCCCAATCGAACGGGGTTGCCGAGAGGAAAAACCGCATGCTGACTGACTTGGTGAATTCCATGTTAGCCAGTGCTGGTTTATCAAAGGCATGGTGGGGGAGGCTTTGTTGACTTCATGCCATGTCCTGAATAGAGTTCCTAACAAGAATAAAGAAAAGACCCCTTATGAGGAGTGGGCTGGGAGAAAACCATCACTTTCATATCTGCGCACTTGGGGGTGTTTGGCAAAGGTCAACATACCGAATCCCAAAAAACGCAAGCTCGGACCCAAGACAGTGGATTGTATCTTTCTAGGATATGCTCCATGGAGTGTAGGCTATAGATTTCTGGTGGTTACATCTGAGGTACCTGATATGCATGTTGATACTATAATGGAATCTCGTGATGCAACATTCTTTGAGAATATTTTTCCTATGAAAGATATGCATATCATTAGTAGAATTTCTTCTGAAATACTTCCTGAATCTAGTGCATCTATTGAGAATTTTTAACAACCACATGAGGAAGTCCTTAGAAGGATGACGATGAACCTCTCACGAGGAGTAAGAGACAGAGGATTGCAAAATCCTTTGGTAATTATTTCATCGTGTACCTTGTGGACGATACTCCTAGATCCATTGCAGAGGCATATGAATCTCTAGATGCAGATGATTGGAAAGAAGCTATCCAAAATAAGATGGACTCGATTCTTTCTAATGGAACTTGGGAATTATCAGAACGATCCTATGGTTGTAAACCTGTGGGTTGTAAATGGGTGTTCAAGAAGAAGCTAAGGCCTGATGGTACTATTAAGAAGTACAAGGCGCGGCTTGTAGCTACGGGCTACACACAGAAAGAAGGCGAAGATTACTTTGACACATATTCACCTATCGCTAGACTAACCACCATTCGAGTACTACTGTCCCTGGCTGCCTCTTATGGTCTTCTCGTTCATCAAATGGACGTGAAGACAGCTTTCCTTAATGGAGAGTTGGAAGAGGAGATCTATATGGATCAGCCGGATGGGTTTGTGGTAAAAGGTGAAGATACAAAGGTGTGTAAGTTATTAAAATATTTATATGGCCTGAAACAAGAACCTAAGCAATGGCATGAGAAGTTTGACAGAACTCTACTTTCTACTGGCTTTGTCATTAATGAGGTTGATAGGTGTGTTTACTATCGCCATGGTGGGGGCGATAGCGTTATATTATGTTTGTACGTGGATGACATTCTGATCTTTGGTACAAACATGAAAGTGATAAATGAAGTCAAGTCTTTTCTGTCAAAGAGTTTTGATATGGAAGATCTGGGAGAGGCTAATGTGATTCTGAATATCAAGCTTATTAAGAATGAGAATGGGATTACTTTAACGCAATCTCATTATGTTGAGAAGGTCTTGAGCTGATTGGGCTTTAATGATGGCAAGACTTCTCCAACACCTTATGATCCTAGTTTGACATTACGAAAGAATAAGAAGGAACCAACAGATCAGCTGAAATATTCACAAGTTGTTGGTTCTCTCATGTACATAGCAAGCGCTACAAGACCTGATATCTCTTTTGCTGTGAGCAAGTTGAGTAGGTTCATGTCTAACCCGGGTATTGATTATTGGCATGCACTTGAAACGGTCATGCTCTATCTATGTGGTACAATGAGCTATGGGATTCACTATTCAGGAACCCTGTTGTGCTTGAAGGATATAGTGATTCGAATTAGATCTCTGACGTTGATGAACTCTATGCCACGAGCGGGTATGTGTTTACCCTTGGAGGTGGCGCAGTGTCATGGAGGTCTCGTAGACAAACCATATTGACGAGGTCAACTATGGGAGCAGAGCTTACTGCTTTAGACACAAGCACTGTTGAGTCAGAATGGCTGCATGAGGCGTTTATATAGAGCAGCTCGGAAATCCCGTACGTCGCGCACGTTCGGGGCAGTTACAGACACCAACGTCGATCTCTCTTGTTCTATAGAACATGCATAGTATCCTACACACTCGCACAAGTCTAGTATGTTTCTTGAAAAGATTATTGCAAACAAATGGTGAGCATGGGTGTTCTGTATGATGGAAATTATTGCAAAGAGTGGCAATGGAAGATACAATGCGCTATACATTTTCCTCCCCACCCCTATATTTACTACCCCGAATGGGAGATTATACGGTGGATTCTCAAGAGAAAATAGATCCTGGTTTTAGGGAGTTTTCTAGAGCTGTTTTTAGTACTCCCTTTTTTAATTAGCAATATGTTCAGGGCTTATTTGATTCAAAGGACTGCCATAGGAGTTTTGCAGGATTTTTGTTCTTAGAATTTTTTCATGTGTGCACCGTTTGATTTGTAGGACTGAAATCCTTCGGAATGCATATGAATTTTTCCTATCGGATTGCATTGCACTATGTTTTGGAGAAATTTTTTTCCATCCACTAAAATCCCATGGTACATTTTTTTCTTCTCAGTCAAACACTACTTAAATAAAATTCCTGTAGGTTCTAATCCTATAGGATTTAACTGCACATGGCATTTTAATTCTGCGATTTTTCTATTCCTGTGTTCTAAGAATCCTATGAATCAAACAGCCGCTTAGAGTTCGTTGCTTTTGTTGGGTGCTTAGTCCTCCATTCAAAGAAGCGGGAGAAACATAGAAAGGGTAATTAATCAATGTAAATCGCGTAATTACGTCGAACAAATATATTCATCATTTAGTTACTCCATGGACTAAGCATTTTTTGCTTTTTTTATAAGTACAACATACGCGTGGAACTTAATGGAAGATGTACATCATTGAATGATAATTTATCAAGAGCAACAAATAATTACAAAATTTTATTGACAAAAATAAGAGATCTTCCTTAAGGACGACTCTTTATGGTTTAAGCAAAAGATGGTAGGTAAGAACTTTTTGATTGTAATAAAGAAAATGATAGTGCACATGCATGGTCGTATTTTTTCGAAATGGGGAGCAGAGCCCCGGCCTCTGCATCAAGCGATGCACACAACCTTTATTTATATTAGAACAACATTGTTTGACAAAGTCCATGACAAAGATCATACAAACAAAAACTATCAAAGCAAAAACGATAACCATATCGCCAGCTCCCCAACGACATCTATCAAACCCCTATCTACCGGTTTTGACCCCGCCCCATGGTCACCCACACTGTTGCCGCTCGCCAAGAGAAGCTAGAGTGCCTTGGCACGAAGGCACAAACTCAAACAAAAGGATCCCTAGAACATGCATGGTCGTCTAAACTGGGCTATATGCCTCTTTATAAAACAGATGCTCGACGGAATTGTTTGAAGGAAGCTAGATGGAAGAGAAGTTTTATTTTCAGCCGGTGAACATATTTATAAGTGATCTTTGCTTTTCGATCCATGACACTCACATCTCAATGGGTTTTCCATCTCTGGGTGTGATGTCTACACACTTCTATTCCTGTAGACAGTTGTTGGGCCTCCAAGTGCAGAGGTTTGTAGAACAGCAGCAAGTTTCCCTTAAGTGGATTACCCAAGGTTTATCGAACTCAGGGAGGAAGTGGTCAAAGGTATTCCCTCTCAAGCAATCCTGCAATCAATATACAAGAAGTCTCTTGTGTCCCCAACACACCCAATACACTTGTCAGGTGTATAGGTGCACTAGTTCAGCGAAGAGATAGTGAAATACAAGTGGTAACGGTGCCAAAAAATAGCTTTGATGGAGCTTGATGGTGAGGTAAAGACTAGAAGCAAGCAAACATGCAACAGATCTAGTAGCAAACGGTGTTTCAATGTTTAGAAACAAGGTCTAGGGATCATACTTTCACTAGTGAACACTCTCTCATACAAATGTCCTCTCTTCATGATACTACTCTTAACTACTCTCGGGTTGGACAATCTAATCCATGGTAGGGCCTTTCCCAATCTAGATAACCCCACACTGTTACCTTGAGCGCTAGATGGTTCCAACAAACACCACAATTTCATAGATACATCCAACTCCAAAAATAACTAATATTCAATCTAGTCAAAGTGCCACACACGGTATCCACACTGTCACTTTCACACACGTGGGGAAAAGCATAGATCTATTAAAGCACAAAGAGTATTTATGTAGACTCAAACCTAAGTGCCACCATGGCGTGCACGCTCTCACTTTCACACACATGGGGAGAGCAGAGATGTAATGAAGCACTTGAGTAGGAAGGTATATCTACTTGATTACAAAGCTCATGACCACACATAGCTACCGGTAGAGCCCTTAGCCTCGAGGAAGAACTACTCCCTCCTCATCATGGGAATCAACAACGGTGATGAAGATGGCGATGGAGATGGATCCGGGGGCACTTCCCCGTCCCGACAAGGTGCCGGAACAGAGAATTTCTGTCCCCCGAATCTCCCCTTCGGTGGCGGCGGCGCTACAGAGGTTTTCATGGATTTCTTCTGGATTGTTTAGGGTTTTTGGGTCGGAGGCTTCTTATAGGCGCAGGAATCAGGGTCAGTGGGGGTCCAGGGGGCCCACACCCCCTCCAGGCGCCTCCAGGGCTTTCCTGCACTTAGGGGGGTTGGCCACCCTGTGGCCCTCCTCCGGCTTTGCTTCGTGGTTCCGTGTTGCTCCGGGAAAAATAATAAGTTTGGCTTTTGTCCCGTCCAATTCCAAGAATATTTATTTTTTGCCTTTCTGGAACCAAAAACAGAAGAAAACAGGCAACTGGCACTGTGGCAACTTGTTAATAGGTTAGTCCCAGAAAAGATATAAAAACACCTCAAAGTATAGACAAAGCAAAGCAAAGTAGATATAAAACAAGCATGGAGCATCAAAAATTATAGATACGTTTCCGACGTATCAAGCATCCCCAAGCTTAACTGCTGCTCGTCCTCGAGTAGGTAAGTGATAAAAAGAATAAATTTTGAGGTGACATGCACCATCAAAACCAAGATCAAACCATTTGCGAGCATTGAAAGATGGGATCAAAGAACTCTAAAAATGTGCATGAAAGATGGAGTTCTAACAATAGGACATAGTAACTATGCATGCAACATGAAATGCTACAAACAAAGATCATGAATAACATGCATTGAAAAACGTTTGTTTGTTTGACATACAGAAAACATAGCATAGTGGCATTCAACTTGTCCCTCATAGAGTAGCAATAGATGCATAGGACACCTTCAAATCTCACAAGGGTGACTAGAAACAAATAACACAAGAACAAGTAATATCACAATATGCATCAATTAATAAGTATTGGGACACTGCACACGGAATGACAACTATGCTCTCTTAATGGTGCCTAAAGGTAATAGGTGGAGACTCAATAATGGTGGTACTTGTTAGCTTTCAGCCCTCATTGCCCCTAACATAAGCATCTTGAAATGGTTAAGGTTAAAGTGGAAAAGCTGGAGTATATGCTTGACGAAGTATAAGTTGGCAATCTCAAGTCCCTTGAATACGAGGGCCACACCTCATGCATACTCAACTTTGGGTCTAGGTAAGTTCTTGTCATTGTAAGTATTTTCATATCATTGTGAACCGCCAACGGGGTACCCCTTGCACATGGTACATGAGCTTTCACATAAACAAAATGGCAAGGCAAGCAGACAATGAGCATCTCAGCAATCTTCTTATATACCATGGGAATATGGTGCTTTTTTATCTCTTTCCTCTTTTCTCAATGTGTCTCTTTTTTATAAGAAGAATGCTTCATAGATGTCACTATGGTGATGCTGCAAGTTTCCACCATGATTCAGCATGGCTTAGGCTAGCGGCCTAGGCGTTTCTCTAACACAGGTACAAACTCCATGGACTTACAAGTCCCCTCTTTATTTCACTCCGGTGACATCCATAGACAAAAGAACATGATATCAACTGAGTACAACAAGGTACAAGTGCAATGTTGAAAACGTTCCCCGTGACAGCACAGTTATGCTAACTCCAACTTATAAGTGCAAGCATATACAACAAAGTTGTCACAATGGTTTAAGTTTATTAGGGGCAAAGAATAAAGTGTGCCATCAAGTTCGTGAGGGCTTTAATCACTAAGTTTTTACATAACAAAATAGTTTTTAATTGGAAGATAGATGAAACCAAGAATTTACTTGGAATGGTGTAACACACCATGCATAGGAGTTTATAGTGGACACTTTGGAATAACTTGGTTTCTTGGGAGTTGGAAGCATGAGTAGAACTTACTCATACAAGTGGAGGCTAGCAAAAGACTCGGAGCAACCAACTAAGTGAGCATAATGGCCATAATCATGCGGAGCAACAAAACATTACTAATCAAAGCATAGAGTGGTACTACAAGTCAAGGACTAAATGATCATAGAGGCTATGGTGACTTCTCATAGTCATAACATGGTGTGAGCATGTGCCAAGTTAACCCAAACAAGGCATCAAAGGAGAATACCACAATACTATGTTTTTTGCATGCTAAAACAATGCATGATTCCTTGAAGACACATTAAGAAATCCTAATTGTTTGGAACAAGACATGCTACAACAATAATCACTAAGCATAAGGTCAAAACAACACCTATCATGTCATGCTAAAGTCAAATTCATAGTCAATGCAAGCTCCCTTTTGTACCACTATAAGCATGAAACTTTCTTTTCCAACACTAAACAACTTATTTGAAACAACTCACAAAGATAATAATAATCAATAAAGATCAGTGAGCTTGTCTCACAAATCCACAAAGCAGAACTAAAAAGTTCTAAGCTGAAAGCACAAGAAAACTAAGGCTGAACGCAGTGCTAGCAAAAGTGAACACTCACAAAACAATAAGAGTGAAAACTAGAGTGTTCTAGGCAATGGAAACAGAGTGTGTCTCTCTCCAAAAGAAGTGTGGTGTAACCAACCAACTTACTCAAGCAAACTAAGCAAACGGAAACCAAAAAAGAAAACTAAGACGCTCCAAGAACAACACAACAATGCATGAAACAATAAAAACGAAGTGTCTAGAAAGATCTGAGATTTTTATTGATGAAGAAGGGGATGCCTTGGGCATCCCCAAGATTTGACGCTTGTACCTCTTGGATATTTCTTAGGGTGACACCAGGGTGGCATCCCCAAGCTTGAGCTTTTGTCCATTCTTCATCTCATTATACCATTCTCTCTCTACACCTAAATTTTTTCCTTCATACAAAACTTCACACAATCTTCATTAGCAACATTAGTGTATTCAAAAGATATTAGACCCCTGGCAAAGCTTTGGAACAGCAAGACTTTTCACTAAAAACACATGCTACTGTAGAAAATCCTTCAAAAAGCTCAATTCACCTAAAGAGAACTCAAAATGGAATCCATAAGAAGCAAATGTAAATAATGGCAGAAATCTGTCAAAACAGACCAGAAGGTAGAAACTGATTTTTTCGAAGACCTTCTGTTGCTCAAATAAAAAAGTTTTGAACTAACTAAAGTTAGATAACATACTGGGGGATTTATTCGTCAACAACAAGAGGTGGGTCTTTTTCTCCATGTTTCCTCCTGAAAACAAGCAAGTTAGCTAGGGGAGAAAAATCATCAACAAGAAATGGGATAGATTTTGGATGAACATACTTTGGATTTTCAGCAGTGTATCTGCACTTGGTAGAGCTAACTCGGTGTCCAAGTTCTTCACAGAGTTTGCATCTATTCTTGTTACCTTTTTGGGCCCTTTTTGGCTTGGCATCTTTATTTTCATCTTTCTTTCCCTTCTTGCTTCTCCCACCTTTCTCAAACCAAGCCTTGAATCTACTCTGCTTGGGCCTGCCAGCCTTTTTTTCATCAAAGGAGGACACAAGGAGAACTGAATGTCCACTTCAGGCCACTCAGACTGATCTATAAATGCTGGAATTGGTGTTCCATATGCAGCATTGAATTTTGCTACAAAATAATACTCATGCAAATATGGGTGAATATTTAGCTTGTGTTTGGAGGCCAAGAAAAGTATGGCATGCTCATAAGGCTTCCCACTGTGTTGTCACTCAAGGTATGTGCATTCATGCAATTGAGTGTCAACAACATGCCTCCTGCCAGTCTTTGTATCTCTCACTTCAGCACCCCACAATGAGGATTTCTCAACACGCAAATGTGCAAGATTTCTTCTCCTGTTGACCACCTGCTGCACAACATCAGGAAGCTTATCTCCTTGAAGAACATCACCAAGCCTTCTTCTCAATTCCCACAACCTCATGATCATGACCCTGATCTGGTCAACCATGTCATGGACAGGAAAGTCTTTTAACTCCTTCACTTTGTTGTTGAAACTTTCTACCAAATTATTGTTGATATGATCACATTTGATGGCAGTGTTAAAACCCGACCTGTACCATAAAAGAGAATGGTAGGTTTCCAACCATGTACAAAACTTGACCCTATCCTCCTCAGAGCATGCCGCCTTAATCTTCTCAAGGTGATATGAATGTGTCTGTCTGGTGTAAGATCTTGCTGCTGGCCACATGCGTCCAAAATCATCTCCTCTGAATTTTTTGATCAAATTCATCCACATGTGGCCGAAACACTCCCTCTGCTCAGCATGACGTAAAACAATCTTCACTGCATTTTCTAAACCTTTACATGCATCTGTGTGCACTGCCAATGGAGAGACTGGCCCTATGCATCTTTTCAACTACATCATGAACCATGTCCATGATACCTCTGTCTTAGACTGAAACATGCCAATAGCTACAGGGAACATCCAATTGTGTCCATCTAAAGCATTGCATGCTGCTAGTTGACCATTCCACTTTCCAGTCAAGAAAGATGAGTCTATAATCAAATATGGACGGCACCCTGCTTTGAAGCCATCGATGCAAGGCTTTAAAGCCATGAAGAATTTAGAGAAGAATACTTTCCCATCAGCTGTTACCTCAGTATCTATCTCCACAACACTGACAGGTGACCTCTTCTCTACTTCTTCTTTGAAGTTATAAAGCATTCGAAAGGTATTTGCCCAATCACCATATAGATCTTTCATTGCCCTTTGCTTTGCCTTCCACACTGTAGTATAATTCAGCTTAATGGGGTACTGCTTTTCCAAGTCTATTTTCAGTCTCTTTGCAGTGCTGTTTGGTGTTGTGGATAAAATGGGCTTGATCTTTTCTGCAACCCATAATTGTGATGTCATTTTTGTAACTGTTTGAGAACCTGTAATGCAAGTATGAGGTTTTGGAATTTGATTCACTCTTATTGTCCTTCCATCAGGTTGGCGTCTAGCAGATATATACCACTTGCAAGGCTTGACACCACCATCATAACCTATGCATTTTGCATAGAACTTCTTTTTATCAGTCCACATAGTCTTGGTAGCAAACTCACGTTGATCGCATATGTCCCAAACACATCCTGAATTCATCCATGCTTGGAAACAATCTCCCAACTTCAATAACTGGGTCCTCTTTGTCATAAACTGTTACTAGCTCATCATCATGTGCATCATCTACATGAACTGCAGCATTTTCCAACAACTCTAGATCTATATCCGCCTCTTCATCTCTTAAATGGTTGTCACCATCATTTGCAGCTTCATCCCTCTTCTTTTGCTTGTCTCTGTCATCTATAGGAATGCCAAAAAGCTTTGCCATTTCAATGTCATCTATTGGTGCAATGACCAAATCAGTCCGGTCATGTATCTCAACTGAATTCCAATCAACAGTTACAATCCTTTGTGCATTAGCATCTGCAGCCTCCCCTTATGTATTAGCATCATCCTCCACTGTTAACACTTCCAACTCAGTAAGTATAGGCATTACTTGCCTTTGTGCAGCCCAATCATCCTCGACCATCTGAGCAGCCAGCTTTGAGGCCACATATCCAACCCTCGAATCAGGTTTCTGATCAATGAGCTCTGCTAAAAACAGAACAATTTTGCTTGTCCAACCATTTTGCTCATCGATTTCATCAACTATATGTTCCCCTGTCTCAACCCTAACATAGTCACATTTGCAATCATCAAATCGTAACAAAGAAACTTCTTGCTCTAGCCCCCAAACCACACTTCCCCAATTTTTCCACCATTTTCCTCGCCGCCTCCTCTCCCATGTTTATTAGCTCTTGGGGATCAACAAGTTCTAATTCCACCTCCCATTTAACAACTGTGTCTCTCTCAATGAGTTGCGTGCTTCCTAAAACAGCCCTAGTGGGAAAGAAATTGATGCGAAATTCGAAGGTTTGGCGCGCAACATCGTCTCCCTTGTTTTTGGCGGGCACTGTGAGCTAGCGGAAGCGAACAAAGAGCTCAACCTTAGAGAAATTAAGTGCAGAGATACGGGATATACCGATTAGAAGTCTCCTCTTCCATGCTCCATCTCGTTTCCCCTCGCCCCATTCAGCACACCCTCGTCTCCACAATCTAGCATCAATGGGCACGCTTAGATCTCGAATTGAGAAGAATGGGAGAGGAATTAGCTTTCAAATGACACTCACCACCTTCACCATCGAACGAAAGCGCCGCCACCTAAATGAATTGCCCTGCCGGCGCCGCCGGCGCCGAGAACGATGGGTGAGGTCCGCCGCCGCCGTCGGGGAAGCTACAGTCAGTGTGACGCGCGCTCTCGGTCGGAAGCGGTTGGTTTGACTGGCTTGACTGGCTGTCCCAACCGACCGGTTTGGCTTAATCCTAATCTTGGAACAAAGTTAAATGTGTTCTTAACGACCGTGTGGCCCTCGGCTATTAGCTGCCTGACAAGCGTCGCATGCGAGCTATTTTTTTCAAAGATGTCGTGTTCCTTCCAATTCCGCGTAAAGACGTCGCATGGGAGCTATAAGCCCAATTGTTGAAGTGTCTGCCAGATTAGTGTTTTAGTGTTTTGCTTCATCCTTCGACATTATAGCCCGATTTTCTTGTTTCATCAAATGGGTTCCTAATATACAATAAATATGGATATGTGAACAAATAAGAAGATAGAGGCTTAAATGAAAATATCATGATCAAAGCCGAAAGAAAAACTTTTATAAATATTTTCATGGAGCTTATAGAACCATTTGAATATTTAGATGTACTTTTATGTTTATAAGAGAACACATTGGTTAATAAAGCGAAAACTACAAATTTATTTCCGTATTGACATTGAAGACACTGAAAGTATTGTTTTGCCGAGATCTCCTTATTTTTATTCTATTGTTCATTTGAAAACGCATGGCATTTTAGACTTAGATATTATCTCCAAGACATAAAATGTTTAAATAATTACCGGCATGGCCTGATACACTAACGAGCGGAGCTGAAGCTGAAGTAGCTATTGTTCGCTGTTTGACAGGTACAATCGGGCGGCTGGCGGACGCGGCGGAATTAATCAGGGTTAGGTGGGAAAAAATTATAGTCCTGTTTAATTAAATGGGCACGAATGGCAAACCCATGGGTAGTCGTAGGCGTGTCCTCTTACAGGCATAGCCGGAAGAAGTGTTACATACATCAAAGAATCAGGACTGTCACAGACCACGAGGGGCTCGACCGCGTGCCATGGTTTTTTGAGCTTAAGAATAAGGTACATTGAGCCCGCGAAATGGCTGATTTAGAAGGCTCCTCAAATTTGGGGCAACTATATTACACAGATTTTCGTTGCATCCATGTGTGTAGAAATTCGTAGAGATATAAAGAGAGAGAGAGAAGAGAATGGGTCGAGAAGAAACATAAAAAACATGTCGCCCCACATAATTATGAGAACATAGAATACACGTGCGTTCTGAATAATGCTTTTGCGGTGCCCAAACAAAGAAATGGTTAGATTTGAAAAGCATTAGTAAATACAAGGTGTTGATTCTAGGAATTAGAGGTTCATCAGCCCAAGGAGTCTGAGGTTTAAAATGGTCTATGCGAATTTGAATATGCAACATATATTTACGGTGTTTTGTGCTCAAGTAAAATAATTAGACCTTATATGCGTTGGATAATTAAGTAAAACATGCAAATTTTCCATTATTAGAGATTATGTTTTCCAAAAAAGGGTGTTAACAACATAAGAGTGTGATTACTTATAGGGGAATAGGTGTTGAACCAATCAAGTATTGAAATAAACATGAGGAAACTGTCATCCAGACAAGTTACGGTAGAAAGGTAAACACTTCTTTGCACGTACAGGGCCTTTTTCACATTAACATTACAGAGCTCATATATTTAAGACCTCTTGTTTTGTCACCTCCCTTATTATCTTCTCGGATACTGATGGCTTGAGGAAAATGTGTGACATACACACCTCATGGGTGATCTCTATTTAAAAAAGGCCAAGTGGGATAAAGAATTTTATCCATGGGGGACATACACACCTCCCTTATTATACTTGTTTTTCCAACTACAACTCTTTGACACACCTCCAAATTATTTCGCACACATTATAGCAGAAGTACTTAAAATTCCCGGTTATATGAGATTTTGGTTTGGAGATGGAAGCTCTTACTGAAACCGAGATATTATTGATAGCATGTAAAGGCCAACTAGTATGTGATACTAGATCTTTTCAATAAAGGTAAGAGATAAATGCTATCCGCGGATGCAAATGCAGCTCTATAAAATGCAAACAACCGAGTTACTACTCGAAAGGCCAGAAGCCAATCTTTATTAAGCAGAACAACCGAGTACTAGTTTTTCAAGTGTAGAGTAAGTGAGTAACTCGTATATGGAGCCAGGGCCGGCCCATAGGGTGGGGCAGAGGGGCGCTCGCCCTAGGCCTCCATGGTCTAGGGGCCTTGGCCCACTATTTGTTTGTGTACTCATATTTGTCTAATACTTTTGATGTGCAACATTGTAGAATAATTTTAGAAAATATAATTTGTTGTTTTAAAAAATAAAATATAGATGGTTCAAACTATGGCCTATCATGACTCTATCCTTACTCCTATTTCTCAAAAAAATACTCTAAATTTTGCGAATATGTTTCCTCGATGCTACTTTTTTTGTTGGTCTCTCCAGATTGTGCATAACATCGGTCCTCATATTCCTTTATAAGGTTGTAAGTATTTATTAGTGAGCACTAAGGACACAATCGCATGACTATATCATTATGCAAGCAACTATCCTCTCATTCACAACAATTCTACTCGTCCCCATCATATATGTTTGAGAGACTATTACATCCTCTTCTTAATTTAGTGCTTAACATGTTTAGTCATCTACTCACCTTTTGCAACAATAGATAAAATAACTACCATGGTATATAGTTTGCTCAAAAAATATAAATAAGTGGTTTTGAATGTCTTCACCGAGATTTCGAAGATCATGGATCTATCAAATGCACTGATTATTTAATTTGTTATTGTATTATAGTAAAAAAATCTTATGGGATACTAATATTTAAAAGTTTTTTGTGTGAACAAGTGGCGGAGCTTGACAAACATTGTTAAGACGTCCAAGAGGGCCAATCATGATAAACTTTAAGTATGCTTTAAAATTTTAGCATAAATATTAAATATATCTCTAATAAAAAATTAAGTAGGGGGGCCATTGCCCCCCTTACGCCTAGAAAAGTAAACAAGGGGCCCTTGATTTCATGTTGCCCTAGGACCTCCAAAATCTATGGACCGGCCCTCTATGGAGCTTCTCGTGAACACGTCTGATATTTTCTTACAATGCTGCCAAGGCATCTCGTTCCGATATCTCTTCTGGCTAGACCCAGTTTCCTATTCGTCTAGAAATCGAGATTAGACAGATGGATGTCGGTACCAATGGAAGTAACATGGTGCAATATAATGCTTTACAACAGTAAATTACAGGAAAACACACTTGCAAACAAGCTTTAACAAGAAATGGACAACTCTAAGAAATGGACTATCGGCGTCGACCACCACCGGACGAGCTTGCTTGACGTACATGCATATGGAATCATGTGAGCAGACGCATGTATTTCGGACAAGAGACATTGCAGTAGCTATATGGCCCAGTTCAAGGCCGATCTATCGATACACATGTGAGAGGATCAAAGGACATGATGTTTTCAGTCCATAGGCTATGCTGCATACATCTCGAGTCTTCACAGTATTTTTGAAACGAGGCAAAAGATTTTCCATTCTGATTAATTAACAAGAAGTTTTAGAACAAATGCGTAGAACAAGTCCTAGGACTTTGCATACAAGCCTACTCTCCTGTAATTACATTATTCAATTTTTTTGCTCCAGGGATACTCGACATTCTAGCCTCCTCTTTGATCTTTGTGATGATTAAGTTGGTCGGGGAGGTGTGATGGTAAAATACCCCCCGTATTCGTCTCTTTCCAGATTTCCCAAGACACAAGCATAAGTACAGATGCCATTGCCTTTCCATAGTTGCCTTGTCCTAAAGCCATCTTGATCCATCACTCTTTGACATTAGGTTCAATAACCATGGAAGGGCATTCCAAGTGCAAAGGGAAAAACAGACACTTAACTAGGTGGAATTTATCTAGCTTGCTCCATAAACGAAATCCATTTTGACTTCTAGAGCAATAGTATGATTTAGCAGTACCTGAAATCACATGAAACACACTCTCTGCTTACCAAGTATAATGGCCAAAAGAGCAAAAAACATATTATGCCAACTAATGAACACTTTATATCTTAGCTGGCAAAGACCGTCATCACAAGCCACATTTTTTTTAAAGGGCTCTTTACTATTTAAAGAACTAGCAAAGGCGGCCCTCGCAAATGCGAGGGATCGAATCAACTTTATTGTATCAAAAATTATGTATTACCTTATATTATTAAAATAATTACCCACTAAAGTGCAAAAATACACGTCATTTTACACATCTGTACATTTCTATATGTGTAACTTTGGCTTTTATTTTATATATGAATGTATGTCTTTGGTTCTAATAAATAAATATAATCATGACGCACTACCAGAGGAAATTTTGTTTAAGTCAAGAGATCAAGTACTCCAACAAACTAACCCATAATTTGCACATCTGCTAAATAAATAGTTGTATGATTATTGACGTAGGTCTGTAGATATATATAGTTTGCATGTTGTTTGTGGTTATAGACAGTAATCCAATTTTCTTGTGGCTATTATCCTTGATGAAAAAAATAGACATGTGCTGAGTCTAGTTTCAATATATGAAAGAGATATGTATTTGTATAAAGAAACAATAAATTAAACCATCCAATGAATGACACACCACATCAGGTCTTTGGTTCTAGTAATCAACCCCCATTGACAAATTCCATAGATGATACAAACGAGTTTGTGTCTAGTTACTCCTAGAGAACTCTTTAAGTGAGTTGACCCATAGAAATCTTGGACATCTCCTGTAGTACCAATTATCTAGGAATCATAAGATGATAAATTGTCTATTGTGTATCATTTTTTGTAGGGATCCAACCATTTATCTGTACATTGCATTGTATTAGCACATATGTGTGGTGAGGACCAATATGTTTAAAACAGATGTCACATGTGCTTGTTGTTTATTGTGCAACTAATATTAAATGTGCACATAAAGTATTTTTCATGTCACCATCTTGCTCTTTAACTATTTATGGTATTCAAAGTTTTATAACTTATGTTAAACAAATTGAAAAGTTGCTATACTTTGGCCGAGTCAAAATGTTTATTTCTCTTGCTAGAATTGGGAATATTTTTTGTGTCATCATAGAAATTTTAGTTGTTTCATTAATAAAACTGGGGGAGATTCTTCTTTCTAAAGGACCATGTTTAAAGCCATTGTTTTTTTGCTTTGTGTTATACAAATTCTACCATCTCCGTCCAAAAATAAGTGACTTGGATTTATCTAAATTCGCATGTACGGATGAAGTATTATATTAGCGTATATAATTACTATTACTAACAATAATGTTCTTGTTCATAAATACTGAAATTATTCATAAAATCCAACGAAACTTCACCATATTAACTAATGCTTGTTCCACTATATCATTTGCTTTGAAACATATAGTGGAAAACCTTTAGGAATTTATCAAAAAACATTTTATATGGGTCAAACTACAATTTACAGGATCACAATTGGTTGAATTTACAGGATCACAATTGGTTGAATTTATAAGGCTATTAATTTCATGTAACAATGCCTAAATATTCTTTTACGATATTATATTTTCCCATATTACATGAGACTGAACTATCTATTTTTGTACTTGTAACAATATTCTCATCCCTTTCTTTCACTAATAGTTAACAAAAAAAATGTGTGAAAGCAGAAGTGCAATTATTGCACCATAAGCGGAAGTGCAATTATTGCTAAATTTACAAATTTGCTGCTATCTAGCATTCTTGCAATTTCTCGTTAAATTTATTCGACCACACACATCCTCTTAATTTATGAACCTGTAAGTATGAATATTGTACGTAGTAAAGTTTTAATTGATCGTTTATATATTTATCTACCTCTTAGTAGTAAGACAATCCTAGAAAATCACAACACTGACAATTCTTTTTTAATCTAATCTAGTTTCTAGTTCTGGGTTCGGTCAATGTGATCTCTCTCTCTCTATATATAGACTATATATGTTTGGAACCAATTTCTTAGAGCATGCATGTAGCAAGGGTTAGATATAAGAGTTAATTTAGTTGTTATTTCAAAGATATGTACGTGTGTGCACACGTAAATAATAGCTCAATAAATGACAGCTGTCCTTTTCTTTTTAAATCTACGGCTTACATACATGCATCTATGCTCGCAATCGTTTTTATAGAGTGTTCAACTTGCGACGGCGGACTATGGTTATCATCTATTTTTATTTTTTTATAAGCTGCGGTCAATTTTTTTTCATCCACAGACCTGGTGCGACGCATGTGGATTGGATGGATTCGTTCTCCTCAATTGTAACGTGTCAACCTGGCTTAGAAACGTGTGGGAGTTTTGTACTTGACTTTTTTTCTACGTCTACGTGGATTCCTATATCCTAAGCCAGACGTGGTAATGTAAAAATGACTTGTCATACATAGAAACGTAAATTTTGATTAAATCATAGCCATATATTTCCCATCTAACTGTCTAAGTAATTAAGGTGATGTGGATTAAACTGGTGCCTCAAAAAACACCCTTGTATTGCTTTTAGTATATAACCAGCAGTGTGAACCTCGCAAATGCGAGGGCAGGGTCTGAATCTGCCAAAAAACTTTTTATACCCCTAGAAATTTATATTGTCTTATTATAATTGAAGTGGTTATATAGTCACCATAAATATTATGCTAAATAAACGAACACGTGTGTAGGATACACCATGTAACGTCCCCGAATCGGGTCTATACAGATCTCAGCATTTCCCGCCAAAATCCGCATAGAAGCGATTCAAAGACGCCCACTGACACTTTCGTGTGGGTGGAATTTGAATACAAGTAGTTACATCACAGTAGTTTACAACAGAGTGCACAGGAACTTATATATACAACAACAACTCGACAAGTCAAGAATACAAAGGTACAATACGAAGATACAACTCAAGAAGAAAGCAAAATAGTATCCGAGTACGGACAAGATCCAAATGAGACTAAGAGTCCTGAAGAATAACCAAGCGGTGTCCAACCCTGCCCAGGCCAAGCCGTAAGGGTAACCTTGCTAACGTCGTCAATCACATACCCATCAAGCCAAAAGGGTGTCGGCAAAGGGCAAAGGAAAATAGAAAGAGAGCGGTCAGTACTGAGGCCAGTACACGGCGAGACTAGAATTCGGAGGTCCTCGCCTACATAGGTATGGTGGGGCTCAGCGGCAGCAAAGCTTGCACTATCTAACTTATAGAGACACACTACAACTTCGGCTATTAGAGCGAGATAAGAGAGCACTACACGATAACAATAATATAACACCAAGCATAACCCATCTGAAGATTTCCCCCCTCGAAGACCAGTCGAGGAAGTCCCCTTGCGGAACACACAGTGGCAATTTTAGTTAAGTAGGTGTTTAGTTGATAAGGCTAATTACTAATCATATTATTAGAGGCAAAATTTTAGTGGCGTTGTCTATGATCATGACACTGTACTCCTGAGGCATTCATAACCGTGGACACACGGCTTCTCGAAAAGATTTACCCTGTAGGGGTGCACTACTGTACCCAAATGCATGCTCAACCCTTCAGGCAACATATCACGCGTGCCATCCGAATCTCACAACAATAACTGTCCCATAACTACGCGCATATCCAGAGGCATCACCTACTGTGTTGATCCAACCAAGAGGTACGACGATTCTCGAGGGAGGCACAACGTTTGAGTCTACGGCCGGCCGATGATCGGAAGATAACTTGTAGAGCTCCATCCCACCTCCGGCACGATATCCCGATTTTATGCAATGCAAGCCATGGCAGTCCACCAAAACATCAAGTCCAAAGACATATCAACTCACCGATGTCCGAAGACATATTATGAGTATGCACCAAATGGAAAACCAATTTTGTAACCCTCTGGATATACGAATAGCGCCGGTAGTTGAGGGGGGGGGGGGGATCCCAGAGGCCCCCATGTTTGGTTAGCGCGATCAACTCAGAACTGGTATCGTAGAACGAACGGGTCCTAGGTCGGCTCAAGCAGTTCCCAATGGTGGTCCCTGCCGGGGCCTTATCATTAGGTGAAACCATAACCATAACCAACATCATCAATTTAATTATCATATCACCATCAATATCCAAGTATCACGTTTCACCTGTATGAGAGCAATACTAAGCATGCCTACGACTCGCAAGGACAGACTAGTTACTCAAACAAGGCAATGGGATAACCAAGGCAATATAGTGGAGCAGGTAAATAAAGGAACGGTACTATAGCATCGACAATAAGGATAGCAATAGATCAAAGGAAGGAAGTAAAGAGTATAAATGCAAAATAGGTAGAACAAGAGGCAGCGCGCCGCGGTCGACTCTGAGCAGGTGTCCTGGACACGGATCAAAAGAACAAGAAAGCAGACGCAGATGAGATGCAGCGCTGGTGATCTAACAGGGCTGTCACTCAGGGCACGAAGGGGCAAGGCGGCGAGGCTGCCGTGCGTGCATAGACCATGAACGAACCTGAGGAGCGCAGGCGGCAGCAGGTGGATCGATGGGATCTTGATGGAGTGACGCTTGTTAAGCAGTGGCTTGGTTGGCTGTTCAATAAAACAAAGAGTAAGATGCAACAGATTGGTGGCCGTCCTGGCGACAGGATCTGAGCCAAGCTGGATTGAGCAAGTAAAACAACATACGGCGAAGCAGCTCCCAAGGTTGCTTGATTCGTGACTCTTGCAAAAAGGATAGCTCCATATGGATTAAAACAAGGAAACAGAGGTTGATTGAAAGGAGAAGAACACGGCGCGGCGGAGAGAAGCAGAGGTGGGGAATTTTGGCTCAGATTTGGGGGTAGGGTTTGAGAAGGGAAATAAAGGAGAATGGAGTATTTATCTAGTCCAAAGTAGACTATATGAGACTAGTTTTGGGTTAAAATTTTAGTCGGGCCTTTAGTCTAATTTTATTTATAAAACAAGAAAAGCTTTTGCTGTGAGAAATATTATTTTTAATTTTAAAATAAGAACGAGAGACGGGTTTAATAAAACCACATGGATATTTAGTACAACAAAATATGGTTTGATAAAATAATTTTACGGATAAAATATGCATAATGATGCACAAAATAAAATAACAATCAATTTCTAATTTTTAATATTTCCAGGCATTACACACCATTAGATAAGTACATATGGCAAGGTAGGATGTTGTTTTTATTTTACATGACTTCACTATGAGGATAAATCTTATGGAATAACCACAATATTTTGTAAGCATATTTAATAAAGTAAAATCGTCTTGACTGCTAGGGAACTATTTAGTGATAATTTGGATTTTATTGTGTCATAATTAGTTTATTTCCTCATTATTTCTATTATGGTATAACTATACATTTCATACTAATGTTTCACTTACTCCCTATTTCCATCAACGTTGTTTTGTGTAATTTTGTAGTATAATACTTATAAACTAAAAGTGATGCCTTATACGTAGATATTGTCACGACCTTCCAGACGATCGGCAACCATTTTTTAATTTGTGCAATATCATTCCTTCATACCATTTATACATATTTATCTTACTCTAACCAAATCAGCCTGTTGTCTACCCAAGTCATTGTAATAATAACTGGTGTTATTAGCAACCACATATTGCTAATACACAATGTATGAGTCAATCTTGTAATATAAAAGTTTAAATTTCCCTGCTAAAGACATTCTCTATAATTGATTTGTACAACCTACGAAAGCATTTTTATTTTGGATATGACTTCTTGCATTGCACACATAGTATGTTGGCTTCGATCCGATTATTTTTCTTGCACATGGCATATATGACATGTACATCAAGGCCTTATAAAATTTGTTTCTTCCTACTTCTATTCTTCGAACCGCCTCATCATTGATAATTTATAGTTAACTTGTTTGAAGTCTGAGTGTCATCACATACAGATTCCTCTAAACATGTACATCCTCTCTCATTCTGGCACTCACTATCATCATAGTTTATTTGTATATTTATATACTTATCTTGCATCGATGTCAATCATCCTTTAGCACAATCAAAGTAACATATGGACACAATAGACTCAATGTATTTTTTTTAGTTCTTATCTTTGTTGTCACTTTTTCCATTTCTCTGATGCACTTCTTCTCAGAAATGGCATTCATATTAGTTTATATAATCACATCATGACTCTATATTCATGAATGATTATACTTGTGTATAAATTCTACTGATACGCAACTATTATCTTATACAGTGAAACTCATTAAACCATATACTCAACCCCGTTTCTCATATGCATATACGACACTTCACTACTTTCCGATCTATGACTTACCTCTTACTATTAATCACCCTGAACTTCGTTAGTGATAACAATTCACGAACCATTACGCCCTTTTCTTTTGTACTGAGTTCTTATCGTCAAACTCTCTCATGTTGATATATCGAATGTTTGGTTTCATGTTTTGTCGTTGACAAAAAGAAATGCATGTCGTTGCATCTGAGAAGTATTACATTGATCTTTTCCTCTAGTGATATACATTGTGTGTATGAGGCATGCATGTTACCTTCACGTTTTCCTCAAGTTCCCCATACAAAATGTTACCAAGTTATCTTTTTTGTATTTTTACTAATTTAGGGAGAAACTGCAGTGCATATGGGAATTCTTTTACACACTAAATAAACTGTAATAAAACATAAGTTCATGATACCTATATGGCTAATCATTTTTTTAACAATATACATATATATCGCAAAATAGGTCTTTTGAGACATCTTAAAAGAGTAATAAAACATCTTGATAGTATCACTCTTCGCGTAGAACCTTGAAATAATATTCATGATATAAGCAAAAAAAATCTAGGCCCTCAAATCTATAATAATTGTCGCCGATTTAGTATTGTACTAAAACAGCGACACTTGTTATGGATGGGACGAAGTATTACAAATCTGCACCAATCATTAGCATGTCGCATGTTGGTGTGCTATTTATGTACAAATTTGGACTCAGTTTCGTATCAATTTTATAGCTGGTTTCGGACAAAGGCGTAGATGTTTCTGGGCCTACTGATTATTCACATGATAATTGCATGTTTTTTTTTGCCGGTAATGATAATTGCATGTTGTAAGGGCTGTTCAGGAGGATTTCAATCGCCTAGTCCAAACGGGTATATGAAACGATCGCAGCAGATTAGAGCCCTGGGCTAGTCATTTTTTCTTCTTAGTATTAGACTCAGTCTCATGGGGACATGTAAAATTAGCGGATCAGACTATTTAGTCTATGTGATATGAGGAAAATAGATTTATGAACTCTTTGACAACAGTGGATCCTTGCCCCCCGGTACCTCCTTTTAGTTTTAAAGAGACGGTGAATTTATTTTATTGAGAGAGAAAAACGATGGAAATCCCATGCATGCAGTACTCCCTCCTTCACGGTTTGTAGGGCGCCTAATCAAATTTGGGTTTTTCCAAAACTACAAAGTTTCTAGGCGCATAAGCATTAATTATTGATTAATGTGACAGCTTTTCTTCCAACTTCCTATGCATGCAACAGTCTCCTACCACTGCATGCGCCTTAACCGCTCACTAATAGGTTTAATTTTTAGCCAACAGTCCGTAAGATTTTTGTAGAGCGCCCTGCAAACCGTGAAGGAGGAGAGTAAGATTTTTCCATGTCGATGATTTATGCATGATGGAGTATTATATTTTTGGAGAGAGAAAGGGATTGGTACGGTGTAGTAGATGGCTGCCAAGGTGCCAAACTCAGATTTTCATCAGCTTCTGTTTTACGTAGATGAAACGTGACCTAGCAGTCCGGTTAAAGCGGTTGACCCTGGATCATTGGATCATTACCGGTTCGTCTCCTTATTCTCACGGAACACATGTAGTTAGTAACCAAGTTTTTTTTTGTGTTGGATCGAATAACCAAGTTAACGTGACATGAGAGTTGTTTTGTACACGTATATGTTCTAGTGTAACACTACTTATATTTTATTCTCATATTAAATCTTAACCATCAATTATAGATCTAACTGTCAAAATAATTCTAATGATGTGGATTAACGTGGTGCCTTGTAACGACTTCTTATATTGCTTTTAGTATATAATAGATAGATTTTAAAAGGACTTAGGAGCTAGTAGTGGCATGCATGCTTGATTGTGGCATTAGTTGTATTAGTAGCATGTGAGGATACGAGTACGCCTCTAGTTTGCTGGTTACCAGTGGCGTATGAAAGACACACCACTTGTAATAAATATACTAGTGGAGTGACACACGTGTGGCCTATACATGCCACTAATAGTATTTTTAGGATGTCACTTATAGGTTATTTTGTACTCGTGAGGATCAGAGACACATGAAGTATATGTGCAGCCATATGAAGACGATTCTATGATATTTTTTCCTACGCTAGCTTGATATCTATTTTTCGACAATGAGATGCTTAGAAACATAAATGTTTTTATTTTTTGGTGGCTGATTTTTATATCGAGCTTACGAAACCCATGAGATCTAATAATGATAATCAGGACATATTTCTACAAAAATAACTATGTGCATCTTTAACTGTATAGCCAGGTAGTGCCCTTAAAAAAATAAACCGGCCCCATCTGTCTCTAATTGAACCTAACATGTTAAATACACTTCCAAGTACCAAATCTTACAGCTTTACTGAAGTATGATAGGAAGCAATGACAACAAATTGTTTTTAAATGATAGGGCATTAATGCATGCATAGATAGAATGTAAGTAGCTAGCTCGATAAAAGTAAAAGCTGCACAAAATATTGAAACCACGGGGGACCATCTTACGGCGGTTTATTCTAGTCTGCCATGTTGAAGTAACTATATTTAATCTCCCTCTGCAATATTAGTCCTTAATTAGGCATGTGAGGCAATTGGGAATCGAAGTGCGCTCATCGAGCATCTCTATCTTGCATGTTCTACTCAAGACTTTAGTGGCATGAAATAGATGTTTGGTACAAGATGATGCCCGACTACCTACAAGCATTTTGAAGCTGCCTGCAGATCTCATGTATCCAGCGAGATGCCTTGTCTCGACGGCCAGTAGCTCCGCCCATGTTTGTGGCGCCACAACGGATGGATGGTGGTGTCGGTCTGGCCTTTGTGAGAGGAGGTCCTCTCGTTCGTAGGCTATGATGCCCTAATATTTTGCATAGCATCCAATCGCAAAAATGTTATCATAACATTTGATTTTTGTCACCTTGTCTCTCTCTAAGAGCACAATATAAACATCTTGAATCAATGTTAGTTAACTAATTTCATGTACTTGTATTGAATCAAAATTTGTAGATCAACCATGATGACTTGTGGGCTTAATTTCATCTTTCAAAGGAGCTACAGAGATTAAAATTTGCAGAATGCAGTGCACACTGAACACTTTTGCATTACAAACACATCACTATCTCGATAGTTTTTTCCATTGGCCCACGACTCTCGTTTTCTTTAGAGATTAAAAAATCCGCGCGTCAAAGGATTCATTTTTATCATATACAATAGAAGTAAGAATTTAATCGCCTTAGAGGGAATTGTAAGAACTCCAAGGGTCAAATTAGAGGGCCTTAGAAGGATTCATTTTTCCGACGTATCAAGCATCCCCAAGCTTAACTCCTCCTCGTCCTCGAGTATGTAAGTGATAAAAGAATAATTTTTGAGGTGAACATGCACCCTCACAATAAAGATCCAACTATTTGCAAGCATTAAAAGCTGGGATCAAAGAACTCTAAACATGTGCATGCAAGAATGGAGTTCTAACAATAGGACATAATAACTATGCATGCAACATGAAAGACTACAAACAAAGATCATGAATAACATGCATTGAAAAACGTTTGTTTGTTTCACATACAGAAAACATAGCATAGTGGCAACCAACTTGTCCCTCATAGAGTAGCAAATAGATGCATATGACACATTCAAAGTTCACAAGGGTGACTATGTAGCATCCCAGTTGTCTAACCACTGTAATGCTACTAAGTTTAATAATAATATGGGCCACTTCCAACATATAATTGTTGCATCATCATCATATCATGCTCATGTCATCATGTCCCCTTGCATTTGAGCATCATATAAAACCTTTTCTTGTTTGCTTCTTATCTCATGTGCATGATTAATTGTAGTTGCTTCTTGATATTGTATTTGGTTCTTACTAAATTGTTATATGCCCAAGTTGAGTTGGGGGCATCTCTCTTTTGACTCCACCACCTTATCTTGCACCACCTTATAATTCCACCATCCAATAATATGGGCTTGGCTTTTATTGAGTTATCCTAGCCATGTTGTTGGTTGGATCCACTCATATTCTTTTGCTTGGCCTTTGCCACCTTTTGTGCATGCAAGGAGTAAAGCCACATGGAATCATGTTGTTTTCACAATATATCCACTTGGCATTAATTGTCTTGCATGGGCCATGCAAGTACCCTTTTTCCTGGATTTGGTTTTGTTGGAATTCTATATGATTCACTCCTTCCTTGTTTGCTCTTGTTAGGTAGTGTTAAACCCTCCTCTCTTTTGCCTTTAGCTAGCTACCCCATGGCCTATGTACCCACTTGTGCTAATGGGCATGCTAAGCTAAACCCACCCTTTTTCTTGTCCCTTGCTTGGTTTTGTTGGAATCATGCTTGGGCCAAATAAAAACCCCTTCCCCATCTTTTTAATCACCTTCCCCTATCCTTTTTCTTTCTTTTCCCCTTGATCAAGTATGTTGCAAGTGAAGCATGCATGATCTATGTAAAGCACCTCCTTTTCTTTTCTTACCCCTCTTATCAAGTTTTTCACCACCATGCCATCTCTCTTTTTCTTTCCCTAAACCCTAAAACCATAATTCAATCCATCCTAAAACTAAACCCTATTTTACTCATACCCAAAAATAATTCCTATCCTACCTCTACCTCTAAACAAAACCCCAGCTAAACCTACCCTCCCTTTTCTCTTCTACCTAGCATGGGCACCTTGCCCCTCTCCCTCTCTTCCTCTCTACTCTAACAACAAACCCTAAACCACCCCCTTAACCCTCTAATCTACCCCCTCCTTTTCTAAACAAAACCCTAGTGCCTAACCCTCACCCTAGCCCTAGCCCGACCATCCCCTCTCCTTGGGCCCTCACCTGCGGTCCCCTGGCCCACCTGCAGCCCTGGCCCCACCTAGCCCGTGCCCCACGCCACCACCACCACCCCATGCACGTGAGGTGCAACCTCACCCCTCCCCCACGCCATCTACCACCCTCCCTCGTTCTTATCTGCCCCCAGCCTTCCCCCTACTTTTCCCAGATCCCCAAGCAACCCCCCAGCCCTCTGCTTCCTCCCTCCTCCCTTCCTCCTTCCCCTGCCCCCAGATCGCCATGCCCTGCCTAACCCTAAGCCCTAGCGACGACGCCCCAAAGACCTTCTTCCAGAGCTCCCGAGGCACGCCAAGTGCCAGAGCTCCCGCCTTCCACCGCTTGTGACGCCAGGACCTTGCACCTCGCCGAGGAGCTCACGCGCCAGCGCCATGAGGAGACGCCCAGATCCAGCCCGTCGCCGATCCGCGGCATCTCCGCCAAGCCCTCCTCGCCCGGCAAGCTTCGGTGAGGCCCTCGACCCCCGACATGCTCCCTTGCCCGCCCGTCACCGTAGTGCCGCCGTCGCTGAACACCCTGCAGCGGCTGTCGCCAGCATGGCGCCAGACGTCGCCGTAGATCCGCCCCACGTTCGAGGCCTGCCCCGCACGCCACCGTCCACCTCGCGTTCAGATCCTAGCAAACTTGTAGGACTAGGTCCCTCTCCGCTTCTTGTTTTTGGTCCATGTCGTTTAGAAGCGCATTGCCGTAACGACGCCAAAGTCCGCCATCGCAGCCGCCAAGAAGCGCCATTGTCGTCCGACAGTAGCGTGGTCGCTGCAGATCGCCCCTTTTTCCCGCCTCAATCCACGGTCCACCAGCCCCCCCCGCCAAAGGACTCGTGAACTTGCAAAAAGGCTCCTGAGTTTGGGGAGATCAAACCCGCGGTCCCTCCCTGACGCCACCTGTCGCCGCATAGTTCGCTAGCGTGTCCGCGGGGCAATCTTGCTCGTAGCCCCCTCCTCTTTTGGATCATCAACCCGCGGTCCTTCCGGGCCCGTTGTCAGCGTCACTGGAAGTTTTACAAAAAGGGTCTTGTTGTTCTGGTTAATCAACCCGCGGTCCAGGACGCTCTCAGGCACTGTACATGAGCTGACCCCAGCCCACTGTCTGCGCTCAAAGCTAATCGAGGCTGAGTGTTAAACGTTTCAGACTGTTTAAATAATTCAAACTTAATTCAAATAAATTCAAATTCAAATTGTTTTCAGATTTTAAATAACTTTTGCATGCTTTATCCAATTTAGGCAAATGATATATGCTTTTGGTTCAGAAAAATGAGAGGAATTCAAATATGCCATCTGTTTAGTGTTTTGCACAAGTTAAATTCCAAGTTTGTTTAAATTACTTCAATTGCCACTATAATTTCAAAATTAAATAACTTTTGATTGGAAAATCCAAATTAAGCAAATGAGTAGTCTAAAATGATCAGCTCGACGAGACCTTTCGGTTTATGATATCCTTGACTTCAATTGCATCATGCATCATATAAATATATTGCAAACAACAAATGTTATGACAACAAAATGTGGTTCTAAAACCCAATTAAATGTTACTTTCTTGTTCTTCACACCTCACCATGCCATGCTACCTTTCTTGCCATGTAAATTGTGCATCATTCATCATGGCATGATTGTTTGCTTGACGATCTTATTCATATGCTTGTGCTCTATATTTATGTTGGCCTTGTTTGTTTGGTTTTTCGGATAGACACCGAGTGGTTGTATCAAGAGAACCGGAGCACTACCTGAACCGTCCTTTGCTTCAACAGAGACACCGCAAGCACTACCACATGCTTGCATACATACAGTACCTATTGCCTCTATCTTATTCTTGCATCATTGAGTCGCGATTGCATTAAAATGAATCCCAAGTATGCATAGCCTTTACTTTAAACCCCACCAAGCTTGTTCCCTCCATCCCATGAGCCACTACTATAGGAGTTGTTTGAGCCATGCGAGTCGAGAACAACATGTGTAGGGTTTGTGAGAGTCGATGGATAACGAGGTACTTAAACAACTTAACCTGAGTAGTTCGGGATAACTAAAGAAAGTGGCACCGTGGGCAATATCTGCTATTTGGTTTTCCTGCTCCCGCCACTTGTGTCCGTAAGACCCAGTACTTGATTCCTGTTCCTTGATTTATCGCTATATCCACATCCGGAGGTATATGGGACCCCTGGACGAGCTTGATTCCGTCTTATTTCTTGGGGCCACAAACTAGTTTGAGGATTTATTACTATCCTGTACTTATGCCATGTTTCTTTGTTTTATTTACGATTGTGCGATCGCATAATCGCACTGCTTTGAAGCGGAATGTTTACGCGGTGTCGACAAGCCCGCTTGGGGTTCCCGCTCACAGCCATTGTCGCAGACCTTGAGGCCGCCTCGAGCTTGCTTACTCGTTATGGATTCTACTAAGGGTGGCCCCTGAAATATTTCGAATCTGTGATTGTTCATCGTGAAAGCCTCGTTGGGTTTTGATTTGGTTTTTCCGAGGTTGATCGGCGTGTGTTGCTATTGGTGCACCGCCGGTAAAACTTTCGAAAGCCGTGTCCGGTTATGGACGACTTGGAGCACGCTTTCTTGATCATAGACAAGCATAACTAAAGTACCGCTTCTAATTTGACTAAAACAACTTGACTAGTAAATAGTGCAATACTCATGGAATGGTTAATAAAATTGCCAACGGATGGGGGTTGTTCGTCCGCTTCCTGTTGGTAAGTAGGAGGAGGATGGATCGGATGAGATTACCATTATAACTGCTGTATTTAAATTCACGGACATCCGCTATCATTGGTTAGGCGGATGGTTAGCGCTATCTCAGAGAATTGCTAGGGTTTATCTTTTGCTGCAATTCGTCACCCAGGTTGTGTCCCCTTTAGAGGCATTAAGTCTTGCTGAGTACCCTTAGGGTCTCACACGATAAATTCTTGATTCGATGAATGTACCTTCTCGTGACGGATCTTGGGTGGAAGAAGCCGATGAAGTGGGCAACGACCGTATGGTGTAGAGATTCCGCACGGGATCCGTGAGACCTGTAGTTGGGATGTGCTTATTTTCTCGGCATCTTATGCCTATTTGCTTCTTATCCGTACTCGGATCTTGTTTGCCGCCCGCATGATACTACGATGTGTGTATGAGGAGTTATCCTAAATTATAGATGTATCTAGGTCATTTGAATCTTGCCGTATGGCGTTGGTATATTTCCTTTCTTTCTAGATGGTGTGGCTCGATGTACTCTTGTATGGTGGCTTGCGTACATACCCACTTGTGTACGTAGTTGATCCCTTCGCCGACCACGCCGCCGACAGGTCCCGTTGAGAGGTTAGCGGTTGGGACGTCTGAAAGGACTACCTGAGTGGCTTTTGGGGCCCCCGTACTATTTCAACCGCTATCTCTCATCCAGGCTTGTATCTAGGAGCGTAGTTCACCGAGGTAGTTACAATTGGTATCAGAGCCATCCCGACCTTCAGGGTTTCAGCCAAACGGTCGTTGTCAGTCTAGCAAATATTTTGAGTAGTTATGTATATAGGGAAAAACAAAACGCGAGAGTAGGACTGCTTCCATTTTACTTCTTACCCTCCCACCCACCCTTTTCTGGTAAGGAAGTGCAACGTTTTCAATTCTCTTCTCAAAGTTCAAACTAGGATTCACGTGTTCGGGGTTTCCGTAGTACCATAGGATGTGTGTGTGTGTGTGTGTGTGTGTGTGTGTGTGTGTGTGTAGTCCCTTGTCTATCTGTTGCATCCAAGTTGTTATCTTATCTGCCTTTGGTTATCAACTGTTGGTACATTCCATACCAACAGGCTTTTGTAAACCGACGCAATCTATCTTCCTTTTTGCATCCGACGCTATCTTGTTTGGGGTGTTCGTTTCCGTAGTACCAATCTTTAGGTTTAACGTGAGAAGAAGGGTTAGGATAAGTGTTCCACTTGTTCATGTGCGGAGTAATGATTTGAGTGCGGGATGGAGTCACCATATACCACTACTTGTATCATTCGCTTTTGTATATTGGATCGGTAGAGTCACTAATCTTGATTCGTTAAGTAATTTTAGCATCTATTGGTATTTTAATGCGAAATTTGTGGAAAATTTTCTTTGATATGTTTGTGTACCACACTTTTCAGTCGTGCGATATGCTTAATATCTTTGAGGTGCTATGAACTTTGTTGATATTTTCATATCATCTCAAATTGTATCCTTTAATCTTGGTTAATTCCATTTTGGTACTATTTTGGATTATTATCATTCTCCATTATAGTCTTGACTTGAGTTTTACATCAATGAGGATGGCTCCCCACGCCGGATCGAGGAGGACATTCCTCGAATCGGGCTCGGCTTGTCAAGCATTGCAAATGCTCGGCAGCCATGCAAGAGAACCATTGCGCTTTGAGGAGAGCGTCCAAGGAACGAGTTCACTCCACTTCCTCCACCTCCCAAGCGTGGTGACATCAAGAGCTTCCTCAAGTTCAGTCCTCGGCGTTTGGCGTGTCGACCGACCTCTCGATCTCTTGATGATTGGCTCGCGAGATCTCAAGGCTGTTGGAGGCCGATGTGCCGTAAGGAATGGGTAAAGTGTGCTACTCACTGCTCAAGGGAGACGCAGCTCTATGGTGGGAAAACTATTTGAAGGCTAGCTGCACCGGGCCCCGACCTACTTGGGAGAGGTTCACCGCTTTCAAGGAGCAATTTCTCTCGAGATTGTGATGGAGCGGATGAAGGATGCTTTCCTCAACTTGAAGGTGGCAATGATAACGCCAACACCTACATCAGAATTTCATGAACTTGTCTCGCTATGGAGGTGATGAGGTATCGATGACAAGAAAAAGCGAAGCGATTCGGGCAAGGGCTCAACGTCGATCAAGTATGCACTCACGCATGCAAGACCGCAACCTTCGAACTGCAGATATGGCACTACAAGAGGAGGCTAGTAGGCAGATGTTCGAGGAGTCCAAGAAGCACAGCAGGGATGCATCAAGTTCGGCAGCAATGGCAACTCCTTCTAAGCGGCGTGTCTGGGTTCCTAACACCCCACCGTCGCTCCCGGCTCCACCAAGATCTGCGAGCTTCACGCCAAGGCCATCAAACTTCACCACTGCGGCTCCTGTGGGCTACAACAACCTTACCTCGAGCGCTGGCGGAGTCCCTGGCTTCTCTACTCCACGTCCAGCTGGTGCCTGCTACACGTGTGGAAATCCTGGACATCCCCACTGGAACTGTCCAATGAAGAACAAAGCTCTCCTCAACCCCGCCAAGATCCGCAACAAGCTCTCCTCGGTTCGTGCACCACCGCCGCTCTCAACATCAACACTAAGCCCGGTCTGCGGTTGTTCGAGCTAATCGTCAACGCCTCTAAAGCCGAGCTCGCACTGGAGTTGTCATGGGTATGCTTCGTTAACTCGGTCCTGCACGAGTTCTCTTTGATTACGTGCATCGCATTCTTTCGTTCCGTCAAGTTTGCGTTGAGAATGGGTTAGCGATGATCCTCTTACAAAGAAGTTAATGGTTCTTTCTCCGGGGCAAATATGATGGCAACTAAGATCAGCCATGGCAACCAAGTTGAGATTGGTGGTTCTTCATTTGGCTTCTTTGATTGTTCGGGCAACTCGACATTGATGTCATCACGGGCATGGATTGGTTGATGCAAATGCACCGTGATCGATTGTCTTTGAACGCTCGATCTCTCGAAGATCCTCAAGGCCATCTAGTCTTTTCTCCAAGTCGACTCGATGTCCAGCTCTATTCCTTGGCTGCTCGAATGATGATGCTATGGAAGCTATTCAAGGTACCCGGGTCCGTGAGTTTCGGATGTTTTTCCGAAGAGTTGCTGGTATGCCTCCGGATCGCGAGGTTGAATTCGTGATCGAGCTTGAACTGGAACGGCTCCTATCTCCAAGAGGCCATACAAGATGGGTCCTTCTAGGCTGAACTCAAGCGACAACTTGATGAACAAGAGAAGTTGGGTTTCATTCAGCATAGCACTTCTTCTTGGGGTAGTCCAACAATCTTCGTGAAGAAGCGTGATGAACCGATAGGCTGTGTTGACTACCGGGCTCTAAATGCTAAAACCATCAAGAACAAATATCCTCTCCCTCGGATAAATGATCTGTTTGACCAGCTAGCGTGAGTCGTGGTGTTCTCTAAGCTGGATTTGAGGAGTGGTTATCACCAAATCAAAATTCGCAAAGAGGATGTGCCCAAAACAGCTTTCACCACTCGCTATGGCCTGTATGAGTACACGGTCATGTCTTTCGGCCTCACCAACGCACCTGCTACCTTCTCGAGGCTGATGAACTCCGTTTTCATGGAGTACCTGGACAAGTTTGTGGTGGTATATCTGGATGATATTCTCGTCTATTCCAAGTCCAAGGAGGAGCATGAAGAGCACCTGAGGTGTGTCCTGAACAAGCTTCGTGAGAACCGCTTGTATGCCAAGTTCTCAAAGTGTGAGTTCTGGTTGCCTGAAGTAACCTATCTGGGCCATGTTATCTCTGCCAAGGGCATTGCAGTCAACCCGGAAACCGTGAAGACAATAGTTGAATGGCTTCCTCCTGCTAATGTCAAGGAAGTGCGGAGTTTTCTCGGCTTGGCTAGCTATTGTCGTCGTTTTGTGCAGAACTTCTCGAAGATAGCAAAGCCTCTTACCGATCTCCTCAAGAAAGGCAAGAAGTACCTGTGGACACCTGCTTGCCAAGAGAGTTTTGAGACACTCAAAGCGAAGCTCACTTCCACACCAGTCTTGGTTCCTCCGGATACATCCAAGCCTTTCCAGATCTTCTGCGATGCCTCTTTGCAAGGATTGGGTGCGGTCCTTATGCAAGAGAGACAGGTGGTTGCTTATGCCTCTCGTCAGTTGAAGACGCATGAGGTCAACTATCCCACACATGACCTTGAGCTAGCAGTGGGTCTTTGCCTTGAAGCTGGAGGCACTACTTGCTTGGTAACCGTTGTGAGATCTTCTCGACCACAAGAGTTTGAAGTATATCTTCACTCAACCGGATCTCAATCTTCGGCAAAGGAGATGGATTGAAGCCATCAATGACTTCGATGTGACCATCAACTACACTCCAGGCAAAGCAAATGTCATGGCAGATGCGCTTAGCAGAAAAGCTTATGTCAACAACCTCATGGTAGAAGAGCAACAGCCTCTCTTGTGCGAGGAATTCCGTCGACTCAACACGAGATTGTGGAACAAGGGCACCTTCTGAACCTTCTGGCTACCCCTCTCTTGGAAGAACAGATTCGGTCTCGTCAACGTGGTGATCCGCACACCAAGAAGCTCATCGCTAAGCTTGGCACTCCGAAGTATGAATCCTTCCATGTTGATGATCAGGGCACGCTCTTCTTTGATCACCGGATGTTTGTTCCAAACTACCCGGGTCTGAGAGATCAATTGCTCAAGGAGGCACATGATTCGGTCCTTTCTATCCATCCTGGCAGCACAAAGATGTATATGGACTTGAAAACACAATACTGGTGGCCTGGGTTGAAAAGGTATTGTGCCAAATGCGTCTCGAATGTGATGTGCCGCAGAGTCAAGGCTGTTCATCGAAACCATTTGGTCTTCTACAGCCATTGCAACCTCCAGTGGAAATGGGAGAAAGTTGAGATGGACTTCATCACGGGTTTTCCTAAGTCGCAGAAGGGCAACAATGCAATTTTGTTGTCATCGACAGGCTCTCCAAAGTGGCACACTTCTTCGATCAAAGAAACAATTTACGGACTTGAGTTTGAGCTCTACATCAACAGGATTGTCTCTTTGTATGGGGTTCCACCGAAATCAGTTCGCACCGTGGGAGCATCTTCACCTCAAAGTTCTGGGAGAGTTTCCAAAAAGCTTTGGGAACGAAGTTGAATTTCAGCACTGCTTACCACCCTCAGTCTCAAGGACAAGTGGAGAGGATCAATCAGATTCTCGAGGACATGCTTAGAGCTTGCGTCATCTCGTTTGGCATGAAGTGGGAGGGATGCCTTCCATGCTGAATTCTCCTACAACAACAGTTTCGGAAGAGTCTCAAGATGGCACCATTCGAGGCTCTCTATGGTCGCAAGTGCGAACTCGATTGGTTGGTCAGTGCAGGAGAAAGAATCTGGTTTGGCCACGACATAGTGACTCGAGCAGGAGAAGGTGCATATCATTGTGGAGAACACAAGATTGCTCGAGTCGTCAAGAGCAACTATGACGAAGCACAGATATGGTATATGCCCCTGGTGATCTCGTCTACCTTCGTGTCACTCCCATGAGAGGAACACACCGCTTCGGTATCAAAGGAAAGTTGGCTCCTAGATACATCGGTCCTTTCAAGATACGTGGTAGAAGAGGAGAAGTTGCTTATGCACTCGAGCTTCCGGAAAAACTCAAAGTCCATGATGTTTTCCACATCTCTCAGCTCAAGAAGTGCTTCAAAGACCCCGGCAAGACCGTGGACCATGAGCTAATCGACCTCCAAGAAGATCTCTCTTATCAAGAGCACCCCACCAAAATCCTCGAGACCGCAGAACGAAGGACTCGCAACAAGTCCATCAAATTCTGCAAGGTGCAGTGGTCACACCATTCTGTTGATGAAGCAACTTGGGAGCGTGAAGATGAACTCCGTGTCAACCATCCTTCTCTCTTTGTGTCTTCTTCTTCTTCTTCCTAGAATCTCGGGGCGAGATTCCTGTTTAGTGGGGGAGAGTTGTAGCATCCCAGTTGTCTAACCCCTGTAATGCTACTAAGTTTAATAATAAAATGGGCCACTTCCAACATATAATTGTTGCATCATCATCATATCATGCTCATGTCATCATGTCCCCTTGCATTTGAGCATCATATAAAACCTTTTCTTGTTTGCTTCTTATCTCATGTGCATGATTAATTGTTGCTTCTTGATATTGTATTTGGTTCTTACTAAATTGTTATATGCCCAAGTTGAGTTGGGGCATCTCTCTTTTGACTCCACCACCTTATCTTGCACCACCTTATAATTCCACCATCCAATAATATGGGCTTGGCTTTTATTGAGTTATCCTAGCCATGTTGTTGGTTGGATCCACTCATATTCTTTTGCTTGGCCTTTGCCACCTTTTGTGCATGCAAGGAGTAAAGCCACATGGAATCATGTTGTTTTCACAATATATCCACTTGGCATTAATTGTCTTGCATGGGCCATGCAAGTACCCTTTTTCTGGATTTGGTTTTGTTGGAATTCTATATGATTCACTCCTTCCTTGTTTGCTCTTGTTAGGTAGTGTTAAACCCTCCTCTCTTTTGCCTTTAGCTAGCTACCCCATGGCCTATGTACCCACTTGTGCTAATGGGCATGCTAAGCTAAACCCACCCTTTTCTTGTCCCTTGCTTGGTTTTGTTGGAATCATGCTTGGGCCAAATAAAACCCTTCCCCATCTTTTAATCACCTTCCCTATCCTTTTCTTTCTTTTCCCTTGATCAAGTATGTTGCAAGTGAAGCATGCATGATCTATGTAAAGCACCTCCTTTTCTTTCTTACCCCTCTTATCAAGTTTTTCACCACCATGCCATCTCTTTTTCTTTCCTAAACCCTAAAACCATAATTCAATCCATCCTAAAACTAAACCCTATTTTACACATACCCAAAATAATTCCTATCCTACCTCTACCTCTAAACAAACCCCAGCTAAACCTACCTCCCTTTCTCTTCTACCTAGCATGGGCACCTTGCCCCTCTCCCTCTTCCTCTCTACTCTAACAACAAACCCTAAACCACCCCTTAACCCTCTAATCTACCCCTCCTTTTCTAAACAAAACCCTAGTGCCTAACCTCACCCTAGCCCTAGCCCGACCATCCCCTCTCCCTTGGGCCCTCACCCGGTCCCTGCCCACCGCAGCCCTGCCCCACCTAGCCCGTGCCCCACGCCACCACCACCACCCATGCACGTGAGGTGCAACCTCACCCTCCCCACGCCATCTACCACCCTCCTCGTTCTTATCTCTGACCTTCCCCTACTTTTCCCAGATCCCCAAGCAACCCCCCCCTCCTTCCTCCCTCCTCCCTTCCTTCCCCGCCCAGATCGCCATGCCCCGTCTAACCCTAAGCCCTAGCGACGACGCCCAAAGACCCCTTCTTCCAGAGCTCCCGAGGCACGCCAGCAGTCAGAGCTCCCGCTTCCACCGCCGCCAGGACGCGCCAGGGACACCTGCCGGAGGAGCTCACGCCGCCATACCATGAGGACAGACGCTCGAGATCCAGCCCGTCGATCCGCAGCATCTCCGCCAAGCCCTCCTCGCCAAGCTTGGTGAGGCCTCGACCCCGACATGCTCCTTGCCCGCCCGTCACCGTAGTGCCGCTGCCCGCGAACACCTGCTGGCGCTGTCAAGGCCGGCGCCCGACAGTCGCGGCCAGATCTGCCCACGTTCAGAGGCCTGCCCAAGACGCCACCGTCCACCTCGGCGTCAGATCCTGTAGCAAACTTGTAGGACTAGGTCCCTCCGCTTCTTGTTTTTGGTCCATGTCGTTTAGAATATTGCCGCCAACGACGGCCAAAGTCCGGCCATCCGATCGCCAGCCAAGGCCATTGCCGTCCGACAGCGCGTGGTCGCTTTGCAGATCGCCCCTTCCCCTTTTTCCCGCCTCAATCCACGGTCCACCAGCCCCACCCGCCAGTGACCCTGTGAAACTTGCAAAAAGGCTCCTGAGTTTGGGGAGATCAAACCCGCGGTCCCTCCCTGACGCCACCTGTCGCCGCATAGTTCGCTAGCGTGTCCGCGGGGCAATCTTGCTCGTAGCCCCCTCCTCTTTTGGATCATCAACCCGCGGTCCTTCCGGGCCCGTTGTCAGCGTCGCTGGAAGTTTTACAAAAAAGGTCTTGTTGTTCTGGTTAATCAACCCGCGGTCCAGACGCCTCGAGCAACGCTGTGGGCAGGCTGACCACCAGCCCACGTCTGCGGCTCAGGCTAACTGAGGCTGAGTGTTAAACGTTTCAGACTGTTTAAATAATTCAAACTTAATTCAAATAAATTCAAATTCAAATTGTTTTCAGATTTTAAATAACTTTTGCATGCTTTATCCAATTTAGGCAAATGATATATGCTTTTGGTTCAGAAAAATGAGAGGAATTCAAATATGCCATCTGTTTAGTGTTTTGCACAAGTTAAATTCCAAGTTTGTTTAAATTACTTCAATTGCCACTATAATTTCAAAATTAAATAACTTTTGATTGGAAAATCCAAATTAAGCAAATGAGTAGTCTAAAATGATCATTCGACGAGACCTTTCGGTTTATGATATCATTGACTTCAATTGCATCATGCATCATATAAATATATTGCAAACAACAAATGTTATGACAACAAAATGTGGTTCTAAAACCCAATTAAATGTTACTTTCTTGTTCTTCACACCTCACCATGCCATGCTACCTTTCTTGCCATGTAAATTGTGCATCATTCATCATGGCATGATTGTTTGCTTGCATCTTATTCATATGCTTGTGCTCTATATTTATGTTGGCCTTGTTTGTTTGGTTTTTCTCGGATAGACACCGAGGTGGGTTGTATCAAGAGAACCAGGAGCACTACCGAACCGTCCTTTGCTTCAACAGACACCAGGCAAGCACTACCACATGCTTGCATACATAAGACCTATTGCCTCTATCTTATTCTTGCATCATTGAGTCGCGATTGCATTAAAATGAATCCCAAGTATGCATAGCCTTTACTTTAAACCCCACCAAGCTTGTATCCTCCATCCCATGAGCCACTACTATAGGAGTTGTTTGAGCCATGCGAGAACAGCATGTGTAGGGTTTGTGAGAGTCTGATGGATAACGAGGTACTTAAACAACTTAACCTGAGTAGTTCTGGGATAACTAAAGAAAGTGGCACCGGTGGGCAATATCTGCTATTTGGTTTTTCCTGCTCACTTGTGTCCCGTAAGACCCCGAGTACTTGATTCCTGTTCCTTGATTTATCGCGCTATCCACATCCGGGAGGTATATGGGACCCCCCTGGACCAGAGCTTGATTCCGTCTTATTTCTTGGGGCCACAAACTAGTTTGAGGATTTATTACTATCCTGTACTTATGCCATGTTTTACTGCTTTATTTACGATTGTGCGAGGTACTGCACACTGTACTGTTTTGGAAGCGGAATGTTTACGCGGTGTCGACAAGCCCCGTTTGGGGTTCCCAGTCGCTCACGTACCATTGTCGCGAACCTTGAGGCCGCCGAGCTTGCTTACTCCGTTGCGGATTCTACTTAAGGGTGGCCTCAAATATTTCTGAATCTGATTGTTCACCGTGAAAGCCTCGTTGGGTTTTGATTTGGTTTTTCCGAGGTTGATCGGCGTGTGTTGCTATTGGTGCACCCCGGGTAAAACTTTTCAAAGCCGTGTCCGCGGTTATGGACGACTTGGAGCACAGTTTCTTGATCATAGACAAGCATAACTAAAGTACCGCTTCTAATTTGACTAAAACAACTTGACTAGTAAATAGTGCAATACTCATGGAATGGTTAATAAAATTGCCAACGGATGGGGGTTGTTCGTCCGCTTCTGTTGGTAAGTAGGAGGAGGATGGATCGGATGAGATTACCATTATAACTGTATTTAAATTCACGGACATCCGCTCTATCATTGGTTAGGCGGATGGTTAGCGCTATCTGTAGAATTGCTAGGGTTTATCTTTTGCTGCAATTCGTCACCCCAGTGTGTCCCCTTTAGAGGCATTAAGTCTTCTGAGTACCCTTAGGGTCTCACGATAAATTCTTGATTCGATGAATGTACCTTCTCGGGACGGATCTTGGGTGGAAGAAGCCGATGAAGTGGGCAACGACCGTATGGTGTAGAGATTCCGCAACGGGATCCGTGAGACCAGTAGTTGGGATGTGCTTATTTTCTCCGGCATCTTATGCCTATTTGCTTCTTATCCGTACTCGGATCTTGTTTGCCGCCCGCATGATACTACGATGTGTCTTTGTATGAGGAGTTATCCTAAATTATAGATGTATCTAGGTCATTTGAATCTTGCCGTATGCGTTGGTATATTTCCTTTCTTTCTAGATGGTGTGGCTCGATGTACTCTTGTATGGTGGCTTGCGTACATACCCACTTGCACGTAGTTGATCCCTTCGCTCGCCGCCTTCAGACAGTCCCGTTGAGAGGTTAGCGGTTGGGACGTCTGAAAGGACTACCAGTGAGTGGCTTTTGGGGCCCCGCCGTACTATTTCAACCGCTATCTCTCATCCAGGCTTGTATCTAGGAGCGTAGTTCACCGAGGTAGTTACAGACTAGAAACAGCTAGCACAAGAACAAGTAATATCACAATATGCATCAATCAATAAGCTTTGGAACACTGCACACAGAATGACAACTATGCTCTCTTAATGGTGCCTAAAGGTAGAAGGTGGAGACTCAATAGAGGTGGAAGAAAGACCTTTTTATAAAGGAAGCAGGGATTTCAAGTTTCAAAAAGAGCTTCCAAAAATTATGGTACTTGTTAGCTTTCATCCGGCATTGCCCCTATCATAAGCATCTTGAAGTGGTTAAGGTTAAAGTGGCAAAGCTAGAGTATATGCTTGACGAAGTATAAGTTGGAAATCTCAAGTCCCTCTTATTGAAAGTGGTTTGTTTACTAATAAAGTCCTTGAGCATGACTTCATGTTCAGAGGGGGCACTTCTAGCATTATTGTAAGGGCTTCCATAGGAATTGCCATTATTAGGAGGATAAGGCCTATAATTGTTGTTGCTACAAAAATTGTTCCTATAGGCATTTTTGTTGAAATTATTGTTTCTAATGAAGTTCACATCAAATTGCTCTTCTTGAGCAACCAAAGAGGCTAAGGGAACGCTATTAGGATCTAGAGGAGCTTTCCCATTAATAAGCATAGCCATAATAACATCAATCTTTTCACTCAAAGAGGAAAATTCCTCAACAGAATTTACCTTCTTACCATGTGGAGCTCTCTCAACATGCCATTCAGAGTAGTTAGCCATCATATTATCAAGGAGCCTCGTTGTAGCACCCAAAGTGAGGCCCATGAAGGTGCCTCCAGCAGCAGAATCCAACAGGTTTCTTGAGGAGATGTTCAAACCTGCATAAAAAGTCTGGATAATCATCCAAGCAGTGAGTCCGTGAGTAGGGCAATTTTTAACCAAAGATTTCATTCTTTCCCAAGCTGGAGCAACATGTTCACTATCAAGTTGTTTAAATTTCATAATGTCACTTCTCATAGATATAATCTTAGCAGGAGGATAGTACTTTCCAATAAAAGCATGTTTGCACTTAGTCCAAGAATCAATACTATTTTTAGGCAAAGAAGCAACCATTCTTTAGCTTTTCCCCTCAAGGAGAAAGGAAAAAGCTTGAGCTTAATAATATATCCATCTATATCCTTATACTTTTGCATCTCACAAAGTTCAACAAAGCTATTAAGATGGGCAGCAGGATCATTAGAACCAGCACCAGAAAAATGCTCTCTCATCACAAGATTCAACTAAGCAAGCTTAATTTCATAAAATCTAGCATCGGGAGCAGGTGGAGCAATAGGAGTGCTAAGGAAATCATTGTTGTTGGTGCTAGTGAAGTCACTTAACTTGGTAAAAGTGGGCAAGCAAAAAACAATAGCAGAAGCTATAGCAGGAACTATTTTTTTTATGTTTTTTAATAAAACACGCAAACCAAACTAGACTATTTTTTTTTTGTGTTTTTTGGAAAGAGTCAAACAAAACCAAGCAAAAGAAACAAAGCAAACTAAAAACAAAGTAAAGAGAAAGGAAGTGAAGGACTCCCCTAGTGAAGACGTCCTTAGCCTCCCCGGCAACGGCGCCAGAAAACTTGTTGATGGTGCTGACGTGGAGCACTTACTTGGAAACCCTAAGAGCAAGGTGTGAAGCAGAAAACAACAAGTCTTCCCTCAGTAGAGACCGAGGTTATCGAACCAGAAGGAGGAAGGAAACATCTCAAGGGTGTTGCAAGCAACGTGGAAACCTGCACAACACAAACTCAAGACTTTGCCCCAACGAATCAGTGAGGTTGTCAAGCTCACCTGTTTACTGTAACAAAGGATTAAACGTATGGTGTGGAAGGTATTGGTTTGCATCAAGTAAACAAGTAACAGTGGAAGATGTATCAATGGTAAAGATTGGACCGGGGTCCATAGTTCACTAGAGATGCTCTCCTTAAATAAACAACATGGCATGAAGGGCAAAAAAATTACAGCAGGGCAATTGAAAGGAACTGAGCAAGGCATAACCATGCAATTACTAGTCAGAAAGATCCTATGAGGTTGATTGGGAATACAACAAGATACATAGACCGCCATCGAACTACATCTATGACTAGAAGTTCACCTTCAGGTTATCATCCGAACCCCCTCCAGTATTAAGTTGCAAGCAATAGACAACTGCTTTAAGCAAAGTATGTAAGGTAAACAGTCCACATGTTCCATGAACAAGAGACCGTTGTTTTCTCCCTAGTAGCAACAACACACTACAACCGAAGAGATTATTGTCACTTTCCTTGGAAACTAGAGGCATGAACCGACTATCGAACATAAATACGCTCTCTTGGAGTCACTAGCAACTACTTGGCCAAGATAGCTACTAACAACGGAGAGGATGCAAGATCACAAACAACACAGACATGATAGAATCATAAAGACAAAACCATTAATCAAACCAACATAATAATCTCAATATCCATCGGATCTCCGCAAACACAACATGCATTATTACAAATAGATTAGATCTTGATCATGAACGGAGCTCACAAGATCTATACATGAAAGCACAAAGGAGGAGATACAACCATCTAGCTACTATATGGACCCATAGTCCAAGGTGGAACTACTCACGCATCATACTGGAGAGAAGTCCTCCGGGATGATCTCCCCTCCAGCAGGGTCCGGGAAGAACTTCAGACCCCCCCCGATCTAGGGACGATGGTGGCAGCGGCTACATAAGGTTTCGTGGATTTCTGATCGGGTACTCAGGGTTTCTTCATCGGGGGCTTTTTAGGTGAAGGGGAGACTGAGGCGGCCGCCAGGGAAGGCAAACCCTAGCCAGGCGCGGGCTAGGGCCCACCCACGCCTAGGGTGGGTCTGGCCCCCCTGCTGGCCCCTCCGGCTCTCTCTGGACTTCTTGTTCCCCACGGAAAGTAATTGACTTTGTCTTTGTCCCCTCCAATTCCGAGAATTTTACTAACTTCTCTGAAACAAAAACAGCAGAAAACAGGCATCTGGCACTGTTGCAACTTGTTACCAGAAAACATGTAAAAAGCACCTCAAAGTATGGACAAGTAAAGCAAAGTAGATACTAAACAAGCATGGAGCATCAAAAATTATAGATATATTTCCAACGTATCAATCTTGATCATGAACGAAGCTCACAAGATCTATACATGAAGGCACAAAGGAGGAGATACAACCATCTAGCTACTACATGGACCCATAGTACAAGGTGGAACTACTCACGCATCATATTGGAGAGAAGGCCTCCGGGATGATCTCTCCTCCGGCAGGGTGCTGGGAAGAACTTTAGATCCCCCCGATCCAGGGACGATGGTGGCGGCGGCTACAGACGGTTTCATGGAGATTTGATCGGGTGCTTAGGGTTTCTACATCGGGGGCTTCTTATAGGCGAAGAAGGAGGCCGAGGCGGCGGCCAGGGTTCCCACACCCCTCCCAGGCGCGGGGCAGGGCCCACCCGTGCCTAGGGTGGGTCTGGCCACCCTGGCTGGCCTCTCTGGCTCCCCTCTGGACTTCTTGTTCCCCCCGGAAAGTAATTGACTTTGACGTTTGTCCCGTCCAATTCCGAGAATATTTCTTCACTAACTTTTCTAAAACCAAAAACAACAGAAAACAGGCATCTGACACTTTTGCAACTTGTTAATAGGTTAGTACCAAAAAACATGTAAAAAGGACCTCAAAGTGTAAACAAGTAAAGCAAAGTAGATACTAAACAAGCATGGAGCATCATAAATTATAGATACGTTTCCCACGTATCAGCCGCACCCCCCTGGTGCGCCCAGCCCTAGGCCGCGCCGCCAGGGGGTGTGTCCCCCTGGTGAGACTCCTCCGTCTCATATTGCCCATGGTAAAATATTGACTTTGGCTTTTGTCCCGTCCAATTACGAGAATATAGATTTTCTGACTTTCTGGAACCAAAAACAGAAGAAAACAGACAACTGGCACTGTGGCAACTTGTTAATAGGTTAGTACCAGAAAACATATAGGTGTGAAGGAATACGCTTTCCGGAACACGTCTTGGCAGAAAAAATCTTCGGTGGAGTGCGGTGCAGAACATCCTAATTGCTAACTTCAGACCGGTTAGGTGATCAAGTTGATTAGGACGCTTAGATCTTCTTGTCTCGGGTAATCATATGGTACTAATTAACCCGTGTACATTTAATTGTGTGCCTCTAGAAAAGAAAATGTTGGCTCATCTTTTGTAAGTAGTATAGACAGTATTCTTGGTAAATGGAGATTGAAGTCGACTGTCATAAGATGAAACATATAGCATTTGGCGCTTGCAAGGTAAACAAAATCACAAGTATAAATCCTAAAGAATTATAATCTATTGATGTTTTAAGAGTGTGTTTTGATGTCACTATTTTTTGAAAGAATTCAGAGATCACCAAAAAATATTCGAGACCAAGCTCTACATATCATAGCTTCCCAAGATTCCTATAGAATTAGAATCATTTGTGACTGAACTTGATCATCTTCATAATGCTAGCACATTAGAGAGACACAACTTTATATGCAATACAAAATTTTGTCGTAAGTATTAGGTAATGGTGTTACTTCTGCAAGAATGATTTATTTGAATAGCGGACAATTCTATACCTTAACAAGACCAATGTCTCCAAATCAATTGAATCCATACTCCAGTAGTTGAGATTGGCTCTATTGTCCAGTCTTAATAAGAGTAAGTTCTTTGAGACATTAAAACAAACATGTAGACTGCAGTATGCAGAGAGTGATGAAGACATAGGGGTGATAAAGAGATGTGCATACACACATTAAAGGAGACATGCATGCAATATACTGGGAATGGAGAACCGGACCTTAGTGAGATGCTCGGAATGGAGCCTCTGTATACATCAACTAATTCCTAGAAATGAAGAATCAGACCTTGGTGAGAAGGGCATCATGGCACCGTAATTACAATGTAAGTTGGCACACTTGTGAACAGCATGTCAAATACCAGCCTAATTTCACGACAAGAACAGTTGGTATCAACGTCCTTGCTCTAATAAGAATATTATTCTGTATGACCAACAAGAAAAAAGATTACAATGCACATAAACATGGCAATTTATAAGGTACTATTAGATCCCAATCCCAAATTCTAACAATGCAAAACAGACGTGGCACCTACTGATCGAATTTAGGTGGTGGCGATCAGCAAGCAAATGACAGAAAACAGAGGAACACAATTCTGGAGCAGGCGTTTTGCGTACCAAGATGTGCAGCCAGGAGATGATTTTTGACATCACTACAAAACAGACGCGGGACCTACTGATCGAATTTAGGCGGTGGCAATTAGCAAGCAAATGACAGAAAACGGAGGAACACAATTCTGGAGCAAGCGTTTTGCGTACCAAGATGTGCAGCCAGGAGATGATTTTCGACATCACCACCCCAGTACCTCGTGGATCCCAAAGTCCATGCTCGCGGCCGACAGTCAACTGGCAGGTCAATGTCAACGGCGATATCTAACCACCGCGTGCAACGCCCGGCCGCGTTGCCTCCACCATCGCCAACCTCCTACACAAACGCCATTACCCGCCTCCATCTGCCGCTCGCCTCCTTTTACGTCGGTCGATCTCTGCCGGTGGCGGGGAAAATGGTTCAGGAGGGAGGGGCGTAGCCGCACAAGAGAGGTGGAGGAGAGAGATCCAGGAGGTTGAGGTGTGGCGGCCACCGTGATTTTAGCAACGGTGTTGCACATATGGAAAGTACTCCCTCCGTTTCATAATATAAAATGTTTTAGCTTGTAAAGCAAATGTATCTAAACTACTTTTAGTATATAGGTTCACTCAAGTTTGGAATAAATCTATAAACTAAAACAAGTCTAGATACATTTTCTTCACAAACCTAAAACATATTATATTTTGAAATGGAGGGAGTATCTAGCAAGGAGTAATTTTTTTTCACGATGTGATTATGGGCGCCGAAGGCGGTACGGGGAGTTTTTCCTCTGCTCGTGGAGTAGGTCAGTCAATGCAAATTACTAAGCGCACACAAGACAATGATTAGATTAATCCTAACAGTTGGATTGAGTTTTGTGGGCTAAATCATGTGTTGGAAGTAGCTCCGTGTACTTTTTTGGGGTGCACTTAGAAAAAAAAAGGTTTGCTCTTTTATTAGTAGCAGAGATAAAATAGGGTAATATTAATTTTCTCTATTATAATTTTGTTGAGTTGAATAAGAGAGAAGATAAACGGATTGTATATTAAAAGCTAGCTATAGCACGTCCCTAGACATTTGAGAGACTGGAAGGTGCACCATGTATTAATAGCGTAATACATTTTTACTATTTATCCATATATATTAATTATAGAGTTAACTATAGGTAACATGTGAATAGCTTGTAGCTGACGATTGACCATATTATTAAACTTGCTGTTACCCATATGATGCAGTGACGTTCACTTACTCCCATCAGCCACAACCATAACAGTTATTGTAAATACTTCTTAATTACATGATGCTCATATATCATCGAGCTTGTACTCTCGTGCTTGCTTAGTTACCAGGCAAGACTCTTCACTCTTTTGAAGGATGGCTCAAACATATTCTGAGCGTATGGTTCTTGCTTGTTTGTGGGTTGCATTGGAAGGCACTGGGAACTGAGGGTGCACGAGCAGCTCGTCTTCATCTTGTAGCACTCGAATTAACTGTATCTTTACTAGAAGACTTGTTTGTCAACGATCTCTTCTATATAAATGTTGTGTATTTATTCTTGTTAAATGAAACGTTTACCTATCAGTATGTTCATGCACACATATTTCACGACAGTAGGATTTCAAACCGAAGTACCAATACTTGTTATGGAAACATATACCACAATCAATACACGTCATCACTTACATAACATACAGTTAAAAATAATATCGCTACTATATGCACTCACCCAAAATCATTTTTGCTATCGGTTGCAAATTATTCTTGGAACATCCTAAAAAGCTAAAAATAACATGTGGTCAAGAGGGTGACTATTTCTAGATTTGGGTAATTTGGCCCGGGTCACTTTGGTATAGTATCCATCTACGATTGGTGTGGTAAGTTGTGTATGCATCTTGTAGTTTAAATAGTTGCCGAGCAAGAGTGGGGTTTATCGGGGACCATGTCACAATTGGCGGATACTATAAAGGGTGCTTTCTAACTATTTTGTGTATCCTCGGTTTTGGCAAGATGATTATTGAAACCTTCGGATGACCCAAAAAGGTGCAAAATCCCACCACTAACTAAAGCTAAGGGTCATTTTACACTTTGCACATGAGTAGAGGGGATTGGACATTAATCCTCTCATCTAGCCACCACTAAATTTAGATTAAGTTCCCTGTGTGAAGAAAACGAAGAGAAAAAGTTACTTAAAAAACGAATAGAAAAAGTTGAAGGAAGAGTTTAAGATTAAACTCTAGCTGTTCTTCGAAAATTAGTGAAGTCCAGGTGTACTATCTTCTCTCTTTGAAGTTGTGATTCCACCATCTTAATGAGATTGTTCCAATCACTAACTCGTGTGCCCCAATTATTTTTTCTTGACATCCAAGATTTGTTATCTAGCCTTTTTTAAGTGCCAACACTGTGGCAGCCGCTCCCGATTCATTTATAGACTACCCGCTCCCGTGGGGCCGGGCCGCGTTGGGACGCACCAGGGCACCACCATTGGCCACCTCCAGTCCCCGCTGTGTAGTCTCTCCTCTCCCACCGCCGCCATCGGGGGCATCGTTGTGGAAAGTCCTGGTGGCACGATGGCTGCGACGACTCTCTCCTCAGACACCATCAGATCTAGGCGGCGAAGGTTCTGCTATAGATGATCGATGGCGGTGTCATGGAGTAGAAGCGTCCAGGGGCATTGTGTTGTGCAGTGGCGAGATAAATATGTGACGATGCGATGGATGGGTCCGATTTGAGGAAGATGGGTTCAGACAGGACACGATCCAATCTGTTGCCTATTGCATCTCACCTTCGACAATGGTGCAAAGGCGCTTCTGGGATACTGCTGCAGCACGAGGACGCCTAGGGCAGCAACCCTGGACTTGCTGATAGCGGCCTCCTTCTTCGCCGGAGTGGTCGGCTAGGACAGGTTGTGGTGCTCATTCCACATCTAGTCCCGACGACAAGTTAGGGAGGCGTGGTTGCCGGTGAAAACCGAGCTCGACTCCGTTCATGGGGGCGATGGCGGCATTTATGCACCGTTACCTTGCTGAAGGCATCGTCCTTGCAGCCACCATCTACTCGCTCGTGCTTCTCCGATGGAAATCCCAAGATCTAGACTTTACCAGATCGGATGATGGTGGTGCTATGGTGTCGCTCTCCCTGTTGAGGGCATCGTTCTTGGAGCAGTTGATGGATGGTAGTGGAAGGAGGTGGAGCGGCTTCATCTTGCATGAAGGCTTCGGTGGAGATGTCAAGTCATGCCTAACCACCAGGTGCTACACCGAGTCATGCCTGGTTCGGTAGGTGCTATGGACGATAGATCTCCCGATGGTTTCAAGATGCGTCAGATAGCGGGACTCAACGGTATGTTGTCGAGGGGGCTCGATATTGATCGTGTTCATGGTGGATTCGTGTAGGATGGTGGAGCTATTTGTCATCATGGTGGCATTGACGACTCGCCTCTTATGGTCGTTGCGGTGATTTTTCCTGAAGATGGTTATGCGGAAGACGGCGGCGGCGAGGACTTCTATAGCGTGTATTGGTAGGCATTGAGGGTTTGGCAGACCAGTTGTGCCACTTTCTTTCCATTGGGTGAATTATCGAGGCCTTCAGTTGTTAGATGATGCACATTTGTGTGATTTCACGGTGTTGGCCCTATTGATGGACACCCCCTTCATCATGGTTGTGGGAGTAGCGACCTCTCGCTAGGTTTGGTGGCTTCGGTCCAATCTTTTTAATTTCTCTTGTAAGGTGTTGTGAATAATCTAGTAAAAATGTTATGTTCATTTTTTGTGAATAATCTAATAAAGAGGCTGGGGCGATCTTCCCCCATTTCAAAAAAATAAATCCAAGATTTGATATATCCTTCTCTCTCGGGAAGAAATTGTTATATCCCAAACTTGATAATAGTAGTAAATATTCGAGTGACATTGACCCGTGGTTTTTCCTCTCAACTTTAGAGCTTTCCAAGTAAGAGGTTGGTGTCTCTTTGTGTTGTTTTGCTACCTCTACTGTGTTTTGAGAAAGTATCTCTCAATGGAGACATTGGTCCGTGGTTTTTCCTCTCAACTTTAGAGCTTTCCAAGTAAGAGGTTGGTGTCTCTTTGTGTTGTTTTGCTACCTCTACTGTGTTTTGAGAAAGTATCTCTCAATGGAGACATTGGTCCGTGGTTTTTCCTCTCAACTTTAGAGCTTTCCAAGTAAGAGGTTGGTGTCTCTTTGTGTTGTTTTGCTACCTCTAGTGTGTTTTGAGAAAGTATCTCTCAATGGAGACATTGGCTCGTGGTTTTTTCTCTCAACTTTAGAGCTTTCCAAGTAAGAGGTTGGTGTCTCTTTGTGTTGTTTTGCTACCGCTAGTGTGTTTTGAGAAAGTATCTCTCAAGGAAGACACTCTCGGTCTAGGAGAGAGCATCCGTCCCAAGGGGAGACACTTTTTCAGCTTGAGAGGAAGGGGGAGAGAGCTGAGAAGTTTGCTATTTTTCTCCATATATGATTGATGCATATATTTTCTTCCGACATGAGAAACGATGTCCATAACAAGCCCTTTGTCGGTGCCGATTGGGTCCAGTAGCCAGCTATGAGTTCTGTGGTAAGCCATGTGTGCAACGTGGGGTTTAAATTTCTGTCTTGAGCAAAGGTATATCAGAAAGGCGTTTGTGTGGTGTGTGGTTTGAATCGTCTTTCTGATGAACAAAGGGGACATACAGGATCAGATTACGTAGTTTCCCTTTTAAACATTCATCTGCTGGTGAACATTCCGATGAGAAAGGGAAGTTTCTAAGTATTTCTTCCCCTCCTTCTTCTCTTTCCAGATTTCGTAGTTTCCCTTTTAAACATTCATTTGCTGGTAGAAAGTTGAATCTTGAGTACGAAAAAAATGCCTATAGTTCATTATGTGCTGTGAGTAGGTCTGTCACATTTGGTATGAAGAGCCAAAATCATTACCCCCACACCATTCATCAACAACGAAATCGTGAGGAAATATTAATTGAGACCAGGCGACAATTGTGGCTTTCGTGGAGAGCGAAATAAGCGCACATTTTATTTGGGACATCCGGGCCAGGGAGATCTCTCCTATTTGACAGTATGTAGTTGCTCGTGTAGACGAGGAAAACTAGCTTGTGAGAGGCCAAATTCCTCATGGAGATGCTCCTAGGATAAAGAAGTAGGCATGTGACAAGACACCCGCCTCTCGGCATAGCAGCAGTCGCGGACCGTATGTGTGTGTGATTCAAACTGATCACTAATTAAAAGTGTGTGTGATTCTACGCAGATGATTGATAGGAAGGACCGTATGATATGATGCACATGTTTCATAGAAACAAGCTGTATGCAACGTTGCTGTCGTCGCACACGGCTGAAACACCTACACAAATATTTTAAAATTGTATCTTAAGAACAATTTGTTCCTTCCGTGTGTGATTGGATGGGGAGAGAGACTCAAATGGGTGGATATGCAATACTGGTATATATAGTTGTTCTGGATCTAATTAAACTCATCTAGGTATGAAGAAGGTTATTGTTTGTACCCGTTAATCTCGGGGTCTTTACTTATCTGACCTGTATGTTTCGGCGTTGATCTATATTTTTTTCTTTTTTTCGAAAAGGGGAGTAACAGTGGCCTATGCATCGGTTGATGCACACAGCCTTTATTAAAAATATCCACCAATATTCATCATCCTACAACTGTTACAACTCATGGATCGCTTAAAGTTGATGCATAGATCAACCAGCGAAACAAAAGGAGGAAAAAAAGATTACACATCCCGTAATCTGTTACGATGCAGCCAAAACGATTGGCTGAACATATGGTGCGCGACCATCAGCAAATGACTGCACCCAGTAGCCATAATATCCCGCTGGTCTTGGGGTAGTAAGAACGCCCAAAGCTGAACCCAATGCGTCATCATATGGATAACCTGCAAAATGTTAATCTATCTAGTAGACCATCTTATGTTGGTATGCAGGCTCGAACAGAGCATATATGCCGCCTCTTCTTCTAGTTTAGCTTTGGCTACAGCTTTGCGATTATAAAGCCGATACAGTTATTTCTGAGCTTTATAGTACTTGATTTTTTCAAATTCTGTTTAAGCCAACAGGACTATAGAATTATTCTTGGTTGCACACGAGTGCAATGAATTCTAGATCAGTACCACTCGATTCTCCTATTGTTGACTTCTAGGACAAAGAAGGACTCTTACAACAATACAACTCAATTGAATAGTTTGTCTATATTGATAAACCTGCAGGGGAGTCTCTATTCTTTATTTTTTTTGAAAGAGACTTCCTAATGGATAAATGTTAGTTAGTATGGCACACAATAAATATGACTCACTCCTAGATTATAAAATTCAATTCATTTTCTAAAAGGATGGCCAACATGCATAAATGAGACGTTCCTATCCTAATGTCATGGAGAACCGATAGGTGAGAATTAATGCGAGAGAAGTATTGCATCTATATATATTTCAATAGCTAACTCGAGAAATAGAAAGTGGTGAGTAGTTTCAAAGAAGTAAAAGCAAATCATAGAAATGTGATCCTACATCAGTCATGCGCATGAGCAGAGAATTGAAGCAAACATGATTAGTAGCTCATATTTGCTTCCATTGGGTCGAATTGTTCTCAATTCAATCACTCAATGCATGTTAGATCTAGCTATCTAGACATGGAAGGCAGTCGGGAAGAAATGCAGGGGATCGTTGACTCATCGGGTGCATCATGTTCACTTCCTGGCAATGTTTTGGCACAAACATGCACATCAAGAATGGGTGTGTCTTATCTTCTAAGTAAAATGAGGACAAGATAGTCATAATGTAGGAGATACAAGTGAAGGGCTTCTCAACCAGAGGCATAATCGATCTTTCCACTATGCGAGAGTTGCAATTTTTAGACTCTTAGTCATTATTGACTAAGTCTCGTAGTCTAACTCATGCCTAACCTTCATTTCTTGAAGGCTACTTTCGTCAATGATGCATTTTTTCTTCCCATTGACCGGAAAGAGCTAGTTTTTATATTTTAACTTGAAATATATGGTTGATGCAAGACAGTGAGTTATAAGTTTTGCAAGAGTTCTTATGCATGTGTGCTATGTCCTTCCTACGATCGATCGATCCTTTTTGTACATAAAACTCTGCTTTCTATCTAAATCGATGGCAGAAACGTCTGCCGGTTCCTCTAACTTTTGCAGAAGTGAATAGTATCGACGCCCTCCGCTAGGTGCTAGGTTGGGTTTGTGGTCCACTACTCAATGCAAGAAGATGGCAAGGAGGTCATCCTTGCTTAAGTTGAAGGGGTCGCGGAATAGCCTTGGGAGGACCTCACAGAGGTCGGCCTGCAGTTGGGAAGGAGCACGCAGACGACAACTCCTGCAACCTCCCTCTAGTTGTTGCAAGAGGAATGGATGCACCCACGAAAACCAGGCAACACGTTGCACCCCGCAGGGGTGGAGCGTTCTGTGGTGCATCCGGAAAAAGGCAAGGGCAGAGGGGGCAAGCTCATCGCGCAGTAGTTACCGATGTGGCTTAATGGTTTATGCTAAATACTAATCATACCCTTCATTTTGTTTTGGACCGTCGGATTCATGACAAAAAATGGCCATGATGTTGTGAAATATAGTACACAAAATCCTGTGAAGTATTACACATTTCGACCATCGGATTCACGACAATAAACGACCCATATTCATTTGATGTACTGTAAAATGACTCTCAAAATACATTTAGAAGTCATTTTAAATGAAGGGAGCATATGCTACTGGTTCCAAAACGCCCCTCTCGGATGTCTAAGCATACATTATTCCATTATATTGTAGGTATATAGATATATAATAACTACATATAGTACAACTTTTGACCTGATCTTGTGCGATCTAACCCTTGTGTAAAGACACGTCTATGTGAGTCAATAAATTCACACGCTAGGGTACCATTACTGTTGAACAACATTAAACTATACAATCAAACTAACTGCATTGTTCTCTTCTTGTGTTTCATATTTTCCATGTTGACATGGTGCAGTTAGAGACTTGAACTTGTCCCACATGAAACAAATTATGTTTACACTTTACACTTAGGCTTATTAGGCAACATGAACATCAAAACTAGGGAGAATAATACTCGAAGCAAGCAAAGCAACACGCTCGACCACTCTCTTGGAAGGATATGCTGCTTACATATGTTCTTCGGCGTTCCTCTACTATAGGCTTTTGGTCCTTACCACCCACAGTATTGAGGGGAATTTAAATTTCAAAGCAAATCGAGTCTCCAAATCGGTCACAAGAAATCCCATCTTAACTTTAAAATCTTACCATCACAATAAATGCCTAAGAAACCAACCGGGGTGTTAGAACAACAACTAAACATTATGGCAACAAGGGAACAACCAAAAAAACGAATCTTCACTATTTGTCGAAAAAAAAAGATATGAACCCGATAGAAGTAAAGCTTATAAGATCAAGGCTACTATATAAACTGCACACCTGATGATCCACCTACATAAGCTACACACATGACCATGGAGTTTTACTTTCCAGTGATGTGCATCACATCCAAGCGAAACTTGTTGGTGAACTTCTCTGCAATGTTTGTTGTTTGTAGACCACTCTTAATTCCTAGTTAGGCTTAGGAGACAAAGGAAACTGAAAGTGATATCTTGCCGCTTCTTCTGGATTGGCCCGTCGATGGCCATATACCGGCCTAAAAGATCGTACTATTGGGCCACCAAAACTTTGGGCCCCAAATTCAAAGGCCCGGACACCAGCGGTCCAGCATCAGTTCTGTTGTCTACCTCCGTGTCTTTGTGAGCTAGATCAGCCTGTTCAACCGTTCTGATCTGTTTCTAAAAAAAAAGACCATTCTGATCTGGATCAGGCATCATTATCCGTAGGAAAATGTGTGTGAGTCTTAGGCCTTTTACTATGGGAGTCTCTTAGCGCTCTATCCTAGGTAAAATGCTTATATGACACCCTATTTAATGATGAAAAAGAAGGGTGCTGTATCTTAGCTAAGAAAACAACACTTGCACGCTATCATAGGCAAAAAAACTTGGCTAGTCCAATCACACACATGCATGAGCACAAAATCATTTAATAAACATCTATAAGAAACACCATCTTTTATGTTCTAATAGCTCTTACGAAAACGTGCTAAGATACACCCATTGAAAAAGACGTTAAAGTGTATTCGTTGCAAAAGTAAGTTTATGGGACCTATGAATTAACTTCCACGATTAACAGTGATAGCTTAGATCTTGAAAATGGTTCCTAATTATTTATTCCCTTCGGTCCATAATAAGTGTAGCTGAATTTGTACAATTTTTATACTAAATCAATGATACTTATTATAGATTGGAGGGAGTATTATTATTTTTAGATGTGCTGGGTGCTGAAGTTGGACCATGGAACATGTAGACTAGGTCCCATAGAATTATTTCTGCGTCTATTGGACAGATCTTGTACCTCCGCTCTCGTCCTCCTCTGTCGGGTCATCTGGCAGGAGATGGGGTGGGAGAGGGGGCTCGGCGCCGCCCACACCTTTGTAGATCCCTAGTCTAGTGGCATGTCCCGGTATGCCGGGTTTTATGTCGTTTATATGTGAAGCTTTTCGTTGACATAGAGGAGCTGTCGTGCCTGCTTCTAAGATTTTCTGATCTTCTGGCTTGGGGAGGGAGGATTCGTTTATTTTTTTTGTTTTGACTCCCCTCTGTTAATTCTATGGTGATGTGCTTTATGTTTCTTGTGTGCACCAGGCCTCCAGCCAGGTGTGGAGAAAACATGAGGTCATTTTGTACGAGTTGCTGGTTGCCATTGCTTTCTGTTCTTCCCTTTCAATCTTCATCTCAGCGGTCATGGCAATATTGGAAGTGGAAGATCTTTGATGGGGATTCATCTGTTTCTCAGCGGGACATTGATGCAGGTTGTTAGGCATGTCCTTTGTCCTAAGAGTCCCGTAGTTCCTCCCTGTTTGGAGGTCCCATTTCTGCTGCCGTCCTAGACATGACAGTCTCTAAATTAGGACATGTTCGATTCAGCTGGGATTGATACGGATTGAAAGGGTTTGAGGGAGTTTAAATCCCTAGTAAGTCAAAATCACTCCCCTCTCCCCCCCACCTCGATTCCACCTCAGTCCTCTTTAGGCTTTGTTCGTTTTGACCCAACCCCGCCGGTATTGGGCCATAACCCCGTGGGTCAGCCGGGATCTGAACCGTCGGGGTTTAATCCAGGCCCGTTTCCGTAGCACGTTCGGTTACGCCCTATGCGGTTTTCAGCCCGGCGGGTTTTCACCGAAACCTCCCCATACCACCGGGTTAAAAAAAATCGAGCTCACATCCGTGGAAAGAATCCCGAAACGAAGGAAGAAACACCAGATCCTTCTCGCGACAGGGGCGACGGCGGCTAAGGGGAGGCGACGGTGGCTGCACCTGACCCGGAAGCTACAGATCTCCGACATACCCCCTTCTCCTTCCCGACGCCGGCCACTAGAAGGTAAGCTGCCATCCTCCATCTCCTCCCCATCCCCTCTTCTGGTAAAGTTAGGGCTTGTTCAAGTTAGGGAGCACGCTCTGTTTCTTGCGATCTGAGATAGGAGATCTTGATATGTGGTAGCATCTGATCTTATTGGATCTCGTCGCCCTCATTAATTTGTGGCAGGTGACCTTTTGCAAGCACCGCAACAGGATCCAGAAGAAGGCGTACGAGCTCTCTGTGCCTTGTGAAGCATCCGCGGACGCCTCTACGAGTACTCCAGCAACAGGTGCCATGCCGTGCTTCTCTCTTGCATACATGCCTTATGTTCATGCGATCTTGCCCAAATTGGAGCTGGCTACCTCCAGCCTTATTCGTCGGGGGAAAATGGAGGGGAAAATTAACCGTCTTGTTCATTTGTGTGCTCGTGGCCGGCCGGCCGGAGAGGTCGAAGCGAAATTGCCACAGCTTCTTTCTTTCTCCGTGTGTGCGTGTGGGTGGTAGCTTGCATCTGCTGCGTGTGTGTGCTGATATTTCCATTGCTGGTTTCGTTAGTGTTTGGGTGAGGTGAGCTAGATGTCTTGGTAGATTCAGCACAGTGTATGCCATGTGAAGCATGTGTACATACATGCCTCTGAGCTTTTCTCGTGTGTGTGGGTGTCTGGGTTTGCTTGAGCCTTGGTGGTCCTCTTCTTTTCTTGCTCCATTTATGTTATTTCCCTTTTCTTAGTCCGCTTCTTTTCTTGCTCCATTTATGTTGTACTATATTCAATTTTAGATGTTTTCTAGACAAAAATCAATTGGTATTGTACTGATAGTTCTGCTCTTATGAAAGACACAGACACATACTGAGCACTTGGCATTGTACTGATAGTGGTTTCAGTTTACCTAATATGGTTTCGGTTTTGGCATGTATTTATGAGAATTCATGTATACAAACACTCCTAGCTAGACGTATACATACACTGATAAGAACTAGTAGAAACAAGTTAAATAGTTATATAATTATGTACATGCAAGCATGCGTTACGCTGCTAGCTAGATGCATGTATATCCTGCTGATTTTTAAACACATGGAGTATAATTTTTCTTGTATTATAGTAGTACTGCTAAATAGTCCTAAATAGTACTATTTTTTTCTTGTATCATTTTTCTTGTCATTTGCTCACCTTGTATTATTGTAGTAGTAATAACTAGCGGAATTTTATTTCTTAGTCTAGGAATGGATTTGAGAATGAGGGATCGCATTAGGAAGAGAGAGGAGGAGGAGGACGGCGACGATATGATGCTTTTCTTCTTACCAATGTTGCATCTATTGGGTGGAAGTGAACCAAGGGTGAAAAAGCCGCGCCATACATCGATGCTAAGAGGCGAGGAGGTTGTAAGGGACTTGCTTGAAGGGCATGTAAAAAATTGTCAAGTAGCATTTAGGATGGAGCCTCATATCTTTAGGGCTTTGGCTAGTTTCCTTCGAAGGGAGAAGTTGGTACGTGATACTAGACTAACCGTTGAAGAGAAACTAGCAGCCTTTCTATGGATGTTGTCCCATAATTCCACCTTCCAGGACCTCCAAGTCCAATTCAAGCGCAGTGGTGACACTTTCCATAAGCATATGAAGATATTCTTCAACATAATCCCTGCTTTATCGAGACATTTTCTGAAGCCTCCAAATCCTGCTCAAGTACATCCAAAGATTCAGTCTAACCCGAGATTCTTCCCCTATTTTCAGGTTTTTTTCTAAATTCATATTCCTATGACATTATCTTCCTTTTCAGAGATCAAATAGTAACTTTTGGTTTTCTTTGTAGAACTGTATTGGAGCCATTGATGGAACACATATTCCCATGACCATTTCAAGTGAAAAAGCTGCACCATTTAGAAATAGGAAGAAGACACTCAGCCAGAATGTCATGGTCGCGTGTGACTTTGACCTGAACTTCACTTTCATCTCTTGTGGTTGGGAGGGATCTGCGACCGATGCTAAGGTTCTTAGATCAGCACTTCTCAAAGGGTTTAAGGTGCCTCATGGCAAGTTCTATCTCGTGGATGGTGGCTACGCAAATACTCCATTCTTTATTGCACCTTACCGTGGTGTTCGGTATCATTTGAAGGAGTTTGGGCGTGGTCGTCGTGCACCCCAAAACTACAAGGAGTTGTTCAATCTCCGACATGCCATATTACGGAATCATATTGAACGAGCATTGGGGGTCTTGAAGAAACGCTTCCCCATTCTTAAAGTGGGAACACATCACACATTAGAGAACCAAGTAAAGTTACCGGCGGCGGCTGCAATATTACATAACATCATCCGTTTGCATAAGGGAGATGAGGGTTGGTTGGATAACCAAACAGAATTAATACCTCCAGCAAACTTTGTGGACCTTCCTGATGGTGACCTTCCTCAAAATCATCAAGTCAACAATGAAGGCAACAATCTAAGAGATATGATTGCGAATCAGATGTGGGCGGATTACCGACACTAGTTTGTGGGAATGCAAGTCATATATGATGTAATAAAGTAGTGACGCGTGAACTTATTTTGCTTCTTATATGATGTAATAAAGTAGTGACATGTGAACTTATATGGTGTCTCTTATGTGAGCTTATTTTGCTTCTTTTGTGATGTAATAAAGTAGTCCATGTGAACTTATTTTGTTTCTTATATGATGTACTTTCTTGTAATCTCATGAATATTGTTCAGGAACCATGATGATGACAGCAAGAGGATCTCCGAGGATTAATCTTTTGCAATCTAAAGTATCCCAGAGTAAGCTTTCACCAAAAGGAAGGGTAACAAAGGGGCATGGATCATCGTCTAAAGGTGATTGCCTTCAGTTCTCTAGCACAATAGCTTGCTTTTTATTTATGCATGCTTGTTTTAGCTAACTTGAAAAATATTCTGATGCAGTTAGAGCCTCTTGGAACCCCGAGCTAGAAAAGTCTCTTGTTGATCTGCTCCATGACCACAATACCCCTGAATATAAGGGTCAAAATGGGTGGTCCTCTGACACCTGGAACAAGATCGTCAAGAAATTCCATGAAAATAATCCATATGTGAGTTACACAAAGTTACAAGTCCAGGAGAAGGAGAAGGAATTGAAAAGGGTATACAAGATGTTAAAAGAAGCAAGGCAACAAAGTGGGGTTTCATGGAATGAGAAGCGTTGGATGATTGAAGCTGAACCAGAGTTGTGGGACAACCTGATCATTGTAAGATAGTTCCTTTATTCTTTCACACCTCTGGTAATTCCTTGTTCTTTGTTATAATGTGCATTTCTCTTGTGTTTGTTTCTGTTATGCAGTCATTTCCTAAGATAGGGAAGTTCCGTACAAAAGGTTTCCCGCTTTTTGATGCCTTGGGGGAGCTATATGATGGACAAACAGCCGAGGGCACATACAACTTGATCTCCACTCAGCAATCCCAGCAACCATCTCATTCTCATGTAGTGGAGCTTGATCCTGAGGTCAGTTCTGTAGATGTCACACACTCTCATTCTCATGTTGGAGAGACCTTGGTGGATGTCCAGGATGATACACAAGGAGGGATGCAAGAGGCTAATGTGCAAGTAAACATTGTTGGGCATGATGAGGCTCATCCAATGGGCCTACCGCACCATCAACAAGCACGAGAACGAACCTAGAAAGCCGAACAATGGAGAAGTTTCTGCAATGATGGAAAAGTACATTGAGATGAAGACTAAGCAGATTGAGAATGCACAAACTAGCTCAAGAATTGTGGATGAATTCTCAATCAAGAATTGCGTTGCTCGACTAAGCACAATGCCACTCTCACAGGAGGAGAAAGTAAAAGCCCTACCGGTCTTTAAAATTGCAGAGAATCGTGAGCTCTTCATTTGCACTGACCCAGAGACTGCTTTGTTGTGGCTGCGAACTGAAATGGCATAGGAAAGGTAATATCTTCTCTTCTTACTTGTATAATTATGGCTGTAGTAATACCTATGCTTTCTTGTATGGTTATGGCTTTAGCGTATTTTAGAAGCACGTCCTTGCATGGAAACTCTTACTTGCTTATAATCTGTTTACTGTTGTTTAGTGCTAGCTGTAGAAGCTGACAACAGTTGCAACATGTGTTATATTGCATGTATATGCTGCTAGGTGCTGCTCCTTGTCGGCCTCCAAATACACTCCCTGTTCTTGTATCTAGGAGTTAGGAGATCAATCATGGCTCAAACCCGAATGCTTCTAGATCACTGGCAGGGACCGGAATATATTGTTAATAGCATGCAATGCTCGCCATAATTATTTCATGAAAAGTGAATTAATTCTATGTCAATGATTGTGGATAACTATTATTTATATTCCTGCCTAGATATTGTTTAGTCACCGTGTTATTTTGCTACTGGTAATATTCCTGCCTAGATATTGTTTAGTCTGTTTAATGCTAGATGTAGAAGATGCTAGCTGCTGCTCCTTGACTGCCTCCAAATATTGGACATTGTTTTTTAGAAGCAGATTCTCATTCTTTTCAAGAAAAGAAACCTGAAGTTGTTTTATACTATTGACAGTTGGCTAATGCAAAGACCAGTTCTACATGATCAATCTCTAGAAGAAGAAAGACAAGGTGTCAGTTCTACATGATCAATCTCTAGAAGAAGAAAGGCAAGGTGTCCTGATGATGAATTTGTGTGTGCTTTACAGTTGAAGTACTGTATTTTCTTGTCGGGTCACTATTTTCTGAGATCGAATCAAGTGTACCTTGAAATAGTCGAGTTTTTAGATACTTACGATTCTAGCTATATCTTGTATTTCGTTATTTATCTTGCTTGGGAACATTTTTTTATTTTAGCTTTCAGCCATGGTCAAAATTGATGTTAAAAAGGATACTATTTAGATTCAAACGTGCTGTCCTTTTTTTGGGTTTGTATGTTATGCTGCTTGCTGCCTGTCCGCATATGCTGCTTGCTGCATGGCATCCCGTATGCTGCTTGCTGCTGTGCAGAGTACTAACCGAACGGCAACAAATGCCATGGAATGGTAGGGAATCTGAGGAGTGGGTTAGTCGGGATTTGGGTGACAGGTATGGTTCACCCAATCCCTGCAAGGGTTGCATCCGCTAGTGGATCGGAACCACTGCAACCGAACAAAGCCTTAATCGAACATGGCCTTACGGGATTTTATAGACACAGGGGATTGGGGTTTTAATACCCAGGGGACGTGTAGCACTTCCTTTCTTTGATTGTCGTGCCATTGAGGATTGAGCTCGCTATGTCGTTGCCTCCAGTGGATCTTAATTGATTATACCGACTTCCAAGAACCAAATCTGTACAATTTGCAGAAGTACTATACACACGAAAATTAAATTGCTTGTAAATGACAATGCAACTGGCTAGCTGTATAAAAGGAAAAGGTTCCTAAAAGACTTGCAACCATGAAGCACCGTCTTCGGCATCTCGCGATGTTCATTCTAGTATTCCATGTTGATCTTTCTCTGTTTAATCTCCCTCCAGAATATCGGTGCTTAATTAGGCCTGGGAGGCATTTGGAAATAGCAGTCCACCTAGCTCACGTCTCTTTTTTTGAGGAACAAAGTATAATCGTAGACGCTCATAACACGTATATACACCCATCAATATGAATGCACATGCACACACCCTACCTCTCTGAGCACCTCCGAGTGACTGAGCCAGCGGATTGGATCTTGAGAATGAGGAAGCCATCACGGGAGCCTCGTTGTCGACGGGAACGTCGCCTTCCACTGAAAACACATTTCGTCTTTATATGTAACACACAGTGTAAAATCTAGGGTTTAAATTCAGGTTAACTGGGGGTACAACCACCCTTCTAGCCACCCAACTACAGATTGGTTTGCCTGGCTCACGTCTCTGGTTTGTTATACTCCACACCAATGTGGCATGAAATTAATATTCAGTACAAGATTAACCCTGGTTTCTTGCAAGGGCTTTCATTCGATTCAAAGTCTGTTCACGTGGGCACATGGTATACATCAATCGATCAGCCAGATTTCATTTGATTCAAACTCTGTTCATGTGCACTTTAAAACAATTTATCGATCTAAGAGCATCTCCAATAGTTTATCTATATTTTCGATAAGTACAGTGGTATGGGTAAGGCACAGAGAAAGTCCTTGCTACCCAATTTTTTTACTCCAACAGCTTACCCATTTCGTGGCAAGGAAAAATACAACCAAGTCCAAGAAAAAGAACACATTAAAGCAGGATCCATTTTTCGTACAGCAAGGACCTTAGATAGAAAAGAAAAAACCAATCAGGTCCTTGCACGTTTGGTTACTGCAAGAAGCAGCTCCGACAAGCAGCATCGATAGAAGCATCCCGGCGAGCTCCGGTGACCTCCCACTGCAAAGGCCAGCCGATAGTGTGGATGGGGCGGGACGACATCCCCGGCCCGACACAACAACCCGCATGCGCGGTCAGGACATCACATACTCCCCACGTGTGGATAGGGTGGGACGGCTTCCACGCGCGGTCGGGCAGCATAGTGAGGTGAAGGGTCACGGAGGTCCGAGCAGGGCCTCATGGTCGCCAACCGCAGTGAATTGATGCTAGCGACGCGTCGACAAGGGCGGCCGCTACGGCCGCTACGATTTTTCCGGGTGAGCGGTTGGTGGTCTCTAGCCTCCGTTTGAGCTGATGTGGCAACATATAGGTAAGAGTTCTCTCTGACCCAAAATTTGCGTGCATCCAGCCATATATGGGTAGGAGGTGGGTGATCACCTAAAATTTTATGGTGGGAAACAACTTATGATTAAGTTGTTGGAGCTGGGTTTTTGCTTCTCTTACCCACAAAATTGGTTATTTCACTTCTTACCCATACATAGTTAAGCTTTTGAAGTTGCTCTGAGGTGCATGCAAGGAACAACTATACTCACAGAATAATTAGGGGATTGCAAATTTGGAATCTGTCTCCGATGAGGGTCGCTTGGGCTGCATACATCTCGCTTTGGTGATCTGGCATTTGCCTTTCGGCTGTATCCCACCGATTGTATCTCTTTAGAGGTAAAAATACAGGGTCTTAGAGCAACTCTAGCAGTGACTATAAACAAGCCTGGTCCGTGAAATTTTGGTGACTTTTCATGTCCACGCGAGTTTCCTCCAGCTACCGGACCCGTAAATCAGCCCAGCCCATAAAAATGTTTCAACTGGCCTACAAACACTTGAGTTGGGTTGGTACAAGTACGGGACGATGTGGCTCGTGAGGGTTGGAACCCTCATTTTCTCCCACCACAACCCTTGCTTTGCCGCTTAGCTTCCGCACCCAGCTTGAACTCTAACAAGAGATTCCGCTCGTTCTGACGATAGATCCGGCTATGTCTTGTCGTCGCGGGCTCTTTGGGGTAGGGGGCAGCCCCAGCGAATGCGTTCGTCACGACAATCAATGTTGTAGTGACCTCTCTAAGGAGGAGAGGAAGAATATCATGCGGTTGTAGGGCGCGAAGAAGCACGCGGTGAGGCGATGGACCAATTGCGGGATGTCACCCCCGCCGTCCCTCCGTCAGTATGCTCCGGCAGTGGCCCCGTACCTCCCGCCGTTGCTGGAGCATGTTTCGGTGATCTGTAGGTACACCCACGACGACAAGGTGGGGTCCTCGCGCTTCTTGGCTCCTCCATCTCCCCCCTACGACTAGAGCATGTCCCCCGCCCCCGCTGCCGCTTGCTTCCATGGTGGTGCTCGCCGACTACGCCTAGGACTCAGATGAGGAGTGACTCGCCAAGGAGATGCTCATGCGCGAGTCAGATCTCGAGCATGAAGCGGAGATCGTCCGCGAGCAGGAGGAAAGGCAGAGGGCCTTCGAGCTCGTCGAGGCGCACATGGCCAAGGATAGAGAGGCGGCAGGCTACCGACCGCTTCGTCGAGCTGAACCTGGCGGACCTTGTTGTCCTCTCCGACGAGTGAGCGCCTCGCCGTCTCGCCCAGAAAGTCTAGTGTAGCTCGATTTTGGTAAATAGGGAGCGACGGTGCTCAAGCTAGTTAAGTTTAGGGTTAGCAGCTTTTGATTCGCTGCAGTGTGTGTAAATGTATCTATGATCAAACGAAGTTCTGAGATGAATTTCACCGCGAGCGAGTGCAAAAAAAAATATTTCAAAAAATTTCAGTTTGATTTAATTACCTTTCTTCCTATTCTGTGCTAACGAATTTTGAACTGAAAATCGCTATTTTAATGCCTTGTACTCGCGATTTACAGGTTGCATGTTTACAGTCTAGGGTTGCTTTTACAACGTTTCAGAGGCTACGGCGCCAGGCCATGGTTGTGGAAATGCGGGTAGGGCATAACGCATGCCTTTTCACGAAATGGAGCTAGGTGGGAAGTGATCCAAACTCTGGTGCAAACACGACTTATTATAGCTTCACCTATTAAATTAATTGTCTGTTAAACAAGTCTCCTTTAACACGCATGTGAGGTATTTCCAGGATTATGGGTGGACAGCATTTAACATGTGCATGCATATAAGACGCTGCTAGCTCTACATATTCCAAGCCTTATGGTAGTTTCGAAGGTCAGCTGAAGCTTTTCTTTTCGAAGGTCAGCTATAGCTTGGAAACAGTATTTATCCGTATATGAACACAAGTATAGCTCATCTTTGCTTTTGCATGCAAAGAGGTATGTAATTCCATCAGCTAATGTTTTGGGGACGAATGGCAAGAAAATAATATTGATGAATCCATGAACACAAGTAGTAGCATGTTGTAGCACCACTGGCCGCTAGGCTTGGAAGGCAACCGGGAAGTCATAGGTAGGTTCCTTCTTTCATTTGGTATCTTGTGTATTCCACTCCAAACAGCTTTGCATCAACCTTGCAGTCCCACACATTATTACTGTCAAGCGGCCGGGGATCCAATTAGGCCTGGTTTGGCACCCAAGTTTTGGCAGGTTTTCTAGAGTATTTTACCCGCCTAATCTAAAACATCCAGAAACACTTCATAGCCTGTTCCACAAGGGGATTAGGCTCACAGGACAGGCAGGGGTCACCCAATCCCTCGGTGGATTGCAATCCGTAGGGGATTAAATCTCCACAAACCAAATAAGGCCTTAAGAGTCCCGTAGTTCCTCCCTGTTTGGAGGTCCCTTTTCGGCTGCCATCCTTGAAATGCCAGTCTGTTGGATTAAGCACGTTCGAAGCCGGCACGGCGTCGTGCGCTAGGTGTATACAAGTCGTATACGGTATGTGTATTTGAGTAGGTTTTGTGTAGTCTGGTTTGGGTAGAAATTAGGATCCTAATCCTACTAGGTTAGCTATACTTGGCTGCTTTATATACCCGTGTAATACCCCATGTAATCTGTACCAGAAAAAGAAAGAAAACAGAGGTGTACGAGAGGCTCAACACGGGCCTCTAGCAATCCAAATCGTGTTCTTGCGTGCATGTTCCGACGAGACAGAAATCGTCAGAAGAGTATCGATTCGTATCGTGGAGCTGCTAGCTAGGAAAGCAATCTAGCTAAGCTAGCTAGGTACGCGTCTCTGCCAACATCCATCAATCAAGCAATAGCCAACTTGATCGCTAGCTTATATACGTGCGCGTATACGGTGCTGCCTTGCCGGAGTTGAAGTAAGACGACGTCTATCTATCGTGTATCGCCGGAAAGTATTCGGCGGACTACGACGCTAGATCGGGCTAGTTGGTATCAGAGTCAAGGTCGTCGTCCGTGATCTGCTGAAAGTACTAGGAGGTCATGACGATGGTGAAGTTTGGCAAGAGCTCGGCATCGGCACCGGTGACAGAGACGGTGGAGGCGGCTTTGTATCCGCCTCGATCGCAAGGACTACGGGCTGTGGGCACTCAACATGGAGGTGGCCATGGAGGCTCAGGAGGTTTGGGAGGCCGTCGATCCAGGAGGCGACGAGTACGTCAAGGGAGGTGCGAAGTACCGGAAGGATCGCCAAGCGTTAACGGCGCTCTATTCCGTCGTGCCGAAGGACGTGATGCAGCACCTCGTCGGAAAGAAATCGGCGAAGGATGCATGGGAGACGATCAAGATCTTGCACCAAGGTCATGCCCGCGTGAAGGAAGCGCATCTTCAAACTTTGACAAAAAGCTATGAAGATCTGAAGATGGAGGAGAGCGAGACGGTTGATCACTTTGCCGCCTGTTTCATTACCCTTGTCAACGCAATCAGGGGATATGGCGAGAAATTGGATGACATCAAGAACGTCAGAAGGTTTCTGCGTGCGGTGCCGGCGCGCTATATGCAGATCGTTACATCGATCGAACAATGTCTCGACCTAAATACATTGACGGTTGAGGATCTCGTCGGAAGATTCAAGGCACACGATGAGAGAATCCGGATCAGCTTCGGTGATCCAGAACAGGTTGAGCACCTGATGCTCACAAAGCAGCAGTGGATGAATCTTTCAAAAGAAAAGCAAGGAGGCTCCACGAGCGGCAAGGAGAAACAACGCCCAGCGAAAAAAGTATATCGCGGGACAGGAGGATGAAGATGACGCCCCGCTGCGGAGGAAGTTTGACATAAAGAAAGTAAGGTGTCATAACTGTGGCGAGCTCGGTCACTTCAAGGCTGATTGCCGGAAAGCACCAAAGGAAAAGGAGAGGGCTCTCATCGCCCAGGAAGGAGATGATGGACCGATGATGCTGATGCTTGATGCTCGAAGTAACTGAGTTGAAGGATGAGGAGGATCCTCCATCACCGTCTATGGAGATTGTGGCGCAAGTGGATCACGATCTACCGTGTGTGCATCATGAGGAACAGAGTGCCCCGTTCCCATGCGAAACCACGTTTGAGGCAAGTGAAGCCTCAGAACTTGTTCATGGCGATCTATGCGTTGGAATCTCACCCGCAACTCCGTCCGGCAATAAGTTCTTCATGCTTGTGGTGGATGATCATAGTAAATACATGTGGATTGTGTTGCTGAAAAGTAAGGATCAAGCTCAACAAGCATTCGAGAAGATCAAGGAAGCCGAAGAGTTCAAGGTGGAGGCAAAGATAAGAGCCCTACGCATTGATGAGGGGGGTGAGCTGCATCAAACCGGGTTGACCATGGCGCGGAGCATGATGAAGAGTAAAGGCTTGCCAGGAAAATTATGGGGTGAGGCAGTCAATACGGCTGTGTATTTGCTGAACATGGAATCTACTGAGAGTGGAGTTGGTATAACACCGTACGAAGCATGGTACGGATGGAAACCCTCGGTTGATCATCTTCGCACTTTTGGGTGCATGGCGCATGTCAAGATGGAGTCCGACCATAAGAGTAAATTGGCGGATCAGAGGATTCCAATGATCATGACGGGCTATGAAAGCTCAAAGGCATACCGTCTGTGCAATCCTTATACCAATAAGGTGGTTTTCAAGGGCGACGTAGTCTTTGAGGAAGGAAAATCATGGAACTGGGGCTCCAACGAACCGGGATATCCAACTTTTCACGTCACGTGGGATCTTGAGTATGAAGAAAATATGGATCAACCAAGCTTATCCTTGTCAGCAAGTTCAGGCCCAGAAGACATTGAAGGCCTAGGGGGAGCTCCAAGCATGGACACCAGGCCAGAAGCGCTAGGGATTCTCCTAGAAGACAAAGAGTTTGAAGAAAAGGCTAGTCTGTGGCCAGAAGATACGGAACTGGAAGGGTGCACAGATGCATGTGCAGCGATACCTGCACTTGTTTGCCCAAAAATTAGAGGAGGAGGGGGAGCTGAAGTGAGCCCAGCAAATAGGCCATCAAGGCCAGAAGGCGATGGTCCAAGAGTATGGACTGGTGGACAGATAGATGGAGGAGACCCAACAATAGGGGGTGCAGATCCATCAAAAGGCTTTTCACGTGGTATAGAGAAGCTAGAAGAAAACCAAATTGAGCTACCTCCTACATATTTGTTCTATTGCATCCAAGAGCACCGGCAAGTAGTAGATCAAATATGCGAGGCATCGATGAGAAAGGACTTTATTGAATCAAATATAATGTCTCAAGGCGCGAAAAAAAAGGACAGTCGGCGTGAAGGCATGGAGAAGGGTGCGGAGAAAAAGGACTATCGACGTGAAGCCATGAAGAAGCCGACGAGAGCAAAGACGGCGACATGGGTGCCACAAGAGACGACGAAAGCAATGTCGAAGAGGATGCCTGAAACGGCGAAAGCAATGCCATGGATGACGCCCGCGAGGAGCAGCTGGCGCATTTGGGATCCAGGTGTAAGTGAAGCGCATATCGTGCTTAGGGGGGGGTGAATGTTGGCTTAAGCACGTTCGATGCCGGAACGGCGTCGTCCGCTAGGCGTATACAAGTCGTATACGGTATGTGTATTTGAGTAGGTTTTGTGTAGTCTGGTTTGGGTAGAAATTAGGATCCTAATCCTACTAGGTTAGCTACACTTGGCTGCTTTATATACCCGTGTAATACCCCCTGTAATTTGTACCAGAAAAAGAAAGAAAACAGAGGTGTACGAGAGGTTCAACACGGGCCTCTAGCAATCCAAATCGTGTTCTTGCGTGCGTGTTCCGGCGAGACAGAAATCGTCAGAAGAGTATCGATTCGTATCGTGGAGCTGCTAGCTAGGAAAGCAATCTATCTAAGCTAGCTAGGTACGCGTCTCTGCCAACATCCATCAATCAAGCAATAGCCAACTTGATCGCTAGCTTATATACGTGCGCGTATACGGTGCTGCCTTGCCGGAGTTGAAGTAAGACGACGTCTATCTATCGTGTATCGCCGGAAAGTATTCGGCGGACTACGACGCTAGATCGGGCTAGTTCTAACAATTGGTATCAGAGCCAAGGTCGTCGTCCGTGATCTGCTGAAAGTACTAGGAGGTCATGACGATGGTGAAGTTTGGCGAGAGCTCGGCATCGGCACCGGTGACAGAGACGGTGGGGGCGGCTTTGTATCCGCCTCGATCGCAAGGACTACGGGCTATGGGCACTCAACATGGAGGTGGCCATGGAGGCTCAGGAGGTTTGGGAGGCCGTCGATCTAGGAGGCGACGAGTACGTCAAGGGAGGCGCGAAGTACCGGAAGGATCGCCAAGCGTTAACGACGCTCTATTCCGTCATGCCGAAGGACGTGATGCAGCACCTCGTCGGAAATAAATCGGCGAAGGATGCATGGGAGACGATCAAGATCTTGCACCAAGGTCATGCCCGCGTGAAGGAAGCGCATCTTCAAACTTTGACAAAAAGCTATGAAGATCTGAAGATGGAGGAGATCGAGACGGTTGATCAGTTTGCCGCCTGTTTCATTACCCTTGTCAACGCAATCAGGGGATATGGCGAGAAATTGGATGACATCAAGAACGTCAGAAGGTTTCTGTGTGCGGCGCCGGCGCGCTACATGCAGATCGTTACATCGATCGAACAATGTCTCGACCTAAATACATTGACGGTTGAGGATCTCGTCAGAAGATTCAAGGCACACGATGAGAGAATCCGGATCAGCTTCGGTGATCCAGAACAGGTTGAGCACCTGATGCTCACAAAGCAGCAGTGGATGAATCTTGCAAAAGAAAAGCAAGGAGGCTCCACGAGCGGCAAGGAGAAACAACGCCCAGCGAAAAAGTATATCGCGGGACAGGAGGATGAAGATGACGCCCCGCCGCGGAGGAAGTTTGACATAAAGAAAGTAAGGTGTCATAACTGTGGCGAGCTCGGTCACTTCAAGGCTGATTGCCGGAAAGCACCAAAGGAAAAGGAGAGGGCTCTCATCGCCCAGGAAGGAGATGATGGACCGATGATGCTGATGCTTGATGCTCGAAGTAACTGAGTTGAAGGATGAGGAGGATCCTCCATCACCGTCTATGGAGATTGTGGCGCAAGTGGATCACGATCTACCGTGTGTGCATCATGAGGAACAGAGTGCCCCGTTCCCATGCGAAACCACGTTTGAGGCAAGTGAAGCCTCAGAACTTGTTCATGGCGATCTATGCGTTGGAATCTCACCCGCAACTCCGTCCGGCAATAAGTTCTTCATGCTTGTGGTGGATGATCATAGTAAATACATGTGGATTGTGTTGCTGAAAAGTAAGGATCAAGCTCAACAAGAATTCGAGAAGATCAAGGAAGCCGAAGAGTTCAAGGTGGAGGCAAAGATAAGAGCCCTACGCATTGATGAGGGGGGTGAGCTGCATCAAACCGTGTTGACCATGGCGCGGAGCATGATGAAGAGTAAAGGCTTGCCAGGAAAATTCTGGGGTGAGGCAGTCAATACGACTGTGTATTTGTTGAACATGGAATCTACTGAGAGTGGAGTTGGTATAACACCGTACGAAGCATGGTACGGATGGAAACCCTCGGTTGATCATCTTCGCACTTTTGGGTGCATGGCGCATGTCAAGATGGAGTCCGACCATAAGAGTAAATTGGCGGATCAGAGGATTCCAATGATCATGACGGGCTATGAAAGCTCAAAGGCATACCGTCTGTGCAATCCTTATACCAATAAGTTGGTTTTCAAGGGCGACGTAGTCTTTGAGGAAGGAAAATCATGGAATTGGGGCTCCAACGAACCAGGATATCCAACTTTTCACGTCACGTGGGATCTTGAGTATGAAGAAAATATGGATCAACCAAGCTTATCCTTGTCAGCAAGTTCAGGCCCAGAAGACATTGAAGGCATAGGGGGAGCTCCAAGCATGGACACCAGGCCAGAAGCACTAGGGATTCTCCTAGAAGACAAAGAGTTTGAAGAAAAGGCTAGTCTGTGGCCAGAAGATACGGAACTGGAAGGGTGCACAGATGCATGTGCAGCGATACCTGCACTTGTTTGCCCAAAAATTAGAGGAGGAGGGGGAGCTGAAGTGAGCCCAGCAAATAGGCCAGCAAGGCCAGAAGGCGATGGTCCAAGAGTATGGACTGGTGGACAAATAGATGGAGGAGACCCAACAATAGGGGGTGCAGATCCATCAAAAGGCTTTTCACGTGGTATAGAGAAGCTAGAAGAAAACCAAATTGAGCTACCTCCTACATATTTGTTCTATTGCATCCAAGAGCACCGGCAAGTAGTAGATCAAATATGCGAGGCATCGATGAGAAAGGACTTTATTGAATCAAATATAATGTCTCAAGGAGCGAACAAAAAGGACAGTCGGCGTGAAGGCATGGAGAAGGGCGCGGACAAAAAAGACTGTCGGCGTGAAGCCATGAAGAAGCCGACGAGAGCAAAGACGGCGACATGGGTGCCACAAGAGACGACGAAAGCAATGTCGAAGAGGATGCCTGAAACGGCGAAAGCAATGCCATGGATGACGCCCGCGAGGAGCAGCTGGCGCATTTGGGATCCAGGTGTAAGTGAAGCGCATATCGTGCTTAGGGGGGGGGTGAATGTTGGCTTAAGCACGTTCGATGCCGACACGGCGTCGTGCGCTAGGCGTATACAAGTCGTATACGGTATGTGTATTTGAGTAGGTTTTGTGTAGTATGGTTTGGGTAGGAATTAGCCTAATTGTACTAGATTAGCTACACTTGGCTGCTTTATATACCCGTGTAATACCCCCTGTAATCTGTTCCAGAAAAAGAAAGAAAACAGAGGTGTACGAGAGGCTCAACACGGGCCTCTAGCAATCCAAATCGTGTTCTTGGATGCGTATTCCTGTGAGACAGAAATCGTCAGAAGAGTATCGATTCGTATCGTGGAGCTGCTAGCTAGGAAAGCAATCTAGCTAAGCTAGCTAGGTACGCGTCTCTGCCAACATCCATCAATCAAGCAATAGCCAACTTGATCGCTAGCTTATATACGTGCGCATATACGGTGCTGCCTTGCCGGAGTTGAAGTAAGACGACGTCTATCTATCGTGTATCGCCGGAAAGTATTCGGCGGACTACGACGCTAGATCGGGCTAGTTCTAACACAGTCTCTCAAATTACTGGATGTTACAGACCCGGGGGATTGGGGTTTTAATACCTAGGGGACATGTAGCACTTCCTTTCTTTGATTGTACGCAACCAACGTGGTGCCATTTGTTGGGGCTGCCCACCGGCAGCCCCTCTTCTCTCTCTCTCAGCTCACAGATAAAGGTAGAAGAAGCACAGTAGATTTTTCCGGCGACGAACGCCGCGGCGAAAAACGCCTGTATCTTGGCTTTATTGCTTAAACTCTGGTACGGATCCCCCCGCTTACAACTGATCACACGCGGGGCTTTTTATACACACGCACGCACGTCCGATCCATCCATGCTGCAACTGCTTGATCCGCTTACTCCGGCCGGCCAACGCACGACGCGCACGAACGCGTATGACGCGGCTGCCTCCAACAGCTCCAACTGCATGCAGCTCCTCCACGCTCGGCAAGCTGCAGACCAACTCAACACAAGGACGCATCCACGACCTGACCTAGACCCACACACACTCGATGGCCACAGACGCGAGCACGAACTCACGTGCCATTAGGACACACGTACACACGCGGTTTATTTGCTAACAATCTCCTCCTAAACCGCGACCTCTCGTCGCCGAAGTGGGTGCAGCTTTCGTCGTCGCCATGGCCGCCGCTATGGCCTCGCATCCTGACGCGACCACCGCTGCGTGCCCCACCTTTGCACAGACGCCGCAGCGCACCTTCATCTTCTTCCTCAGCGACACACGCCGAGCTCCTCCGCGACACACGGCTGAAAGGTGTAGACAAACTCGAGCACGCACTCGAGCACATCGATGACATATGCCTTGAACTCATTGCCGGCAGCCGCTCGTACGGCCGCTACCACGACTTCCACGCCGACGCTCGACGTCGCCTTCTCCGGCTCCGGCGACACACGTCGAGCAGCCTCCAACGACAAACGCACATACGCCTTGGCGAGGAACGCCTCCACCCGACATCAACCGCGCAGCTACACCTCCATGGTCGCCGCTCCCTGGCCGCCACGGCTACCGCAGCCCCCATGTCGCCATGCAGCGCCTCCACGCTGCCGCTGCGCGCCGCACCACACCGGACCTCCGCGACCTTCTGGCTGCACTGCCGCGCATCGCCTGCGCGGCCTTCATGCTCGTCGCACGTACGACGCCGTCACGGACTCGACCTGGCGCACATACGCCGGTTACCACCGTCATGGTCTTGACCTGGCGCACACACGCCGGTCCTCCTTCACCTCGGGCGACAAACGCCAGGCTCCTCCGGTGATCCGCACGCCCTCGGCTCACGCACATGCCGCGCCTGACGCAAGCAACGTGGCCGCTCGAGCTGCCTCACCTGCCGCACATACGGCTTCTCCACGCCAAGCCACGCCGCGCCACCGCAGCCTCTGCGCCACCACGCAGGTCCGCCGCGGCTGCCGCGCTCCCGGCACGGACGACATGGCCATGCTCCACGGCCTCCTCGCCACGTCACCACGCAGCGCCTCCGGGGCTTTCGCGCTCGCCGCACGTACGGCGTCACAACGCTCCGCCTCCGCCTCGGCCACGCTCGCCGCGGACTCATCGCGCACCACGGCCACCACGGTCCCGAGCCATGGGGCTCTGATACCAAATGTTGGGGCTGCCCACCGGCAGCCCCTCTTCTCTCTCTCTCAGCTCACAGATAAAGGTAGAAGAAGCACAGTAGATTTTTCCGGCGACAAACGCCTGTATCTTGGCTTTATTGCTTAAACTCTGGTACGGATCCCCCCGCTTACAACTGATCACACGCGGGGCTTTTTATACACACGCACGCACGTCCGATCCATCCATGCTGCAACTGCTTGATCCGCTTACTCCGGCCGGCGAACGCACGACGCGCACGAACGCGTATGACGCGGCTGCCTCCAACAGCTCCAACTGCATGCAGCTCCTCCACGCTCGGCAAGCTGCAGACCAACTCAACACAAGGACGCATTCACGACCTGACCTAGACCCACACACACTCGATGGCCACAGACGCGAGCACGAACTCACGTGCCATTAGGACACACGTACACACGCGGTTTATTTGCTAACACCATTGAGGATTGAGCTCGCTATGTCCTTGCCTCTAGTGGATCTTAATTGATTATACAGACTTCCAAGAACCTCAGTACAATTTGCAGTAGTACTATGCACACGAAAATTAAATTGCCTGTAAATGACAGGGAAATAATGCCGTAGATCGGATGCAACTGGCTAGCTATATAAAAGGAAAAGGTTCCTAAAAGACTTGCAACCATGAAGCAGACTCTTGGGCCATCTCGCGACGCTCATTCTAGTATTCCATGTTGAGCTCACTCTGTTTGATCTCCCTCCAGAATATCGGTGCTGGCCTGGGAGGCATTTGGGAATTGCAGTCCACCTGGCTCACGTCTCTGGCTTGTTACACTCCACATCAATGTGGCATGAAATTAACATTCAACACAAGATGACGCCTAATTTCCCCCCTCGCCCTATCTCTCTTCTCTACAGTAGCTAGGGTTTCTCCACGCCGGACCGGACCGATCCCGAGCCTCTCCGACGGCTATACCGTCCGGAGATGGCGGAGGTGAGGTGCCGGGAGTAGTTTAGGGTAGGTTTTGGGCCTTATGCCCATAGAATGGAGCGAGATTCGGATCCAGGCCAGATATGGATCTTAGGTTTCCGCCGCCGCCGGTTTCCTCCTCCGGCCGGAGTTGCTGGTGGTGGTGCGGGCCGCCATCTCCGCTTAATTATGCTGGGTGGTCCTTCCGCTGCTGAGGTTCCACGACCCTGTTCTTCCGTGCCTGGCCGGCCGAGGTGGCTAGGAGGTGCGGTGATCTGGGCAGTAAGCGGTGTCTTCGTCTCTCCTGGCCGGCTGTGGTGGCGAGGAGGAGAGATGGAGGCTCTGCTTCTTCTTCAGCGGTGCGAGGATGGTCCGTCGGCTTCTCTGGCTAGGGTGCCTTGGCGGCGTTCGTCTGCTTCAGGGAGCCATGGCGGCTCTTCTGCAGGCGACGGTGTCTGCGGCGTCTTCGGGTGGAGAAGTACTTTGTAGCTTCTCTCCGGTGTCTCCTTGGCAGCAGGTCTCGTAAGCGCGCCGTACTCAATGGCAGTAGGGCTGCCGCTCCTCTGCTGCTCTGCTCCTCTCGTCGGTTGCTTCCTGTGGCAAGGATGCTCGCCAACGCCGGAGCTTCGTCGCCGATCTGGAGGAGGATGAGGACGAAGGACTTGATTGCTTTTTCAAGTTTCTTTCGGGGTCCTCAATGCAATTTCCTAGGTCTCTGTGTAATTTTTATCTTTCTGGCCTTTTTCTACTCTAGGGACTAATATGCAGAAATATATGTTGTGTTCTTTGCACCCGTTCAATGTTAAAAAAAAAGATGACGCCTAGCTTCTTGCAAGGGCTTTGAGGCTGCCTGCCTAAGCTGTGAGCCTAGCCAGTGGGCACTGTCTCGACGCTTAGTAGCTCTGGCGTACAAATCCGACTACTGCCAACATTGGCAACCATGCTTGCCTGCTCTTCACACTATCCGCGTCCCAATAGGAATCCCCACCGGCCACTTGCCTTCCCTCTATGACTTGCGCCGACACGGATAATCCGAGTCCGTGCGGCCCGGGATTGTGGCACCACGATGGCTGGATGGTGGTGCTTGCCCTGGTCTTTGCACCAGAAGGCCTGCCTGTATACTGCAAAGTCACTAACAATGGCCTCGATCGCCTTCTGCTTGCGACCAGGGAGACACTTCATATTAGTTACTCATGATTCATAGCCGGATCGTGCAAGCCATTGTTTTCTCAAAATCTCCTTTGGTATACCTGCTACGTACATGTCCATGCTGTTTATAGCGCCCCTGCCCAACGAGATCAGCTCAAAGATTGTTTTCCTCACTGTGATAGTTTAGACCGGATTCACAACTTACTAAATCTTGTGGGAAAAACATGTCTCTACTTGGCCTTCATGCTATTATTAAGCTTAGGATTTCCTTCTATTAATCCCCCCCAACAACATACACCACCCACACGCGCACAACAAACAGAAAATGGGCCAAGAAGCAAAGAAGAACCTGAAATCAAGTCATGTGGTTCAATTGATTGACATTTACAAGTACACAACGATGACAGGACCCTCGCGATACCTCCTCCCCCTCGCTTCGCCCCCTCCTGGCTGTAGGGGTTCGTAGCATGGAAAACAAAAATTTTCTATCGCATACAAACAAACAAGCCAAGATCTATCTACTAGATTGTAGCAACGAGTCGATGGTATAACTTACCCTCGAAGATTCCAAAGCGTTTAACGAGATCGGATTCTCGTGGGTGATGTAGTCGTACTCTTCCCGATCTCAAGATCGTGTAGACGATCCTTCCAGCGCCACGTTCCGGCAGCGCTCCCGCAGTCGGTCACACGTTCGGTACTCGACGAAGACCTTCCTCTCCCTTGTTCCAGCAGGCAGCGGAGGTTGTAGCACTCTCCTCGCGATTCCGGCAGCACAACGGCGTGGTACCGGAAGTAGAGGGGAGATCCCGCAGGGCTTCGCCTTAAGCCGGTGCGAGTATGGTGGAGCTTATGAGAGAGGCTATTAGTGGCCTAGTAATTAGACACACCAATTAGAAGGCTCTAAACCAATTAGAAGGCTCTAAACTGTTGGCTAAAGCAATTAGAAGCTCTAAACCAAAACAGCTCTAAACCGGAGATCTAGAGTAGAAAGTTATGTGTCTATGGGAGGAGCCCTGCCCCTCCTTTTATGGGAGGGGGGTCCTTGGCGCGCCAGGGGAGGGAGGGAGTCCCTCCCCAACTCGGCCTTGGGCTGGGCGCCGGCCTGGAGGAGTCCAACTCCTCCTCCAGGTTGGTTCCAACTCCTCTTGCTTGTTTCCCACAGTTTCTTGTTTTGGCAGTTTGACTTTCAAACCGACATTTGACTTTTCTGTTTTAGGATTCAATTTAATCCTTTATTTGGGACAGCAATAACACTTAGTACATGATGCAATCATTCAATGAGCAATGACACATTCATGTACCTTCCCCGGAGTGCCGGACAATCCGAACCTTCTAGAACATTCGATGAAAACACCGGAATCATTCCCGAACTCAAACGGACTTTCCTTATATGAATCTTATTCTCCGACCATTCCGGATCACCTCGTGATATCCGGATCCCATCCGAGACTCAACAACATTCGGTCTCTTTCTCATAATACCATAACTACTCAAACAACGTCGAATCCTTAAGTGTGTCTCCCTACGGTTCGTGAATTATGCGGACATGATCGAGACACTTCTCCGAACAATAACCAATAGAGGAATCTGGAAATTCATATGGCTCCCACATATTTCTATTTATTACTGCGATCGAATGAACCACTTACATACGATACCAATTTCCCTTTGTCTCACGATATGTTACTTATCCGAGGTTATGATCGTCGGTATCTCTCGCATACCTAGTTCAACCTCACATCGATAAGTACTCTTTTCTCGTTCGTGATATGTGATCCCTTGTGACCAAGTCACATGCTTGCAAGCTAATTGGATGACATTCCACCGAGAGGCCCAGAGTATATCTATCCGTCATGTGGATGGACAAATCCCACTCTTGATCCATGTGTTTCAACCCATACTTTCCAACACTCAATGCCACTTTTATAGCCACCCGATTACGGTGTGGTGTTTGATGTCATCAAAGCATCCATCCGTAAAGGTGATATGCATGATCTCATGGTCAAGGAATTAGGTTACTATGTATCGTAAAGCATATAGCAATTGAACTAATGAAATGACTTGATCTTTATGCTACGCTTATCTATAGGAGTATGTCCACCATATCATTCTCCTAACGATATGATCTTGTTGTTGATAACATCTCAATGTTCATGATAGGGAAACCACAATCATTAATCAACCAACAAGCTAGTGAAGTATAGAGGCTATACTAGGGACTTCAAATTAAGTTTACAAATCACACAAGTATTAATGGTTTCCTTGTCAATACTATTATAGCATGAATGTAAACATTTATCATAAACACAAAGATATAATAATAACTACATTTATTATTGCCTCTAGGGCATATCTCCAACAGTCTCCCACTTGCACTAGAGTCATCTAATCTAGATTACATGGTAATATACCGAACACCCATGGCAGTTTGGTGTTGGTCATGTTTTGCCCTCGGGAGAGGTTTAGTCAACGGATCCGCCACATTCAGATCTGTGTACTTTGCAAATCTTTATATCCCCATCACGGATATGTTCTCGAATAGCGTGAAAACGCAGCTTGATATGCTTCACTTCTTGTGTGACCTTGGTTCTTGCGCATTGGCTATGGCGCCCATGTTATCACAGAGAGATAGACATTGGGTCCAGCACTTGGAACCACACCCAGCTCGTAATGAACTCCTTCATCCATATCGCTTCTTGTGAAGCCTCAAAGCGACCATGTATTCGGATTGATTGAAGATCTCGCCACAACGCTTTGCTTTGCACTCCTCCGACTAACTGCTGCACCATTCAAAATAAATACGTATCCGGATTGTGATTTAGAATCATGGATCGGTGTTCCAACTAGCATCGGTGTAACCATTAACAACGAGCTGTTCATCACCTCCATAAGAAAGAACCATATCCTTAGTTCTTCTCAAGTACTTAAGGATGTTTTTGATCATGTCCAATGATCCACTCTGGATCACTTTGATATCTGCTAGTTAAACTAACGACATATGCAATGTCGGGTCTAGTACATAGCATGGCATACATTAGAGATCCTATGGCTGAGGCATAGGAGTCTTACTCATCCTTTCTCTATCTTACCGATGTCGGACTTTGAGTTTTACTCAAGGTCGATTAGCAACATGGGCAAGAACCCTTTCTTGCTTTCTTCCATTCCAAATCTCTTTAGAACTTTGTCCAAATATGTACTGTGACAATGATATTTGGCGTTTGATCTATCTCTATAAATCTTTATGCCTAATATATAAGCTGCTTACAAGATCCTTCATTGAAAAACTATTATTCAAATATTCCTTGACACTATTAAGAAGGTCTACATCATTCCCAATCAACAATATGTCATCCACATACATTATTAAGAATGCTCTGAGCTCCCACTCACTTTCTTGTAAATACAAGCTTCTCCATAAGTTTGTATAAAACCAAAACTTTTGATTACCTTATCAAAACGTTGATTCCAACCGGGATGCTTGCTTCAATCCATAGATGGACCGTTGAAGTTTGCATACCTTGTTAGCATCTATAGGATCGACAAAACCTTTGGGTTGCATCATATACAACTCTTCATCAATGTCTCCATTGAGGAATGCTATTTTGACATCCATCTGCCATATCTCATAATCATAATATGCAGCGATTGCTAACATAATCCTCACAGACTTTAGCTTCTACGGTGAGAAAGTCTCATCGTAGTCAACTCCTTGAATTTGTCGAAACCCTTTTGCGACAAGTCGAGCTTTATAAACGATAACATTACCATCAAGACATCTGTTTCTTCTTGAAAATCCATTTGTTCTCGACAGCCTTCCGGCCATCCGGTAAGTCCACCAAAGTCCATACTTGGTTTTCGTACATGGATCCAATCTTGGATTTCATGGCTTCTTGCCATTTATTGGAATCTGGGCTCATCATCGCTTCCTCATATGTCTCGGGATCATCGGTGTTGTCCACCACCATGACATTCATAACGGAATCATACCAATGCAGGGTGGTACGAGTTCTCGTTGACCTCCGAGGCTCAGAGCAACTTCAACGAAGTTTCATGATCATCATCATTAGCTTCCTCCCTTATTGGTGCAGGCACCACAGAACTTCTTCCGGTCTTGCGCTACTTGCAATTCGAGAGAAGGTTCAACAACCTCGTCGAGTTCTACTTTCCTTCCAGTCACTTCTTTCGAGAGAAATTCCTTCTCTAGAAAGGATCCATTCTTAGCAACGAATGTTTTGCCTTGGATCTATGATAGAAGGTATACCCAATAGTTTCCTTGGGTATCCTATGAAGACGCATTTTCCGCTTTGGGTTCAAGCTTGTCCGGCTGTAACTTCTTTACATAGGCCGCATCCCCAAACTTTAAGGAACGACAATTTAGGTTTCTTCCCAAACCATAATTCATACGGTGTCGTTTCAGCGGATTTAGACGGTGCCCTATTTAAAGTGAATCTGTTTCTAATGCATAACCCCAAAATGATAGTGGTAAATCTGTGACATCATAGAACGAACCATATCTAAGAGAGTTCGATTCGACGTTCGGACACACCATTACGCTGTGGTGTTCCCGGTGTCAATTGTGAAAGTATTCGCACTTCTTTAAATGCTCGCCAAACTCGTAACTTAGATATTCACCTCCACGATCAGAACGTAGAAATTTAATCTTCTTGTTACGTTGATTCTCTACCTCACTTTGAAACTCCTTAAACTTCTCGAAAGTTTCGGACTTATGTTTCATGAAATAGATATATCCATATCTACTCAAGTCATCCGTGAAGGTAAGAACATAACGATAACCACCGCGCGACGCTACACTCATTGGACCACACACATCGGTATGTATGATTTCCAATAAGTCCGTAGCTCGCTCCATCATACCGTAAAATGGAGTCTTAGTCATTTTTCCCATCGACATGCTTCGCATCTTTCAAGTGATTCAAAATCAAGTGATTCAAGAAGTCCATCGAATGGAGTTTCTTCATACGTTTCACTCGATGTGACCAAGACGCGATTACACATATAGGTCGAATTATCGCTGATTTCAAGCGTTTAGCCTCAATGTTGTTGATATGTGTATTTCCACTATCGAGATTCAATAAGAATAGACCATCTATCAAAGGTGCATGTGCATAAAACATATTACTCATATAAATAGAACAACCATTATTCTCGGATTTAAACAAGTAACCGTCTACGCAATAAACAAGATCCCGATATAATGTTCATGCTCAACAGGCACCAAATAACAATTATTTAAGTATAAAACTAATCCCGATGGTAGATGAAGGGGTAGCGTGCCGAGCGATCACATCAACCTTTGATCCGTTTCCCACGCCGCATCGTCACCTCGTTCTTCGCTAGCTTCCGTTTATTCTGCAAAGACTTTGTTTGAGTTACAAATATGAGCAACCGAACCGATTATCAAATACCTGCACTACTACGAGTACTAGTGAGATACACATCAATAACATGTATATCGGATATACCTTTCTTCTTGATGTTGCCGTTCTTGATCCGCCAAGTACTTTGGGCAATTCCGCTTCGATGACCTTCTCCCTTGGTAAAGCACTCGGTTTCAGGCTTAGGTCCAGCCTTGGTCTTCTTCGTCGTGGTAGCTTTCTTACCACCCTTCTTGAAGTGTCCCTTTGCTTAGACTTGCCTTTCTTGAATTTGGTGGTCTTATTGACCAACAACACTTGGTGCTCTTTCTTGATCTCCACTTGCAGATTTCAACATGGCAAAGAGTTCAGCAACGTCTTGTTCATGTTACGCATGTTGTAGTTCATCACAAAGTTCTTGTAACTTGGTGGTAGTGATTGGAGGACACGGTAAATCCCAAAGCATTAGGAATCACTATACCCAAGCTTTGAAGTTTGTTTGCATGCCCGGACATCTTAAGCACATGCTCACCGGAGCTGCCCTCTTCCATCTTGCGGTTAAAGAACTTTTCGGAAGCCTCATAGCTTTCAATTGCCGCATGAGTCTCAAAAATCAATTTGAGATCCTCGACAATATCATATGGGTCTGACTCTTCAAACCTTTTAAGCTCGATTCTAAACCATACAAGATAGCACCTTGAACTATGGAGTCTTGATTCTTCCGAGCGAGGTAAACATTCTTTACTTCATCGGAAGCATCACCTGCAGTGGGTCACCCAATGTGCATCCAAAGACATAGGTCAAATTACCATTGTGAGGACAATCCTCAAATTGCGGAACCAATCCGAAGTTGCTTCCATTGTTTTCAACTTTTCTTTCTCTAGGAACGCATTAAAATTGATGGTAGGGGCTGCCATTGATCTACAACATATTTGCAATAGTTTAGACTAAGTTTATGACAAATTGAGTTCAAATTAATTAATGAAATTAAACTAGGTGAACTCCACTCAAAACAACATCCCTCACATTGTTTTAGTGATCACAGAACCAAATCCACTACATCAACTCCGATCATCACGAGTTGATATAGTTTCAATAGCGAACAATCATCATGTTCATCATATCTACTATCGATTCATGCTTTACCTTTCGGTAATCCGTGTTCCGAGACCATGCGTACATGCTAGGCTCGTCAAGATCAAACCTTAGTTTCGCATGAGCAAATCTGGCTTGCTCACGTTGTATACACTTGCAGAATCTAGAACACCCGATCATCACGTGGTGCTTGAAACAACAAGCTTTAGCAACGGTGCTAACTAAGGGTGAACACTTTATGATTTGAAATTGATGTGCATGAGGGATCATCTTATAATGCTACCGTCTACTAAGCAATACAAGATGCATAAAGGATTAACATCACATGCAATTCAATATATATGTGATATGATATGGCCTTTCTTCTTCGTGCCTCCGATCTCCATCTTCAAGCACGAACATGATCTCCATCATCACGGCATTGCATCAAGGTCAATGACGCTTCTCCATGGTTGTCGCCCACGGCTTCAACTATTACAACTACTTTGAATAGACACGCGGGTCTTAACATAAATTAAAGACAACCATATGGCTCTGCCGGTTGTCGACTTACAATAAGGAACATTGCATACATCAAATATAATCACAATCATGGCCATATCACATCATCAGACACCCTGCAAAACAAAGTTAGACGCTTCTACTTTCTTTGCATATTTTACGTGGTTTGGGGCTTTCAATAAGTGTCGTTCTAACTTACGAACAAGAACCACAACATTGATACTAGTATTGTTGATCACCCGTTGTAAATTGGATCTTAACTATGCTAGGAGAAACATGCACCATAAAGCCACTTATGCAATACAAGTTACATGTCAAGCGTGGAGCAAGTCTCATGAACGATGTCATGTAAGGTTAGCCGGCCGCTTCATCCCAACATACCGCAAGATGCAAAGTACACAAAAGCAATCTACAATAAAGCATCAACGCCACAATGACCATTGTGTTCTACTCTAGCACAGATCTACATATAGACACGGATCTGATACCCTTTGTAGGGTTCGTAGCATGGAAAACAAAAATTTTCTATCGCATACAAACAAACAAGCCAAGATCTATCTACTAGATTGTAGCAACGAGTCGATGGTATAACTTACCCTCGAAGATTCCAAAGCGTTTAACGAGATCGGATTCTCGTGGGTGATGTAGTCGTACTCTTCCGATCTCAAGATCGTAGACGATCCTTCCAGGTATACGTTCGGCAGCGCTCCTTGATCGGTCACACGTTCTCGGTACGGCGAAGACCTTCCTCTCCCTTGTTCCAAAGCAGCGGAGGTTGTAGCACTCTCCTCGCGATTCGGCCTGGCAACGCGTGGGAAGTAGAGGGAGATCCCCAGGTCGCCTTAAGCCGGTGCAGTATGGTGGAGCTTATGAGAGAGGCTATTAGTGGCCTAGTAATTAGACACACCAATTAGAAGGCTCTAAACCAATTAGAAGGCTCTAAACTGTTGGCTAAAGCAATTAGAAGCTCTAAACCAAAACAGCTCTAAACGGAGATCTAGAGTAGAAAGTTATGTGTCTATGGGAGGAGCCACCTCCTTTTATGGGAGGGGGTCCTTGGCGCCAGGAGGGAGGAGTCCCTCCCCAACTCGGCCTGGGCTGGGCTGGAGGAGTCCAACTCCTCCTCCGTGGTTGGTTCCAACTCCTCTTGCTTGTTTCCCACAGTTTCATGTTTCAGCCGTTTGACTTTCAAACTGGACATTTGACTTTTCTGTTTTAGGATTCAATTTAATCCTTTATTTGGGACAGCAATAACACTTAGTACATGATGCAATCATTCAATGAGCAATGACACATTCATGTACCTTCCCCTGAGTGCCGGACAATCCGAACCTTCTAGAACATTCGATGAAAACACCTAATCATTCCCGAACTCAAACGGGACTTTCCTTATATGAATCTTATTCTCGGACCATTCCGGATCACCTCGTGATATCCCGGATCCCATCCGAGACTCAACAACATTCGGTCTCTTTCATAATACCATAACTACTCAAACAACGTGAATCCTTATGTGTCTCCCTACGGTTCGTGAATTATGCGGACATGATCGAGACACTTCTAACAATAACCAATAGAGGAATCTGAAATTCATATGGCTCTACATATTTCTACGATTACTTTGCGATCGAATGAACCACTTACATACGATACCAATTTCCCTTTGTCTCACGATATGTTACTTATCCGAGGTTATGATCGTCGGTATCTCGCATACCTAGTTCAACCTCATCGATAAGTACTCTTTTCTCGTTCCGTGATATGTGATCCCTTGTGACCAAGTCACATGCTTGCAAGCTAATTGGATGACATTCCACCGAGAGGGCCCAGAGTATATCTATCCGTCATGTGGATGGACAAATCCCACTCTTGATCCATGTGTTTCAACCCATACTTTCCGAACACTCAATGCCACTTTTATAGCCACCCAGTTACGGTGTGGTGTTTGATGTCATCAAAGCATCCATCCGGTAAAGGTGATATGCATGATCTCATGGTCGAAGGAATTAGGTTACTATGTATCAGAAAGCATATAGCAATTGAACTAATGAAATGACTTGATCTTTATGCTACGCTTATCTATAGGAGTATGTCCACCATATCATTCTCCTAACGATATGATCTTGTTGTTGATAACATCTCAATGTTCATGATAGGGAAACCACAATCATTAATCAACCAACAAGCTAGTGAAGTATAGAGGCTATACTAGGGACTTCAAATTAAGTTTACAAATCACACAAGTATTAATGGTTTCCTTGTCAATACTATTATAGCATGAATGTAAACATTTATCATAAACACAAAGATATAATAATAACTACATTTATTATTGCCTCTAGGGCATATCTCCAACACTGGCGACCGAGGGGGCCAAACCCTACCCCGCCGCCACCTCCTCCCCCTCCACCCCTCTCCTTCCTCGTCGCCCCCGGAGGGCAGCCGACCTAAGTGCGCGACGCCGGTGATGGGGGCAGCGGGGATCTAGCCTCCTGTCCCCAGCGCAGCGGTAGGGAAGAGATCGCCTGCGCTGGATGAGGCCCCCTCGCCATCGATGTCTCCGCGGCTCCGGCCGGCGGTGGCTTCGTGGGAGCTTGGATCTAGAGGCGGCGTCCTGTACCAGAGTGGGGCGGGTGGCGATCTGGTGGAGGAGGTGCCGACGATGGGATTCCGTTGGAAGACCTAGATCGGCTCTCTATCCCTATTCCCTAATTGCCTGCTCGGTCCGTTCTCCGGAAACCGGCCGGCGGTGTGGGGATTGTTGTGTCGGATCTAATACAGGAGGTGATCCTTTGGTTTCTTTCGCACGAAGATGAAGATTTGCTTTGATGTCTGCCCTTGTTGATCTGGTCTGGAGAGGCGGGTTCCGGAAGGCTCCGCCTGCGAACTCCCATGGGCGTATCATGCTTGTAGATTGCTGGATCAGAAGGTATTCGGTCGTGCGCACCTTGTTTTTCTGGCCGTTTGGTTTCAGCGGGAGCGTTGCAAAGCTCTGTTGTTTGTTCCCACCAAGTACCATTCTTAGAGCCATGGTGAAGTCAGATGCAGAGAATGTCAGGAAAGCGGAAATATGAGGGTAGCGATGGTGATTTCTGTTCTTGTGACGACGGAGAACTGGCTACGTGATCTGGGACTCGTTGCAGCGACTATTGGTGCGGGATGACAACACAGGGGGAGTTCCCAGTCTTATCTTGCAGGGTGAAAATCCAACGTCTGGTCTTAACTGGTTGTGCCTGGCAATGACCTTGTTGAAGACATTGTTTTATGAGCAAGGACTTTCTTTAGGGTGAAAACCTATGATCTTTGATCGGGCAATGATGGTGCTTGGACACTGTTTTCTTCTTGAAGACGTTGTTATTGGAGTGGAGGACTACTGGTGTTGATCTGATGGTGTTAGTGTCGTTACTTTGAGGATTAGTTCTCTGTAGCGCGACTTTTCTTTTTTATAATTTTTTTCTAAGCTGCGTGCATCCGTAGGGCCGCTAGGGCATGCGTTGTTGCAGAGGCTGGGTGTAATTGGTATTCCTATGATATTAATATATACTTTTTTCTAAATAAAAAACATAATGCTATAAACAGCTGTTACAAATTCATATGTGTACACAGATCATGCGGCTATGGTATGAAAATAAATGTGTACACTTAACAGAAAGGCTTCTAGGACTTAGTATAATCATGTCTCATTTAAGTATCGATGCCTAACTTATGTGCGTGCAGCGTTACCCGAGTACACAACATTTGTAGGCCAGCTCATTACTAGCTAGCGAGATAACCATATAAACCATTTGTATACTGATTGTGATATCTGCATATATGTAGGTAGACGCAGCAGTAGAGAATGCTTGGAGTGAAAACCAGATGACCATAAACCATTGATATATCTAAATTCATCAATCGTAGTCGCCTGTTACTAGCTAGCTACTCCCTCCGTTTCAAAATATAAGATGTTTTAGGTTTGTGAAGAAGATAAATCTAGACTTGTTTTAGTATGTAGGTTCATTCAATTTTAGGATAAATCTACACACTAAAAAAAGACTAGATTTATTTTCTTCACAAACCTAAAACATCTTATATTTTAAAACGGAGGGAGTACTACTTTTTTTTTGCGGAATACTATCTAGCTACTACAGTACCACTATGTAGTGATGGAGTGCACTAGTGTGTGATCAGATGAAAGGCTCATTTACATGTTCATCGTTCGGATTGGGAGGCAGCGGGAACTCAGCTTGTCCATAACTTCGTTCTTTCCTATGCTTCCAAAGCAAAGTGTGTGGATGTTTTTCGCAACCACTATGATTAATAAGAAATATATTTTCTGGAGCATGTTTTCATCACCCTGCCAACTAGTCAGAGTGGAACATGTTTTCTAACACAGCAGCAACACAGAATACGAGACTTTTTTTTTGGAAATGGGCGCATTTATTAAAATTTAATGTTTACACCCGGCCTCTGCATAACAAAGATGCACACAGCCACACGAACGACAAAGCTAAGGTAAAAATAGACAAGCATTACACAAAGGCACTATCAAGAATACGAGACTTGATGTGGTTGAACTTGAAGACCTCAACTTCCTGCTTAAAATCTGAACTGTCTAAGATGAGTCAAATGCCTAACTCCTAAAAATGTTCAGTGCATATCTCCTTGCATTTCATCTTTAAAGTAAAAATATATTACTAGAGAGCAGCGTTTGGCACCAAAGTAGCTACTCTCGGCCGTCAAACATATATTGGAGATCTTTCCTTCGCTGAACACCATTTCTTTCAAATTAACCAATCAAACTCTCGGTGTTAGATTATGTATAGTCGTATAGACTAATCGTAACCATACGTTTGTGTACATGTTTTGTAGTTGTAACCCTAAATTGAGTACATCAACTCCTCTACTATCTAACTATTGTTATTTCAGACAGCACCTAACTCACCGACTCACACTGCCGAAAGTCTTTTTTGGTTCCCTCTATTGCCCTGATAAAACATGTAAAGATTAGTGTTAACAGCTGGACGTGTTGATTGTTCCTGCCAACAAGACTTACTCGGGTTGAGTATTTTGGTGACTCATGTTTTGATATAAAAATCATGTTTTCAAATGATATTCCTCTGGAGTTTTCAAATGATATTCCCTGGTAGTTTGGGCACCTTCAACTCTTTTTGCGGTTTAGAAAATTTTCTTAGCCTTGCATCGAACATATTTGCTAGTTCTATTATAATTCTTATTAGTGTGGTCGATTCTCCTTGTGGATATTATTGATGATAAATGGATTAAAAGTATATCTGCATAATTTTATCTAAGATAATTGATGGTCCCTTCAAAGTACTATGCAAAATCTTCACATCTTGCAGAAATAAATAAAAGATAGGTCGGCATGAGTCAATGAGCACCATGTGCCTGAAGTTTAGGGAGCAGGATATGTTGGAGTTCTAAGATTCAACACCGGTACAGAAGTTAAAGATCGCGTGTACTCTCTAAATAACAACGGTCGGAACAGCCGAAGCAACTAGCTGGAGCTTTTATTTTCATCCATGCGTAGAACTGAACTAAACTTTACGGAACAGAACTATCTCAGCTTTTTTTCCATATTGGAAACTGCATCACCATAGTTTTGATCTCTCCGTTCATGTTAATGCTAGCTAGGAAATTAAGCTTGGGAGGCAACTGGGAACTAAGACACCCGCCGTGACCATCATGTTTCTCTTCTATCCCGTGCGTCCCGGCTACTAAGTTCTCGTACAAGACATTGTTTGTGTTACTCTCGGTTTATATTAATTGTCACTGGATTTGATGAATATAGGACTAAATCATGTCTAGATATATCCATTTCCGCGACAATTAAGATGGATCGAAAGGAGTAACTACTTCTCAGATATAGGAAGACATTCAGAAGAAAAACTATAGAACATATATAGCTAGCTAGTCGCGCACCTCTAGCAGATACATCGTCTGCGGGCGCACATCACATTCTCACCGCCACCGCCATAACCTATTTCATATTGAAAACAATATTCTTATCTGGATTCTAAAACGTTTGGTCAAAACTCGATTTATCAACTATTTTTAACCTGAATATTCTATAAAATAAAATAGTATGTGTGGCACGCTTACAACTAAAAGAAATAAACCATATGATATCATGAAGTACATCACAGATGATTATAAAATAAAATCATATAGGTTGACTTGGGAAAAATTAAAGCTAATGCCGTATATGTTGCTAGTCTTTTTAATAAAGTTGATCGAATTTAAAAAGGTTTGACTCGGGAGAAAATGTAGAAATAAACTTATTTGTGGACGGAGTGAATAAATGAGAAGTTCCATTGAGAACTACTTGGTAACTACCAAATATCATGGAGATATGATAGGTGAGAATTTTTTGAGCTGATATGATAGGTGAGAATTGATGGGAGGGTAGTACTTAACGCGTGTACATGCTAAAAAGTGCGTGTATATATATTGCAAGAGCTAACTCCTGTTTGGTAAGTGATTAGTAGTTTCGATGAAATTGAAACAACCCCACAAAGGAGATTTTATTTCCGGTGATATGAATATGCAAAGAATTGGACCCAACCTAATGAACAGTTTATCTTTGTTTTTCACGCTGACAACTATATCCCCTTAGTCTTAGTTTTGTCCATCCATGCACATTAGAGCTAGATATGTATAGGCTTGAGAGGCAACTGGGAATTAAGGCACACGATCGATCCTTGAGGGACCGGGTGTTCTATTAGAAACAGTTTAGACAGTAAGGTGTAGTTGAAGACATTGCTCAAAAGCGGGTTCCTCTTCACAAGTAAAACGAGTGGAATAGAAAAAGATAGGAGAACTACATACATGTGAAGGTCTGCGAATGACGGTCATGTTATTTACTTCCTCCGTTTCAAAATATAAGATGTTTTAGGTTTGTGAAGAAAATAAATCTAGACCTCTCTTAGTGTATAGATTTATCCCAAAGTTGAATGAACATACATACTAAAACAAGTCTAGTTACATTTTCTTCACAAAGCTAAAACATCTTATATTTTGAAACGGAGGAAGTATATGCCAACCATTATCATTTTTTATAACTGAGCCAGTCTACTTTAAAACTTGCCTTGTGCTGATGGTTTGAGGTAAGCATCGACCTTCTTTCTTCTACTACTAACAATCTATTTACCAATGGACAAGTGCGGCAACACTCGTCTACACGATCTAGTTTATACAACAGGTGTGGCAAACTCCTGCCATCATGCCACTACAAATTGACCATTACTCCACTAACTAAATGATCCAATCACTTCCTAGAATATCTCTACATGCATTTGACTCGGGAAAAATACACCGGCGAGGCACATATGAGCCCAACTCTTAGATTTTTTAATTTTCTTCTAAGTTCAATAATGGAGGGAGTACTGTTTACAATAAAGTTGATCAAATTTGAAAGTGTTTGCTTTAAGAAAAAACAGTGATGTACACTTATTTGTGGACGGAGTTAGTAATCTTAGTGTGCACAGGCGTGAGCTCCTGTAAGTCATCCTCGCACTATAGGAAGGAACATCACTGCTGAGCGGGAAAACGCTCGGCGTAGGCCGGTTCCCCCTCGGGCCTGCTCAACACTGAGGGGAACTCTCGGCATTAAGCCCTCGGCGTAGGTGGTCCTCGGCACAGCATTTTACCTTCGGCGTTGCTTCGGCCCTCGGCGTAGATCGCTATGCCGAGCGTTTAATGACGCCCCTCGGCACAGCCCAGCCGTCGGCACACGGAGTTAACGGCGCGAAGAAGACGGCGCCCAGGAGCAACGCCGAGGGGGATAAGCTCGGCATTACTTGCCACGTGGAGCGGCTGGGAGGATGCTGTGATAGACCTGTGCCGAGGGGAGCCCACTCGGCTTTGTGTGATCTGTGCCGAGGGGTGCCCGCTCGGCGTTGCTTGTTGTGCGCTGAGGGGATCCCGCTCGGCGTTGCTAGCTGTGCTGAGGGGATCCCTCTCGGCGTTGATGTCCACCAACCCACTCTGAGGACCAATGCTGAGGGGATTACCCTCGGCGTTGATGTCCACCAAGCCTTTTTTTTCAGCAATTTTGGGATTGACAGCAGATACACATATATATAAGAATTGTCTATAACAATGCAAAAACATTTAAGCATAGATGACATCCATAAACATATCACATGTCTAGCATCAAATCTCCATATATAAATACATGTAGTCACAAATACACATCACTACAAGTTCGTTGCACATTGTCTTCGATAGCATCATCACTACAAGTTCATTACACATAGTGTTCGGGAGCATCATCACTACAAGTGAACATGGACGCACCCAGTAGCTAGGAATTGCATATATGGACCTTCCACGACACTTTTACATGTATTCTAGGGCCACTTGCAAGTTTTCGCGTGATTCCGGTGCTCCGGCGGTCTTTCTCCACCGAAACCCTAGTCTGTGGGACCTACAGGTCTACCCCCGTAGCATTCTCCGTACGAGGGTTCAACGATGTACTTTTTTGTTGGTTTAGGTTTGTATAGGTCATATATACATGGACAACAAGGGTTGGGACCAAGATTCCACCGGTAGCCCTCCGTTTGATCCGTGGCGGGAGTGTCCTCCTACACGCCCAACACTTTTCTATGTTTTATCGCATGCAAGTGAACATGAACGCACCCGGGAGCTAGGAATTGCATCTATGGACCTTCCACCACACTTGTACACATATTCTAGGTCCACTTGCAAGTTTTTGCGTGATTAGGTGCTGTGTGCGGTCTTTCTCACCGAAACCCTAGTCTGTGGGACTGCAGTCTACCCCGTAGTATTATCCGTACGAGGGTTCACCAATGTACTTTTTTGTTGGTTTAGGTTTGTATAGGTCATATTCTACATGGACAACAAAGATTGGGACCAAGATTCCACCGGTAGCCCCCCATTTGATCCGTGGCGGGAGTTTCCTCCTACACGCCAGCACTTTTCTATGTGTTATCGCATGCAAGTGTACATGAACGCACCCGGGAGCTAGGAATTGCATCTATGGACCTTCCACGACACTTGTACACATATTATAGGGCCACTTGCAAGTTTTCGCGTGATTCCGGTGCTCCGGCTGTCTTTCTCCACCGAAACCCTAGTACGTGGGACCCGCAGGTCTACCCCCGTAGCGTTCTTCGTACGAGGGTTCACCGATGTAATTTTTTTGTTGGTTTAGGTTTGTATAAGTCATATGTACATGGACAACAAATGTTGGGACCAAGATTCCACCGGTTGCCCTCTGTTTGATCCGTGGCAGGAGTTTCCTCCTACACGCCCATCACTTTTCCGTTCAGTATTCATCTAGCTAGGTGTTCTATGGCGCCAACAACGCTGAGAGGATTCCCCTAGGCATAGACCCTGCCAGGTGCGCTATGCTGCTAGCAACGCTGAGAGGAATCCCCTCGGCGTAGGTCCTGCCAGGTGTGCTATGCTGCTAGAGATGCTGAGAGGAATCCCCTCGGCGTAGGTCCTGCCAGGTGTGCTATGCTGCTAGCAACGGTGAGAGGAATCCCCTCGGCGTAGGTCCTGCCAGGTGTGCTATGCTTCTAGCAACGCTGAGAGGAATCCCCTCGGCGTAGGTCCTGCCAGGTGTGCTATCCTGCTAGCTTGCTAATAGCAATGCCGAGGGGATTCCCCTCGGTGTAGGTGTCGCAATGCTGAGAGGAATCCTCTAGGCTTTGCTTTGTGCCGTTAATTTTCCTACACAAAGCTATGCCAACGGTAATCCTCTCGGCACTGCCATATACCGTGAACTGTCCGTCCGCGACGCGGGAAGGAAACCCGTGCTCAGCTTGCGCCGAAGGTACCCCTCGGCATTGCTACATCTACGCTGAGGGTATAGCTACGCCGAGGGTCCCTCTCGGCATTGCTCATCTGTGCCGAAGGTTTTGCTATGCCGACGGCATTTTTGCGGCCCACGGCACTGCGCGAGCTATGCCGAGCGGCCCGACCATTTTCCCTCAGCGTTGAATTTCCCGCTCAGCATCTGCATTCGTTCCCGTAGTGTCGCCACCGATGGACCTAACAACCAAACTCACGGTTGCCGTTGGTCTTCCTGTTGTTGATCCTACCTAGTACCGCAGCCTCACCAGTACCCTCTAGAACTTGACCGTCACGCATCCAGACATCGCGGACGTAGTTCATCAAATCTTCCTCCACATGCACGATTCGCGAGATCAACATCCGGCGTTCATCAAACGTGTACTACACTATGTCAAGGGCACTTTCACCCACGGTCTTCATCTCACACCGTCTAGCGCTGACTCGCTGGTCACCTGCATGCATGTTGACTGGGTCGGCTCCCCGACACTCTTCGCTCTACTTCTGACTATTGTGTCTACCTTGGCAACAACTTGGAGTCTTAGACTTTCAAGCAAGCCGAATACCATCGCTGCCAGGTCGAATATGTGGTTATGCCAACTCATGGAAGAACTAGCTTTCCCTCTCTCGGTTACCGTTGTGTTTTGTGGCAATTTTAGCACCTTCTACATGTCTTCAAACCTGGTTTAGCACCAGCGCACCAAACACATCGAGATTGATCTACACTTTATTCAAGATCAAGTGGCAAGTGTGTGTCCTTCACGTACCATCGTCGTGCCAGTTTGTTGATATTTTCATCAAGGTAATATCGCCATCGTTTATGAATTTTCGGTCTAGTCTCAACGTTAGCCAGTCTCTAGCTGCGACTACTTGGGGGTGTTAGGAAACCAAATATGCCTATTATATCAGTGCATTCAAACCATATCTTGAGCCCGTATGGATGCCCTGTGCCCCAATAATGTGTTACAGATTTATCTTGTCAAGGAATTTAATGTGATGTGAGAACTAATGTGGAGTAGTAGTAAGTGTGCTCCAAATACATCGGTGGACTTCTAGCTCCGTGGCATGATAAGCGCCTTGTGAGGCACCGAATCTGAATGACATGAAGATGCCTCGCTAAACTTTGTGAGCCTTCCGCACAATTAACTTGATCTCTCAGTCCGCATGGTAGGGAATGTTGGAACTAGCTGTTGGTTAGAAAGCTAATAATTTTGATTTTAAGTTAGCACTTTCATAGCTAGTTCGTTTGTTCTTTTCATGTTGTGGGCTGAGCAAGGATGTGGTATGTGTGCTCCATTGTGACATTGTTAGATCATCGTGGTTGACGCCTCAGATGGTAAGATGGCACTTACCAGTCGTTGGGTGAACACCGTGACTTCTATTTGAATAAATAGAAATAGAAAGATAAACAAGGTCTTACAGACAATCCAAGATCTCCTTCCCTAAAAAAAATATATACCCTCCAAGATCACCTACAACACCGCCTTGTGAACGAAATTCATATGTATTACACTTCGGGCAATGTGGAATTAAGGGACACTCATGGACTTATGGCAGATGTCCAAAATCTTTCCACAGACAAAGGCAAGGATCGGTGCAGTGTTTCTAGTACAGGATTGCAGACACTTTGTTTAGAAATGCATTTTAGCCCTCACAACGTTTACATAGATATTACTCCCTCCGGCTCAAAATAGATGTCGGAGTACGTATTTCTTATTTTATTCTGTGCAAACTTATTTAGCATACAATTACTACATCTAGTTAGAAGAACACAAACTTGCGTTCTTCATTTGTTGTGTATGGTATACATATACATCGTAATAATTATTAATTGTGAGTTAATATGATCTTCATCTCATTGATGAAAGAAAAAAAATACAATTCAGATAGTTCCTGCATTTTCCAACAAGATATGGAATGTGATAAGAGCTTCCAATTAATGCATGTATGCACTCCCTTGATGAGAATGATCACACGATATTACCCCGCAATTATATTTGGAAAATGAAAGTAGCATTTAACATCAAGATCTTTATATGGTTCTTGTATCAGAAAGTATTGCTAACTAGAGATAATCTTCTGAAACATAATTATTGCTAACTAGAGATAATCTTCTGAAACATAATTGGAATGGTGCAAGACGTGTCGCTTTTGTAATCATGAAGAATCGATACAACATTTATTAATTTCTTGTCCTCCTGTTAAGATCATCTAGCGCATAGTGCACATGTCAACAAATCTTTTTCCCCTAAAGAATGTCAAAAATTTATTTGGGAATTGGCTTATGGGAGTGACCAAAAAACATAAAGTCCAAATTTACGTAGGAGTTTGTGCTTTATTATGGACTATAAGGAATGTTTGCAATGATATTACTTTTAACAATGCAATTTTTTTATGTAGGTCATATCACCCACTTTGCACTGGACCCGTATGTGGTTGTACCTACAGCCTGTAGAGGAATGACATAATTTGGATAATTGGGTGCAACCAATTGGAGAGGGTTGCACCAATGCAGCTGGCATTCTAATCTTATGATAGAATGTTAACAAAGAGCCATTTTTCGTTGTTGGTTTTTTTTTCCTTTGTTTAATTCATGTAGACTCTAAGTGACCCATGATGAAATACTTGTGTAATCCCAGGTTGGAAATAAAGTAATAAAAGGCCGCATGCATCAATCGATGCAGAGGCTGGATGCTTGTTCCCCTTTAAAAAAAAACTAATTGTGTGTACTTGTATTGAATCAAAAAATAGATCAACCATAATAACTTGTGAGCTTAATTTGATCTTTTAAAGGAGCTCCGGAGATTGAAATTTGTAGAATGGAGCGCACACCGAACACTATAGCATTACAAACACATCACACTATCTGTCTAGATTTTTTCATTGGTTGACTTTCGTTTCATTTAGGGATTTAGAAATCCATGAGTCGGAGCATTCATTTCTATCATATACAATAGAAGTAAGAAATTAATCGCCGTAGAGGGAATCTAGAATAACAAAGGTCAAATTTGAGTGGTTTTTTTCTTTTTTGCTTTAGTCAAGGATATCTAGTATGCAGTCAATAATTTTATGCCTAGCAAGATTGTTGATCCTTATATTGTGCAGGTTATCGATAGGCTATCACTAGTAGAAAACAAGCTATTCGTTTGCGCCCCCCTAACAGCATTAGTCCCGGTTGCGCTATGAACCGGGACTAATGCAGGCATGCGTTCCGGTTCAAGCGGGCACGGTGGCCGGAGGCATGCGTCCCGGTTCGTGAGGGGTCATGCGTCCCGGTTTGTAACACAAACTCGGACTAAAGGTTGGGCGCCAGACACGTGGCCTGGCACACAACTTTAGTCCCGGTTTCGTATGATCCCGCCCTCTATAAATACGACGCCCCAGCCCTCTGCCTCCCCTCTGTTTTTTCTTAGTGGAAGGTTTGAGAGGTGTGCTAGTTTATTTTTTTCCTATGCATGCATTCAAGGTGTTTGATGAAATGTTTGAATGAATGATCCCGTTCAATTTCTCACAAAAAAAATATAGAAGGTGTCCGAGACGCACTTGAGCTTTCTCCTTTTTATTTCCCTCGATCGATGTTAGCAATCTTATCTTTTCTCTGTCATTGATACAATGCATGTGTCGATGTGAATTGGTCATTTCACTATTTATGATGTCCCGTTTTTGATAAACTTAATTATATGATGAAGATGAACGGTCAGGAATGGATGTACGGTGACCGGCGTGTACCCGGGTACATTAAAGGCGTGGATAAATTTATCGATGTGGCTACGGCAAACAAAGAGAATGGTTTTATACGTTGTCCATGTGTTCAATGTCAGAACAACAAGGAGTACTCTTCCTCTAAAATCATTCGCGGCCACCTGGTTATAAAAGGTTTCATGCCCAACTATAATTGCTGGACCAGGCACGGGGAAAGAGGGGTTATGATGGAAGGCAGTGAAGAAGAAGATGATAACAACAACTATCGTCATATGTTTCCTGAATACAGTGATACTGCAATGGAAGACAATGAAGAGGAAGGAGGTGAAGAACGGGCATCAGATGAGCCCACTGATGAACTTGGTAGGGTCATTTCTGATGCAAAGCGAGACTGTGAAACAGAAAAGGATAAGTTGAAGTTAGAGGGCAGTTAGAAGATCACAAGAAATTGTTGTACCCAAATTGCAAAGATGGCAACACAAAGCTCGGTACCACACTGGAATTGCTGCGATGGAAGGCATAGTATGGTCTAACTGACTACTCATTTGAAAAGATGCTGAAAATAATGAAGCCGAAGTTTCCAAAACATAACGAACTTCCCGAGATAATGTACGAAGAAAATAAGACTCTCTGTCCTCTAGGATTAGATGTGCAGAAGATACATGCATGCATTAATAATTGCATCCTCTATCGCGGTAAGGAGTATGAGAATTTAGATAAATGCCCGGTATGCAATGCATTGCGGTATAAGATTAGACGAGATGACCCTGGTGATGTTGAGGGAGAGCCCCTCCGGAAGAGGGTTCCTGCTAAGGTTATGTGGTATGATCCTATAATACCAAGTTTGAAACGCATGTTTAGAAACAAAGAGCATGCCAGGTTGTTGCAATGGTACAAAGAAGACCGTAAGAAAGACGGGAAGTTGAGACACCCTGCTGATGGGTCATAGTGGAGAAAAATCAAGAGAGACTTCCCGGACTTTGCAGGTGACGCAAGAAACTTATGGTTTGATCTAAGTACGGATGGCATGAATCCTTTTGGGGAGCAGAGCTGCAGTCACAACACCTGGCATGTGACTCTATGTATCTACAACCTTCCTCCTTGGTTGTGCATGAAGCGTAAGTTCATTATGATGCCAGTTCTCATCCAATGCCCGAAGCAACCGGGCAACGACATTGATGTGTACCTTAGGCCATTAGTTGAAGAACTCTTACAGCTGTGGGGCAAACCAGGTGTACATGCGTGGGATGAGAACAAACATGAGCCATTTGACCTACGAGGGTTGCTTTTTGTAACCATAAATGATTGGTCTGCTCTTAGTAACCTTTCAGGACAGACAAACAAGGGATATAAGGCATGCACGTACTGTTTAGATAAGACTGAAGGTACATATTTGCATAAATACAAGAAGGTTGTGTACCTGGAGAATCGATGATTTCTTCCGACCAATCATCCCGTAAGAAAGAAAGGCAAGCATTTCAAAGGTGAGGCAGATCACCGGAATAAGCCTGAACTCCCTGCTGGTGATGATGTATTTGGTATGGTCTAGGACATAGAAGTAATCTTTGGAAAGGGTCCCGGCGGTCAATCAGTTCCGAACGACGTCGCTACAGGACATGCACCCATGTGGAAGAAGAAATCTATATTTTGGGAGCTGTCATATTGGAAAGTCCTACGTGTCCGCTCTTCAATCGACGTGATGCACGTGACGAAGAATCTTTGCGTGAACCTTCTAGGATTCCTAGGCGTGTATGGGAAGACAAAAGATACACCAGAAGCACGGGAGGACCAACAAATTATGAAAGACCCAAAGAACATGCATACACAAAACAAGACGGATAAAGGGCGTCACAAGTCGTGTCAGCTATGCTCTTACCAAAGAAGAGAAGGAGTTTTTTTTTTGAAATCCTTTACAGTATCAAGGTGCCGTCTGGCTTCTCATCTAATATAAAGGGGATAATAAATATGGCAGAAAAAAGTTTCAAAACATGAAGTCTCATGACTGTCACGTGATTATGATGCAGTTGCTTCCGATTGCATTGAGGGGGCTTGTACCGGAAAATATTCGAGTACCCATTGTGAAGTTGTGTGCATTCCTCAATGCAATATCTCAGAAGGTAATCAATCCAGATATTCTGCCAAGGTTACAGAAGGATGTGGTACAATGTCTTGTTAGTTTTGAAAAGTTGTACGAAATGACAACAGTGGATCTCAACAATCTTGGTTATAAAGATGAACCATTCGTCCTAGCCAATGATGTGTCTCAGGTTTTCTATGTGAAGGACATGTCCTCTAGACCGAAAAAAAAGAAAAAAAATATGCAAACGAATACATCATATGATGAGCCAAAGTGTCACATAGTTCTTTCAGGGAAAAGAAACATCGTGGGGATCGAGGATAAGACAGACATGTTAGAATATTATAATAATTTTGATGAAATTCCGCTCTTCACGGTGAAAACTGACCCAAGCATTCCGTTAAGTAAAGAAGATGCTCCACGATTATGTCTGAAGCAATCATAAGGAAGGACATATGCCAAGAAGCTCATGCTCATATTGTGTACCTCTAGTTCATGTCTGGCCGGCCGGCTGCATATTGTGAACCTAAATGCCATGAGACATGATAGCTCATTTTGTGAAGGATATTTTATGATGTTTGAAATTTTACAAGTTTAGTAAATGTATTGAGTGTTAGTCCCGGTTTGTGGCTTGACCGGGACTATATATAGGGGGGCCTCAGTCCCGATTTTGTAGTCTCAGTTTTTAATATTGATAAATGTCTTGAGTGTTAATCCCGTTTTGTGGCTGGACCGGGACTAAAGGGGGCCTTTAGTCCCGATTCGTAGAACGACTTTCCCGAACTATGAAGAAGTTGTCCCGATTCGTACATACCATTAAGATCTGATCTCCAAACGCGCGTGGTCACATATTCGGGAGTGCCTCTATGACCAGTTTGTTGGAGATGCCGGAGGACTGGGCTCCGACGGCATCTCCCTCAAACTGGCCATAGTGGTGTCCCTGCTCTCGCACACCATCTTGCAGCTTATAACTTCTCTAACTAGATCAATATGCCTGGGAGCTAACTAATTTCACATATTAGGGAGTGCCTCTATGACCAGTTTCTTGGAGATGCCGGAGGACTGGGATCCGGTGGCATCTCCCTGAAACTGGTCGTAGTGGTGTCCCTGCTCTAGAAAACCATATTGGAGATGACTCAATCTGGCTGGAGGACTGGACTCACAAGGGATGCCTATTTATAGTACAAGCAGCTCGGCATAGTGTCGACACTCACGACATAATGTCGACACTCACCCCTATTATTAGTGCTGACTCGTGTTTTGTCCCGGTTGGTGTCTCCAACCGGGACTAAAGGTTCATCTTTAGTCCCGGTTGGTGACACCATCCGGGACAAGGTACAAGTCACACGACATAATGTCGACACTCACCCCTAGCATTAGTGCTGCCTGGCCCAGCCTGCCGAAATCCCTCCAACCAGGACTAAAGATGAACCTATCATGTTCGAGGTTTCATGGCTTTCGGTCCAAATGATCAAGCCATTTTCCATTTTCCGAGCGCAAAAAACGGGTCGTTTTGTGAAGTAACCACCAAAATGCTGTTTCAGAATGCTACTGTCCCATTTTTTCTGAAATACTAGACCACCTTACATGGACTATCTCCCAACAAGGACATCTCAAACCTTTCCGCCCATCCCGGGTAAAAAGAAAAAATGTCTGTCGAATCGATAGGAAGTGGGTCCGATTTGTACTACAGGTACATGATCTAACGCCTGTGATTTTTTGAAAAAAATCATTTTTTGACTCACAATATGTGGTTTCTTCAGAGATCCAATGCAGGTTCTAACGATGCTCGTCCCCTATCTTCATGCACGCCGGTTCGAGTATAGTTAGAAATTCAAAAAATTCAAAACGGGCATAAGAAATTCAAAAAAAGTCCGAACATTGTAAATCCTTCGCGTGGTGTCATATTATGTGACATAGTTGTAAGAAAAAATACCAAACTTGGTATATTGATCATGTCTCAAAAAACCTTCACAAAATGACCTATCATGTTCGAGGTTTCATGGCTTTCGGTCCAAATGACCGATGTTATGTGCTGAATCGCGGCATAGTTTATGATGCTGTGCCCATATTATGCATGCATGTGGACATTGGTATGGAGAACAATGTTGCAGGAGGAAGTTTTCCTTTTCGTCGCACGGAAAAGCCATTTTCTATTTTCCGAGCGCAAAAAACGAGTCGTTTTGTGAAGTAACCACTGAAATGCTATTTCAGAATGCTATCGTCCCATTTTATGAAATACTAGACCACCTTACATGGACTATCTCCTAACCGGGACATCTCAAATCTTTCCTTCCATCCCGGGTAAAAAGGACAAATATCTGTCGAATCGGTAGAAAGTGGGTCCGGTTTGTACTACATGTACATGATCTAACTCCCGTGATTTTTTGAAAAAAATCATTTTTCGACTCGCAATATGTGGTTTCTTCAGAGATCCAATGCAAGTTCTAACGATGCTCGTCCCCTATCTTCATGCACGCCGGTTCGACCATAGTTAGAAATTCAAAAAATTCAAAACGGGTATAAGAAATTCAAAAAAAGTCCGAACAATGTAAATCCTTGGCGTGCTGTCATATTATGCGACATAGTTGCAAGGAAAAATACCAGACTTGGTATATTGATCATGCCTGGAAAAAACCTTCACAAAATGACCTATCATGTTCGAGGTTTCATGGCTTTCGGTCCAAATGACCGTTGTGATGTGCTGAATCACGGCATAGTTTGTGATATTGTGCCCATATTATGCATGCATGTGGACATTGGTATGGAGAACAATATTGCAGGAGGAAGTTTTCCTTTTCGTCACACGAAAAAGCCATTTTCCATTTTCCGAGCGCAAAAAATGGGTCGTTTTGTGAAGTAACCACCAAAATGCTATTTCAGAATGCTACCATCCCATTTTTCTAAAATACTAGACCACCTTACATGGACTAGCTCCCAACCGGGACATCTCAAACCCTAAACCCTAAACCCTAGTTTCTTCCCGCCAATTCTTCCCGCCATTTCTTCCCGCAGTTTTCTTCCTGCCATTTCTCACTAAATATATGTAGGATTGGCCTCCATTATAATTGCACATCTCTAGATTAATATCTACAACCTGATCACTCTTTCCCATGGCTTCCACCATACGACTAACCCCCAGGGAGGTGGAGGCGATTTGCGCCTCGAACTACCCCTGCCCGCCGGGCTACTGCGTCCCCGTCGGCTAGATGCTGAGTGCCGGAGGCTTGCCGGTTCCTCCTGTCCCTCTAGGTGTGGCGCGCCGGATGGCCATCACGAACCACTACTACTTCAAGCTCACGCCGGAGCAGCGGAGGAATCCCAACTGGCATCTTGACTATTTCCCAACTTGGGAAGCCTTCTTCGGGGATCAGCGCGAGAGGGCGCTCGCCAAGCATGAGGAGGATGGCCCACCTCCTCCAAACTTCAACGAGGCCAGCTGTCAGCTGTGGTGGCACGACCGGACTCTCTAGAGCGTCATGGCCTACGACACGGCCGCCGACTCTAATCCATGTCTGCGCTACCCTCAAGTCCAGCCCACCCGTACTCAGCCTTCAAGGTTCAACTACGGCGACCCCGACGACGATAGCAACGACGGCCGCGACGAGTACGACGACTACAGTGGCGAGTATTACAGGTGTAGGCAGGAGCATGACTGAATCACTCTAACATTACAAAACAAGTTTGGCTGATTGTGACTTAATCTGGTCATGTATCTTAGTTTTCAGTTCTTCTATGTATCTTAATTTTCGATCGTGCTTTATGTAACTTAGTTTTAGTTACGTTATGTACTTTAATTCCAGTTCTATCGTAATAAAATTTTCTTCCCGTCCATTATTTCCCGTTCTTTTCTTCCCGCCCATTAATATATAAAAAATATAAGTTAATTCATTTTTAATTTAAATGGTTTATAGTTTAAATGGTTACATTAATTACTTTTAAAAACAGAAAATGGTTTTGAATTAGTTATTCAAATCCAAACACTTTTTATGTTTAAAGTTTTCTAAATTCCAAATTAATATTCAACAAATATAAGTTAATTCATTTTTAATTTTAAATGGTTCATAGTTTAAATGGTTACATTAATTATTTTTAAAAACAGAAAATGGTTTTGAATTATTTATTCAAATCCAAACACTTTTTATGTTTAAATGTTTCTAAATTCCAGATTAATATATAAAAATATAAGTTAATTCATTTTTAATTTTAAATGGTTCATAGTTTAAAATGTTACATTAATTATTTTTAAAAACATAAAATGGTTTTGAATTAGTTATTCAAATTCAAACACTTTTTATATTTAAAGTTTTCCTAAATTCCAAATTAATTATCATTTAAAAAACATTACAAATTTAAACCCCAAAATAAAAAATAAGGCGGGAACAGAGAGAGAAAATTCGTGAATTTTTTTTGAAAACAGGGTTATACATCCCGGTTGGAGCCACCAACCGAGACTAAAGACCCCCTACACGTGCTGCTTGGGCTCAGCCCAAAATATGAAAAAAATGAAGCATACATCCCGGTTGGTGGCTCCAACCGGGACGTGTGAACCTTTAGTCCCGGTTTGAGCCAACAAATAGTACTAAGGGTCTCTTCTTTTTAACTAGCATGCCTCTTCTTCTTCTCCATCTCTCTCACAATCTGTTCTTCTCGCGCAGGGACTCAAGCGACACCGTCAGGCTGCCCCGCCGCCCCGCACGCCCTACCGGTCGCCTCCGTCCGCTCGCGCCGCAGCCTCCATCAGCTCCGCCGCCTCCGTCTGCGCCGCCGCCTCCGTCCATGGCGCAGCGCTAACGTGCACTTTCGTCGCCGTCGTAAATCGTCCATGCGCGTCGTCGCTTCGCCAGCGCCTTGCCGTCCTTGCCGCCGCCACTTGCAGGGACTCATGCGTCTGCCGCGCCACCCGCCGTCGTCAAGCCTCACGGTACGGTACGTGCCTCCGAGCTTTGAAAGAAGGCCGAAATTACACGTATAATGTTTATTGTATAATATTTAGGCAAAGATTTTTAGGAAAATATTTAGGCAAAAAATTTTTGTATAAGATTTACAATAGTATAATCTTTATCGTATGATAGTATAATCTTTATTTATATGTATATTCTTATTTACCATAATTACTTTTTATATGTATATAGTTACCATTTTTCTAGTTAATTATATTACTAGCAGCACCGTTAGTTTAGGGTTCCCCGCTAATTTGCACGACCCCACGTCGAGCACCATGGTGAGCTTCTGGTGCTCAGGGCACCCTCTGTTTGCCTCCTAGATCTTCGTAGCCGCTGGCTTGTCTCAGGAGTCTGCCGCCCGCGCCGTCATGAGCCTCGCTCCGGTGACCCTAAAGGGGCGGCGCCGCCACTATGTGGTTCCCCTCATCACGCTGTTTCCAGCGCACCCCTCCGCGCGTGCTGGGGTGGCCCAGATCGTCGCCGGCGACCACCGCCTGACGCCTCCCGCCGCCGCGTCTAACATGGCGCCTACGTGGCCACGGGGTGGACCCAACTCATCCTGGGTCCCCCTAGTCAGTGGCTGTGGGTAGGAGCATCCCCGGTGTCTAAGCAATCATAATACATTGTCAAGCAACTTTAAACACAAGTTTAGTTTGAAGAACATCGATACCCCTCATATACATGTGAGTTTGACGATTCACCTTTGCCAGGGCATTCTGAACCCTCTTAAATCGACATGCATTATGGTTACTGCATAGTATCTAATCTGACATGTCATACATATTGTTTGTGCATTGCATTATGCCATGTCTTGAATTGTCACCTTTCTTTCCGGTATTGGTTCTTCACAATAGGATCCGAGCCCGAGGGCAAGCGTAGCCTCTCATTTTGAACATATTACAAATTATCTACTTTCTCGCTACGATGTATATGATTCCAATGTGGTCTTTTGTCAGTAGCTAGAGTTACCTATCTACTACATAGTTTCCTTTTAGGGTTTAGGGTTTCTCTTCATTGTTATTATTGTGTATGTATATATTAGGGTTTCTTCGAATTAGGGTTTATATCTCTCAACACCCTACCTAACATTCTCCCTTAGCCGCTTTGACTTATTATCCGTTTTTCCACCTATGTAGAAAATATGGACCCACACGACAGAGACGAAGAAAAGGAAGAGTTGATCCAAGGTGTGATCCGCGGGGAAGAAAATTTAGATATATTGACATTTCTGAACAACTCCGGTGAGGGTGATCCTCTTTTTGTCGGAAGAGACGACTTTTTTGAGGTTGAAGGTGATGCCTTCCGCGAGGGAGAAGGCGATGCCTTGTGTGATCGAGAAGACGACCGCTCCGGCGAGGTGCATGTAATATAATTAATTATTAATTAATCATCTGCTGTCTATATAGAAATAGTAACGACGATCTTTCTTTTTTTAGCCCTTCGGATCGAACAAATCTACTGAAAATAGCGGACGAGGCCCAACCAAAAAGTTGGAAGACCATGAGAGGTTTAGGATCGAAGATATCGGTGAAGACGGGAAACCGACGGCTCCCGTTGTTATCGCAAACAAATTTGTGGCACAATGCGGATTAATCGTTAGGGACTTCGTCCCGATCATCATTCGAAATTGGAATAGGCCTGCTAATGCGGAAGAAGAGGGAACATGTTTATATGTCCCTAACATGGCCAAATATTTACCGTGGAAGAGGCTCATGCTTAATTTCAAACTACCGAAGATAGAGCTAGATCCAAATACGAAGGATCCAGTTGAGGATGCCTTAGAACATGCGAAAGCCATGGAGATGAAGGTCAGGTAATGGGCTATGACGAAGATGGCCTAGTGTTTCACCAACTGAAAGAAAAGATTGCACCTTGACTATGTCGTGAAAGAGAAGACTCCGGATTTCGAGAAGATTCAGTATCAGAAGTTAAAACCATTCTGGGCTGAGTTTGTGAATTACAAGACATCAGAAAAAGCTAAGAAAATGTCTGCAATGAATAATGCTGCTAACAAGAAGTATCACCATACTATAGGGCAAGGTGGCTATAGGGCTGATATTCCTAAGTGGAAGAAATTTGAGGATGAACTGCGTGCTAAAAATATCATCCCAGAGACAGACAATTGGATCGAACGTGCAAAGAATTGGTTTTATGGGCATGGGGGTACGTTGGACTCAGAAGGGAAGTGTATATATAACATACGACACAAAGAATCCTCCTTGACAATCGAGAAGATGAGAAACGCAGTAAAGGCTGTTAAAGATGGGGACTTCATTCCCGATAGAGAGAATGATGAGCTCACACTCGCCCTTGGAAATAAGGAACATGATGGACGAACACGAGGCACAATAGGCTCCCAACCATGGAGGACTGGGTTTTCCGAAAAGAGGAAGAAATATCCTGATAGAAGCCGTAATAGGAGAAAGGACAAGACGGAAGTTGAAGCGGATATTTAGAAAGAGCGAATGCGTATAATTGAAGAACGAATAAAGCCACAACAAGATCAAATTAACGCACTTAACTGTTAAGGTACTACCGGCCCATTTCAGCAGCACATGGTGGTAGAACCTGCATTCGATGCTACCGGCCTATCGAATAATCGAAAAAGCAGTATGGCTTCCACCAAGGTCCCGGGTGATGACAATGACGATGATGATGGTGCATCGACGATGGCTCGTGTTGGCTACCCAGTGGATGATATCACACAGATGACACACTGCGAGCTACATGTCAAAGTTGTGAACATATCAATGAAGGTGGTGGTCGGCTATGCCTTACCAATTGGACCCACACCAACTTACCATTGTTGTCTGGTTCCACAGGGATACACTGTTGTCGGTGTGGATGAAATCATGCCCACCTTTCAAGGTTTGAAGCTTGACTACCCTGCAGGTGAAGGGGATGTGACTGAACTAGGAGAAGCAACAAACGTCACCATTCTATGGCCAAAGGAATGTATCGTGCTTCCAAATCACACGCCAAGGCCATCTTCACCGCCGCCTCACCCGTCTCCAGCGCGGTCGTCGCCGCCGCGGCAGCCGTCTTCGTCGCCTCACCCGGCTCCGTCGCCTCACCCGGCTCTATCGTCTCACCCGTCTCCGTCGCCTCACCAGTCTCCGGCATAGACATCGCCTCGGCAGCCATCGTCGACGCCTCAGGAAAAAAAGCGTAAGCGTACCACTGCTACTCTGTGGAGTGGCAAGCGATCGCCGACACATAAACAGGAGCCTCTTCCAAAAGTACCAAAGGTTCCTCCCAAGAGAGCTTATGACTGTACTGAAGAGGAGACTACGGAGATCGTTGAGGCGGAAACGACAGCGTTTTTCGCTAAGCTGAGACGGCCTAAAGAGCCAGAGTTCCCCAGCACCAAAGAAGAAAAAGCCCGAGTGTTCAAAATGCTCAAGGTCCTTCACCAACCTTAGCCAAAGTTGTCATCAGACTATGAGCGCTCTATTCTGAAGTCACATGCAGCACAACAACTGTCAAAGAACAGTACTGATGCAAGCGGGAAATATGTTGCCCAGCTCGGAGAACAAGAAAAACAATCTTGCGCCCCTCTCAAGGTGATTTCCCATACCAATGTGGAGTCTAGCAAATATGCGGCCGAAGAGCAGTATGATCCAGATGTAGTTGCACAATACGGAGAAGCTGCCGCTTCTCAAGGTATGAGTATTGCCAACTACTTATCCCAGTTACAGTACTTCTCCGTGGATGAAGTAGCATACAAATACCAGTACGGCAAACCTCTCGTCAAACCTGAGGAGGTAAATAATCTTTCAACAAAAATGCGAAGATTGCATAACTGGTACATGCATGCCACAAAGGTCGGGGCTAACTGGATAATGCTGAGGGTTACAAAAAAGCATTATGAGAAAGAAGTAGATGACATGATATCCATTGAATTTGTTGAACTATTTAAATTATTCAATCAAGACGCCTTGGACAAATCGATCATCAGTGCCTATTGTCTGTAAGTACTAATTTTGTAATTAATTTAGTCTCTAGCTATCTCACCTTGTTTATTGCATGTATATCATCATACTATAATATGCAGAATAAAAATTCTCGAATGCAGCAGAGGATAAATCTACGACATTGGGTTCATTGACCCATATTGGGATCATCAAGCTAATCTCAAAACAAACCACTAGGATACAGAGGATAATATCGTACACGCGTCAAGGTTTCAAGAAACCATAAGGAAAATACTATTTCCTTAGAAATTCGAGTGAATGTTATTGTCTTGTATACACTTTTATATCGGCAACGTTCGTGAATTTTATGATATCAAGTAATTAATAACTTCTTTTATTCGTTTTCTTTGTCGGGCAGAGCTTGGAAACGGTTCACCAAGAAGGATAGGTGTGTTTGGAAAGAGGAGCTTACATTTAAACCACTAGATGTAAGCACCACTAGCTATATCTGCACATCTCTTTGATTCTAGTTTTGATATCGTTATTATCATGCTTGATTATTATTTTGATTGAACTATCTTCTTGTAAAGTGCCTGACGCAGGGACCAGGGAACAATTTATGTGGATACTATGTTTGCGAGTTCATTCGCCAGACGTGCTGTGAGAAGGGGAGAAATTTAGACCAACTTAACGTATGTAAACAATTTCTATAGTTTTTAATTACCATCAAATTGTGTTTAGTTTCATTCATGTAGGTTGACTCCTTTTTTAAATCAGATCGAACGTCTACAGGACGGTCTTCTGCCAAAGGATCGCGTACAAGCAATTCATGAGGAATTGGCGGGATTCTTGGATGCAGAAGTCCTAGACCCAAAAGGATAATACTATTCGGGTGTGTATATACAATAGGGATTGTACAAAGAGCTTATTTTGTATGTAGTGCATGAACTCCGTGCATCGAATGTAATATGTTCGACACTTGGATCTATATTGTCATGATGATCTTGTGTAATATAATGGTTTCTTTATTGATGAGTGCAAAACACTAAATAAAAAAACAATATAAATGAATTCTCTGTCGCGGCACAAAAAGTGGCCAAAATGCTACCGCGGCAAAAAAAAGGTTGCCAAAATGAATTCTCTGCCGCGGCAGAGAAATGTGCCAAATATCTGCCGCGACAGAGGGTTATTTGTCGAACCGGGACGGTTGCTTCTCCCCCCTCGCACAGAGCAGCGGCCACGTGTATGCTATTTTTTCCCGGTTGGTGGGACAACCGGAACTAAAGGTTGGGGCTTTAGTCCCGATTGCCCCGTTCCGGTTGGGGAACCAGGACTAAAGACCATTACCAACCGGGACATATGGGCCGTTCTGCACTAGTGTATGCAGTATATCTATATGTCGTACTTTTTGTACATGGTAGAGGAGTATAGATTGTTCTACTGGATATTTTCTCAAGGATAACTTGATGTCAAGTTTTCGACTACAAGATGCTTAGATCAGTACGTTATTTTAATTTTTCTGTCGGTTGTTCTTTATGTCGACCCATGAGGTTTGATAAGGTTACTCATGAACTTTTTACTAAATTTGATTATGTTCATTTGTTGCTGTAGAGGCCCGGAAGTACTCGTTTAAAAAAATTGTCTCTGTCTCTTATTGGTCCTAACTGGTTATATGCACTTGCAAGTGCCAAATCTTACGCCTTTATAGAAGTATGACAGGGAGCAATGACATTAAATTGGTTGTAAATGATAGGGGAGTAATGAATGTGTAGACATAATTAAGTAGCTAGCTCGATAAAAGGAAATGAGCCACAAATTCTTGAAACCATGGAGGACCCTCTTCGGTCCATCTCGCGGCGCACATTCTAGTATTCTATGTTGAGCTCACTGTATTTGATCTTCCTCTGTAATATTTCAATAATTAGGACTGGTAGGCAATTGGGAATGGAGGTGCGCCTTAGGGAAATCTTGGACTTGTTCTACTCAATCTTTAAGTGACATGAAAATGACATTTAGTACGAGTTGAATAACTGCTGCATGTGATGTTAGTGTCCACTTAGTCTTGCCCAGCTCTTGACCCAACATTCAGCAAAGAGCCGACTCTATCCTAAAAGAATACATTTAAAGAAAGAGGGAATCTATCCCTTATAAGATAGATGTGGCCTCTTCCATGAGCAAGGTAGGACTAAATCCAAGCAGCCTCCACCACCTAATAAATAACTGAATCCCAAAAATGATATAAAATGTCGGTTGCGTCTATCTATGGAGATGCCGAGGCTTTCCCATAGAAATCTACAGATCAATCCGGAACAATTGCCCATGTGATTAATTTGACTGCATTGACCAAAATGTGTCATGTGACACCATCTTTATCTGCTATACAATTTCACGCTCTAGTGAGTTGGCATATTATTTTTCTGTTTCCTTTTTCTCTGATTATACTTGCTAGGGCGACCGAGAGTGCTATACATTTTTTTTGTTAACTCGCATGAGATCTGCGTGACATCAACCGCTTTTGATGCATCCTGCATTGAAACCTTTTCTTATGATATCAAGGAAACTTTACCTGCAGTTTTGTGCTAGTCAATGTTTTTGTTGTCCGAGTCAACCATCATATGGAAAATAATACAATGGAGAAAATATATAGCTATTCAGTCGTCAATGAGAATAATAATACAATGTTGGATATAATGAGCCAATAATAATTTGATACACGTTTGACAAGAGTAAGAAGACAAGCATAGAATGAGAATAATTGAACAACTTGCTCCAAATACCAAGATCGGTGAATCAACACGAACAAGAGGATGTCTCATCCTCATGTCGTCACTGAAAGACGCGCGCAGCCCCCAAATCCTCCCCCCTGCCTTGTATAGAAGCTTCAAAATAATTTCTCAACCGCCAGGGCTGGATCAATGTTTGCCATCCGCGCCCACCTGCATCGCCGTTTGTGCCCTACTATCTCGGCGCTGTGTAAAGTGCTGCTTGCAGCAGCAGCAGCCATCTATGCTTAATTATTGTCAGGGTCTCATAGTCTGGTGTTGATGTTTCCGTTGACTCCTAAGCCTATGCTTAAAGTAGTTCTCTCAAGGAAAGTATATATTCAAATGATCCTACATCAATATTGGACGTGTTGGAAATAGGAAGACAAAGCATGTGAATACTATGGTTCTAGATCTATAATATAGAGTTCAATAGCAGTGGTACTTGTAGCACATCTACTACACATTTATTATTGACTGCAGTGACTATGAGTCCCCCTAAGTTCAAGATCATATAAAGCACCATCTCAAAATCCCTCCGGTATATATTTGCATTGCACAAAAATGTTAAACATTGTGTCGACTTACTGGTCATAGTGCAAAGTATCATACACTAGTATCATGCATTGTGGTTAATATCATCTAGTAGTAACATAGTGCCATCATATTTAATTTTTTCTACAATCTCAATGCAATTGTGTGTATGACATGTATTTACCATTAAATTACCTAGTTTCATGTACTATGATAGGGTATCATATTATGATACTCTTTCCATACCGGTTTAAAGAGCCAGCACGTAGTCCAATAAAAAAGTTTGGTCACAAGTTTGATTAATAAAATATGAATTATAAATTTCAATTATACCATTGGATTCATATTCAAAATAACTTTTCAATGGTATAATTTTTGTGACATACAATTCTTATTTCGGTGGCTAAATATATGGACAAACTTTTTTTTGGACTACGTGATGGCCCTTTAAACCGGTATGAAGGGAGTACCAGTAACATCTCTCTCTTTATTAATTGTGGTGCCACATCAGATTTTGCCAAAGTGATATTCATGATACTCCTTAGGTTGATCATAGTGGGAGTATCATATTACTAGTATCATGCATATAATACTAGTGTAGATACTATGTCTATATTGCATTGTATCATGTGATAGTATCACAATATTAGTATATTGATTAATTTGTAGAATCTCTATGTAAAATTGTGTACTGTGTAAGATTACTTGCCATTAGGATTTCTAGTTTTACATGCTATGATACTGTATCTACCTATGATACTCTAATCATTTATTTTTTTATTAATTGTTGTGCCACATCAGATATTTTGCAACATGGTGTGCATGGTACTAGTTATGATACTACCATTATGGCTAGCCTTATTATGATACTAGCACTATGACTAGCCTTAGATTCTCATTGTGGAGGAAACATGGGTACCAATATACAAGCATATACTGCGATCATATCATTAATTGAGAAAAGAGTCTTGTACTAACATTCCATGTCACCGTCACGTAACGCTTTTCCAGGGCCGGGCTCGCAAAAATCTGAGGCCCTGTGCGAAAGTCTAAAATAGGCCCTATAGCACTAGAAATTTTTAAATATTCATGCCACATAGCAATTGGATATACAACCCAACCCACTTGGTTAGAGAAGAGGATGTACGACCCAGCCGTCCAGGTTCAAGTTCTCACAGATGTGAAATTGGGTTTACGACTAATATAAACAAATTTATTGGATAGGGGAGTGGATCTACCGACTGATAAAAAGAAATTAGATATATGAATAAATATATTTATTAAACATCCGGTTGCATAATGTTTATTTGAGCAACATAATTCTCCTAGTTTTTTTCGAAATGAAATATTCAATAATATGAACAAAAGAATTAAACGAATTTGGGATTGAAATAGAACTGGGACGCAAAGATCAGAGAAGAAAAGATGCAAGGATGAAGGATGAGGGACGCACGCACCTACCGATTGATGGACTGGATCCACAAAACTAGTTCTCGCGATGATCCAATGAAGAACGGAACCGCCTGGCGGCATCATGGAGACTCGACCTAGAAGACGAACTGACGCCGACACGTAATGCTCTAGAGTCCTTGCTCTCGTTGTGTGGCTTCATGGAGGACATGAGGGCTATAGTCATCGGGAGACGGGAGTATGGAATGATGGATCCATCTAGTGCTCTGAGGTTCTCTCGGATCAATTGGCCCAAGCCGGCCTATTTAATTCCCGGTGGCCATGGGCCAGAATTTCAGTGGAGGAAACAAGTTTTTATTGCTGCTTACCTATATAAAAAAAGAATGACTCTACAAAGTAATGATGAAGCTTTCTACGTTACACACATATGATACTCTCCAATGTGGATTGGAAACCAGTTACTCCTTTTGAAAAAAATGCATTGACCCTTATTTGATTAAATTTATCCCTTAATCAAGTAACTTGGAAGACAAAGTAAATTTGCAAAGTAACATACTAACAAATGACTTCAATTTGGCTCTCTCTGGATGATGAGGGATGTGGGGGCACATCCTTACTGGGGGGTTGATATGCCATCATACATCAATTTCCTGTGACCGATATGGATCTTCTACCTTGTGCACACGAAGCAGCAGCCACTGAGATTTCAAAGAACAGTGGGAGAGGGTAATGCAAAGTGGTTCCTGAGACATGCATTCTTGATTGCAGGCTGAGAAAGAAAATTTCATTTTTTCAACCGTAAGCTTTCCGCTCTCCGTTAAGGAATGGATGCAAAACTTGACAAGCCGATATTGCACGAAGGCTCTGTGGTCTCTTTTGCACCATCTATCCCTGTGCATCATCGAGATCCTACGACAGGAACCGCTAAACAGCCGCTTCCGTATTAGTGACTTCAGGTTTGCGTGGCCATGTAAGTGGCTAGCTTACTCTGATTTCCTTATCATCTAGTATTTGTGTTTCCGTTGCCTCCTAATCCTAAGCATATGATTAAGATTATTCTCCCGTAGTGTTCAAATCTAGACCTTGAGATGAGACTAGAAAACATGGAAGATGTGGGAAAATAGAAAGACGGGAATGTAATGACTTTGCTTATATAGTATTGTACAGGTTGATACTAGTGCGGCTCTATTAATTGACGGAAGTGAACATGTGCCTCACCCCCCCACCCACACACACACACACACACACGTCCATATAAATAACACCATCTCAGTACAGAGTAGAGTACTTGCACATGTATAGCATTCCGTATAGACTATACAACTTGCACATGTATAGTAGTGTGTACTCCCTCTGTCCTCAAAATATATAGTCTAATTCTGGCATTAAAAAGTGTTCAGCTACACTCCCAGTACACATAACATTCACTCAAATCTTTGGTAACTGCTGACATATGCATCAACTTCTGGCCTAGCGCTCAGGCGACTCGGGGGAGCTATCCCGACACCACCGCCGGCCCCCACCACACGCCTCCTCTCCCCCACCGTTTCCGCTGGCCTCGCCGCGGTGGTGGCGGCCCCCATCGTCAAAGGCGGCTGGGGGGAACCCGCAGTGGACGTGTTGCTCCGCTGCGCCCTGGCTCCGGCTTCCTCCCGCGTCCGTCAGCTTGGTGGTGCGGGGTGGGGAGGGCAGCTCGCTGCGGAGGCGGCCCGAGTTGGCGTTGCTGGTGTGGTGTGGCGGCCTCTGTGCTGTGGATGGCGGTGGTCATGTCCGGGCCCGATTTGGGCCCAAATGGGCTTGGCGGGCCGTGGCGTGACGGGGATTCACGGTGTTGCGTGGTGCTGCTGCTCTGCCACGGCAACGGCTGTAGGCCTCTGATGCCGGGGCGGCGACCCCGGGGACGCACAGACGACGAGAAGTGGGCAGCCGTGCTGTTCCTCGATGCGGCGGTCGCGTGGAGGCCGAGGGTCATGGGCCCCGCGCCCAGTCCTGTCGGAGTTCTGGCGGTTTGTGTGTGTGTGGGGGGGGGGGGCTGCACGTGTGGCAGTATTGCTGGGGCGCGGTGGACCTGGCCGGCTTCTGCAGGTCCATGGTAGTGGTGTGCCATGGAGTCTGGATGGCGGCGCAGCGGCGTCGCTCCGGGTGGGCGAGGCACGGACCCAGCGTCTCGTGGTCGGCGGCAGTTTGGCAGGAGATGTTGTGCTACTGTGCATGAAGGCTGGAGCGGCGGCTCCGGACTGAGATGGTGCTGGTGCTCTGCCTTTGGCCACGCGGGCGGCGGGGCATGGTTCCGTGGGCGGTGTCGGTGTCTCTATCGCCATGGATCTTGCTTGCCGGGTGGCATGGAGCATCTGGGTGACCTCCATTGGAGGTGGTGGTCGGGGTCTCCGGATGAAAGTCTAGCCTGACTTGGTCGGTGCCGACAGCAGTGGCGCTTCAGGGCGTCGTTCTCCCTCTTGAGGGCGTTGCCGTGGAGCCTCGCCACCCTTTCGTCCATCACTCCGGGGTGAAAACCCAAATCTGGCTTGCCGGATTGGATGACGACGACGTCTTCCGGATGTCGTTACCTCGTAGGAGGCATCATTTTTTGGAGTGTGCGGAGCCATTCTTGGATTGCTAGTGATGCCAGTTGAGTCATCGTTTTCGGGCCCTGTCGGCGTGCGAGTACCGCTAGCGAGTTCTCTCTAGCCTGCCTCTCGCCATGAAGCCTGAGAGGCCTAGACGTTTCCTTCGGATCTGCCTTCCTCTCTAGGGACATGGACCAGGATTTTCATAGAGCCCGTTGTTGCTGTTGTGCTGGTGTCGTTTTGGCAGTACTCTAGACCTAGTCGAGCTAGGTAGTGGAGTTTTGCCGGTTTTTTCTAAAAACTGTGACGCTTGGTTTTTTTTGGTCCGCTTCCCATTTTAACTGGACCCGTGTGTGTATACGTCTGTTTCGGGTTTTGACCGATTTCTCTTTCAAACCGGTCAATTCTCTTCTTCTAATAGAAAAGGCAGTGCTCCTACTGGTTGCTAAAAAAAACTTTTGGTCTAGCTATTAGCTGCAGGCACTATTAGGTTTATGTATTAACTGCAGCAAGTGGCCCGATCCTTTCTTAGCAAAGGACAAGCCGGTGAAAATACTTATAAGGACCAAATGTTCTCGAGGACACATGCGAGTTCTGTCAAGTGCTTTCGCTTCAAATAGCTGAGTACTCTTCTTTGGTGTTGTGTGGGTGAACCTGTGCTAATGTACCGACCTTACTTGGACCAATACATACTTTTGATTAAACCCCCCTGCAAGCATCTGTAAATATAGGAAAGCAATTAAGATATAAACCTAACCGCAGCCTTAAACTCTAAGATCCTACGCTCCATTGTGCAAAGGTGTCCTAACGGGATTTCAGGTTTCCGCCACTCCGGCAACCCCACAATCAGTAGCCAAATACACAATGCATTCCCCTAGGCCCATAAATGGTAAAGTATCATGTAGTCGACGTTCACATGACACCACTAGAAGAATAGCACCACAACTTAAATACTAAACCATTGAATAATATCTCAACACAAATCCACTACTAACAACATGACTTCTCCCATGTCCTCAAGAACTAGACGAACTACTCACAAGACATCATATGGATCCAAATCAAAGATGATATGGTGATGGATAACAATCTAAACATAAACAATAATCCAATGGCTCCACTCACAAGCATCAACTACAATAGTAATCAACACTGGGAAACTTTCCCTCTAAGATCTATGCAAGTATTCAACACGATTGTTACAGCGGGATGGAGTAGTGATGATGGTGCTGGTGGAGATGATGGTGTGGACGATGATGATGATCCCGATGAAGTATAGCTTGATCACGGTGTTGATGGCGATGATCTTCCCTCTCCGGGAAGGAATTTCCCCAGCAGAAATGTATCTGCCGGAGAGCTATTTCTCTCTCGATGTTTTTCGCCCCGCAGAGGCGGCGGAAATCTTTCTGTGGTCCCTCCCCTGGTATTAGGGTTTCCAGAGGAAGATATAGGAGAGATGGCAGAGTCGGAGGCCAGCCAGGTGGGCCACACCCACCCTAGGCACGGCCAAGGGAGGGCCTGCGCCTGGGGGGTGTGGGCCCCCTGTGACCCGGCTACGCCTCCCCTTATGGCTTCCTTCGTCTTCTGGGGAAATATAATTTTCCAATATTTTTCTGGTATTGTTCTGATCTTCATGAAATTGCATCAAAACACCTCTTTTTCCATCAGAATCCTGACTCCGGTAGTCCATCCTCCAAGAATCATCCAACATGCAAAAATAGAGAAAAAGACATAAGTAACACCTCATAATAAGACACATATCAATGAATAAAGGCAAATTATGATATATAATGGTGATGCAAATTGGACGTATCAACTCCCCCCAAGCTTAGACCTTCGCTTGTCCCTGCAAAATCGAGCTCAAGAACATGTCCACAAGTTTATGGAGTGAAGTGTCGATAAAATAATACGAACTAGAAGCATCACACTTACCATTACTCAACTCATAGAAGAAAGCAACTCACCATTATATAACTTAGCTTGCAACAAGTACAAGAGTCACAATAGAGATGCATAAAGATAAATCATAATTGGAATTGGCAAACTCTTGTTCATGGTCAGAGAACAGCTGGCAAACAGTTTTACAAGTAAAGCCTTTGTAGGAGTCTTCAAATAGGAGCACTCTTTGCTCAAAAAGGTTTTTCACAATGATGGTTTTCAAAGTAATACTCAAGAGATAGGAGTCTTGTGCAAACAAAGAAGATAGAGAACATGAGTGAATAAATCATCATATGAATGCTTGCAACACAACAACTCAAGTGCTTGCTGGAGATAGAGAGGAAGTACGTTTACTGACCCAACTCAGAAATAGGAGAAAGGTCCCTTCATAGAGGGAAGCAGGGATTTCAAGTCATAAAGAGCTTCGAAAAGATTATGGTACTTTCTAGCTTTGAGCCCTCATTGCCCCTATCATAGGCATCTTGAGATGATTAAGGCTAAAGTGAACAAGGATGTAGTATATGCTTCACGAAATATAAGTTAGCAATCTGTTGGCTGCGCTGGGTTGATATAGGAGCGCTTTGTTGGGAACCCCAAGAGAAAGGTGTGAAGTAGCACAGCAGCAAGTTTTCACTTAGTAAGAAACCGAGGTTATCGAACCAGTAGGAGGAAGGAAACGTCACACAGGTGTTGCAAGCAACGCGAAGACCTGCACAACACAAACTCAAGACTTTGCCCCAACGAATCAGTGAGGTTGTCAAGCTCACCGGTTTGTTGTAACAAAGGATTAAACGTATGCTGTGGAAGGTAATGGTGGTTTGCAGCAAGTAAACAAGTAACATTGGAAGATGTATCAATGGTAAAGATTGGACCGGGGTCCATAGTTCACTAGAGGTTCTCTCCTTAGATAAACAACATGGCATGAAGGGTAAACAAATTACAGCGAGGCAATTGACAGGAACTGAGCAAGGCATAACAATGCAATTACTAGTCAGAAAGATCCTATGAGGTTAATTGGGCAATACAACAATATACATAGATCGCCATCCAACTGCATCTATGACTAGAAGTCCACCTTCAGGTTATGATCCGAACCCCCTCCAGTATTAAGTTGCAAGCAACAGACAACTGCTTTAAGCAAAGTGTCTAAGGTAAACAGTCCACATGTTCCATGAAAAAGAGACTGTTGTTTTCTTCCTAGTAGCAATAGCACATCTACAACCGAAGAGATTTCTGTCACTTCCCTTGGAAACTAGAGGAATGAACCCACTATTGAGCATAAATACCCCCTCTTGGAGTCACTAGCAACTACTTGGCCAAGATAGCTACTAACAACGGAGAGCATGCAAGATCACAAACAACACAGACATGATAGAATCATAAAGAAAAAACCATTAATCAAACCATCATAATAATCTCAATATCCATCGGATCCCCGCAAACACAACATGTATGATTACAAATAGATTAGATCTTGATCATGAACAGAGCTCACAAGATCTATACATGAAAGCACAAATGAGGAGATACAACCATCTAACTACTACATGGACCCATAGTCCAAGGTGGAACTACTCACGCATCATACCGGAGAGAAGGCCTCGGGATGATCTCCCCTCCGGCAGGGTGCCGAGAAGAACTTCAGATCCCCCCGATATAGGGACGATGGTGGCGGAGGCTACAGACGGTTTCATGGATTTCTGATCAGGTACTCAGGGTTTCTGCATCGGGGGCTTCTTATAGGCGAAGGGGGAGACCGAGGCGGCAGCCAGGGCCACCAAATCCTAGCCAGGCACGGGGTGGGGCCCACCCGCGCCTAGGGTGGGTCTAGCCCCCTAGGCGGCCCCTCCGGCTCTCCTCTGGACTTCTTGTTCCCCACAGAAATTAATTGACTTTGTCCTTTGTCCCGTCCAGTTTCGAGAATATTTCTTTACTAACTTCTCTGAAACCAAAAACAGCAGAAAACAGGCATGTGGCACTGTTGCAACTTTTTAGTAGGTTAGTACCAGAAAACACGTAAAAATACCTCAAAGTGTGGACAAGTAAAGCAAAGTAGATACAAAACAAGCATGGAGAATCAAAAATTATAGATACGTTTCCGACGTATCAGCATGCCCAAGCTTAACTCCTGCTCGTCCTCGAGTAGGTAAGTGATAAACAGAATAATTTTTGAGGTGACATGTACCCTCACAATAAATATCCAACCATTTGCAAACATTTACAGCTGGGATCAAAGAACTCTAAACATGTGCATGAAAGATGGAGTTCTAACAATAGGACATAGTAACTATGCATGCAACATGGCAACTACAAACAAAGATCATGAATAACATACATTGAAAAACGTTTGTTTGTTTCACATACAGAAAACATAGCATAGTGGTAATCAACTTGTCCCTCATAGAGTAGCAATTAAATGCATAGGACACCTGCAAAGTTCACAAGGTTGACTAGAAACAAGTAGCACAAGAGAAAGTAATAACACAATATGCATCAATTATTAAGCTTTCGAACACTGCACACAAAATGACAACTATGCTCTCTTAATGGTGCCTAAAGGTAGAAGGTGGAGACTCAATAGTGGTGGAAGGAAGGCCTTTTTGTAAAGGAAGCAGGGATTACATGTTTCAAAAAAGCTTCCAAAAATTATGGTACTTATTAGCTTTCAGCCCTCATTGCCCCTATCATAAGCATCTTGAAGTGGTTAAGGTTAAAGTGGCAAAGCTAGAGTATATTCTTGACGAAGTATAAGTTGGCAATGTCAAGTCCCTTGAATACGAGGGCCACACCTCATGCATACTCAACTTTGGGTCCAGGTAAGTTCTTTTCATTGTAAGTATTTGCATATCATTCAGAACCGCCAACGGGGTACCCCTTGCACATGGTACAGGAGCTTTCTCATAACCAAAATGACAAGGCAAGCAGACAATGAGCATCTCAACAATCTTTTTATTTACCATATGCATAGCTTTTTATTGAGGATGCTTCATAGATAGCTCACTATGGTGATGCTGCAAGTTTCCACCATGATTAGGCATGGCTTAGGATAGCGGCCCAGGCGTTTCTCTAACACAAGATACAAACTCCATGGACTTACAAGTTCCCTCTTTATTTCACACTGGTGACATCCATAGACAAAATAACATAATATCAACTGAGTACAACAAGGTACAAGTGCAATATTGAAAACGTTCCCCGTGACAGTACGGTTCTGATAATTCCAACTTATAAGTGCAAGCATATATAACAAAGTTGTTACACTGGTTCAAGTTTATTAGGGTCAAAGAATATAAAGTGTGCCATCAAGTTCGTGAGGGCTTTAATCACTAAGTTTTCACATAACAAAATAGTTTTTAATTGAAAGATAGTTGAAAGCAAGAATATACTTGGAATGGTGTAACACACCATGCATAGGAATTTATGGTGGACACTTTGAAATATCTTGGTTTCTTGGGAGTTGGAAGCATGAATAGAACTTACTCATACAAGTGGAGGCTAGCAAAAGACTGGGAGCAACCAACTAAGAGAGCAATAATGGCCAAAATCATGCAGTGCAACAAAGCATACTAATCAAAGCAAAGAGTGGTACTACAAGTCAAGGACTAAATAACAATAGAGGCTAATGGTGACTTGTCATAGTCATAACATGGTCTGAGAATGTGCCAAGTCAACCCAAGCAAAGCATCAAAGGAGAATACCACAATACTATGCTTTTGCATGCTAAAACAAGGCATAATTTCTTCAAGGAATACTAAGCAATCCCAATTGTTTGGAACAAGAAATGCTACAACAATAATTACTAAGCATAAGGTCAAAACAACACCTATCAAGTCATGCTAAAGTCTAAGTCACAGTCAATGCAAGCTCCTCTTGCACTTCAAGCAAGAACTTACTACTCATTTCCAAACACCAAGAAAACTTATTTGCAAAACAACACAGCGAGAAAGGGGGTCCAAACTACTTTATTCAAGAAAACTAAACAACCTAAGCAAAGCAAACGAAGACTAAGATGCTCCAAGAACAACACAACTGCGCATGAAACAATAAAAACAAAGTGTCTAGATAGACCTGAGCTTTTTATTGATGAAGAAGGGGATGTCTTGGGCATCCCCAAGCTTTGATGCTTGTACCTCTTGGATATTTCTTGGGGTGACACCATGGTGGAATACCCAAGCTTGAGATTTTGTCCATTCTTCATCTCATTGCATCATTCTCTCTTTACACCTGAATTTTTTCCTTCATACAAAACTTCACACAATGTTCATTAGCAACATTAGTGTATTCAAAAGATATTAGACCTATGGCAAAGCTTTGGAACAACAAGGATTTACACTAAAAACACAAGCTACTGTAGTAACTCATTCAAAAATCTCAATTCACCTAAAGATAACTCAAAAAGGAATCAATAAGAAGCAAATGCAAATAATGGCAGAAATCTATCAAAACAGACCAACAGGTAGAAACTGATTTTTTCGAACATCTTCTGTTGCTCAAATCAAAAAGTATTGAACTAATGAAAGTTAGATAACATACTGGGAGATTTATTCGTAAATTTTCAGCTCAATTAGAGTTATAGAGCCTCCTTATGAATTTTTTTGGTGGAGAACAGAAATCTGTTTCGGGACAGCAACTCCCCAAATCTTACTTCTCTCTCATTAGAGGTCATTCTTGGCACAAAAAGAAAACAAAAAGGATAAGGAGAGGTCATTACAGAAGTAATAACTTCCAAGACTCAAGGAAACTCTAGGTTATGTCCTAACAACTACTTTTCTTTAACGCCTTTAAGTTAGGCACAAGAAGCAAGAAGAATCAAGTATTTTCAAATGGAGAAGCACTAACATTCATACTTTCAAATTCCATAACTATGAAAGGTATCTCATCCAAATGGGTTTTGGAGGATCCCTTCTCATCTCTGTTTGGTCTAGTACTTTCATCAAAAAGATTTTCAGGGGCAATCCAACCAAAATTATTTTCAAAGGCTTCATGCATTCCGACAAGCTTAAAGGGTATGGGTATATTGAATTCCTCTATAGGCTTAGTTTTATCAGAAATACCCACAACATCTACACTTAGCATATGGAAACGCTCAAAAACCTTTTTGGCTTCCCTAGAAACATCATGGAATTCTTTTGATAAAGTTTTGAGGATAAATTCCCTCTTTTTAGCATTTTTCTCTTTTTTTAGTTTAAGGAACAAGAATTGTATGAAGGGGTTAAGGCTAACAAACCTAGCCACCAACATATGAACTAAAGAAGGTGCAGCAATCTCATAATTAGGAGCAATCTCTACTATAGATTTATCCTCAATATCCTCATGCTTGCTAACATAATTAAAGAATTCTTCAATATTAGCTTTCCCAATTATGGAGCCACTACCTATTGCAAGATCGTTCAGGCGGCAACTATAGCAGGAACTAATTTTTTTTATGTTTTTGAATAAAGAAAGCAAACCAAACTAGACTAATATTTTGGGTTTTTTGAAAAGAGGCAAACAAAACCAAACAAAAGAAACAAAGCTAACTAAAGACAAAGTAAATAGAAAGGAAGTGAAGGACTCCCCTTGTGAAGACGTCCTTAGCGTACCCGGCAATAGCGCCAGAAAAGCTTGTTGGCTGCGCTGGGTTGATGTAGGAGTGCTTCGTTGGGTACCCCAAGAGCAAGGTGTGAAGTAGCACAGCAGCAAGTTTTCCCTCAGTAAGAAACCGAGGTTATCGAACTCGTAGGAGGAAGGAAACGTCACATAGGTGTTGCAAGCAACGCGGAGACCTGCACAACACAAACTCAAGACTTTGCCCCAACGAATCAGTGAGGTTGTCAAGCTCAACGGTTTGCTGTAACAAAGGATTAAACGTATGCTGTGGAAGGTAATGGTGGTTTGCAGCAAGTAAACAAGAAAAGTGGAAGATGTATCAATGGTAAAGATTGGACCGGGGTCCATACTTCACTAGAGGTGCTCTCCTTAGCTAAACAACATGGCATGAAGGGTAAACAAATTATAGCGAGGCAATTGACAAGAACTAAGCAAGGAATAGCAATGCAATTACTAGTTAGAAATATCCTATGAGGTTGATTGGGAAATACAACAATATACATAGACCGCCATCCAACTGCATCTATGACTAGAAGTCCACCTTCAGGTTATCATCTGAACTCCCTCCAGTATTAAGTTGCAAGCAACAGACAACTGCTTTAAGCAAAGTGTGTAAGGTAAAAAGTCCAGATGTTCCATGAACAAGAGACCGTTGTTTTCTCCCTAGTAGCAACAACACATCTACAACCGAAGAGATTTCTGTCACTTCCCTTGGAAACTAGAGGCATGAACCCACTATCGAGCATAAATACCCCCTCTTGGAGTCACTAGCAACTACTTGGCCAAGATAGCTACTAACAACGGAGAGCATGCAAGATCACAAACAACACATACATGATAGAATCATAAAGACAAAACCATTAATCAAACCAACATAATAATCTCAATATCCATCGGATCCCCGCAAACACAACATGCATGATTACAAATAGATTAGATCTTGATCATGAACGGAGCTCACAAGATCTATACATGAAAGCACAAAGGAGGAGATGCAACCATCTAGCTACTACATGGACCCATAGTCCAAGGTGGAACTACTCACGCATCATACCGGAGAGAAGGCCTCCGGGATGATCTCCCCTTTGGCAGGTTGCCGGGAAGAACTTCAGATCCCCCCTATCTAGGGACGATGGTGGCGGCGGCTATAGACGATTTCGTGGATTTTTGATCAGGTACTCGGGGTTTCTGCATCGGGGGATTCTTATAGGCGAAGGGGGAGACCGAGGCGGCGGAAAGGGCCACCAAACCCTAGCTAGGTGCAGGGTGGGGCCCACCCACGCCTGGGGTGGGTCTGGCCCCCTGGCCGGTCCCTCCGGCTCTCCTCTGGACTTCTTGTTCTCCATAGAAAGTAATTGACTTTGTCCTTTGTCTCGTCCAATTTCGAGAATATTTCTTTACTAAATTTTCTGAAACCAAAAACAACAAAAAACAGGCATCTGGCGCTGTTGCAACTTGTTAGTAGGTTAGTACCAGAAAACATGTAAAAAGCACCTCAAAGTGTGGACAAGTAAAGTAAAGTAGATACAAAATAAGCATGGAGCATCAAAAATTATAGATACGTTTCAGACGTATCACAATATCGTGTCCCTTGAGTACGAGGGCCACTCTTCATGCTACTCAACTTTAGTTACCGATAAGTTCTTGTCATTGTAAGTACATGTGTATCATAAAAAACCGCCAACGGGGTACCCCTTGCACATGGTACATGAGCTATCCCATAACTAAAATGTCAAGGCAAGCAGACAATGAGCATCTCAGCGATCTTTTTATTTACTATTTGCATAGATTTTTATTGAGGATGCTTCAGAGATTTCTCATTATGGTGATGCTGCAAGTTTCCATCATGATTAGGCATGGCTTAGGCTAGGGGCCTAGAAGTTTATCTAACAGACATACATAACTCCATGAACTTACAAGATCCCCTTTTATTTCACACCAACGACATCCGCAAAAAAAAGTGCATGATATCAACTGGATATGTAACCATAAGTGTTGAAAGCGTTTCTCGTGACAGTACGGTTCTGCTAATCCCAACGTATAGATGCAAGCATATACAACTTCGATGACATAATGGTTCAAGTATAATAGGGAAAGAAAATAAGGTGTGTCATCAAGTTCGTGTGAGCTTTACTTACTAGTTTTCACATAACAAAATACTTTTAAATTTGAAAGATGGATGAAGCTTGAGAATTTGCTTGAAATAGCAATAATGCTAATAGGTAGATATGGTGGACAAAAATGACACATGTTTTGGTCAAAGGGATTGGATGCATGGGAAGTATGCCTTCTCAAAACAGGTTTTTGGCTACCAAGGATGGGTAGCAAGCAAAAGAGTTGAAGGAAACAAGCAAACATACAAGTGATAAAGCCAAACATGCAATATTCCTTGAAGACACAAAAGATCTTAAATAAAAAATACTAAGCTTATGAGCCAATCAAGAAAGAAAATAAATGATACAAAATACCTGTAAGCTTTTTATCTTTGCCTTTCAAACCTCAAAAAGTGTTGCTATTGACCAGAGCTCGGTTTGCCAAAACCAATTTAGATTTACTTGATGCTTCCAAAGTGATGCCAGTACTGATCAACAAGATCAATCATATAATAGAGATTGCAAACTAAAATAAGAAGTGCAAAAAGTAAAAGATGAAACTTCTCATTAATATTCCATAAAGGCACTCACACAAAGGGATACATAGATAATAAATTAAAGGAGAGATACTTCCACAATGCAGACCAACCTATAAGATAACTTCACTACCAAAGATATGAATCCACTAAAAAGGTAAAAGATAAAAGATAATGATGTGATACCGCGGCACTCCCCCAAGCTTCGAACAAGCCAAGGGGATGCCAAACCTAATCATGAATTATTCCTTTGGTGGTGGTGATGTTCTCCTGATAAGATCTTCAATCAGTTTCCTCAATTCCTCAATCTCGAAGGTCAGATCACGGATCAACTCCCGATTTTGCTCAATGCAGTTCATGATCATATCGGACTGAGAGTCCCAATCCTTGATATTATTTTCCCACTCTTCCTTCTTAGTGTGTTCCTTTCCTGCATGGTTAGAGCGAGGCAGATCCCACATCAAGGGCAAGTTCCCTTTGGGCACCTGTTGGTATTGATGCTCATGTATAAGATTATGGAAGGGATTCTTGGTACATGGAGGAGGTGACCGTGGAGCGAGGATATGACGTGGGGTTTTACCTCCTGTAGACATCCATGCTGTCCTCCTAAGCCTGGTAGGTTTTGCCACCACTCCAATGCTTGCGAAGGTAGCGCGGGTGTCCGGATGCTCGTCCTCCTCCATGTCTTCCTCATCCCCAACCAAGATCACCTCCTCCTTGGGGTTTTGAGGATCATCTTCCTCGGGTTTCTTGCCTTTGTCGTTGGCGGAGACCATGGTGCTCTAAACTTGAGAAGATTTTCTGAAAGAAACAGATCGAAACGAAAACACGACAAGAACACGATGCACGAATCTCGGGGATCCGGGGGGTCATATATTACGAAGTTTCAAAGCATAAGGAAGGTACTGGTATGAAAATGAGGTGGATACGGAGCTCGGGGGCTCACACCTCCTCTAGGCGCGGCCAGCTGGGGCTCACACCCCCTATATGCCTCCCCTTCTGGATTCCTTCGTCTTCTGGGAAAATATAATTTTCCAATATTTTTCTGGTATTTTTAGATCATTGTGAAATTGCATCAAAACACCTCCTTTTCTATCAGAATCCTGACTTCGATAGTCCATCCTCCAAGAGTCATCCAACATGCAAAAATAGAGGAAAAGCCATAAGTAACACCTCATAATAAGACACATATCAATGAACAGAGGAAAATTATGATATAGAATGGTGATGCAAATTGGACGTATCAACTACGAGTTTTCAAGTGTTCTTCATCGGAATAAAAACATATATAATACACATAAAAATTTACATGTATAGCAAAATGCTCATCCATTGCAATGGATAACTAAAATTTATGTGCATACGGTTCTGAAAAAAGTATGATTTGTAAAATACAAAGATCTTGGGTTCATGCTTATTTTGGTTTAGACAAGTAGAAATATGTTGGATTTCAGTCCACTTATCCCACTATGCAACAAGCCTCTCAAAATAAGAAGGAAAAGAAAAGAACATGGCTTATTTTCAATCTTCTCTGCTTCCATCATGGATATCAAAGCTATATTGTTCACTATCAGAGGAAAGTGCCATTAAGTATTGTAAACAAATAATTTGTCCAGATATAAATCTTTGTCCATTTTAACATCATTTACACATTAAGATTTAATTATTCTTTTCTAGACAAGCGTACTTGTATATCACAAATGCATTGTATATAGCAAACTCCTGCAGATTTGTTGCAAACTCAGATATATTTATGAATCAATTTATGAACAAAGAAGCTCCTTAAACTCCCATCTTTTAGGGCTCCACTCGCACATGGAATTTGAGAAACAAAATAATAGTAGCAGCATACATAATATATTGTCTACAAGTGAGTGGTAGAAAGTTTTGTACAACAACCATCTATAAAATTATGAAGATATGCAAACAGGAGGACTATAAGGATCTTGCCTGATTGTACTGTGTGTAAGATGTTCTGATCTGGAATGTGCTCTGGTCTTGATTTGTGGCCCTATTTCATAAGAAAGATTGTTGCATTAACTTAAGCATGAAACTTGAGTCGCACTGATGACCTCTTTCCAAGAAGAATTTGGAAACATACCGTAGATAACCCAACTACCAAATCAAAAATTAACGCATTCTCGGTTTCACCACTGCAGGAAAGAGATGGAAATTGAATATTTTAGATAAGAAAGGAAGGAAAGAAGAACATGAACACGAGTTAGTGACTGAGATTGGCCAGCCAGCACGTTTTGACATTCGCATGGCCTCATTGCTCATGGTTACAGATCAGATTTGGTTAACCTACAATGTAAACCTGATACACATTCTTTAGCAGACCATAATTGGCTACAATAAAATTCCAAGTATCTATGTATGGCCATTATTGTACCATGAATAATTGGTACAATCTTGGGAATGGCATGCCTTGCAAAACCAATAATAGAACAAATTTGCCTAATTCTAACGCTGATACATATCAAGATGTCCAGAAAATTCAGCCGAGGAACGTATCCCGCGGGGATGTTGCTTCTAATCCTACCAAGCAGAACAACCTAAAGCAGAACGCGTTGCATATAGATTCTAGAACTGAAGATCCACATCATATGATTTAATGTCAGAAACGTAAAACTGGGGAGCAACATGTGGGAAGCATAGGGTATGGATTTTGTTTCTTTAAACAAAAGAAAATTCAAGTATCTCAATGGCCAGCATGTTCTATCCACAGCTATGGGAGGGTGATATTTTCTTTTTGGCATAAATCTCCCTCGACTATAAGACCAAGTCAATCCGCCCATGCTCGACATTTCCTTCATCTCGCCGATTCACCCACTTAGCTCCAACATTATCGACATCTCGCCGATCTGCCTACTTTGCTAGAACTACATACGCTCGCGCTCCAACGTATGATATACGAATCATCACTTTGATCTGGTCTGCAAATAAACCATTACATGTTTAATTGCAAGGTCTCAGTAGTCCTGAAATTCTGATCTAACTGTAAAGATATTCAGGTGCACAATAATATGAGAATTACACATGAAATTCAAGACGACTAGGATAGTCATACATACAACTATTATATTCCTTGAAGTTGACTGAAGGAATGAGTGAAACTTGATCAAGCAATATAATTCCCTTCTTGTTACTCCATCCGTTCAAAAATATAAGATATTTTAGCTTTGTGAAATAAATGTATCTAGATGTCTTTTAGTGTATAGATTCACTCCAAATCTCTATGAACTTATACACTAAAAGACGTCTAGATACATTTGATTTATAAAGCTAAAACGTCTTATATTTCTGAACGGAGGGAGTAGATGTTAGCTTGAAGTCTTAAGGTTCTGTTTGTTCAATTTCTACTCTACTTTCCTCTAGCTGGAAGTGCCAGCATCTTTGAAACGACAAAGAAATCTCCATAGGTAAACACCATAGCCGAATGAGAGGCGTTGAACCATAAACTCTACACTTAGCGCCGTCTGCTATTGCTTTCCATGCAACTTGATGAGAAGCTACCATCTTCAAACCACCAGAGACAATAACCCGAGAAAAGAAAGGTAATAACAACCTGTCAGGAAGAGCAATAAGATCTCACAAGTCACCTACACCTACACCTACTATTAATCTAGAGAAGTGTGTGAGCAAGGGCCACTGCAGAGCAGCAAATAGCAGAGTACATGATGGCCACCACCATCCATGCTGCCACTCCCGCCGTCTTACCAATGTACACGCAGCCAGCTCTGGATCTACCACAATAGCTTATTTCTATCTTCAATGGGATGCTACGAAGATCAATGCATGTTTCTCGAAAAAAAATCTAACCATCTGTCTTTTTACAAGAATGGCACATGAATGATCTTAAAAAAAACATAAGAAAAATATAAGATTTGTATACCAGTTTGATAGACACCCAAGAGAGCAAATTAATCCAGAAAGCTGATTCGGTGAATCTCTTTGGTGCCGTATGAGAATTATAAAACATTTTGACCCAGCATAGCAACTAGAAGGGATTCATGTTCAAAAAAAGGTACATTACTGCAGACTAAAAAATGTAACTTCCTCACTATATTTGGGCTCAAGGAAAATATATAATATGACAACAAAGATAAATGGCAATAGAAAGGAAGGAGAGACATAACACATACCTGAGAGCACGTATCGAGGCTGCTGGTCGCAAAATGTAACCCGCATCTCATTGCGGAATTCATGTCGAACAAACGGAACCTTGTTCAGTTTTTAGCATAGGGAATGCAACATAGAGACCATGTTGTTTACTCAAATATGCTTCTTGTATTTGAGTAAGTAATTAATAAAGATTAATGCAACTCATGGTATCCTTCTGTAGACGGACATGGTAACGATCCCTTACATCAGTAGTATGGGAGCCTAGAATTTTACAACTAATATGCCATCAAAGGAAAACATAGGAAAGGTCGTAAAATTTGGATACATTTAATTGTAGCTTAGTCAATAAGTATCATTGAAAAAATGACTTAAAATCTTAGCGTCGTCGAGTATGAAAAAGAATGGCGCTTCAGCTGCCATGGCCTTCAAATTGGGATATAAGCACAAAACTTGGAGGCCATCCAAACAGTTGCCAACTGTCATTGCCTTGATACATGGAAGTTATGAAATATAGTTCAAGTAATTTAGGAAGGACACTGAGATCAGCGGTGAAAATATCAACATACGGAAGTGCGATGGTTGAATTTCGAGAAAGATTTCAAAAATGAATTAAAAAGATCACGACAGTAGATATAGATAACTAAGAAGAGAAACATTTATAACTTTGCTTATGCAGGTTGCTACTCCCTCCGACCCAAATTAGTTGACTCAAATTTGTCAAGATACGGATGACTCATCCGTATCTTGAAAAATTTGAGTCAACTAATTTGGGTCGGAGGGAGTAGCATATTACCAGAGAACCCGTGACTATGCGTCCTTCATTTTTGTTATCTTTCTCACCATTGGTTGCATTCTAAAGTCGAAAACATATTATTAACAACCCACAATAAGCACATTGATGTGCCTCGGAAAAAGTGACATGAGAGAATGGCATGATTGAGCATATGGGTACTGGATTAGAAATTGTTTGGGATTAATGTAAAATTCTCCAAGCAAACCTGAAAATTTCTAGTGAGAACCTGAGAGTTGGTCATATTAGAGTCAGTTGTAATAGGAAATGTATAAGTAGGTGAATACATGAGTCCATGTCAATAATGAGATACTTCCTCCGTCCAGAAATAAGTGACTTTAATTTTTCTAGATTCGCATGTGTTTATACACTAAAATGTGTCTAGATACAAGTAATAAATCTTGAAACCCCCAAGTCACTTATTTTTGTATGGAGGGAGTACTTGAATTGGATATACTCCATGATATATAACCTTGATTAAATCAAGAATTCAATAATGTTATGTCAAGTTTAAACACAACCATATATGCATCCTATGTTACATTCTTTTAGAGAAAATAGATATGTCAAATATATGCTTTTATGGTAAAGTACATAGTATACTATGATTAACATGTAGAACCTAGAACCTTACTGCCTTTGGATAAATAATGACTAACAATACTCATCAAAGATAATGGCGATTCCAACAATGAATATGTAGAATCTAGAACCTTACTTCTTTGGGATTACTAATGACTATGTTTTCCATGTCCTAACCTAAAGGAACACTCAACTAATGCTAATGGAATAAAAAGAAAAGGATGTGAATAACCAACATTTCCTACTAAACAGAAATAGGTGGAAGTAAATGGTGCTTTGCTGCCATAAAACCCGATATCTGGTAAACATTGCATCAGTTCAATAGCTTAAACCGAGAGTTACTAGATATAGATTCTTAGATAGGCTAGACAAATAGGAATAATGTTCTTTCCAAACAACATTGCTCTAATACCCGTGGCTCCTATAACGGTGTTGTCCCATGCATCATCAGATTGGTTAGGAAACCCTAGATATTTCACATAAAAAATATGAGTGGACTAATCGGCATGCACAATCCAGCATTGCAGAAAGTAAAACATTATCAAATTCTCACCTGATAGGTAAATCTTTCTTGGGGACTAAAGATTGATATGCCTCAAGGATTCTTGTCAAATTGGGCGAGAGGTGGGCATGGATCCTTGGGGACTGATGACTGAATCTTGAAGGAGGGAGAACCATAGACAATGCTAGTGATTGAATTGCAGAGTGGAAGCAACTCAATCTGGCAGGACATGCCAACGGCGAGAGCGGAGATGATACCAAGGATTAGTTGGGCTTGGCCCACTTTGGTGCATGTGGGGCTTCGTTTCGGCACCATTCAATACTAAGGATTACAAACTTCCCTGAATTGATGAGTGTGATTGGATAAATACTAGCGTAATTGGATCCAAATAAAACCGAAGACATATATGCGAAAGCTAAATCATTTTTACGTAGGACATATCTTCCTTAGAAATCGAAGAATTTTTTGTTGAAAGTGGCATGAACTTCACACGGTGTACAAGTATGTTTACCTTGAGCCTTCATGTTGTACAGATTTAATATAAACGGGTGTTTGCAAGAGAACAAATAATTACCTCCATAATGAAATATATTTATTTTTCATCTCTCAATAGAATTCTATAGCCATTAACCTGATTTTGCAAGCCATCAAAATAACTGAACATATATAAGTCCCAATATGGTAGGTTCTATGGTATTAGTATGTATTGAAAAGCACTGGGTAATAAAAATTTAGTAAGATTTTACTTTTAAATCAAATGACTATAAAAATTACAAGAGTAGTCCGACAGTGTGGCAATTAGACCTCGCTCGTGTAGTTTTAGAAATGGTACTAGATAAATAAGTAGCATGAGAGAAAATTTCCCAAATGCCCATAGTAAATCACATAATATCATGGTATAAAATTCACCCTGTCAGTTCTCATCCACCATCCAAAAGAAGATCCGACGGCCGGCACCTCATTACCACCACAGTTTTGAAATCTAAACTTTCATGCTTTATAATTCACCTTTTTTGTAAAAGCCGGCAGGAACCCTGCACTTATCATTAACATAAAAAAGCATGAAGAAATATTGTACATTAATTATTCACATGACCATATTACCAACCTCGATTATGAAGTTCAATGTTACCTTGAAAACAAATTTCCATTGCAAGTACTACTATTGATTCCTACATCATCATATGTCGGCATGCATAAATCCATTGTCATGGGAGCAACCTGGGGAATTGTATATACTACTTATATAGCACCCATCAATCTAGCATGAGTGTTCATACTATAGTTCCTATGTAGGTAGCTCGAGCAGGTTAGCTAGTACGTATCTATTTGACATGTTAGGCCCGTGCCATGTCATCTGCTCTCAATCATGCGTGCTTGAATTCTGGAAATTGTACTTTGACCTGTTAGAATTAGAAGGAACCGAGAGTCTATGGCATTTTTGTCGACCAGATCTTGTTTCCCATTTCACTAGTGCAGAACGGTCCATATGTCCCGGTTGGTAAGGGTCTTTAGTTCCGGTTCCCCAACCGGGACGGGGCAATTGGGACTAAAGCCCCAACCTTTTGTCCCGGTTGCCCCACCAACCGGGACAAAAGAGCGTACACGTAGCCGCTGCTCCGTGCGAGGGGGGGGGGAGCAACCGTCCCGGTTTGTAATACGAACCGGGACAAATAAGCTTCTGCCGTGGCAGAGATTTGACACATTTCTCTGCCGCGGCAGAGAATTCATTTTGGCACTTTTGTTGCCGCGGCAGCATTTTGTCCACTTTTTGTGCCGTGGCAGAGAATTCATTTATGTTTTTTATTGTTTATTTAGTGTTTTGCACTCATCAATGAAGGAACCATTATATTACACAAGATCATCATGACAATATTACATTCGATACACGGATTGAGTTCATGCACTACATACAAAAGTTACTCTTTGTACAATCCCTATTGTTTATACATAGCCGAATAGTATTCCTCTTTTGGGTTTAGGACTTCTGCATCCAAGAATCCTGCCAATTCCTCCTGAATTGCTCATACGCGATCCTTTGGCAGAAGACCGTCCCGTAGACGTTCGATCTGATTTAAAAAGGGAATCAGCCTATATGAATGAAACTAAACACAATTTAATTGTAATTAAAAACTATAGAAATTGTTTACGTACGTGGATTTGCTCTAAATTTCTGCCCTTCTCATCGCACGTCTGCCGGATGAACTCGCAAACATAGTATCCACATAGATTGTTACCTGGTCCCTGCGTCAGGCACTTTACGAGAACATAGTTCAATCAAAATAATAATCAAACATGATAATAACTGCATCAAAACTAGAATCAAAGAGATGCGCGGATATAGCTAGTGGTGCTTACATCTAGTGCTTCAAATGTAAGCTCCGCTTTCCAAACACCCCTAGCCTTGTTGGTGAACCGTTTCCAAGCGTTGCCCGGCGAAGAAAACGAATAAAATAAGTTATTAATTACTTGATATCATAAAATTCACGAACGTTGCCGATATAGTGTCATAATGATTAGAATTACCGCTAGAGAAACATCTGCATGTCCTTCCACTGCTCAAGGTGTTTATGTTTCGAGTCCATGACTAGTACACGCTCTTTGTCAAATTGAATGATTAACAGAATATAGTGGAAGCTGTGAATGCATAACTAATCAATTATATACTTAACATCGAGTAAGCGAAATAGAGTGTATACAAGAAAATAACACTCACTTGAAGTTGTAAAGAAAAAGTATTTCCCTTCTGATTTCTTGAAACCTTAACACGTGTACTATATTATCCTCCGTATCCTGGGGGCTTGTTTTGAGATTAGCTTGATGAACCCAATATGGGTCAATGAAGCCAATGTCATAGATTTGTCCTCTTCTGCATTCGAGAATCTTCATTCTGCATATTACAGTATGATTATATACATGCAATAAACAAGGTAAGATAGCTGGAGACTAAATTAATTATAGAATTAGTACTTACAGACAATAGGCACTGATGATCGATTTTTCCAAGGCGTCTTGATTGAATAATTGAAATAGTTCATCAAATTCAATGGATATCATGTCATCTATTTCTTTCCCATAATGCTTTTTTGTAACCTTCAGCACTATCCAGTTAGCCCCGGCCTTTGTGGCATGCATGTACCAGTTATGCAATCTTCGCATTTTTGTTGGAAGATTATTTACCTCCTCAGGTTTGACGAGAGGTTTGCCGTACTGGTATTTGTATGCTACTTCACTCACGGGGAAGTACTCTAACTGGGATAAGTACTGGGCAATACTCATACCTTGAGCAGCGGCAGCTTCTCCGTATTGTGCAACTACCTCTGGATCATACTGCTCTTCGGCCCCATATTTGCTCGACCCCACATTGGTTTGGGAAATCACCTTGAGAGGGGCGCAAGACTGTTTTGCTTGTTCTCCGAGCTGGGCAACAGATTTCTCGCTTGCATCAGTACTGCTCTTCGAGGCTTGTTGTGCCGCATGTGACTTGAGAATAGAACACTCATAGCTGATGACAGCTTTGGCTCTGGTTGATGAAGAGTCTTTAGCATTTTCAACACTCTGGCTTTTTCTTCTTTGGTGCTAGGGAACTCTGGCTCTTTCGGCCGCCTCAGCTTAGCGAAAAACGCTGTCGTTTCCGCATCAACGATCGCCGTAGTCTCCTCTTCAGTACAGTCATAAGCTCTCTTGGGAGGAACCTTTGGTACTTTTGGAAGAGGCTCTTGTTTACGTTTCGGCGATCGCTTACCACGACGCAGAGTAGCGGTACGTTTATGCTTTTTATCCTGAGGAACCGGCGATGGCTCCCGCGGCGATGGCTGGGCCGGAGATTGGTGAGGCGACGGAGCCGGGTGAGGCGATGAAGACGGCTGTCGCGGCGGCGACGACCTCGCTGGAGACGGGTGAGGCGGCGGCGAAGATGGACTTGGCGTGTGATTTCGAAGCACGATACATTCCTTTGGCCATAGAATGGTGACGTTTGTTGCGTCTCCCAGTTCAGTCACATCCCCTTCACCTGTAGGGTAGTAAAGCTTCAAAACTTCAAAGGTGGGCATGATTTCATCCACCCCGACAAAAGCGTAACCCTGTGGAACCGGACGACAGTGGTAAGTTGGTGTGGGTCCTATTGGTAAGGCATAGCCGACCGCCACCTTCATTGATATGTTCACAACTTTGACATGTAGCTCGCAGTGTGTCATCTGTGTGATATCATCCACTAGGTAGCCAACAGGAGCCATCGTCGGTGCACCATCGTCATCGTCATTGTCATCACCCTGGACCTCAGTGGAAGCCACACTACTTTTTTGATTATTGGATAGGCCGGTAGCATCGAATGCAGTGTGCTGCTGAGATGGGCCGGTAGTACTTTGCTCTTTAAGTGCATTAATTTCATCTTGTTGTTGCTTTATTTGTTCTTCAATTATACGCATTCGCTCTTTTTGAATATCTGCTTCAACTTCCGCCTTGTCCTTTCTCCTCTGGCGGCTTCTATCAGGATATTTCTTCCTCTCTTCGGGAAACCCAGTCCTCCATGTTTTGGAGCCGTTTGTGCCTCGTGTTCGTCCATCATGTTCCTTATTTCCAAGGGCGAGTGTGAGCTCATCATTCTCTCTACCGGGAATGAAGTCCCCATCTTTAACAGTCTTTACTGCTTTTCTCATCTTCTCGATTGGCAAGGGGTCTTCTTTATGTCGTATGTTATATATACACATCCCTTCCGAGTCCAACGTGCCCCCATGCCCGTAAAACCAATTCCTTGCACGTTCTACCCAATCATCTCCTGGGTGATCTTTTTAGCACGCAGTTCATTCTCAAGTTTCTCCCACTTAGGAATGCCAGCCCTGTAGCCACCTTTCCCCATAGTATGGTGATACTTCTTGTTAGCAGCATTCAGCTTATTCGTTGCAGACATTTTCTTAGCTTTTTCTGATGTCTTGTATTTCACAAACTCAGCCCAGAATGGTTTTATCTTCTCAAACTGAAAAATCTTGAAATCCGGAGTCTTCTCTTTCACGACATAGTCAAGGTGCAATCTTTTCTTCCAGTTGGTGAAACACTGGGCCATCTTCTTCAAAGCCCACTCCCTGACCTTAGCCTCCATGGCTCTCCCATGTTCTAAGGCATCCTCAACTGGATCCTCCGCATTTGGATCCAGCTCTATCTTCGGTAGTTTGAAATTAAGCATGAGCCTCTTCCACAGTAAGTCTTTGGCCTTGTTAGGGACAAACAAACATGTTCCCTCTTCTTTCGCATCAGTAGGCCTTATTCCAATTTTGAATGGTGATCGGGATTAAGTCCCTAACGATTACTCCACATTGTGCCACAAATTTGATTGCGACAACTTTGGGAGCCGTCGGTTTGCCGTCTTCAGCGATATCTTCGATCCTGAACCTCTCATGGTCTTCCAACTTTTTGGTTGGGCCTCGTCCGCTCTTTTCAGTAGATTTGTTCGATCCAGAGGGCTAAAAGAAGAAATATCGTCGTTACTATTTCTATTAGATAGCAGATGATTAATTAATGAATTAATTATATTACATGCACCTCGCCAGAGTGGTCGTCTTCTTGATTACACAAGGCATCGCCTTGTCCCTCGTGGAAGGCATCCTTCAACCTTAAACAAGTCGTCTATTCCGGAAAAAAGAGGATCACCCTCACCGGAGTTGCTCAGAAACGTCGATACATCTAAATTTTCTTCCCCAAGGATCACACCTTGGATCAACTCTTCCTTTTCTTCGTGTCTGTCGTGTGGGTCCATATTTTCTGCATAGGTGGAAAAACGGATAAGTCAAAGCGGCTAAGGGAGAATTTTAGGTACGGTGTTGAGAGATATAAACCCTAATTCAGAGAAACCCTAATATATACATACACAATAATAAAATGAATTGGAATGTATTCTACCGGGAAGAACCAAACACCGGAAAGAAAGGGAACAATCAACACATGGCATCGATGCAATGTTCAAGCAAGTATGATGATATGACAAGTTAATTTGCATTGGAATGTAACCCTAAGACATGCTTGACGATTTAATCGGGGTTCCGAGGGGTGAAAACCCTAACTCAGGGAAACTCCGGAACATATGAGAGGGGTGCATTTGTTCTTCTAATTATACTTGTCATTTAAGTTGTTGAACAACGCATGATTATAGGTTAAATAGATAGGTTTCATTTTTCTGAACAATTTGATATATTATTTGTATTTTTCTAACTTATAAACAATAAGTTATTGATTTTATAATATTAAATCATTTTCTGGAATTATTAAAACCAACTTATATACTTTTTACACCCGGTCTACAGCTAGCCAGAGAGTTGGGCCCTAGGCCAACTCATCCTCCACGTGGGCAGGGTGGGACCCAGGCCAGGTTGACTGGGGGTTGACCACGTGCCGACGCCGGGGTGACGTCACCGTGATGTCATTGACGCCGGTGAGCCTCAGAACGACAAAGGGGACGGCGGTGGAGCGCGAGCTAGGCCGTGTGCGTGTGCGTGCTAGAGAGAGGAGGTTGAGGCGAGCCAAAGAGTAGCGGCGCCGCCTCGAAAAGGTCACCGGAGAGGAGAGCACGACGACGGTGAGCGGCGGTGGTGGCAGGTGGTCGACGGGGAGGAGGAACAAGAGCGAGAGGGGGCGAGAGATAGGGTCCACGAGAACCAGCAGCTCACCACGACGGCCGGCTACTAGGGCCGGCTAGGGTTTGGCCAGAGAGGGAGAGAACGCACGCGAGGGGGAGAAAGAGGGAGAGAATGCACGACGATGCACGGCGGCGGACAGAGGTGACGGCGGGGCGGCCGGCGACGTCTCCATGTGCGCGCGCGTCGGGATCATATCAACTAAAATAATCATCAACTAAATATCATCACTAGTGCGCACGCGCTTCGAGATCTACATCATCTAAATACACACCTAAATCATCTAACAACTATACACCTAAAATCTAAATAATATATACATACATCTAGAATAATATACACCTAAAATAATATATACATACACCTAATAAAATAATATATGCATACACACACCTAAAATCTAAATACATCTACACATGTCAAAAAAATACACAGTATATACACATGTCAAAAAAAATCTATATACACGTACGGTACTCTCGGGTGGTATACCGGCGCTGGACTTGGGCGGCGCGGTCGGGGAAGGATGAGAGGGAGAGGCGGAGGGCCGGCGCTGGACATGGGCGGCAGTGGCGGCCGGAGCGCGCGGCGGTGGCGGCCAGAGCGCTTGTGGCGAGGATGACGGAGACGGCCGAGGGCGCGCGGCTGGAGACGGAGACGGAGGGCGCGCGCCGGAGACAGACGGAGGCGCCGCAGCCGAGGACTGAGGCGGCAGCAACGACGACGGGCAGCTGGCAAGGCGTCGTTGATGAAAGCAGAGAAGAAGCAGGGAAGTGAGATGGGGAAGAAGAAGAAGAGGCGAGCAAGTTATAAAGGGGGAGTATACGTCTCGGTTGGTGGCTCCAACTGGGACTAAAGGGTCATATGTCCCGGTTGGAGCCACCAACCGGGACGTATACTCCACTTTTTTCAGTAGACCAAGGGTTGGCGCGCGCAGGGTCTTTAGTCCCGGTTGGTGGCTCCAACCGGGACATATGACCCTGTTTTCAAAATATTTCAGGAATTTTCTCTCTGTTTCCGCCTTATTTTTTTATTTTAGGGTTTAAATTTGTAATTTTTTTAAATGATAATTACTTTGGAATTTAGAAAAACTTTAAACATAAAAATTGTTTGAATTTGAGTAACTAATTCAACACCATTTTCTGTTTTTAAAAATAATTAATGTAACCATTTAAAATTAAAAATGAATTAACTTATATTTTTTGAATATTAATTTGGAATTTAGAAAAACTTTAAACATAAAAAGTGTTTGAATTTGAATAACTAATTCAAAACCATTTTCTATTTTTAAAAAATAATAAATGTAACCATTTAAATTATGAACCATTTAAAATTAAAAATGAATTAACTTATATTTTTTGAAAATTAATTTGGAATTTAGAAAACTTTAAACATAAAAAGTGTTTGAATTTGAATAACTAATTCAAAATCATTTTCTGTTTTTAAAAATAATTAATGTAACCATTTAAACTATGAACCATTTAAAATTAAAACTGAATTAACTTATATTTTTTGAATATTAATTTGGAATTTAGAAAAACTTGAAACATAAAAAGTGTTTGGATTTGAATAAATAATTCAACACCATTTTTTGTTTTTAAAAATAATTAATTTAAGCATTTAAACTATGAACCATTTAAAATTAAAAATGAGTTAACTTATATTTTTTGAATATTAATTGGGAATTTATAAAAACTTTAAACATAAAAAGTTTTTGGATTTGAATAACTAATTCAAAACCATTTTCTATTTTTAAAAAATAATTAATGTAACCATTTAAACTATGAACCATTTTAAATTAAAAATGAATTAACTTATATTTTTTAAATATTAATTTGGAATTTAGAAAAACTTTAAACATAAAAAGTGTTTGGATTTGAATAAATAATTCAAAACCATTTTCTGTTTTTAATTTGGATTTGAATTAACTTATATTTTTTATATATTAATGGGCGGGAAAAAAAGTATGGGAAATAATGGGCGGAAAGATAATTTCATTAGGATAGAACTGAAATTAAAGTACATAACGCCACTAACACAAAGTTACATAGAAGAACTGAAAATTATGATACATGGCCAGATTAAGCCACAATCGGCCGAACTTGTTTTGCAATGTTGGAGTGATTCAGTCATGCTCCTGCCTACACCTGTAGTACTCGCCACTATAGTCGTCGTACTCGTTGCGGCCGTCTTCGCTGTCGTCGTCAGGGTCGCCATATTGAACCTTGAAGGCTGAGTACGAGTGGGCTGGACTTGAGGGTAGCGCAGGCAGGGCTAGAGTCGGTGGCCGTGTCGTAGGCCATGACGCTCTGGAAAGTCCGACCTCACCACCACAACCACGGCCGGCCTCGTTGAAGTTTTGAGGAGGTGGGCCGTCCTCCTCGTGCCTGGCGAGCGTCCTCTCACGCCGATCCACGAAGAAGGCTTCCCAAGTCGGGAAATAGTCGGGATGCCATCTGGGATTCCTCCGCTGCTCCGGCGTGAGCTCGAAGTAGTAGTGGTTCATGATGGCCATCCGACGCGCCACACCTAGAGGGACAGAGGAACTGCACGCCTCGGCGACAAGATCCACCGACGGGATACAAGAGTCTTGGCCAAGGGTAGTTCGAGGTGCAAAGCGCCTCCGCCTCCCTGGGAGTTAGTGCTACGGTGGAAGTCATGGGAAAGAGTGATGAGGTTGCAGATATGAGTCTAGAGATGTGCAATGACAATGGAGGCCAATCCTACATATATATAGTGAGAAATGGCAGGAAGATAATTGGAGGGAAGAACTGGCGGGAAAAACTAGCGGAAAGAAATGGCGGGAAGAAAAATGGCTCATTTAGAACTTGCATTGGATCTCTGAAGAAACCACATATTGCGAGTCTAAAAATGATTTTTTTCAAAAAATGGCGATAGATCATGTACCTGTAGTACAAACCGGACCCACTTCCTACCGATTCGGCAGACATTTGTCCTTTTTACCCGGGATGGACGAAAAGGTTTGAGATGTCCCGGTTGGGACATATTCCATGTAAGGTGGTCTAGTATTTTAGGAAAATGGGACGGTAGCATTCTGAAACAGCATTTTGGTGGTTACTTCATAAAATGACCCGTTTTTTGCGCTCGAAAAATGGAAAAGAGCTTTTCCGTGTGACAAAAAGGAAAACTTCCTCCTGCAACATTGTTCTCCATACCAATGTCCACATGCATGCATAATATGGGCACAACATGACAAACTATGCCGTGATTCAGCACATAACATCGGTGATTTGGATCGAAAACCATGAAACCTCGAACATGATAGGTCATTTTGTGAAGGTTTTTTCGAGACATGATCAATATACCAAGTCTAGTATTTTTCCTTTCAACTATGTCACATAATATGACACCACACGAAGGATTTTTATTGTTAGGATTTTTTTTAATTTATTATGCCCGTTTTGAATTTTCTGAATTTCTAACTACGGTCGAACCGGCGTGCATGAAGATAGGGGATGGTCATCGTTAGAACTTGCATTGGATCTCTGAAGAAACCACATATTGCGAGTCTAAAAATGATTTTTTCAAAAAATCACGGGCGATAGATCATGTACCTGTAGTACAAACCGGACCCACTTCCTACCGATTCTGCAGACATTTGTCCTCTTTACCCGAGATGGACGAAAATGTTTGAGATGTCCCGGCTGAGAGATAGTCCATGTAAGGTGGTCTAGTATTTTACGAAAATGGGACGGTAGCATTCTAAAACAGCATTTTGGTGGTTACTTCATAAAACGACCCGTTTATTGCGCTCGGAAAATGGAAAAGGGCTTTTCCGTGCGATAAAAAGGAAAACTTCCTCCTACCACATTGTTCTCCATAGCAATGTCCACATGAATGCATAATATGGGCACAACATCACAAACTATGCCATGATTCCGCACATAACATCGGTCATTTGGACCGAAAGCCATGAAACCTCAAACATGATAGGTCATTTTGTGAAGGTTTTTTTGAGACATGATCAATATACCAAGTCTGGTATTTTTCCTTTCAAATATGTCACATAATATGACACCACGCGAAGGATTTTCATTGTTCGGATTTTTTTGAATTTATTATGACCGTTTTGAATTTTCTGAATTTCTAACTATGGTCGAACCAGCGTGCATGAAGATAGGGAACGAGCATCGTTAGAACTTGCATTGGATCTCTGAAGAAACCACATATTGCGAGTCTAAAAATGATTTTTTCAAAAAATCACGGGCGATGGATCATGTACCTGTAGTACAAACCGGACCCACCACTTCCTACCAATTCGGCAAACATTTGTCCTTTTTACCCGGGATGGACGAAAAGGTTTGAGATGTACCGGTTGGGAGATAGTCCATGTAAGGTGGTCTAGTATTTTAGGAAAATGGGACGGTAGCATTCTGAAATGGCATTTTGGTGGTTACTTCACAAAACGACCCGTTTTTTACGCTCGGAAAATGGAAAAGGGATTTTCCGTGCGACAAAAAGGAAAAATTCCTCCTGCAACATTGTTCTCCATACCAATGTACACACACATGCATAATATGGGCACAACATCACAAACTATGCCGTGATTCAGCAGATAACATTGATCATTTGCACAGAAAGCCATGAAACCTCGAACATGATAGCTCATTTTGTGAAGGTTTTTTCGAAACATGGTTAATATACCAAGTCTGGTATTTTTCCTTTCAACTATGTAACATAATATGACACCACGCGAAGGATTTTCATTGTTCGGATTTTTTTTGAATTTATTATGCCCGTTTTGAATTATCTGAATTTCTAACTATGGTCGAACCGGTGTGCATGAAGATAGGGGACGAGCATCGTTAGAACTTGCATTGGATCTCTGAAGAAACCACATATTGCGAGTCTAAAAATGATTTTTCCAAAAAATCACGGGCGATAGATCATGTACCTGTAGTACAAACCGGACCCACTTCCTACCGTTCGGCAGACATTTGTCCTTTTTACCCGGGATGGACGAAAAGGTTTGAGATGTCCCGGTTGGGAGATAGTCCATGTAAGGTGGTCTAGTATTTTAGGAAATGGGATGGTAGCATTCTGAAACAGCATTTTGGTGGTTATTTCACAAAACGACCCGTTTTTTGCGCTCGGAAAATGGAAAAGGGCTTTTCCGTGCGACAAAAAGGAAAACTTCCTCCTGCAACATCGTTTTCCATACCAATTTCCACATGCATGCATAATATGGGTACAACATCACAAACTATGTCGTGATTCAGCACATAACATCGGTCATTTGGACCGAAAGCCATGAAACCTCGAACATGATAGGTCATTTTGTGAAGGTTTTTTCGAGACATGATCAATATACCAAGTCTAGTATTTTTACTTTCAACTATGTCACATAATATGACACCACGCGAAGGATTTTCATTGTTCGGATTTTCAATATACTAAAGGTTCATCTTTAGTCCCGGTTGGAGGGATTTCGGCAGGCTATGCCAGGCAGCACTAATGATAGGGGTGAGTGTCAACATTATGTCGTGCGACATGTAACTTGTCCCGGATGTTGTCACCAACCGGGACTAAAGATGAACCTTTAGTCCCGGTTGGAGACACCAACCGGGACAAAACACGAGTCAAGGTGAGTGTCGACATTATTTCGTAAGTGTCGACACTATGTCGAGCTGCTTGTACTATAAATAGGCATCCTTGTGAGTCTAGTCCTCCAGCCAGATTGAGGCATCTCTAATATTGTTTTAGAGAGCAGGGACACCACTAAGACCAGTTTTAGGGATATGCCGCCGGATCCCAGTCCTCCGGCATCTCCAAGAAACTGGTCATAGAGGCACTCCCTAATATGTGAAATTAGTTAGCTCCCAGGTGTATTGATCTAGTTAGAGAAGTTACAAGCTGCAAGATGGTTTTCGAGAGCAGGGACACCACTACGACCAGTTTTAGGAAGATGCCGCCGGATCCCAGTCCTCCGGTATCTCCAAGAAATTGGTCATAGAGGCACTCCATAATATGTGACCGCGCGCGTTTGGAGATCGGATCTTAATGGTAAGTACTTATCGGGACAACTTCTTCATAGTCCCGGTCCAGCCACAACACGGGACTAACACTCGGGACATTTATTAATATTAAAAACTGAGACTACAAAACCGGGTCTAAAGGCCCCCCTATATATAGTCCCGGTCAAGCCACAAACCGCGAAAGATATCCTTCGGTGAAGCCACAAACCGCGAATGACATGAACTAGAGTTACATAATATGAGGATGAACTTATTATAATCTTTTGACATGTCTGTCTTGTCCTCGATTCCCACGATATTTCGTTTCCCTGAAAGAACTATGTGACGCTTTGGCTCATCATATGATGTATTCGTTTGCATATTTTTTTCTTTTTTTGGTCTGGAGGACATGTCCTTCACATAGAAAACCTGAGACACATCATTGGCTAGGACGAATGGTTCATCTCTATAACCAAGATTGTTGAGATCCACTGTTGTCATTCCGTACAACTGGTCTATCTTTACCCCTTCCCCATTCAGGTTGACCCATTTGCAGCGAAACAAAGGGACCTTAAAAGAGACTCCATATTCTAGTTCCCATATCTCCTCTATGTACCATAGTATGTGTCCTTTTGTCCATTATCGTCTATTGCATCAAAGCGGACACCACTATTTTGGTTGGTGCTCTTTTTATCTTGGGCGATCGTGTAGAATGTATTCCCATTTATTTCGTACCCTTGGAAATTCAATACAGTAGAAGATGGTGACGCGGCCAACAAGTATAGCTGATCTCCAACAGTGGTGTCATTCAAGAGATGTGTCCGCATCCAACCACCAAAAGACTTCATGTGTTCATCTGTAATCCATGATTCAGGCTTCCCCGGGTTTTTGGAGCGTACAATATTCTTGTGTTCCTCGATATATGGAGCTGCCAAGGTGGAATTATGTAGAACTGTGTAGTGTGCTTTAGTGAAAGAATCCCCGTCCCTACATATCATTGCTTTCTTTCCCAGCGTGCCTTTTCCACTTAGTCTTCCCTCATGCCGCGAGTCAAAACACCAATCTGCTTAAGGTCAGGAATAAAGTCAACACAAAACTCAATGACCTCCTTTGTTCCATATCCCTTGGAGATGCTTCCTTCTGGTCTAGCACGGTTATGAAAATATTTCTTTAAGACTCCCATGAACCTCTCAATGGGGAACATATTGTGCAGAAATACCGGACCGAGAATGGCAATCTCTTCCACTAGGTGAACCAGGAGATGCGTCATAATATTGGAGAAGGATGGTGGGAACACCAACTCAAAACTAACAAGACATTGTACCACATCCTTCTGTAACCTTGGCAGAATATCTGGATTGATTACCTTCTGATATATTGCATTGAGGAATGCACACAACTTCACAATGGGTACTCGAACATTTTCCGGTAGAAGCCCCCTCAATGCAATCGGAAGCAACTGCGTCATAATCACGTGACAGTCATGAGACTTCAGGTTTTGAAACTTTTTCTCTGCCATATTTATTATCCCCTTTATATTATATGAGAAGCCAGATGGCACCTTGATACTGTAAAGGACTTCAAAAAAGATTTCCTTCTCTGCTTTGGTAAGAGCATAGCTGGCACGACTTATATGACGCCCTTTATCCGTCTTGTTCTGTGTATGCATGTTCTTTGGGTCTTTCATAATTTGTTAGTCCTCCCGTGCTTCTGGTGTATCTTTTGTCTTCCCATACACGCCTAGGAATCCTAGAAGGTTCACGCAAAGATTCTTCGTCACGTGCATCATGTCGATTGAAGAGCGGACACGCAGGACTTTCCAATATGGCAGCTCTCAAAATATAGATTTCTTCTTCCACATGGGTGCGTGTCATGTAGCGACGTCGTTTGGAACTGATTGAACGCCGGGACCCTTTCCAAAGATTACTTCTATGTCCTTGACTATACCAAATACATCATCACCAGCAGGGAGTTCATGCTTCTTCCGGTGATCTGCCTAACCTTTGAAATGCTTGCCTTTCTTTCTTACGGTATGATTGGTCGGAAGAAATCGTCGATTCGCCAGGTACACAACCTTCTTGCATTTATGCAAATATGTACCTACAGTCTTATCTAAACAGTGTGTGCATGCCTTATATCCCTTGTTTGTCTGTCCTGAAAGGTTACTAAGAGCAGGCCAATCATTGATAGTTACGAATAGCAACCCTCGTAGATCAAATGGCTCCTGTTTGTTTTCATCCCACGCACGTACACCTGGTTTGCCCAACAACTGTAAGAGTTCTTCACCTAATGGCCTAAGGTACACATCAATGTCGTTGCCCGGTTGCTTCAGGCCTTGGATGAGCACTGACATCATAATGAACTTACGCTTCATGCACAACCAAGGAGGCAGGTTGTAGATACATAGAGTCATGGGCCAGGTGCTGTGACTGCAGCTCTGCTCCCCAAAAGAATTCATGCCATCCGTACTTAGACCAAACCATAAGTTCCTTGCGTCACCTGCAAATTCTGGGAAGTCTCTCTCGATTTTTCTCCACTGTGACCCATCAGCAGGGTGTCTCAACTTCCCGTCTTTCTTACGGTCTTCTTTGTGCCATCGCAACAACCTGGCATGCTCTTTGTTTCTGAACATGCGTTTCAACCTTGGTATTATAGGAGCATACCACATAACCTTAGCAGGAACCCTCTTCCGGAGGGGCTCTCCTCAACATCACCAGGATCACCTCGTCTGATCTTATACCATAATGCATTGCATACCGGACATTTATCTAAATTCTCATACTCCTTACCGCGGTAGAGGATGCAGTCATTAATGCATGCATGTATCTTTTGCACATCTAATCCTAGAGAACACAGAGTCTTTTTTGCTTCGTACGTACTCTCGGGAAGTTCGTTATGTTTTGGAAACTTCGGCTTCATTATTTTCAGCATCTTTTCAAATGAGGAGTCAGTTAGACCACACTCTGCCTTCCATCGCAACAATTCCAGTGTGGTACCGAGCTTTGTGCTGCCATATTTACAATTTGGGTACAACAATTTCTTGTGATCTTCTAACATGCCCTCTAACTTCAGCTTCTCATTTTCTGTTTCATAGTCTCGCTTTGCATCAGAAATGATCCTACCAAGTTCATCAGCTGGCTCATCTGATGCCCGTTCTTCACCTCCTTCCTCTCCATTGTCTTCCATTGCAGTATCACTGTATTCAGGAAACATATGATGATAGTTTTTATCATCATCTTCTTCTTCACCATCTTCCATCATAACCCCTCTTTCCCCGTGTTTGGTCCAACAATTATAGTTGGGCATGAAACCATTCATAACCCGTGGCCGCGAATGATTTTCGAGGAAGAGTACTCCTTGTTGTTCCGACATTGAACACATGAAAAACGTATAAAACCATTCTCTTTGTTTGTCGTAGCCACATCGATAAATTTATCCACGCCTTTCATATACCCGGGTACACGCCGGTCACCGTACATCCATTCCGGACCGTTCATCTGCATCATATAAGTAAGTTTATCAAAAACAGGACATCATAAATAGTGAAATGACTAATTCACATCGACACATGCATTGTATCAATGACAGAGAAAAGATAAGATTGCTAACCTCGATCGAGGAAAATAAAGAGGAGAAATCTCAAGTGCGTCTCGGACACCTTCTATATTTTTGTTCTACGAGAATTTGAACGGGATCATTCACTCAAACACCTTGAATGCATGCATAGGGGAAAAAAACTAGCACACCCCTGACACCTTCCACCAAGAAAAAACAGAGTGGAGGCAGAGGGCTGAGGCATTACATTTATAGAGGGCGGGAGCATACGTCCCGTTTGTAACACAAATTGGGACTAAAGGTGTGTGCTACGCCACGTGGCTGACTCCCAACCTTTAGTCCCACGTATGCCCCCCTACCAACCGGGATGCATGCCTCTGGGCCCCGTGCCCGCTCGAACCAGGACGCGTGCCAGCATTAGTCCCAGTTCGTGGCGGAATCGGGACTAATGTTGTTATGAGGCACGAACGGATAGCCTTTTTTCTACTATTGTTTCAAGATAAAGAGTGTGTTTACCAATTAAAAAAATAACACGTTATTAATTTGGCGTGGCCATTCTTCAGACGCTATGCATATTATAACGTGCTAATAGCGCGCTATTTTTGAAAATAGCGTTTTGCGAAGAATTTAAAAATTGACAAATATAGCATGTATATTAAAGATTTTAGTACCTAAAATATTGTCCTGAGTAATACATACATAACGAACTAACCGGTTTTGCCCGAATTACATGGTCCATATCACAGTAATGACCAAATTCAAAATGACAAGCTCCATATCACAAAGATCACAACATAAATCCATAAACAAACTACAAAGTCTAGAATAAAGTGTCCTCATGGGCTGAATCCACAAATGGACTACCAATATTTTCATGTATTTTATAGGGACGCTAAAATATTATGATGTATAGCGTGATTTAGCATGCTAAATACGTGATTAGCGCCATAGCGAGCATATTTTGTATAGCGTAGCGTTTGGCTTCCAAATATGCTATAGTGGTGTTATAACGGAGAAATAGCACGCTATTATTTTCATTGGTGTTTACTAACACTTGACTTCCCACAAAATAAACAGCTTGTACGTTCATTCTTCCTTCCTGTTGATTGGTCAATCACTACAGCAACGGCATGCTACGCCGAGTGCAAAAAGCCATCGGCGTAGGCCAAAATGCTCTCGGCGTATGCTACGCCAACGGCTGCCCTCGGCGTAGCCTCCTCGGCAAAGGTCTTTCTCGGTGAAGGAATTTTTGCCCGTCGGCGTAGCTCTAGCCATAGCATACGCCGACGGTCTTGCCCTCGGCATAGCCCCGGCGGCATAATAACAGAAGGTTGTAAAAAATCCAAAAAAAAATCATTTTTATATATTTTTTCAACTTTTTTAAATCTTTGAATTGTTTGAATAGTTAATCTCTCACCTAGAATATTTTTAACACTAATTACATTTAATCTTTGATCAAAATAGCAGTCTTTAACAAACTTTCCGCTCGGTCACCCATCCTAGCAATAATCCAGCTCCAGCACGCTTAACTTCTTAATTCCTTCCGAATCAGTTTCCGCAAAGCAGTTTATACCTACTTATCAATACTATGATATCAATCCTATTAACTCTTGTATTATTATGTCATGTTTTTATTTTTTGAAACTACAAACACTTATTTAAGTAAACAACAATAAATAAGTAAAAATATTAATATATTTAATATGGAATAATTAATATCTTTAAATCCGTAAATCGGAATTTGACAAATAGTATGTCTAAATTGATAAAAAAATGAAAAAAAATATAAATATGATATCCATATCAACTAATCACAAACCCCTCATTTTTTAATTAGCTATTTGGTGGTTGCTTCAGAAAATCCCCCTTTTTGCGCTCAAAAAAATGAAAAATGGCTTTTTGGTGCGACAAAAAGAAAAACTTGCATTGGATATTTGATAAAATAGCATATTGTGAACCTAAAAATTATTCTTGTAAAAAAACATAAGCATCGGATCATGTACATGTAGTTCATATCTGACCCACTTCCTACCAATTCAGCAAGAATTTATCTTTTTCACCAGGGGTGGACGGAAAGGTTTTGAATCCTCCTGTTGAGACATTATCCATATAAGGTGGTATAGTATTTTTGTAAAATGTGGTGGTAGAATTTTGAATTATCTATTTCTTGGTTGCTTCACAAAACTGTCCATTTTTTGTGCTCAGAAAATGAAAAATAACTTTTTGGTGCGACGAAAAGGAAAACTTTCTCCTGCAATATTGTTTGACATCCCACGATGCACATGTATGCATAATATGGGCACATTGTCAAAAACTATGCCTTGATTCTAGCCATAACGTTGGTCATTTGACCCGAAAGCCAAGAAACCTCGAATGAGATAGGTCATTTTGTGAAGGTTTCTTAGACATAATCAATATATTAGGTATGATATTTTTCCTCGTAACTATGTCACATAATATGACACCACGCGAAGGTTTCACATTGTTTCGATTGTTTTTGAATTTTTTATTCCGGTTTTAAACTATCGTCAAACTTTGTCGAACGACGGACATGAATATTATTATCTCGGGGCCAAGACTCGCTAAAATTTCATTGGATCCTTGATAAAATAGCATATTGTGAACCTAAAAATGATTTTTGTAAAAAAACATGAGCATCGGATTATGTACATGTAGTTCATATCTGACCCACTTCCTACCGATTCAGCAAGAATTTATCTTTTTCCCCAGGGGTGTACAAAAAGGTTTTGGATCCTCCTGTTGGGAAATTTTCCATATAAGGTGGTCTAGTATTTTTGTAAAATGTGGTGGTAGCATTTTGAATTAGCCATTTGATGGTTGCTTCACAAAACCATCCGTTTTTTGTGATCGGAAAATGAAAATAGCTTTTTGGTGCGATAAAGATTACAACTTCCTCCTGCAACATTGTTCGCCATCCCATGATGCACATGTATGCACAATATGGGCACACCAGAAACTATGCCTCGATTCTAGCCATAACATTGGTCATTTGACCCGAAAGCCACGAAACCGCGAATGAGATAGGTCATTTTGTGAAGGTATTATTCAGACATAATCAATATAGCAGTTTTGATCTTTTTTAATTATAACTATGTCACATAATATGACACCACGCGAAGGTTTCGCATTGTTTTGATCGTTTTTTTGAATTTTGTATGCCCGTTTTAAACTATGGTCAGACTTTGTCGAACGGTGGCATTAAGATTCTTAGCTCGGGGCCGTGTCTCGCTAAACTTGCATTGGATCTTTGATAAAATAGCATATTGTGAATCTAAAAAATATATATTTTTTAAAACATGAGCATCAGATCATGTACCTGTAGTTCATATCTGACCCACTTCCTAACGATTCGGCAGGAATTATCTTTTTCACCAGGGGTGGACAGAAAGGTTTTGGATCCTCCTGTTGGGTTATTGTCCATATAAGGTGGTCTAGTATATTTGTAAAATATGGTGGTAGCATTTTGAATTAGTCATATGGTGGTTGCTCCACAAAACCGTACATTTTTTTGTGCTCGAAAAATGAAAAATGGCTTTTTGGTGTGACGAAAATGAAAACTTCCTCCTGCAATATTGTTCGCCATCTCATGATGCACATGTAAGCACAATATGTAAGCACAATATGGGCACATTATCACAAACTATGTCTCGATTCTAGCCATAACATTGGTCATTTGACCAGAAAGCTAAAAAACCTCGAATAAGATAGGTCATTTTGTGAAGGTCTTTTTGACATAATAAATATACCAGGTTTGGTATTTTTCCTTGTAACTATGTCACATAATATGACACCACACGAAGGTTTCGCATTGTTTCGGTCGTTTTTGAATTTTTTTATGCCCGTTTTAAACTATCGTCAAACTTTATCGGACGATGGGGATGAAGAAGGCGGGCATTAAGATTCTTAGATCGGGGCCGAGCCTCGCTAAACTTGTATTGCATATTTGATAAAATAGCATATTGTGAAACTAAAGATGATTTTTGTAAAAAAATATGAGCATCGGATCATGTACCTGTAGTTCATATCTGACCCACTTCCTACCGATTCAGCAGGAATTTATCTTTTTTACTAGGGGTGGACGGAAAGGTTCCAGATCCTTCTGTTGGGACATTATCCATATAAGGTGGTCTAGTATTTTTGTAAAATATGATGGTAGCATTTTGACTAAGCCATTTGATTGTTGCTTCATAAAACCGTCCGTTTTTTGTGCTCGGAAAGTGAAAAATGGCTTTTTGGTGCGACGAAAAGAAAAAATTTCTACTGCAACATTGCTCACCATCCCATGATGCACATGTATGCATAATATGGACATATTATCACAAACTATGACTCGATTCTAACCATAAAATTGGTCATTTGACCCGAAAGCCATGAAACCTCGAATGAGATAGGTTATTTTGTGAAGGTTTTTTCAGACATAATCAATATACCAGGTTTGATATCTTTCTTTGTAACTATGTCACATAATATGACATCACATGAAGGTTTCGCATTGTTTTAATCGTTTTTGAATTTTTTATGCCCATTTTAAACTATATATAATGTTTTATGTTTCACTTAATTTTTTTACAAATATATAATATTTGAGTGTAGATAGATTGATCTTATTTTTCTGTATATTTTGATATATTATTTGTATTTTTCCGAATTAGAATGATTTAGTTATGATTTTTCAAAGTTTAATGAGGTAAAGAAAAAATAGTTACGCCGAGGGCAGCCGTCGGCGTAGCATAGGATACGCCGAGGATAAGTGTATGTCGACGGCTGTGGAGGGGAGCTGGCCTAGACGATGGCTACGACGACGGCCTCGACGTTTGGCCATCGGCGTAGCTCCCGGCCTTCGGCGGAGCTTCCTATTCCTGTAGTGCATGCGGTGTATTGTTTTACGGAAGAAGCACAACAGTAGTGAGTGAAGGAGCTCACCGAGGGAAACACCCACTTATTTTCCTTATCTAGCGTAGTTATAATTATTAGAAATGAAGCAGCAATTGTGAGCACTCATGCCCAATATGATTTATTTCAATGGCTATATGACCGCATAAGCTGGTCCGAGTAGAATATGTTTTCTAACACAATGGAGCAGTGGCGGTCAAAACTGAGTTAAATAGTTGTACATTATAAAGCCTTAATGTATCACAAAAAATGGACCTTTTCAACTAACTTCTACCAATTTTCAATGCGACTAAAGCATCTTTTATGGGGGGAAAAATTGTCTCGAAATAAGTACAACATATACCATAATTCATTAACCTCAAGGTGAGCCTAAATAGGAGATCAATTACTCCATATTGGTACTGTGACTCTCCAGCCTCCTTTTATACTTTGAACTACATTATGCCGTGGCAGATTCTGGAAAGAGCCAATGGGAAGTCGCCATATGTGGCAGCGGAAAACCATCGTCTCATCCAGCGTTCAAAAGACGACCCCACGGCGGGCAGCTCGTTAGATCCACTGTTTTAGCTCTCACTCTTTATAATTCACCTATTTTTTTGTAAAAGGCAGGAACCCTGCACGTATCATAAACATAGAAAAATCTGAAGAAACACTATACATGAATTATTCACAGGACCATATTACCAACCTTGATTTTGGAGTTCAATGATACCTTAAAAACGAATTTTTATTGCATTGCAAGTACTACCATTCACGGTGATTCCTACATATTCATATGTCGGCATATATAAATATATTGTCATGGGAACGACTTGGAGATATGGATATATACTGCTTATAGTACCCATCAATATCTTAGCATGAGTGTTCATACTAGTTGCTATGTAGGTAGCTCGAGCAGGTTAGCGCGCTGGTGCGTATCTGTTTGACATGTTAGGCTCGTATCATGTCATCTGCTCAATCATTCATGCATGAATTCCGGAAATTGTACTACTTTGATCTGTTAGGCTTGGAAGGAACTGGGAGTCGACCAGATCTTGTTTCCATCTTCAAGATAAAGAGTGTGTTTACAAACACTTGACTTCCCACAATTGAAAAAGCTTGTATGTTCATGCTTCCTTCTTGTCGATCATTCCATGCGGTATACATTTTTTAGGGAAGAGGCACAACAGTAGTGAGTGAAGGAGCTCACCAAGGGAAGCCCCCATTTATTTTCCTTAGCTAGCGTAGTTCTCATTATTAGAAAAGAAGCATCAATTGTGAGCACTCATGCCCAATATGATTTTTTTCAAGAATTTACGTACACGCACAACCTGCAAGCTATTTTGATTAATATTCTTGAACAAACTGTTAGACTATTAATTAGCTGTGTTGTTTGTCTACGGAGAAGAGAAAAAGAAATATATTTTCAATGAGGGTATTACTGTCCAATGCGTTGTTGTGCTATCGTTTTTAGTTAGACGCAGGCAACCAGACAATTGTTCCTGCCGGCCAGGCCACTACATGAAATTACATTTCACTGTTTTTTATACACCAAATAGAACTACTGAAAATTTATTTACTAAAAAACATGGACTCTTTAAATCAAACTTGATGTCTCATGCCCATGCTGCGGTGGAACGACAAAGGTGATAGAAATCGAAATGATTAGTTAAATGAAATGTGTCATCCTTTACTCTCACACGAGAAAGACATGGGAATTGTACTTGGCTCATAGTAGATACTTTTACGTACTCGGTTGATCTAACAAGTACACACACTAATTGGTTAACAAGCAACTAGTGATCCAAGATGTCACGGTAGTCGAGAGGGCCACCGGAAATCTACGAGCTAACAATAGATGTATCTTTTCTAACAATCATTTAGTATGAAGTACCTCCACCATTCCAATGAAAGTATTTTTTTTAGAGGTCCAATGAATTAAAGTTGATATCATCAGAAAATGATTCTCCATAAAAATCAAGAATTAGTTAAAATATATGAATACAGTTTGATGAAAAGTTTATCTCATTAGAAAGTGATTTTCAAAAGAAATCTAACGATTCAAGTTTGTATAACAAAATCAAGATATTTAAAAAAAACAGATTCCCGCAATTACATTCATTAGTTCTTGTAGTTGAAAACATCAATTGGCATGTGAAACTATAACTCACAACCAGGTAGTTGTTCTATAGATATGAGATGTATGCTATAGTACATGGTTCACATTCATCGACTTAACATTTACTTACATCTAGCTTTTCTTGTGCAGGCATGAATGCTCCTTTCTTAAATTTTTTATCGATATGAGCTTAGAAAGCACCAGGATTCCGCTGTGTATGTAGTTCTTATCATGGTGATCCAGTCACGTTGTTAACCAGCTAGAGTGACGCCAAGCACCTCTACCATCCCTCAGCTCGACAATGAGTCCCAAAACAGTTTGCGTGTGAGAAAACTGCATCGCACAGCTGGTGTACTGAACCACTTTGCCAGAAAGAAGCACGCAGTTATTCAGCAACAAGAGGGCGTAGTCGTGAAGTCGTTTCGGGGCCACATGGAAAGGCAACTGATGTTGCACTACTGTCCAGTCTTAATTAGTTTTCTTAGGTATTTATTTCCTTCATTGTATACTTAATTACTCCCTAAATCAAACTTTCTAAACTTTGACAAACTTTATCGGAAAATGTAACAACATAGGTTACAATACATTTCAAAGTAAAGTTTGTTCGGATACTTGAGTGTGAATAAGTTAGTTGGATGAAGTAATTCCTAAAGGATGTCTCGGAATATTTTAGGGGTGTCCGGGATATCACCAAGAGTGGACGGAGTAGAGGGCGCTGGGAATTTGTTAGGAAGGTTTCGAATTAATTCGAAGGTGTCCGAAAGTTAATTCGGGAAGTTTTAAAATAAATATTTATATTAATAATAAATAAGAAATTATTATTTATTAATATCCTAGTGGGTCCCATGGGACGACGAGCCGCATGGGCTGACATGCGCGGGAGGGGGGGAGGAAACCCTGGTCGGCCAGGGCCTCCCCTAGGCTGGCGGGTGGAGGAGGCGGGGCGAGTGAGGCGGTGCAGGAGGAGTCCTCCCCGATCTCAAACATCCCCCCAAGTCTCAAACTTTATCAGAAGGGTAGTGCTAGGCGTCCCCCGGGGATGGAAAGTTTCCATCCCCCGGGTCCCCAGCCGTCCGATCAGCCCAGATCAATGGTCCAGATTTCTCTATCCGGACTCCATCCCGCTTTTGCTACATTTGACCTGCTTTTGCTACAAATAGATAGCAGAAAACGGTTTAGTCCAAAAAAAGAATAGATATGAGAAACTAAATGGAAATTAATGTAGTTTCACATGCCAACAAGTTTTCACATGCCAATTGAAGTTTTCAAATATAATTACTGAAAGATCCGAAAGAAACTATGTGATAACTCATGAGCACTTTCTATCTTACTAGGCAAACATGTCAGTCACATCAGACGTGTTGGTCACTTCATCTAAATTTATTGCACGGGCTCTAACATGCCATTGCTCCATACTGATTGACCAAAGTACGAAAACATGACGACTTCCAAAGCATAGAAATAATGTTAGGTAACTATTTTGAACCTATCATTTGTAGGATCAACCTTTCTCTATAAAATGGAACTGAGAAGTCTGATGTAAGAAACTAATACTAGATCTCCATTTAAGTGATATATGGCATACAATCTAGAAAGACTTAACATCAAGTGTCAGAGCTTAGGCTTTGGAGGCAATGGGGAATTAAGCTTTATGCAAAGTGAGAGTTGTTTGTCTTAACATCGACAATATGGAGAGATTATGTTTGTCTTAACAGGTTATGGGCCCACATGCGCGCGTGGGGAGGAAACCCTAGTCGGCCAGGGCCTCCCCTAGGCTAGCGGGTGGAGGAGGCGGTGCGGGAGGAGGAGGCCTGCCCGATCTCAAGCATCCCCCCAAGTCTCAAACTTTATCAGAACTTGATCCGCAGATCCATTTCAAAGTAAAGTTTCATAATGTAACTACTAAAGTTTCATAATATAACGATTTGATTGTATATAGTCAGTTAAATATTAATGAAATTATTTCATATTAAAATAGCCCACATCGCCACTTTATTGGGGTCACCCCAATATAATGCCACCGTCCCGACCATGCCGACCTTTTCTGAGAGCCCATATAGGCATCACTGCGACGTCAGACTGATGCTTCCCCATCGGGAGTCCAGGTTAGGCCACGAGGATCCAAGGAGGCTCCAGCCTAGAGGCAGACCCTGAACCAGGATATGTTCGATCTGAGCCTAGAAGGAGAGAATATTGGAGAGGGGATGGGTATGAGCACAGGTAGGGGCCACCGGCCGTCGCCGTAGGAGTGGCTAGCAACGGTGGCGGTGGGGCGATCTGGCATGGGACGGTGGCAGCGGGGACATCTCAGAATCATCTTGGAGGTGATCCGAAGGCGACTGTTCGTAGGGTAGCTCAATCTTTAAAATTGGAGGATAATTTCACTTCTCAACTATAAATGCACACAACCATTAAGCAAGAGTACTAGGATTTTTAAAATTGGTTAAACACCAAGCCTGGTGCTTAGGATAAATTGCATAAGTATCAGATAGTGTGGTCTTCAAGTATAATTACAAACCTAAATCCGATGTTGAGCTAGGCTCTATCTCATAGATTACCGAGGTTTGTCCTAAACAGAAGGGCCTTCGGCCTCCATCAATATCTAACCAAGAAAGGGGAGCGCACCTTAATCGGTGGGCACCTGGTTGACACGTGCCGATAGTGGTAGAACCAGATATTGAGACGAGCCGGGGCGAACATATTAGGTCTAAATATTTCAAGGAACAATACCAAGTCCATTCAATAAAATAGATTGGTTGAGAATTTAAATTTTCATTATTCATGCACAAAAATTACCACCAACATGAAAATACAAAAAAATACAGCTTACAAACTACTAACGTGATAAAAAAAGTGATGCATGTGTTGCTGCCTCCACTTCTTCCTTAACATGCGGTATTATCCAGCATGTGTCTTCCTTCAAGTCGATTGCTAGTTACAGTGCGTGTCAGTGCTACTTTCTTTGAGCTCGTAGTCGGAGTGATTTGCGACCGCGAGGCGTTCAGGTGTGACGTGCTTACTCAGTGGCATACAAAGCTAGGGGATTAGGCTGAGTTTGGAAGTTTGATGTTTTCTAAACTATAGTATTGCAAAACCGGAATATCACATTGTCGGGGCAAGGAATACTTCAGTTTTGCAGAGTACATCAGTATAGAGAAAAATCGTGTCATGACCAAAGTTCGCAAAGAGGCAACAACCTGCAATTTTGGAAAATATCAGTTTTTAAACCTTGGTTTTCATGGATGAACCGAGATCACAGTTCCTATCTGCAGCTGCGCCATTCACAGTCGTGACATTGGAATGTTGCATTTTCAGAACCATGAGTTAGACTTTTTTGTTTATTTGATTCCCCATCGAGCTTCTGGCCGCCATTGGCTTCTTAACTTTAGTAGTACTATGACTTTGTTTCACTTACGTTTCGATGCTAAGTTACACGCATGCAACATTACTAGAGGGGCACTACATTTATCATGTAATGTCAGGTGTGGCTCAACAGCTCCGAACTACTCCCTCCGTTTCAAAATATAAGATGCTTTAGGTTTGTGAAGAAAATGAATCTAGACTTGTTTTAGTATGTAGGTTCACTCAACTTCGGGATGAATCTACATACTAAAAGAAGTCTAGATTCATTTTTTTCACAAACCTAAAACATCTTATATTTTGAAACGGAGGGAGTACTATACAGTAGCCCGAGTGAAGGTAGTGTATTGATTGTGATATATGCATATATTTAGGTAGATGGAGAAGAAGAGAAAGCTTCGAACGAAAATATGGTGACCATACACCATCGATATCTCTACTGGTTATTACATTCATCAATCTAGATGAGCGCACTAGTACAAGATAGCATGCAAGGCTCTTGTTTCTTCTTATGCACAAATGCCTAGCTCATAATTAAACGACTAAACATATCCGTTGTATGTCTTCGTGCGTGTTACGATTGGTTGGCTTGGGATGCACCGGAAATTCATGTGTGTATTAGTACATGTCTAAGTTTCTTGAACGACTTCACCCTATCAAAAGGGTAGCCAGGATATGTTATCCGACACCAAGGTGCTGCAGCGGAGGATCTGTTTGATGTGCTCTTAAACACTTAATTAATAGGTCTTAACTGGAAGCTGGTAAAGATCAGGTTGTGATTCCTGAGGTAGCTATCCAGGCAAACCATCTGGACCGCTCTGTAACCTTGTCTGACCAATAAAGCTCCTTCACTACCCGCTAAAAAACAGAACTAGAAAGTGTCACAAATACAAAAAAATTAAGAATATTCGAGAGGGAACCCAATCCTCACTTTCAGTCATATAAAAAAATTGTGTTCATCTCTGTAGGTTTAAACTATAAAATTTGCCAATCAGTTTGATGTTTCTGTAACGAGATGTATATACAAATATTTTGAGGGTAATGCCGATACAATGATGTATTTTTTATTGTTGACAACTAATGTAACCCTCATTTTAAAAGTTAGAATATAATTATTGCATCATCTTATGATTGGAATATGTTGTATCTTATTAATTGTCCACCTTGCTTTTAAGCCTAACGAATGTTTCTCTAATTTTCGTTGTAAGAATATGATGAATCTTATTAATTGCCCACCTTGGTCTTTGATATACCTAAATAGGAAAAACTGATGCACTCTATAAATGGCAACTATACAACTAACACTGAACATCATAGTCTAGTACCTATCGTTGTTCTCATTTTTCTTTCTTCGCACAATTTTGCCTTTTAGCTACTGAGCGTGTGACTATCTAGAAAATCAACAACGGATGTCCTAGCTCTCTTAACAGCGATGAAAAATAAGTCTCGAGCTGCATCTGATATTTGTGAGAGACGAGAGGAACCTATAATTATTTTCGGGCATGCACTTAGCGATAAATGAAGTTGAAGCTTTTTTTCATGCATGCTTGACTGATATAAAGGTTGGCTAGTACTCTCTTCTAAAAAGAGCGTGAAGTTTCCACGCTTTACTATTGATATGAGATATACCCTAAGTCAATCAATATCGTTCACTCGAGTCATGTTGATTTAATTACTCTAAGCCATTTCTTTACTTAATTCTCTATCAATTAGATGTTGGATATCTTCCTCATGCTGGCTGCGGAGAGATGGTTGTATGAAACCTTTCAGGCGGTCCAAACAGGTGCAAGAACCCACTATCTGTTAGGTTATGACTGAGGATCATTTTGGACATTGTACATGACGGAAGGGAGATGGTGAGCCTTTCATCCAGCCACCACTAGGTGAAGTGACAAAAATTGAAGATTAGCCTCCATTGGGAGAAGAAAACCAAGAGCGAAGGAAAGAGTAAAATGTTGAAGGAGGAAGCTAAATCAAGCACCGCGATCTTCACACAAGGTTGCCACATCCATATCTACTACCTTGTCTCCTTCAAGTTATTGTTCCATCATCTTTGGTGTGATTGCTCCAATCCCTAGCACCTGTGCCCAAAATCTTATTGTGGGACTCCAAGATCTGTGTGTATCTTGATGTATGTGATCCTCTAGTGCTCTCTAGAGAAAGAACAAGTTGTATCCCCATATGATAATACTGGAAGAAGATTTGGGTTACTTCGGCCCATGGTTTTAACTCTCAAATTGAGAAGTTTTCCACGTAAAAAGAATTGTTGTCTCTGTGTAGTGTTCATTTGCTACTCTTGCAGTTGTTTTGAGAACTCCTCAACTTTGGATAGACATTGTCTCGACCTAGGAAAGAGTTTGGTGTTATTCCTCCATATATGTTTGATGCAGATGTTTTCTTCCGACAATAGGAACGATCACTGAGTTAGCATAGATGTGGTGCCGAAGTTGACATTAAATCCGCTATGCATTTTCATATCACGTTTAAGATTGTGCCAGTCACAAGGTTGGGTTAATCGGTCTTTGTTCCAATTTTCCTAACATTAGACTCTTAATACACACAGCCATGTCCTTAGAATTACAAAATTAGGTGTGTGTGTATAGTTATTAATTGGAGAGTTCTTATGTGTTTGTTATCCTAGTACACTTATACTACACCAACTCATGGTTGGGAGGCATCACGTTTGGGGGATGTTTTGATAGACAAGATTAGCTTGAGATCATATTCTAATGTGTATCTTTTTTATGGGATTTCTTGCCTATATACTTCAAGAATATGCAATGGATTGGTGTATATTTTTCATGGATAGAAGTTGCTAGACAACCGATAATTGTGAAAAGTCTTACGAAGAATGACAAAAGGTTATCACAAAGATTAAGCTTTCTCACTCACACCTTGACTTGCGAATCTACCAAAACATATTACTCTCTCCCTATCGCAATCCCATCAATGCCAATATGCCATCATGGTATCCATAATGAACTCTACATAAAGGACCCTCACCCTTCTTCCTTTGACCGACGTCCCTTCTTTTGTTTGTGTATGTCTCCAAACTCTTTTTAACCTATATTCTTCTCTATTTGCTTCATAAGTAATTATGTGTCGACATATCTTCTTGTATGCACAAGCTTAAGGTGTGGCATGTTCACGTGTATTGACGTACTTACTAACAATCATGTTTGCTACTAATGGCCATGTTATACTAATATATTATACTCAATGTCAAAATGTGATGCAAACTTGTTTTTATTCTCGTCGACAACATATAACTCTGACTACTATAATTAGTTATAGTTATAAAAGTAGAGTAGTGTATTGACATAAAAAATGAACGTATGTGATGATTTGACATGACTTATATAACATCCATAATCCAAAAAATATTTAGTACTATATATTTTGTGATCAAAGTCAGTACATCAAACACTTCCAAAAGTCCACGGCGTCTTACTTTTTTGGATGAATGGAGAACTATGTATGACAAAACTGAACAAACTAGTAACTAAAATTCTTGTCCAGGCACAATTGTCTCAGCTTACACATATGACTACGTATAGTAAACATACTCATAGGGGCCGTGTACATGCACATGTGCTGGCCTCTTTGTAAAACACCGATCTGATTCTAATTTTTGCTGCATTATTACCCAAATTATAATAGCAGGCAGAGTGCATTGGTTAGGATAAAAACACTGCACATTTTTCCTAGCTTAACCACAATTTCTTCTAGCATATAATACTTGGATCAAAGTTTCACGACATTATGATGCGACCGCGTTGGAGAGGTGTTGACGCGCAATTGCATGCCAAGAGGCAGTTGTTGTTTTGAATGTTGACCTTTCATGGAGGACATGCTACACGTTACCAAGAAAGAAGAGGAAAAAGTTAATGATATTGTGAATTGGTGGTGATGGGAAGGATCATCGCCATTGTTTTGTAGGCCACAAGTCCCTCTACACTGCCAAGTGCTAACTACGACTTAGTCATGTTGTCCTCTTCCCACGTTGCCTCAACCAGTGTCGGGCCGCCTGTAGCACCTTCTTCATCTCCTCTGGCTTCATGGTAATGCCACCAACCACCGGTCATAGCTACGAGGCTAAATTTTTCTCAGTTTCTCTCTCCCTCTTCAGTTAGTGATGGAATGACGTTGAAACATCCTTCATGTGGATTTTACCAGGTATCTAGAGTGTGGCGGTATCACCTACTTATTGTTCTAAAACTTCTATGTATCAATGATCAATTGGTCATTTTGAACATGTTTGAAACTTTTTGGGACCATATTGTGTCCCATATGAAGGTTCATGGACTGCCCAAACCTTGAAGAAAGCAAAACCTTCTATAGATTTGCAAATATAATTACTGAAAGACCCGAAAGAAACTATGTGATAACTCATGAGCACTTTACATCTTACTAGGAAAACATGTCGTCACATGAGACAATGTTGGTCACTTCATCTAAATTTATTACACGGGATCTAACCTACCATTGCTCCATAGTGATTCACCAAAGTACCAAAACATGACGACTTTCAAAGAATCGAAAAACGTGAGGTAATTATTACGAACCTATCATTTGTAGGGTCAACCTTGCTCTTTAAAATGGAACTGAGAAGTCCGATGTAAGAAACTAATACTAGATCTCCATTTAACTTAGAGCTAGCTTAGGCTTTGGAGGCAATGGGGAATTAAGATTTATGCAAAGCGAGAGTTGTTTGTCTTAACATCGACAATGTGGAGAGATTATGTTGAATTTCTTGTCAACAAATTCCGTCTGTTGAAGAAATGGAAATTGTGGCCTAGGATGTCGTGCTAAGCGGCTCCCATTGTGAAAGGCCTAAATGTTTCATGACTAGTGTTATGGGCCTTGTATAGTGGCAAAATACATTTTTTATAGTAGCCTTCAATACATAGCATAGAGAGTACTAGTGTATGTTAGATAGAGATGAGAAAAGGGAATACTATAATGTGCTATGTAGGACTATACTAGCATCAAGATCATAATGCACCATCTTTAACATAGAGTACTAGCATGCATGTGTGGCTATCCTACTTTACTAGTACTTCCATATATGGTTACACTCTAGAGTTGTTTTATCTTAAAAACGATATGTGATGCCAACATAATATGATGATATACAAGCCTCTCTTTTCTCATTTAATGGAAGGCCATGTCATTAAAATGCATAGTTAGTACTTCATATGAGTATATGTTACGTTTCATGTTTCCCCACAAATAAAGTCCAAGCTGACACAATCTTCAACATTTGAGTGAAACACAAATAAATACAGAACATATTTCTAGATGTTGCATTATGATCTTGATCTTAGGGGACACATAGTCACTGCAGTCAATAAATCTGTAGTAGATGTGCTACCGATACCACTACAATTGAACTGTATATATTATAAATTTAGAACCGGGCTCCTTTTGCATGCTTTGTATTCCTACTTACCACACCTCCAATATTGATGTAGGGGATCAGTTGAACTCTGGGAGAACACATTGAGAGAACAACTTTAAGCATAGGATTAGGAGGCAACGGAAACATCAACACCAGGCAGTGAGAACAGAGCTGCCGAGACGGAGCACGAACAGAGCTGCCGAGCACGGGCTTGAGCTATGCGGCTTGGCCAGTCTAGGCAGGCATGCGACACTAAGAGGCTTCCCCTTCTCTCTCTCACTTAAGTAACATGATACATACGCATTTTTCCTAGGATGTCGTGCTAAGCGGCTCCCATTATGAAAGACCTAAATATTTCGCGACTAGTGTTATGGGCCTTGTATAGTGGCAAAATACATTTTTTTATAGTAGCCTTCAATACAATAGCATAGAGAGTACTAGTGTATGTTCGATAGAGATGAGAAATGGGAATACTATATTGTGCTATACAGGACTATACTAGCATCAAGATCATAATGCACCATCTCCAACGTAGAGTACTAGCATGCATGTGTGGCTATCCTACTTTACTACTTCCATATATGGTTACACTCTAGAGTTATCTATCTATTATATACTAAAAGCAATATATGATTGTTTTTAGAGGCACCATGTTGATCCACATCATCTGAATTATTTTGATCAGTTAGATTTAAAATTTGTGGCTGGGATTTAATGAAAGGTTACTAATTGCGTAACCATGTAGTTTTGTGTGTAACAAATTACCAGCAATAAAATATAATGTATAGGTATTATAATAATAGAGACAACATAGTTTCTTACGATAAGACAAAATACCAAAATACATTTGCAAACATGCCTAGATGTAAAACCAAACTGTAAAATATGTCCAAACAATCGACAAATGTAGGCTCTAGCGGCATGTAGGCAGGCTCTAATTTGGATCACCACAAGGCATAAAAAGCAATAAAATCATCCACATCATGTGGAGAGGAAAAAGTATAAGGCATAAGGCACAAAGCGGAAGAACTAAACTATTTTAGCCCACCGGATTATAATGAATTCTACTCAACGTCTGGCATAATAACATTGTGAGACGTGCAGATAAAACTGAACTCACTTGCGCAGACATCTCCGTTCTATCATTAATCAACGCCGTTCGATTTGACAATCCGTGACTGCATGTTTCTTCGATAAACTGAATTACTAAACCCTCCTGCCAGTGTTTGAACCCTGAACCTTTGCTAAGCCTTTGGAAAAAGAATGAATATAAAGACCATCTATATGAACTATAAGCGTTTGTAAAAACAAATGTTACCGCTATCTAGACACAACTATTTTTTTAGTGCTACATCATAAAACTTTGTCGAGGCAGCGAGCTAGACCTAGTTCTTAGATGTAAAATCCAGGTTAGTGAAGATTGACTATATTTTGGTATACGGTCAATCTGTGAATGCAGACTCTATAATGAATCATTGGTAGGCACTAAATTGAATTACTAGCAAGTACAGTAGCAATAAAATCATTTGTAGGATGTGGAACAAATTAACCAAGCATGATATAGTTGACCTTTACATCATCACCTACCAATGAGATACATGAGTTCCATTTCCATAGATGCAATAAGATCCATTATATGCTCTCCGTAAACCTGAATTTGTATCTTTATGGTAATCAAATCAGATGCAGAACATGTGTTTAGTATAAAAGGAAACCATAAATTATGTTTTGAGTCACACAGGCTTTTTGAGTACACACTAGTGCAGCCCCCCCCCCTTTAACTCCGGTTGGGAGGGCCCTTTAACAGCGGTTCCCCAACCGCTGTTGAGGGTTCGGTGTTAGAGGGGGGGCCTTTAACACCGGTTCTTATACGAACCGATGTACATGATGAATCCAGAATGCATAAACAATGAATAATGGGAGGACGTAGCTAGTAATTTATTTGGACAAAGAGAGAGATCTCTAACCTGCACTATTGTTCAAAATTATAAAAGGTCCAACCATTGTATGATCGAACAACAATATATGGGCCCAATCTTCTATAAACCTAATTGTCTTCCTTTAGAACACCTAGAGCAAAATATTTGAGGGTATAATAAATACACCACAAAATAATAGGAATGCAAAATATAATCTACACAAAGAGAAAGATAGAGACTTCTTAAATGCGTAATTGGACTAATAACATGCAAAATGGAGAGACATGTGGGTTTCCAAATGAAGTTCATGCAGGGCATGTCACATAATATCTAATTAAGATAATAACATGAAATATGCATGAAAATATGAGTAAAATATAATTGAACCATGCACACATATGCAAATAAGATGAAATTTCGCCAGGTCTGAGCTCACCTCTTGTTGTTGGTGGTCATCATGTTCATCGGCAGTGGCCTAGGTGCTGGAGCTGCTGCACCTGGGTGTGGTGTTAGCAGCTGCAACAACGATGATGACTTCACAAAATATGATTAATCTTAGGAACGAAAGCCAGCGACTGAACAAATGATTAGAAATAAGTAAACAACTTTATTCTAATCACAGTATAAATAGAAGGGCAAAATTTTGATTTTATGACGCTCACGTTGACGAGGTTTAATCTCGTCAATGCCCATTGTTATGGACTTGGGTTTTGGAGAAGATGGGGATGCTGGAGATCGTGGCACGGTTAACAGACAAGCAACCAGGGGACACGAGATTTACCCAGGTTCAGGCCCCCGGAGGGAAAACCCTACTCCTGCTTGTCTGCTCTTGATTACGGCGGAACCGAAGGTTACAGGGTGCGTAGATTCGATCTGGCGTGGAGGTGTGTGTGCGAGAGTATGAGTTGAGAGATCTAGGACGTGCCCTCCTGGCCTTTATATAGACTTAGGCAGGTCCCGGGCATAGTCCTAGTCGGTTACAAGTTCTAGGGTTTTACCCCTTTTGAATTTCCTATCTATTCTAGTCTTGCTCTCCAAGGATCCGAAGGCGTCATGGGCCTTGGCCACCCGAAAATCGCCAACAGTGGGTATATCCTGTGGGCCTTCCTTGGCTGGACCAGTATGTCAAGTCACGTACCCGCGAGGTATGACCATGTCAAGAGTTCGAGTGATCAGTCGAATCGTAGATTCGGCTGAGGACTCTTCAACCCTTCGGGTGCAACTAGGTGTTAACAATATATGTGTGTAGGGATTGTTGATACATGTGCCTGACTCGCCTGACGGATCAGGGTCAGTTAACTGTCTTAGGACGAAACAACATGATCTTCGTCAGGTTCGAGTCCCTTAACTTAAACCAGGAACATATGCTGGCGTAATTCAACTCAGGCCGCGGAGGACTTACAGGAGTGGAATTCCAGTGTTCTTAATTGATGTACCCAACGCGTTCGTCGGGATTTTTCATCACGCCTGTTGGCATGGATTCATACTAGCAGAGCGCAGTCATGTACGTTGTCAGGCCATCAGATAATATCTGCAGGTCTTATCTTTGCGTCGTAGACGTAGCATCCGAACATTTGTCACCACGGAGGTGCTTCGGGTGGCTAAGGAGATTGTCGCTCACTCAGCATTTTGTTGGGGCAGAGTTGCCAAAAAGTTTTTGCGTGCTGATCCGAAAGATCGCAGTCGAAAATTTCATAGGGTGCGCGACCTGCGCTCCCTATGGGAGTAGCCCCCGAGTGTCTGTTCGAGTCGTAGACTCGAGCAGAGACTTTAGTTCAGGCATTGTTCAGTTGTTAAGTCCGTGGGACTCAAAAAATTTCGGATGATTAAATCCATCCTCCCTATAGGAGTAGCCCCCGAGTCCGTAGTGGAGTCGCAGACTCGACGTAGGACTCGAAGAAATACTTTGTCGTTATTCATCTTCTAGGTGCGCGGTCAGCGCTCCTGATAGGAGTAGCCCCCGAGTATTTAGTCGAATCGAAGATTCGAGTGAGTACTATTAGCTCTTAGCTGTGGAGCCGAAGAATTGTAGTTGGTGCTAGTATAGCTTTTGATGACATCAGTGCTGACGATCGATGACCTCAAGCGTTTACTACGCCAGAGATGACTTGACTGGACGAACGTGGGTCCCACTTGCTGACTTTGAATTGACCAGTCACGCGGGGCGTGGAGATAATTACGGCGTCTCCTCGATTTCCGCGCGTAGTGGATGGCGTGGTAACGACGGTTCGTTGTGGTGTTGACACGTGTACGGCCAGATCTGCCGTTGGCGTTAGGTCTTCTGGATGAACGGCTGCCATGCGTCGTCTTCGCTGTTATAATCATTGAGGGGAACCGTGGTTTGTTTTCACCGCACCAGTTCTTGTGTTTCACTGCCTCCTTGCGCTCGAGCGATTCTTGCTTCGCGCTGAGATTTCCTTCCACATTTCCGTCGTCTTTTGTACGTTTTCACCGCCGGCACCGCCGTGGCGTGATGGGGAAACCAAAGAAGTCTTCATCTGCGGTTGGGACCAGCGCCGCCGGAGGAAAGAAGGGCGCCGCCGCTGCTCGTGTCACCGATGGTGGCTGGCGGCGATCAGAGACGCGGGAGAGCGATCTCCGCAAGCTGCGCGAGCGGGGCCTGATCCCGCAAGATACGGAGGCCGTCAAACTACCCGGCAATGAGGTAATCCCCCGTCCCCCATCTGGGTACCGGGTTATGTTTCTCGCCTTCGTTTTGCGTGGGTTTTCGTATCCAGTCCATGACTTCCTTCGTGGACTGCTCTTCTTCTATGGGATTCAGCTGCATCATCTGTCTCCCAATTCTCTTCTCCACATTGCTTGTTTTATCACTTTTTTCGAGTGCTGGCGATGGTTTTATATCCGCGACTCCGTAGTGCCCGGGCAAGATTTCGTCTTGTTCCCTTTGACCCCTCCCAAAAGATTGAGAAGAAAAGGTCTTGGAAAAACCAAATCTTAGACGGTGAGGTGGCGGAGATAGAGGCCCTTTACCGTCGGGTGGAGGATCTCCAGCTGATTCCTGAGAAGGAGGTGAACGGTGTGGACATCATCCGGACGTTTCTTGAGTGTCGGGTGCAGCCTCTGAGGGCGCACCCGATGTTTCTTTATTCTGGGCGCCGTGATCCGACGAGGGTTTCGAGTGAGAAAATCTCCGAGGGGAATCTTGACAAGGATCTTCGCGCGCTGCTGAAGTTCAAGGCCAGAGAAGAAATCCCGGGGAAGTCGCTGACTCCTCCCTTTTCTTCGACGTTGGTCGTGCCGAAGGTGTAGATTTGTGCACGTAGTGCTCCCCTTTTTTTTCGGATGTGTATTTGTTTCCTTTGTTTGCTAACAAAGTTCCTTCTCATCTTGCAGAGCTTCAAAGTGTCGGGCATGGTACCACCATTGCCCGAAAGGTATCCGAATGCCCCGGATAATGAAGTGGTTGATTCCGTGTCCGAGCTACCGTCAGCGCGATCTCCAGCGGAGGATGCCGACGAGTCGAGTGAGGACCATACGCGCAAGCGATCACGGAGCTCCAGCGAGTCTTCGGATGCCTCGACTCCTCTGACTCCCAGAAACCCTCTGGGCCTTGAGCGTCATGATGATGGTCATGGAGGCTCTTCCTCTCCCATTCCTGCCATTCCTGTGCGGGCTGTAGCACCGCACCCGCCAGCAAAGCGGAAGAAGGAAGAAAAGAAGTAGGAGAAGAAGGAAGAGAAGAAATAGGAGAAGAGGGCCCGAAGGGCTTCTCCTATCTTCGACCTGAGCGCATTGGGCTCGTAAGTTTTCTTGTTATACTGTTGTCCTTGTTCCTTCGTAATTTTTGCACTTGTGCTGATTGGTTTGTATACAGGAAATCCTCCCATGATTCCTCCAGTGATGGGGAACGGGAGATGATGGGTGAGTCGAAAATTGCGTCTCCTCCACCTCAAATGGTGGCGACTTCGGGTGACGCGCCTCCGGATCCTCCGTTGCAGGAGGTGCAAGTGGTTGCGCCTCAGAATTTCGCGGGCGGTCTTTCGGGGTCGTCATCAGAGCATGTAAGTTTTTCCTGCCTCATGGGGGGAGCCCCCGAGTGTCTTCGTGTGCGAATCTTGTTTTTACTCCTTTGTGTTGGGCGTTGCCCCCAAGCCCTTTTCTTACTGACATTTCTTTTTCTGCAGCCTTTTGTGCAAGAGGCCAAGCGGCTTGTGCAAGAGCGCCTGGTGCTGGAGGCGAACCTTCGGCAGCTTCAAGGTATCTATCTGACTTTTCTCTTGTGTATCCTGGTTTAGTTCTTTGACATTTGTTTGTTTTGAATGCAGAGCGTCTGCAGCAGGAAGCCGCAGATCGCGAGGAGCAGCTGGCCACGGTTGCGGCTGTTCGCGAAAAAGAGGTGGCGGCGAAGCTCATGGCTGCTGCCAAGGCTATTTCGGGTGAGTACTAGTTTTGTACTTTTTTCTTTTCCTTCGGGTCTTCTTTTATGCATCTTTTCTTCATGTCTTTCTTCTTTTTGTCTCAGATGCCGCAGGCATCGAGTTCGACCGCGGTGCTCTGGAGCACGGGAGTGCTCTAGATGATGCCACTGCGGCGGTCGAAGACCGCTGCAGCACCGTCGTCAACTCCCTTGCCAAGGCGAAAGAGGTCCTTGGTCGCTTCTACAAGGAGCTTGTCCCGAAGGGCGCAGCCCTTGACGATGTGGATGCTCTGGCGGAGGCTCTGTCAGCCGAAGCGCCTGCGGCGTACAAACGCAAGCAGAAGGGCATCGGCGCGTCCGTCGGGCTGGCGATGGCCATGGCGGCTGGAGCGGAGCTGGATCTGCCCCAGATCACTTCTCGGATGCCGACGGCTGCGGATGGATCCGAGGTAGCCTTTTCTGCCTATTCTGCTCGCTGCAGGCGATATGGGCCCAAGCTCATTGATTTACTGTTTGAGTATGCACTGCGGCGGTGGGCAACTAAGCGATGCAGCTCAAGCGACTCAGTCTCCTGCATCTTAGGCGTAGTAAATGTAGGCTAGTTTGTAGTTTGTTTTGTTGTAAATATCTTGAAGAACACCATCCTTGTGCCACGTAGTGGCTTTATATATTCAATGAATTTCTCTGAGTTGTGCTCCATCCTTGGCTGAATGTTTGTGTTCCTTTCTTTTCTGCCGCTCTAGGTTCCTTGGTCTTGACCACATTGGCGCCCATCATAACGCCGTTCGCCCATCATGGATGATTCCTCGCTTACTTTCCTTGGGATCGTGTCGCAGTGAGAGGGAATTGCTCGGACTCTGTGGTCATTCGACGTTTGGAAGTCCAAAGGCGGATCGTGGCGCGCCGAGAGGAGTATTTGATGGCGAGTTGGTCCGTCTGTCCGAGCAGCAATGTAAGTTGTTCTTTGGTCGAGCTGTAGCTCGGTCTTGGTGAGCCTGGCCTTACTCTTATTTTGTTCGATTGCTGCAGGTGCAAATCTTGCTCCGAGGGAAGAAAAAGAATGTGTCGCTGTTCGGGTCAACTGCTTGACTCAACAGGACATGGAGGTCGGCGGCTTCTTCTGGATGGATCGTGATCGCGCCATAGCCCTGGCGACGGTGCAGGATCGTGTTCATCAAGTTTCGCGGGTGCTCCGCCAAGTACAGACATCGCTTTCCTCGGTGCTGCACGTCATGTTCCCTTTGGATGCCGCGCCAATAAACCTTGCGGGTCTTCTGTCGAAATTTCGGAACGTAAGCAATGTCAAGGAGTTGGTGCGGCAGCTTGTCGCGGAGTGAAGGCTGCGTTGTCTCTTGTGAGGCTGCACCGGCTGATGTGGATTTGCCCGTGGCTGCTGGGCCACCTCTTCGCCCTGATGGTAGCAAGTGGGACATGCGTCCGCATTACGCGGCTGTGAGGCAGTATGCCGAACAGATTGTAGATTTGTTTGAGCAGCGTGCCTAGGTTATTCTTCAACATAGGTAGTACATGTAGAAAGAGAGAGATGTAAAATTTGTATATTTTGGCTGGGCGTGTTGTGCCCTTTGTTGTAAAGGTTTGTTTGTATGTGAGCACGCAGTGCTTTAATTGGATACGTGTCCTTTTCGTTTGCTTGGCGTTGTCAGCTACTCAGGTGTACACGTTTGGCCCTCAGTCGATGAAATCGTGAGGTCGGGGGAGCCCCCGAGTGCGTTTGTTGCATATAGTATAGTTGCAGAAAATTGTGAAACGAAGTTTTGGGGCGAGACACTTAGCTTTATTTATATCGTAATGGAGGAGATACATTGTTCGGCTGAGTAGCCTTGGCTGGAAGCCTTATTGAAAGTGAAAGAAGGGGCAGGTGCGAGATATTCCAAGGGTTGGAGTATGCGACTCCAGACTCCACGTGCTTGAGGCGATAGGCGCCACCTGGGATGACTTCGGTGATGACGTAGGGTCCTTCCCATGGCGACTCGAATTTATTCGGTCGCTTTTGCTTGAGTCGCAAGACGAGGTCTCCTTCGACGAAGGACCTTGGCGCAGTGGCTGTAGACGGAGACTGCTGCTGGTACACCGACCGCTGCTGCTATATCCGTGATTCGTCCGAGTGTATCGAGTGCCGGCAGTCTTCGAGTGGATTGACTTCATGTAGGCGACGACCGTGGGGGGCGGTGGCGTGCCGGTGGTAACACGGTTTCGGCTCCGTGTACCATGAAGAACGGTGTGTAGCCGGTGGAGCTGTTTGGCGTAGTTCGTAAGCTCCACAGGACGGAGGGTAGCTCCTTCGTCCAATTTCCAGCTTTAAGTTCGAGTGAGCTCATGAGGCGTTTCTTGATGCTGGCGCCGATTAGGCCGTTGGCCTTTTTGTTGGAGATATGCCCAAGAGGCAATAATAAAGTGGTTATTATCATATCTTCACACTTATGATAAATGTTTACATACCATGCTATAATTGTATTAATCGGAAACATTAATACTTGTGTGATTTGTAAACTAAAAATAAGAGTCCCTAGTATAGCCTCTTGTTAAACTAGCTTGTTGGTTAATATATGATCATGGTTTCCTGATCATGAACATAGAGATGTTATTAACAACAGGATCATATCATTAGGAGAATGATGTGATGGACATACTCCTATAAATAAGCGTAGCATAAAGATCAAGTCATTTCAATAGTTCAATTGCTATATGCTTTCTGATACATAGTAACCTAATTCCTTCGACCATGAGATCATGCATATCACCTTTACCGAATGGATGCTTTGATGACATCAAACACCACACAATCGGGTGGTTATAAAGGTGGCATTGAGTGTTCGGAAAGTATTGGTTGAGACACATGGATCAAGAGTGGGATTTGTCCATCCACATGACGGATAGATATACTCAGGCCCTCTCGGTGGAATGTCATCCAATTAGCTTCGCAAGCATGTGACTTGGTCACAAGGATCACATATCAGGAGCGAGAAAAGAGTACTTATCGATGAGGTTGAACTAGGTATGCGAGATACCAACGATCATAACCTCGGATAAGTAACATATCGTGAGACAAAGGGAAATTGGTATCGTATGTAAGTGGTTCATTCGATCATAAGTAATCATAGAAATATGTAGAGCCATATGAATTTCATTCCTCTATTGGTTATTGTTGGAGAAGTGTCTCGATCATGTCGCGTGATAATTCACGAACCGTAGGAGACACATAAGGATTCGACGTTGTTTGAGTAGTTATGGTATTATGAGAAAGAGCGAATGTTGTTGAGTCTCGGATGGGATCCGGATATCACGAGGTGATCCGGAATGGTCGGAGAATAAGATTCATATAAGTAAAGTCCCGTTTGAGTTCGGGAATGATTGGTGTTTTCATCGGGAATGTTCTAGAAGGTTCGGATTGTCCGCACTCCGGGGAGGGTACATGAGTGTGTCATTGAATGATTGCATCATGTACTAAGTGTTCTTGCTGTTCCAAAACATGAAAGTCAAATTGCGGTTTGAAAGTCAAGCGGCTAAAACAAGCCGTGGGAAGCAGGAAGCTGTGGGAAACAAGCAAGAGGAGTTGGAACCAACTTGGAGGAGGAGTCCCACTCCTCAGCGGCGCCCAAGCCTAGGCCGAGTTGGGAGGGACTCCTCCCTCCTCGGCAAGGCCCCTCCACCCATAAAAGGAGGGGCATGGCTCCTCCTTGAGACACACAAGTTCCTATCTTCTACCTCGGTTTAGAGCCGTTTTGGTTTAGAGCTTCTAATTGCTTTAGCTCGGTTTAGAGCCTTCTAATTGGTTTAGAGCCTTCTAATTGGTGTGTCTAATTACTAGACCACTAATAGCCTCTCTCATAAGCTCCACCATACTACGACCGGCTTGGCGAAGCCTGCAGGATCTCCCTCTACTTAGGTACCACGGTTGTCTGCCGGAATCGCGAGGAGAGTGCTACAACCTCTGCTTTTTCTGGAACAAGGGAGAGGAAGATCTTCGTCAGTCTGCGAACGTGTGACCGATCGCTGAGGCGCTGACAGGGCATGGCCGGAAGGATCGTCTACGATCTTGAGATCGGAAAAGTACGACTACATCACCCACGAGAATCTGCTCTAGTTAACCGCTGGAATCTTGAGGGTAAGTTATTCCAAGCGACTCGTTGCTACAATCTAGTAGATAGATCTTGGCTTGTTTGTTTGTATGCGATAGAAAATTTTTGTTTTCCATGCTACGAACCCCTCTGATGGTATCGAGCCGTGTCTATATGTAGATCTGTTGCATGAGTAGAACACAATGGTCATTGTGGCGTTGATGCTTTTATTGTCGATTGCTTCTTGTGTACTTTGTATCTTGCGGTATGTTGGGATGAAGCGGCCGGGCTAACCTTACATGACATCGTTCATGAGACTTGCTCCACGCTTGACATGCAACTTGTATTGCATAAGTGGCTTTATGGGTGCTGTTTCTCCTAGCATAGTTAAGATCCAATTTACAACGGGTGATTGACAATACTAGTATCAATGTTGTGGTTCTTGTTCGTAAGTTAGAGCGACACTTATTGAAAGCCCCAAACCACGTAAAATATGCAAAGAAAGTAGAGGCGTCTAACTTTGTTTTGCGGGGGTGTCTTTGATGTGATATGGCCATGATTGTGATTATATATGATGTATGCAATGTTCCTTATTGTAAGTTGGCACGGCGAAATATGGTTGTCTTTAATTTATGTTAAGACCAGCGTGTCTATTCAAAGTAGTTGTAATATTTGAAGCGGTGGGCGACAACCATGGAGGCGTCATTGACCTTTATGCAATGCGGTGATGATGGAGATCATGTTCGTCTTGGAAGATGGAGATCGGAAGCACAAAGAAGAAAGGCCATATCATATCACATATTATGAATTGCATGTGATGTTAATCCTTTATGCATCTTGTATTGCTTAGTAGGCGACGGTAGCATTATAAGATGATCCCTCATGCACATGAATTTCAAGTCTTAAAGTGTTCACCCTTAGTTAGCACCGTTGCTAAAGCTTGTTTGAAGCACCACGTGATGATCGGTGTGTTAGATTACGCAAGTGTATACAACGTGAGCAAGCCAGATTGCTCATGCGGAAACTAAGGTTTGATCTTAACGAGCCTAGCATGTACAGACATGGCCTCGGGAACACGGATTCGAGAAAGGTAGAGCATGAGTCATATAGTAGATATGATGAACATGTTGATTGTTAAGCCATTGAAGCTACATCAACTCTCGTGATGATCGGTTTTGATGTGGTGGATTTGGTTCGTGTGATCACTAAAACAATGTGAGGATATTGTTTTGAGTGGGAGTTCACCTAGATTAATTTAATTATTAATTAGAACTCAATTTATCGTAAACTAAATCAAAGTGAATTTGCATAGTTGTTGTAGTCATTGGCATCCGTTTACCACCTTGCGCTTAGTTATAATTGAGATGATAGAACTATAGAATTCTGGTTAGTTACTTTCTCTGTTGGTATCGTATTGTTTTGAAGTGTTAATCTAAAGTTTAAAAGTCCTATTGCAAACTTTCGATAAGTTAGTTACTCCATGAAGTTTAATAATTGGTATTAAAGCAAGAGTAACAATCCCAATGTTAGTATATAAGTATCATGTTTGTCTCCACGATTCTTGATATTCAAAGGATTCTCTTAATATCAAGGTTATCTAGGATCTGAAAGAGTTGTTTGAAACCATGATGTGTGGAAGATATTGTGATATCTGAAACAAAGTTTTAGTTGCAACATGATAGAGTATAATATGGCAAAAGTCATGTTCTCATATTTGATGAGAATTTGCAAAAAGGTTGGAGACACTAGTTGTCCTAATCCTCCAAGAGGTTTTGGAGAGCAACATTATACTTGCGATTCACCGTTACAAGCTAAAAGTATCTTGATCATGGATAAATCCATGATGAGGGTGAATATTTGATGTAGGTAAAATGTTTACTACAGAGATTACTAAAGAAAGGAATTTGAAAGAACACCAAACATTTGATGATGGTGATCTAATTCAAAGTGCAAGTCCAAAGACATTAGTATTTGACTATACATGTTTTGGACTATGTGTCATATGTATGACTCCACTATTGATATTGATAGATTCTTTCAAGTAAAAGGAAAATCTTGAAGAGAATCTCATAAGTATATGGCGAGAAAAGAAAAGACTAGAATTGTTGGTTTAAGTATATAGATGATATACGTGTTATGGCTGTATTCTTTGCTTGTTAAACAATGTGGTTCTTAAGTATTTGATACTGAATTTGTTGGTGTGAATCGTCATACGAAACAACACAATTCATGAACTACAATGGCCTAAGTAACTAGCAAAAGAATATGTGATGATGTTCATCGAGAACAAAATAAAGGGTTATTGTGTTGCTCGTTGAACATCAAAGCTTGCCTTCAAAGATTTGTTTTATCAGGTATTATGAGAACAAAAAGGGTTGTTCAAATAATTGCCGTAATCCATAAAAGATGGATGATTCGCAAATCTCGTTGGAGGAATCACATCCATAAAACTAGTGCTAAAAATGTCGAAAGACAAATTGATTGAAAGATCACTTAGGAAGTGACATCGCCGTTTAAATTATATTGGAAAGAAAACATGAAGAAACTCCATATGGATGGAATTTTGGAGTCTATTTGATTTTGATCAAATGGCGCTTGTGAAACTTTCCTAGAGATAATTAAAACTTCGTTCATAGGCCGAAAGGGAACGAATGACTAGCTTATTGGAACTAGTACATATTGTTGTATGAAATCCATTATGTGTAGTCAAGAGCGATGGATTTCAACTTCATATGCTTTCTCCGAAAATTTGAGTGAATATATGAATATTTACTTAATAAGGATGAAGTGTGAAATATTTGAAGAGTTCAAAAGACTTTCAAAATGAAGTACAAAATCATTGTAACAAGAATATAAACAGTTTATGATAAAGATCATAAAGGAAGATATTTGAGTTCTGAGAGTTTAGCATAATACCTAAGATTTAAGGAATCGTTCCATGGATTTGCATTTTAGAAACACCATAAGAGTATGGGCGTTGAGATATGTAATTAAACCTTGTTTGACATGGTAAGATCAAAGGTATAATTTATAAAACTGCCATTATATTTTAAAGATTAAAAGCTTTAGAGATTACCGTTTTCCTTTGAAAGAGCTCCATCATAATCCGTTGAAATGACACCATATAAGGTTATGGTTTGGGATAAAACCCAAGTTGTCCTTTCTTAAACATTGGTATGCTATGCATAAGAAAGATGTGCAACCAAAGTCGGATGAACTGTCTTTGTATGTTATTTTGAATAAGCTGTTAAGTAATCCTCCATAACATCGGAGACAAAAGTGTTTGTCACTTAAAACGTCAAGTTTCTTTGAGAAGGAATTTTTCGTGAAAAGTTAAGTAGGAGGACAATAGAATTTTGATAAGGTTAAAAGAACCTTAGCTATATGTGAGTTACTTAAGACCTGAAAAGTGTTAGGAGGCGACAACAAAGCTCATGGCTCACGTACCTCAAAGGTTGTGGTCACGGAGATCCAAGTTCCTATTGAAACAAGTAGGTCGGATAAACAATCAAATACCAAGATTTGAGGGTTGAATCATTATTTGAGAATAATGAACCGACTACATGCAAAGAAGCGATGATGGGCCCCGACTCGTAAAATGGCTTGAAGCCATAAAATCCGTGATAGTTCCATACGAGAAAATCAAGTTTTGAACTTAAAGGACCCTCGAGAAAGGTGTAAGACCTTATAGTTGTGTGCGGATCTATAAAGAAATAGACATGGATGTTTCACGTCTATGAAATAGTCGACATGTTGGGAAAGAGTTCACAACAATGTTCAAGGTTGACTATGACAAGATTTGATCATCATAGTGATATTTAGTCTAGACGGATTAATGTAGCAACCACTACATATAATTTGTTATATGGTAGTTGAATAAACAAAACAAGTTCTTCTAATAGAATCGTTACCTAGGACATGTGCATGACACGGTCCATAGGGTTTTGTTAATTCAAAGGATGCTAAAAGCATATGCAAACTTCAATGGTTAAAGTGAGCATCGCGGAGTTGGAATCTTCACTATAATGAAACTGTTAAAGGAGTTTAAAAGTTCATTAGAGACAATGAAGATGCTTGCATTTGCAAGAAATTAAGTGGGAGCGCTAAGACATGTTTCTAATACATTATGTGGAAGACATATTGTTGATTGGAAATAATGTATCTTTTATTAACACATATTAAGAATTTCATCCCGATGAAAGACTTAGGCAAAACCCAAATATTTGGCATCAATAGGCTAATATGGTTGTGCGAAGTACATAGACAAGATATTGAATGAGTTCAATATAGAAACTACAAGAGAGGTTCTTGTCACGAAAGGATTGAATAAATTCAATGTTGATGATATATTCAAGTGTATTGACATTTGGTAAAGTGAAACAAATAATCAAGTATAGATTGATACTTGATGTATAAAATCACAAAGAGTATTTATATCATCTTTGATATGTACAAATCGGATATGTCCTATGCTCTAAATGTTGTGAGCATATACCGAATGATTCATAAGATGATCATTGGACAATAGTAAGGATATTCTTATGATCTTTTGGAAGAACTAAGAGTATAATATTTGTAGAAGTGACAAATAGATGGTTAGTTCATTGTAAAAGTACTACATTGATACTAGTTTTGTCACAAAGTACAAATTAAGTTTATCTCAATCTAAACTAAGGGTGGCACAATATAATGGAAGGTGAGTTCCATAATGGATTTGGATGAGTTCCAAAGTTAAGACATTGTGATGAGATACTACAACAAAAGGCCAAGTATATAACTGCTATTTTAGCGACAAAGAGGCATTTGTGTCAAGTAGTTTGTTATCAAACTAGGTGTAGTTCACAATGGGATAATACTATGAAGATATATTGTGCGACAATATTATCAACATGTTTTAACCCCAAAGAGCTAAAGGTCACCGAAAGACCAAATTTATACAAAGCCATCTCATTAGAGAATGAGTGATGCGTGAGGCATAAAGACATGCAATTACACACGGACACGGAAGTGTCGGATCCGGAGATCGATTGACCACTAGCAATCGTGTACATACAACACGGAAAGCCATACGTGTTATATACACAAGGTTTGAAACTAGATTATTGACTCTAGTGCAAGTGGGAGACTGTTGGAGATATGCCCAAGAGGCAATAATAAAGTGGTTATTATCATATCTTCACACTTATGATAAATGTTTACATACCATGCTATAATTGTATTAATCAGAAACATTAATACTTGTGTGATTTGTAAACTAAAAATAAGAGTCCCTAGTATAGCCTCTTGTTAAACTAGCTTGTTGGTTAATATATGATCATGGTTTCCTGATCATGAACATAGAGATGTTATTAACAACAGGATCATATCATTAGGAGAATGATGTGATGGACATACTCCTATAAATAAGCGTAGCATAAAGATCAAGTCATTTCAATAGTTCAATTGCTATATGCTTTCTGATACATAGTAACCTAATTCCTTCGACCATGAGATCATGCATATCACCTTTACCGAATGGATGCTTTGATGACATCAAACACCACACCGTAACTGGGTGGTTATAAAGGTGGCATTGAGTGTTCGGAAAGTATTGGTTGAGACACATGGATCAAGAGTGGGATTTGTCCATCCACATGACGGATAGATATACTCTGGGCCCTCTCGGTGGAATGTCATCCAATTAGCTCGCAAGCATGTGACTTGGTCACAAAGGATCACATATCACGGGAACGAGAAAAGAGTACTTATCGATGTGAGGTTGAACTAGGTATGCAGAGATACCAGATCATAACCTCGGATAAGTAACATATCGTGAGACAAAGGGAAATTGGTATCGTATGTAAGTGGTTCATTCGATCGCAAAGTAATCGTAGAAATATGTGGGAGCCATATGAATTTCAGATTCCTCTATTGGTTATTGTTAGGAGAAGTGTCTCGATCATGTCCGCATAATTCACGAACCGTAGGGAGACACATAAGGATTGACGTTGTTTGAGTAGTTATGGTATTATGAGAAAGAGACCGAATGTTGTTCGAGTCTCGGATGGGATCCGGGATATCACGAGGTGATCCGGAATGGTCCGGAGAATAAGATTCATATAAGGAAAGTCCGTTTGAGTTCGGGAATGATTAGTGTTTTCATCGGGAATGTTCTAGAAGGTTCGGATTGTCCGGCACTCGGGGAGGGTACATGAGTGTGTCATTGAATGATTGCATCATGTACTAAGTGTTCTTGCTGTTCCAAAAACATGAAAGTCAAATTGCGGTTTGAAAGTCAAGCGGCTAAACAGCGAGCTGTGGGAAGCGAAAGCTGGGAAACAAGCAAGAGTTGGAACCAACTTGGAGGAGGAGTCCCACTCCTCGGGCGCCCAAGCCCTAGGCGAGTTGGGGAGGACTCCCTCCTCCTGGCGCCAGGCCCCTCCACCCATAAAAGGAGGCAGGGCTCCTCCTTGAGACACACAAGTTCCTATCTTCTACCTCCGGTTTAGAGCCGTTTTGGTTTAGAGCTTCTAATTGCTTTAGCCGGTTTAGAGCCTTCTAATTGGTTTAGAGCCTTCTAATTGGTGTGTCTAATTACTAGACCACTAATAGCCTCTCTCATAAGCTCCACCATACTTCGGCTTAAGGCGAAGCCTGCGGATCTCCCTCTACTTACGGTACCACGCCCGTTGTCTGCTTGAATCGCGAGGAGAGTGCTACAACCTCCATTTTCTTTGGAACAAGGGAGGAAGGTCTTCGTCAATCGAACGTGTGACCATTGCGGGGCGCTGCCGAGGCATGTGGGAAGGATCGTCTACGATCTTGAGATCGGAAGAATGCGACTACATCACCCACGAGAATCTGCTCTCGTTAACCGCTTTGGAATCTTCGAGGGTAAGTTATTCCAAACGACTCGTTGCTACAATCTAGTAGATAGATCTTGGCTTGTTTGTTTGTATGCGATAGAAAATTTTTGTTTTCCATGCTACGAACCCCTACACTTTTCCACTTGCCCGTTTGTTTGCGGGTGTGCCACTGAGGCATATGTGATGTTGATCCCAAGGCCTTCGCAGAAGTCCTGGAATTCTTCGGAGATGAAGTTCGATCCATTGTCGGCGATGATCTTTGCGATGCGAACACAGACAATGGACTCGAAGAACTTGGCAGTTTGCCTTTCTGGTTGGTGACCGGCATGGCCTCGATCCACTTGGTGAATTTGTCAACCGCAACCAGGAGGAAGACGTGTCCTCCTTTCGAGGATTTTGGCAGTTTGCCGATCATGTCGAGGCCCCATAGGGCGAAAGTCCAAGCTATAGGTATAGGCCAGAGCTCGGACCCAGGTGCGTGCGGTTTGTCGGCGAACCGTTGGCATCCGTTGCATCTTCGGACGATGTCCTTTGCGTCGCTCATGGACGTCGGCCAGTAGAATCCTGCTCGTAGAGCTTTAGCGACAAGGGAGCGGCTGCCTGCATGGTGGCCGCAGATGCCTTCGTGAATGTCGTGGAGTATGGCCTTGCCGTCGTCGATGGTGACGCACCGTTGAAGTATACCCGTGATGTTGCGCTTGTACAGCTCACCGTTGATGACGGTGAAGGCTTTTGACCGGCGAGATATGTGCCGGGCGTCTGTTGGGCTGTCAGGCAATTCTCCGGTTGTCATAAACTGGAGGTATGGTCGTGTCCAAGATTCTTCGACTGCCATGACCTGCATTAGATTGACCATGGCTACCTCTATGTCCAGTTTCTCGGGTCCTTCGTGTCCTTCGGGTAGCGTAGCTCCCGAGTGCTCTGATTCTTCGGGTGATCCTTTGGGGAATTGACGCTTGATGGATGGCATGCAGATTTATTCGAGGAACACACCTGGTGGCACCTTTGCGCAGGTGGAGCCGATGTTGGCGAGTCTATCGGCTTCCTCGTTGCTCTCTCTTCCAACGTGGCGAAGTTCGCAGCCGTCGAATTCTCCTTCGAGTGCGTTGTAGAGCGCGCGGTACGCGATCATGTTTTTGGCATGTGCGTCACACTCATTCATCGTCTGCTGGACGACGAGGTTGGAGTCACCATAGATGACCAGGCGCGTTGCGCCGCATATCTTTGCCATCCTCATGCCATGGATGAGGGCTTCGTATTCGGCTTCGTTGTTGGAGGCTCTGAATTTCATCCGAAGAACGTACTTCATCTTGTCACCTTGCGGGGAGGTTAGTATGACCCCTGCCCCTGCTCCGACTTTGCGCTTGGAGCCGTCGAAATGCATTGTCCAGGACTGCGACATGTCTGGGGTGTCTGGCAGCTGCAGTTCCATCCAGTGCACCAGGAAGTCCGGAAGGACTTGAGATCTGATTGTGTGTCACTTCCGTGAGCGATGTCCAAGGGTGATAGTTCAATGCCCCACATGTCCACCCGTCCGTGGCCTCGGATTATTCAGGATGTTGTTCGGGGGTGCCGTTGTGACCATCACCGGTGCTCACGAAGTAATGGCTCAACCGTCGAGCCGTCATGAACACGCCGTAGGCTAGCTTCAGTTGTGAGGGTACCTACCTTTGTTGGTGTCGTACCTCGAGGTAGTAAATTGCGCTGGACCCGTGGGTCTTGCCTTCTTGATTCGTTCGACCACAGTACGGTGCGACCACAGTGCGTAGCTGCTATGTGCGACAGGGCTCGCTCCTTTGGCGTGACCAAAGCGGGCGAGGTGGAGAGGAGCATGAGGCTTTCGAATGCGTCGTTGGCTTCGGTGTCCACTCGAACTTATGCGCTTACGCGGCAATGGTAGAATGGTAGGGCCTTCTCGCCCATACGGCTGATGAACCTGCTTAGCGCCGCTACTCGTCCTGCGAGCTGTTGGACGCCCTTGAGGTTTTTCGGCTTCTCCATCGTCATGATGGCTTTTATTTTCTTCGGGTTCGCCTCGATCCCTCGTTGAGAGATGAAGTACCCGAGAAGCTGACCTGATGGGACGCGAAGGCGCACTTTTAGGGATTGAGCTTGATCCTATAGCGATCGAGGTTGTCGAACGTCTCGCGGAGATCGTTGATAAGTGTCCTTGCCTCTCTGGTTTTTATTACTATGTCGTCGACATAAACTTGGACGTTGCGACCAATCGGTCCTTGAGGCAGCTGCATGCATCATGGTACGTGTCACCCGTTCTTTAGCCGAAGGGCATTGTGTTGTAACAGAATACTTGAGCGGTGTGATAAACGCGTTTTCTCTGATCTTCGACCTTGAGCCGAATCGGTTATAGCTTTGAGTAGGCGTCGAGGAAGGAGAGTTTCTCGCAACCTGCAGTCGAATCGATGATCTGGTCGATCCGTGGAAGAGGGAAGTGGTCCTTTGGGAAATGCTTATTTAGTGACGTGAAGTCCACACACATCCGCAGGATGTCCGTGTCCTTCTTCGGGACCATCACCGTGTTTGCAAGCCACTCGCTTTCTTTGATTTCCCTGATGAAGTCTGCAGCGAGCAGTCTATTGATTTCCTTGCCGATAGCTTCGGCTCGTGGCTCCGGCAGTCTTCGGATGGACTGCTTGACTGGCTTGGTGTCTGGAAAGACATCGAGTGCGTGCTCGGCGAATTCCCTGGTAACTCCTGGCATGTCCGCAGGACACCAGGCGAAGATTTCCCAGCGCTCACGGAGGAATTCGACGAGCGCGCCTTCCTATGCGGTGCTGAGGTCATTGGCTATCAAGGCCGTCTTGGAGGCATCCGTCGGATGGACCTGCACTTTCTTGGTGTTGACGGTGGAGTCGAAGGACATGTCAGGTGCGTTCTGCCTTGTGACTGGGGGTAGCCCATTGTCCGTCACCTCGCGGAGCCTTACAAGCTCGTCTTGCATGCCGAAAGACTGGGAGATTTTGTTGAAATCCCTGTCGCATTGGTCCGATCGGGTGAAGCTCCCATGGACTGTGATGACGCCCCTTGGTCCTGGCATCTTGAGTAGTAGGTATGCGTAGTGTGGGACGGCCAGGAACCTTGCGAATGCTACACGCCCCAGGATGGCGTGGTATTGTGATGGCCAGTCCACCACTTTGAATTCAAGTCGCTCCTGCCGAAAGTTGTCTGGCTTTCCGAAGATGACGTCGAGTCCTATTTTGCCCAGGGGGAATATGCCCTTTCCTGGTACAATGTCGTGGAACGTTGTGTCTGATTGTTCCAGGCTGCATTGCGGGATCCGCATAGCTACCAGGGTGCTTGCGAACATTAGGTTGATGCCGATGCCACCATCCATGAAGACGCGACTCATCTCGAAGCCTCCGATCTGCGCCTCCAGCACCAGGGCAGCATGACCTGGGCGAGGGATCTGGCAAGGGTGATACGCGTGAGTGAACGTGATGCAGGACTCCGATCCACTGAGGTACTCAGGGATTGCAGGTGCAGTTGCCACGGCCAAGTTGATTTGTCGGGTGATTTTCTTCTGCACCCTGTTTGTGGGGCGTCCCTTCTGGATCATATTTAGTGCTCCCTTTGGTGGGGGGTAAACGACCCCGGCGTTGTTTTTCGTTGGTGCAACTGGTTGGTTTGGGCCTCCAATAGGTGGCAGAGTAGGAGCTCCGTGTGCTATTTCTCCTTGCGCGGGTGCGTTTCCGAACGCAGGGATTGGGGCTTGTTGCCTCATCTGCGCCATGCTTTCGCTGAGTTTCTAGAACTCGCAGCATTCCTTGAGCATGTGACTGGCTTTCTTTTTGCCATCTTGCTTGTCGATGTAGAAGTGGATGGTGCATGGACCCGAAAGTTTTTCGAATGCTGAGGGTCCGTTGTCGCGATCGCGGCGTTGCCACGATTGTGATGATCGTCCACTGTCTCGGAGATTGCCTCCGCGGTAACCTCCGCTGTTGCGGCTGTTGTCATTGCGGCGGTCGGCGTAGCTAGCCGCGACCATGTCGGGTCCGTCGCGGTCTTCATAGACACGCGATCTCCTCTTGCTGCGGCGTTCTCTCCTTCGGCCGTAATCTTCCTCTTCATCTGATTGCGCTCGCTGGATGCAATCTTCGCCGTCTGCCCAACTGTTGGCAATTTCCATGAGGTGGTCGAGTGTCTTGGGCTTGACACGCCCAAGTTCTTCCTTGAAATCTTGGCTTGTCGCCGATGAGCATGCGTCGATGGCCTCTCCTCGCGATATCGTCGAGTTCTTGGTGGTGAAGCGGCGTCTATAGCGGCGTAGATTCCCCGCTCGCAACTCTTGCAAGGCGGGGCCTCTTGAGCCTCTGTTGAAAATTTCGGATGATTCAAGAAAGCCCTAACCTCTCAACCTCCATGATGGACGATGAGCTGAGCCTGCGCGGCCCGCGCTTTATCCAATTGCATTTGGAGAGGCGCAATGGGCGTTTCTTTTTTTTGTTACCAACCAAGCGGATGACGGATGATCGGATGATCGCTTTTTGATCTTTTGCATTGTTGAATGCGGTGTGTCAAGTGTCAGAAGAAATTATGAATTGTGTCTTTATTCGCGAACAGACAGCCAAGCATGAGCGAGCTCGCTTCTCCCCAGTTCATCTTCATCATCATCGACTCGGATGAGCATGCGCGTTTGGCTGCTTTGTTCGATTCGTTCTTATGTGGTAGGCGTCTGGCAGCGAAATGGCGTTTATGGTGATGTGAGCTCTTCTTCCTTCGAGGAAGGTCGTGTTCCTCTTCCTCTTCGGATGAAGGGTGGGGCTCTGATCGCTGGCCGACCGAGCTTTCTTCTTCGGCTCAGCAGGAGCGTCTTCGTGGAGCGCAGCTCCGACAAGTCCGAGTCCGGTGAGTGCGGACTTATGCATGGCTCTTTTCGGGTCCCCCTCCGGAGGTTGGTGGGCCACGAGATACGCGTTGGCTGCCAGGATCGCAGCTTGTGGTGTCTTCGGGATGATGTTGCCGTCGGCATCCATATCCATGAATGACGTGTGGAGAGTTCGGGTCACATCACGTCGTTCCTTGGGATCCATGTTCTCCACCCGCGAGTGATGCTTGTTTCCCTGATTTCCATTCGTGCTAGAGCCGGGTGCCATGGCGGAGGCGCGCTCGTCATGGCTGGACTCGGAGGCTGCTTGCTTGCGTTTATCGAGCGTCTCCTGCATCTTGACTTGCTTCTTGTGCTCCTTGATGAGGAGGTAGTGGTACGCCATCAGTAGGTCGCGTGGTGCATCCATAGGCAGGACTATGTCGCCTGCGACGGCACGACGTGCCTGTACTCATCCTTCTTTGCTAAGTTGGATGACGTGGCCGTTGTTCTCCCCTTCGGGTGGGGGGGATTGGCTTCTTCTGTTCCCGCCGTTTCCGTCCTGCGGGTTGGGGTTCGTGTTGGGCGGCGGGTTGGGCGTTTGTTGATCCTGGATGACCGCGGCGCATAGATAGCGCTCGTAGATCGGTTCGCTGCTGCCGCAGCTTTCAGGTCCGGAACCGTAGGTCCATTCATCCGAAGGTGGATCACACAGATCGGAGTTGCAGCAGCTGCTGCTGTAGAACTCATCTGTCGATGTTGACGTGCGTAGCACGGGGTGTGGAGCCCACGAGGCGGGCCTGATTGATGGCACGGGCACCCGCTCAGGAAGGCGGTGCCGGTTGTCCCACACAGGCGAAGCTCCCGAACAAAATTTCGAGTCCGTCGCCTACGGGCTCGAAATCCTTCATGGTGGCCGGCGAGTGGGCGGTGAAGTCGAAAGTGCCGAAGAGGAGGTGGTTCTCCGTCACCGCGGAGTTGTAGATCGATCGGGTTGGAACCGTCACGATCGCACAATCAGCAGCCCCGCTTCCCACAGACGGCGCGAATTGACGAGGTTTAATCTCGTCAATGCCCATTGTTATGGACTTGGGTTTTGGAGAAGATGGGGATGCTGGAGATCGTGGCACGGTTAACAGACAAGCAACCAGGGGACACGATTTACGAGTTCAGGCCCCGGAGGAAAAACCCTACTCCCGCTTATGCGCTCTTGATTCTGCGGGAAGAGGTTACAGGTGCGCAGATTCGATCGGCATGGAGGTGTGTGTGCGAGAGTATGAGTTGAGAGATCTAGGACGTGCCCTCCTGGCCTTTATATAGACTTAGGCAGGTCCCGGGCATAGTCCTAGTCGGTTACAAGTTCTAGGGTTTTACCCCTTTTGAATTTCCTATCTATGCTAGTCTTGCTCTCCAAGGATCCGAAGGCTTCATGGGCCTTGGCCACCCGAAAATCGCCGTGGGCCAGTGTATATCTGCTGTGGGCCTTCCTTGGACTGGACCAGGTATGCTGAAGTCACGTACCCGCAGGGTATGACCATGTCACACGTCTAGCAGGACAAAATTTGGAAATGGATCCTATCATTGACATTCTTGTCTGCATTGAATTACTTCGCGTTATAACTGAACCATGCATACAGATGCAAATAGGACGCAATTTTTCTCTAGGTCTAAGATCACCTCTTGGAGACTCGGCAAGTTGCAACGCATGTAAAACAACTATATATATAGTAACACAACAGAAAGAAAGAGAACTATCTGGCAAGAGAACAAGCGGAGCATCAGTTAACAGCAGACAGCACCGGCAGACAACCTGAAACAAAGCAAGGTTAAAACTATATCAGAAAGAACCCAATAAAAGCAGTAGTAAAGAACAGTGATAAATTACACACAGGAACATTCGACACATACAGACAGAAACAACCAACTGACCATTATATCCGAAGAAAGTAAAATAGAATCAAATTGTTAAAGAAACAACAACACATGGTTTCTGATAAGAATGAATCATTAACTACACGAGCTGAAACCTACAACACACAAGTTTGCTAACTTCTCCCGGAAATGCACAACTGTAAGCAGTAAGGTTGAACACAGCTTGTGAATCTACACGAACCTGAGAGAAAGACCTCCTAGATAACAGATAAGTTAACACTGTAACTAAAATAAGATTTAAACTGTTATGGGGAGTTCAATATAGGAAGCTACATAATGTAACACGATTTGGATGTCACCGTCTCTGGACTAATACTTCTATTCATGAAATAACTAATCCAACTCCCTGAATAGGTAAGACATGACTAAACCAAGCACTCCCTAAACTGAACATTCCGGTGACACCTTGCTGCGAGGAAGGAAAGAGAAAATACTTGCATCCAAAACAAAACAACCTCGTAACCTAAAGCAAGCTCCATGCTTCCTTACACTATCTAAGATGAACACTCCGATGACACTTTGCTGCGTGCAAAGAAAGAGGAAATACCTGGACCAAAATAAAATAATTTCGTGACCTAGAGCAAGCTCCAGGCCGGCCTATCTACTTTTTTCTCATTGGTTCATAACTGCGTGTTGTCTGTATCTTAAATTCACTTGTTCGTGTCTCTTGCTATACTGTACATCGAACGAAGCACGGAATCAACCATATATTTGATCTACCTTACTTAATAAATTCATTTTCGTATACCACTTTATAAATAAATAGCTGTGCTGGATCTAGATCACCTAATAAATCCATTTTCTCGTATGACGTAGCTGTATTTTCGCTAGGCTATTAGAACAATTGAATCTTAACCTGACTTAACATATTAAGAGCAGGCGATCTGTAAAAGAAGGTACAAACTCCTGGAATCTACAGTACATGCTGACATATTGAAGTCCTACTCATAGACCAGACTATCAGCTCTCTACCATCTCCAGCACCGATCTACTCCCTCCGTTTTAAAATATAAGATGTTTTAGATTTGTGAAGAAGATGAACCTAGACTTGTTTTAGTATTTAGGTTCACTCAATTTTGGGATAAATCTACATACTAAAACAAGTCTAGATTCATTTTCTTCACAAACCTAAAACATCTTATATTTTAAAACGGAGGGAGTACCTATCAGCTCTCTACCATCTCTCTACCATTTGACTGATGTAGCCTCAATCTACCAAGAATAAAGAGCAGTGGCGGGCAAGTACCAGTACCAGACCCAGGGAAGCCCACCTGACCACCCAAAGACGCGGTCTCCAACCAGCGTATGACCTGCGAAGAAGGAACATAAGGGGAATGTCAGGAGCAAGAAGAAACAGTAGACCAACGATGGAAAATCTGGACAAACAAAATAGAGGAAGAACAAACTGAAAAAGAGGAAATAAAATCAAGGAAAGAAATAGAGAATCAGAAAGCCTAAATAAAAACAAATCAGAAGAAAGGGAATTGACCAATCTCCCTAGCAGGAAGAACAGACCGAAGAAGAAGAAAAATCAAGGAAATGGACAAAGGACGGGAAATCCCAACATAAAACAAATCAAGGACTAAGGGAGCCAAACCCCACCGGCCAAACTTGGCTCACCTCAACCGAATCCAGCGCAGAAGACATCCATGGCGACAAACCCGACGCCGTCGATGGAGCGAACGCCGGGGAACACGACCGGCATCAGTGAGGCTGGGAAAGACAGCCGGCGACCCCTCCGTCCGGCAGGAAGATGAAGAAGCGGACGAATCCAGCACAGAAGAAATCCATGGCGACAAACCAGACGCTGTCGATGGAGCGAACGCCGGGGAGCACGACCTGCGTCAGTGAAGCTGGGGAAGACAGCCGGCGACCCCTCCGTCCGGCAGGAAGATGAAGAAGCGGAAGAGCCGGGGAGGGACGCCGGACGAGCGAGGGAGGGGAAGTGCGAGGGGCGGAGGCGGACGGCAGATGGAAAGCAGGAATAGCACGCCCAGCGGGAGGAAAAGCCGGCCATGCCGCAGCGCGATGGGCTATCTCGACCATCGCGACCACCACGGGCGGCGTCGCCCACCCCCGTGCCAGACCCCTGACGAGCAGGCGCCCAAAAAAAAGGGGTCCACGTCCCAACGAAGGGAGTAGACATGAAGCGGGTAAGAAGAGCCAGTCCATCGGTGGGCTTGCAACCTAATTCATGGCGCAGTATGGGCGTGTGACGGACGCGGGACAGGCGGGGATGAGCACGGGATGGATCGACGGGGTGGGTGGGCATCTTCCCCTACCAGACTTAGAACACCCGGAAAACGGCAACGGAAATCTTTCACAGGAGGCTGACAGCCGGGCCCGACGGGAATTAAACGGGGTAGCCAAAGAAGAGCACAGGCCCTGTGTAAAAAAGGGTATACAACCAACGTTTTCGGTTTTTACTGCACATGTGGGCAAAAATGTCTTTGCAGCAACAAACGACCCAGATCTCATTTCATAGGGCGATCCAACGGTCCACATCAGCTAACGTTCCTAGGAGCCCAATGGGGGGGCATCAATAACACCTTTAGATACTAAAAGTAATATAAAGATGTTTTTGGAGGCACCAGTTTGATCCACATCGTCCTAATTATTTTGATAGTTAGATCTAAAATTTACGGCTAGGATTAATTTAATATAACATCATAAGTTACGTAACTGTTTCACACGGGATATGTCAAAAAGATCACGTTCAAATGTGGACCCTTATCAAGAAGTAATATTCTAGCCCCCCAAGAAAGCTTTTAGAGGCCATCTGCTCTCTCAGCCGTAGGATTGGGCTTCCAAATCCATCTCAGTCGTCCGCTCCATCCATCATTTTGACTCGCACAACCACGTCCGCTAGCTACCCTCCCTGAACGGTGGGGGCCTGCGTTTTGCGCGCCCCGCTCGTCAGAGACTGTGGGAACGTGGCATGCACGTGAGCACAGGAAGAGAGCGACGGCGTGGTGGCTGCCCCGTGCTTTCCATGGGCGGGCGGGGGCAAATTGGTCTTTCTGTCTCTATCGCCTGGTGGTGCTCGCACGGCGCGGGGAGCTGGGAAGGGATAACGAGTGGCTTCCATCCCTCGTCTTCTTCCCCTTCTCGAAAACCTAGCAGCCACCGCCGTTGGTTTGTCCCCGTCGGGCTTGCGTGCAGGCGACGCTGAGCTCACGCGACGGCCTCCGCTCCCAGATGCAACGGCGGCTGCCCGGCACCTCCCTCTATATAGGGTTCACCATGGAGCAGAGGAGCCTCACCCACCTAGGGTTCTCCAGGCTTCAAGTGGAGAACGACAATGGCCACCAACGAATCCAGGCACAGAGCGCCCCACCGCCGCTCCACATGATTCGAGGTCGACCCGCAGTGCTCGTCTATCTCTCCTTCCTCTCCCATCTGCTCTCTCTCTCTCTACCCCTGGCGCCGCCGCCCCTCCAACTCCGCCTCCGCCTCGTCGCTGGCCGGCCACCCTCCACCTCCATGCCCTTCTGGCACTACCCAATCCGTGAGAGGGAGAGAGAGAGAGACGAGATGGGAGGGAGGGAACTCACGGTGCCCCTCTCCGACCACGAGCGTGGAGGAGGCCTGGCTTGTGGGGAGGAGCATGGGAGCACGACATGACTCTCCTTCCATTTGTCCTCGGCTCAACCTCAACGCTTTTAGTAATTATGCTTTGACTCTCACATGTGCAGGTTTTTCAGAATATCAAGCAATGGGGATGGGATGTTAGGAGGTTAAGAACAATTCCTTAACCAGATTTTGACCTTCCAACGAAATTAAGGTGAATCTTTGATTTTGGGGGCACTATGAATACAGTTGTTTAGAGGAATTGCTTGAATATTGTTCTATTGTTCTGGGTATTAGATTCAGAAGTAAATATGTTCCATGCTTGGTAGTGTGTGAATCTGATGCATGCTGAGAAAGAATAAAAACTGTGGCTGCCAATAATAATTGTTAAAAGTAGTATCTTGTACTGTATTTTCTTATGCATGGTCACTATGGGGAAGTGCCAACTAAGTTTACCCCTCTAATAGATAGAGCCATTGGTAAATGCCTACAGAAGTTTCAGTTATAGAAAGCTCATTCTACAAGTGTACTAACTGGGCATGCTCATTTGAAAAGCTCCGTGACCATATCACTTGTTTCAGAACACATTATAGATTATTTTTTTACTATCAAATCATTATGAGCTAAGAAATTCCTGTACATGCATCCCTCTTTCATGAGCAGTCGGCAGGCTACTTTTTCCTAACGGGACAAAAGTATGTATTTGATATTTTCCGCGTTTTTTGGTTATAATGGGACATCTGAAGGTGACCCGATTTATGTGTGTATACTGACACGAGTGAGGAATATGTCTGCAGCTTAGAGTTTTTTCCCAACCCAGGTGTGGTATATAAATAATTTGGTGTCCCGCACTACACTTTCAATGTAGTCATATGGTTTTGTCAAGCTGTGATCTTTTATCTCCATCGCGCACACAATAAATTAATTTGAATGCAAGCAATTTTTACTGAAAAATTGGCTGTACACACAAGGCATAAAAGATTGACTGTAGGCTCAAGTCATAGTAGTTAACTGCTCACCGTTTTTACAGGATGCCGAGGAAGAAGTCGGTCCCGGTACAAGGAGGTTTGACAACAACGATGATGAGGTGACAGAGGAGTGGCCGTCCCAGCTGACGGTGCGATGCTGGGCGGCGTTGTCGACGAAGGCGACACGGTGCTGCGAGCGTCGAGGGCGCCGTCCAGGCCGTTGAAGGTGCAGTCAGCGGTGAGGGCTCCGTCCAAGAAGGCCAATCTGATCTACCGGGCAGCGAGGGACATATACTTGCATGCAGATTACTGATTAATAGTTTGAGCTTAGTGGTCCTTTACTGATTACTTTATTTTATAATTACTCATGTTTTCTTGCATGCAGATTTTCTTGGCACATATGGCAGTGGCTTGGTCAAAAGAAGGAAGGGTAGATGGTGGCTTCATGGTTTCTACCTCGATGCTTGCCCCGACAGGCACAATGATATGAAAATATAAGGTAGGATGGATTGTTGTAATGCAATTTTGGCGTCGAGGTAATGGCTCATACTACCATGGTTTTGTGAAACGAGAGCGACTCTGCAGAAGCTACAGTAGGATCAAATGCATCCGTATGAAGTTGTGCCTAACCATGGTGTATATATTCTGTCTAGGAGATCAATATATTCAGAAGTAGGTAATGAGGTTTTTCTCTGATCATGATATCACTATCAATCTAAGAACCATGCGGAGTAAAAACACATTAGCCTTCTCTAATGAGTAAAACGGTTTACTGTAAACCTAACATGTTACACCACATCATTACCACAAAAGATAACCTAACTTGATAAGTGGACATTATAATTTCTTTTTGAAGATAATTGGAGTTGAGGGTTGAATTGTACACTATTTGGATATGGGTTATTTGATCACAAAGGCAGATCACACTTTAATAATTTATTGGAAAATTCACATTGAAAATTAAATAATGGTTCCTTGCACACTACTTTTCTTAATTACACTGATTGCTAATTTCTCCTCTTGGTGTTTCAGGCCATGCAGGCCCTGAGTTTGATGGCTTCATGGTCCTTGAGAAGAAGAGCATTCTTATTATGGCAGGGATGTGCCCTCTTCTCCGTCTCTGCATGACGCGGCCATGGGCGGGTTCGTGTGACGGCCCCATGAGGGTTTCCATCTTGACGGAGACATGGAGGTGTTTCGTCTCTTAATTTGTGTCAGGTATTTTTTTACTTTTTAGTTCCATGTTTGTTTACATTGAACTTGCTACATGACTGAATGTGTTGTTTTTGTTCATAGTGAACCTTACCTTTTTGTTCAGGTTAATGCATATATTTGATATGAATTACGAAGTGATTTGGCTATTGGATCATTTTTTGGTTCATCAATATGTGTATCAATCTTTCCATTAAATCATACTAAAGACTACAGAGGTAGTTTTTGGTGGACAGGAGACAAACCTTAATGTTAGCAGTTGCAACCGAGTGATATTATGTCAACTGGTTTGGACCCGAACATGGTATAAGAATATATAATGGTACAATTTAAGGAAAAACTCAAAATATAGTGGGAGTATTCATGTCCACAATGAAACCAATGATAGTCAGTGATTTGGGGGTCAAGCTAAGCTGTTTAAAATCCTTCTGTCAAGCTTGATGCACCATATTGCTAGCTTAGATCTTGTGGAGATGCTTAGCTGCTGATATTATGTTTGAGTTAGATGATATCCTGAATGCATGATTTTTTACTCCTAAAATGTCTTGTGAAACTGAATCCAAGAACACCTTATTTACTAGGAATTTCTTTCCTTTGCCTAGAGCTTCACATAATTAGGTTTTTGTTTCACATGATTCATACGTGATATTCATTTAATATAATTAGGTGTTAGTGTTAAAATTTATATCTGATTACGATTTTAATATCCAGGAGGTAATGAACTAATGGTCAATATGATCACAACCTGTGATGAGCATGATGGCTCGATCAACAGCACGCTATCATGATCTGATTGTTTCTCCACTATAATAAGAGGGGTAATGCTACAGACCTGTGGTGTTAGTACCTTGTTTTATTCCTATTTCCTAGGCTCTTTCATTGTTATGTCAAACTAATACAACTACTATATCTCGTTTAGAATTGGTACCGCTACTAGCTACAGGTTGTATGATTAAATAAATGTTCTTATTCTATAAATAACCAAGTATGTAATTATATGCTCCAATTTCTAATTTGATACACATAATTAAAGTGAATGGATATTGCTAACAACCAGTTCTGAATTTTGTTGGTGAACCAGTGGAGCTTCAAGTTGTGCATAGTTTATGGTTCGGTATACCATGGCAATGCCCTTATTATTCTCTGCCTAGGTTCGACCAAATTCTGACCACTCATGCAGCCCCCGCTCCCGTCCCCGTCGTGCAGCCCCACTGTTCCCCATTCGGCTATCTCCAATCCTCCCCGACGAGCCTGTTGTGGCAACCTGTGGGGAATGAGCCCTACATCTCCTCTAGCGAGGGCAACAAGCTCATGCGACTTCAGTTACTCATGTAGCATGGTCAGGCCATCTCCTTCGTGTCCTTTCACTGTTATTTTACACCTACACACTAAAAGGTATCTGGATACATGTGTTTCAGTAAAATGCTAAAACATCTTATATTTTGAAACGGAGGAAGTAGTAACTACTCTATGGTTTTTCTTAATGTAACAGCCCATATACCTCAAGAAAATAGGAGTATTTTTAAATTAGGCTCTTCTATATTCGAAATTTTACTAATCAATTTTTTTTTCATAATCATTCCTAGGAGCTCACTATGTTCAATTCTTTGTCAATTGTTGGATTTTTTGCTCTATATTTACTTGAAAAAATGTTTGTTTCTCATGTTTCAGCAGAACTGATGTACAATACTCACCAATTGGCACTCTCTTCAGTCAAGGGCTTTGGTTAGATACTTAGATTGTTAAACCTCTTCCAGTTACGTCGCTCACGTCTCCAAGGTTTCAAGATGCAGTCAGATCTTCGTATCCACCAATTTAGCTACAATCTCTATTTGTGAATGGTCATATTGGTACGTGCTATAACATTCGTATAGATGTGTTGCAGATACATACCTTATTATTAGCATCTCCATATTATAATATTTCCCATGCAAGTTCATAGAAGCTTTTCATGTATCCTCTTGGAGTGGCCTGAAATTAATTAATCATACATTTTTTTGCAATTGTTTAGTCTGTATCTCCAGTTTTGCAACGAAATATCTGGAAATTTAAGTACAAGCGTAAAACTGCGAAGTAGCATACTTCTCTCAATGAAGTTATGACTCACTATTTTGATTCAGTGGGATTGCTTTATTAATAATATAGGAGAATATGACTCCGAGTGGCATTTTCTAGAGAGTTGACTACCATAGATTGTACATGCTGATCAAGAAGCAGATTCTAAGGGTTAAGTTTATATAGTGTTTGAGCATCAATTTTTAGACCCATCTATGCTTTATGTGATTGGCTGCAAGGTAGAATGCATGTTCGCATATCTATGATTATGTTGTTGCTATCAAATATTTATGTTCTCGCGCAGATTTTGAGTCTGACAATAACATTGACTTTATATATGCCAAACAGATTGATGTGACATTGGTTGATGATTTAGTGGATGATTTGCTTGCAGACTCCCCATTCTTCTTGAATGATCAGAAACAAACCAAGTACAGGGGCAACATAACTCAAGTGTCAATGTGCCTCGGCATTCTGATTCCTCAAATGTATCAGATGTTTTTGACTCCTGGTTTGATGCACTACAGAAGTAGAAGAACCACTTTTGATGGTGAAGATGTGTCAGTTGGCTCCAGAGATACTTTACTTGGAAACAAAGGCCTGAATCTAGGCAGTAAATATTCAAAAAAAAGCGGTCTTAATACTGGGGTACAACGATCCGTGGAGCATACCTGAGACCATCATAGCAGATGTTGAACTGAATTTTGGGGCTAGGCGTATGTTGTTGTAGTGCATTCTGCACTGTTATCATACTGACAAAGAATCCAGATGCTAACTGCCATGAAATGTATGCAAATATGTACCTTCATGAGCTGAACTTGGTCATGTCTTTGTAGCATGTCACGTCCTTAATTTGTAGATGTTCTTACCAACACATGGCTAATGCAAGCAACTCAGTATTAAGCAACTCGGTCTTTTTGTTGTGGTCCTGTGGTTCCTACGTGAAATAAATGTAGGTTGTAGGTATTTGATGTTTTAACCTTTTAAGGCCGACCACACATAGGAGCGATAAGGCTCTACCTAATTGCTAGAAAGTAAGAAAGTATGGGGTCCAGATTGGATAAAGAAGCACTACGCTTTGCAAGGGCGCCAACCACTAGGTTGTAACGACAGAACAAGATTCAATTTGTGTTAAGTCCATGGGGCATGGGTATCCTCCTTATTTTTTTGTAAATTTGTGTCCCCACTATGGATTTAGAAGATACTCCTTTAGGTATTTTACTAATGCAAGTTTGCAACTTCTATTCTATTCGTGACTGTCGTAATGTATTTCTATATTCTCACTCCTATGCATTCTTTTTTATCCATTTTGCTGTGCTATGTTTTTAGATGCCATAATTGGAGCATGATTCCTTTAGATTTTGTTCTTTGATTGTAAGGTTAAGTCACAAGCATCGTTATTTTTTATTTATGATATAAAATGACCCTGTCTAATAATTGCGTATATATAATGTATTAGCTTTATTGTCTTAGCGATTGTTTATACCGTGTTGCCCGCGAAGCGGGCAATCGAGCGGCTCATCGAGCGGCAAGCCGCGTTTCCTACCTAGTATTTAATCAACCAGCGCTCGGAATCCTCTACCTCAAGCTGCGTCCGCTAAAATACATCCGTGTTGTATGCTAGCTACCATCGGCTCACGTGCAGAACGAGTACTCCCGTAATTAATCAATCAGCATTCAAAACATACTTTTATTCCACGAGCTGCCTCTGTTAAAACAACATCCCGTACACGCTAGCTACCTTGGATGGAATGCGGTAGTTGTCCAGGAAAGAAAAGGTTGCTCGTAGTCGAAAACGTTGAAACTACCATAGGACTCAAACACCCACAAAATGCTCGTAGTCGAAAAGGTTGCTCTTAGTCGAAAAGGTTGTCCAGGAACATGGTGGCGAGGCAAACAAATACTAGAATAATTGCAAAAGAAAGATGGAATGTGGTATTTTTTCAGAAATGATTATTTTATTGACTACCATAGGACTCAAACACCCACAAAATGCTTAGAAAATTTAGAGTAGCTGAAACTTCAAGATTGAACAAGTCATTATATTAGTCGCACTTTCGGTAAAAACGTCCCTCACACTGAAAAATATTTTATTACTAATTCACACTAGACGCTAAATTAGCAAAGATTTTTGCTAGCAATGAGAATGTCCCTCCACTAAAATAATATTCTGGTTTAATAAGAAATATGACGTTGAAATCTCGGTTTTGATCAATAATGAACAGTGGTACAACCACCTAACTAATCACGCAATCACAAATTTGATTATTAAGACAATCATATATTTAGTTTTAGTAGAAAACATAAAAGAGGTGCAATTGTTTTAAATCTCTATTTATTAAAGCATAGTTCTTGGATTCCTAGCTGTAAATATGCAACCCGAGATTTTCAAGAGGATAGGACAATGGATGCAAGATTGTTCTCGATGTCCTTACAAGTTATTGTTGTTGTATGATGATGTCATTGAAATGTTTCATATTTAGTATCCACACATCATGGCAATAATATTTTTATTTATATGACCTGAAATCTATATAATCTTATTTCTTGGAATTGTTTGATCAAGTGGATATTATTTTGTTTGTATGATAGACATGTTTGAAATATTTAATATGTCTTTCTATGATTTTACAAAATCAACCTAAGACTACATGGCATTCAAAGCATCCATAAAATAAAGACTTATTAAGAATCTTGAACGATGTTGTCCAAGACACACAATCATTTTGCATAGCATAAAAATACATGTGTCCAAGTGTATAGAGTCTACTAAGTCAAGAAAGAGATAGAAAAGAGAAATTAAAATAAAAAATATGATGTAACAATCGATGGTATTCAACCCAATAACGACAATTTTATTTGAAGACCATCAGAACCACACAATCTCCAAATGCCTTTAGAAATTTGGAGTCGCTGAAACTAAAGGTTAATGAAATATCACATAAGTCAAACTATCAATGAGAACGCCTATAAACAAGGTATTCTTCATAATTTAATGTGATCAAACTATTAGGAATTATAGAGAATGTCCCATTTAGTTCATTGATCTTTTCCGAAGTTAACTAGCCTCGCATACTGATCTAGCATTATGTAGAAACATTAAATTTTTTACTAACCTATGATCACTTACAAACAAAACACATCGGTGTCTCGAAAAATGACATAATAATCATTTCCCCACTATTCATATGTGATCAAGCACTTTATGCATATGTGATCCTTTATTTACCATAACATTTGCGATAGTTGTAGAGCGTTTTTTTATTATCACCTAAGGGCCAAATAATGTGATAGAAGTGGAATGATGTTATTATTCATGGAACACTTTGAGCACCCTAAAGATAAAGCCCTCGCAATTGCGAGGGCCACCTTTCTACTTTTATCTTAAAAACGATATGTGATGCCAACATAATATGATTCATATGAGTATATGTTACGTTTCATGTTTCACCACAAAAAATGTCCAAGCTGACACAATCTTCAACATTTGAGTGAAACACAAATAAATACAGAACATATTTCTAGATGGTGCATTATGATCTTGATCTTAGGGGACACATAGTCACTGCAGTCAATAAATCTGCAGTAGATGTGCTACCGATACCACTACAGTTGAACTATATATTATAAATCTAGAACCGGGCTCCTTTTGCATGCTTTGTATTCCTACTTACCACACCTCCAATATTGATATAGGGGATCAGTTGAACACTAGGAGAACACATTGAGAGAACAACTTTAAGCATAGGATTAGGAGGCAAGGGAAACATCAACACCTGAAAAACAAACAATGCTTGTAATCAAGCACAAGATTCCAGCAAAGGGGACCCGCTGTGAGCCACACTTAGGTGAATACATGATGCCGAGACAGAGCACGAACCGCGCTGCCGAGCACGGGTGGCCAGAAAACAGCTATCGAGCACGGGCGGACAAGCACCAAGGGGTTGAGCCGTGTTGCTAGGCCGGTGTAGGCCTGCTCGTCCCCGCAGGCAGAGGCATGCAGCTAGAAATCGCCCCCCAGGCTTCCCCTTCCACGGTGATTTTTCAAGCAACTCCATGGGCATCTCGGTGGCAGCATGGTGGTCACCGGTGCTACGTTGGCATATCGTTGCCAGTGGCATCGCGTGGCGGTGCCAAATCAGGCCATCTGCAATGGGCGTCAATAGTTACCACTGTTCTTGCCGGTTGAGCTCCGAACCCTTCATTCATCAAATGTTAATTGACGATCCCTCGGAAGTGCTCCTTCCGTTAAAAATTAATCCACGCAGATTTAGCGAAAATGTTGTCTAAATGAATCTATCTGGGTTCAGTGAACGTGCTCCAACTAATCTGGGACCGAGAGAGTACTTAACAAAATCTTCCCAACTTTTGAGGCATAAGTTGAAGATAAGCTGGAATGCATCCTCTCTGAAGCAAGACCTATAAAAATGAAGGTCGCATCAGCGTGAAAAGAAGTGCTAAACTATGGCCATTGCAAGCTCGCCATAGATTGGATTGGCGACTCTGCATGCTCTCTGATACTCCAACCCATCAGCTCCTTGGTATCCACCAGACCATCAAGTAATTGAACTCCAGAGTTCTTGGCATAAAGGAGCAAAACGAAACTCTTGCAGGAACCAATTCTCCGGGAGAGTGCGGCCGTGCACTTAGTACAATATCTTAGGAACCAAAAAAAATAGTGACCATTTCTAATGGCGACCTACAACACAAGAGAGCAGATTTATATTTTTTTTTCTGTATATGTTAGTTAATAGGCTGATAGATTTCTGTTTTTTCGGTGCTAACTATTCCACGCTACCTTTGAATAACAATTAACCGAGAGAGGGGAGAGAGCAACGGGGGGGGGGGAGTTGGGGGGGCTTGGGGGGGGGGAGAGACGGGATATATATGCATGAAAGACTCGCAATCGCTTAATGGAAACTCGTAGAGAAAAGAATCGGAAAACTCTTTAATAGTTAAAAAGGTAACTTATTATCCTTTATGGAAAGACTTATACTCACCAACATGGTACAGTATATGATCTTGTTTTCCCAGTTACCAAAAGATGTCTTAAATAAAGTGAATTATTTCCGATCAAGATTTTCTTTTGGCAGGAGGATAGTAAAAACAAAAAATATTGACTTTCTAGATGGAATGTGGTTTGCCAACCGAAATAATACGGTGGACTTGGCATACATGATTTGCAAGTCAAAAATACTACACTTCTGGCTAAATGGCTTTTCAAACAACTTACAAAAGATGGTGTCTGGCAAACCATTTTATGGAGGAAATATGTTAGCTTCAAAGTTGTATCTCAAGTGGTTTGAAAACCCGGTGATTCACACTTTTGGGCTAGACTAATGGCATTCAAAAATCATTTCTTCTATTTTGGGGTTTTCAATATCAAGGATGGATCGCAAATTAGATTCTAGGAAGATAAGTGGCTTGGCAAACTTCTCTTCATGAACAATATACAACTCTATATTCGATTTTTAGCCATAAAGATTAAAGGGGATACACTTTCCACGGTGTTGGAATCTAATCCTCCGAATGTATCTTTCAGCAGAAACTTCATCGGCCCTCGACTAATATCTTGGAACAATCTTTTATTATTATTATGCACGATACAGCTGTTGGATGGTGTGGACGAGTTTAAATGGAAATTGTTAGGAAGTGATAAATTTTCAGTTGACCCAATGTATAGATTTTTTATACAATGTGATATTCCGGTCGATGATAATAGTAAAATTTGGAAGATGAAAATACCCTGAAAGACTGAAGATATTCGCATGGTATCTTCATAAGAGAGTATTTTTTACAAAATATAATCTTGTAAAGAAGAATTGGTATGGAAGTACATAATAAATTTTCTGTGATTATGATGAGACAATTCGACATTTATTCTTCCATTATAAATTTGGTCGTTCTATATGGTCAATTATCCAAATAGCCTCTATTTGGTAACTGGTTGCATGAGACAAATGATAAATATAGGACTTTATTTAGGGTGGAAGCGCTTGCTATTATTTGGTCGCTATGGTTATGTAGAAATGACAAAACATTTAATAACATTTTGTCTTCTAACCTGCAGGTTATCTATCGGGTCACGGCTACTCTCCGCTCATGTACTGCTCTACAATGTATGGAGTTTTGTGACTTGTTTGCGAAGGGACATACGCGATTAGAGGACATGGCGAAGGATATTTTCTCCCGACATGGATGACCAGGTGATTTGCGGATCGATCCTCCATAGCTCGAGGACGTCTGATAATGCTTTATGTAATGTTGGTCTTTTACTTTGTTGTTTAGTCGTGTGGATTGATCAGCTGTGCATCCTAGCTATATAGAGACAGGATGTAAACATTATTTTTAAGTAACTAAATCGCCCATTTTCAAAAAAAAAACTATTCCACGCTATTTGTGAATAACAATTAACTGGGAGAGGGAGAGGAGAGAGCAAAGGGGAAGTGTGTGTGTGTGTGTGTGTATGGTGTGTGTGTGTGTGTGGGGGGTGGTTGGAGGGTGGGGGTGGGGACGGTACCATTGTAAACACCATACTGCTATATAAGAGTTCTCGTTTTGTGCTTTCCTTCAACTTTTCACACGCATGTTGATGTGGACTATGCTTAGGCTGAAGCTCAACAGTCCAACTACTGTTTGTGGCTTAGTTAGGCTTGGGAGGTAACAGTAAAGCTAAAATACAACCTTCCAAGATTGAAGGCTACAAGACAACTGGGACTTGCTCTCTTCTGCTTCTGCCATGGACCGTCGGGCATGCTCTCCTTGCTGATTTCCTTTGAGCAAGTTACTAGCAAAAATACAAACATGCTTGTATAGTTTTGTGTGTATTCATCCCACAAAGCTAGACCCTAAGGCCTTGTTTGGCAAGAGTGTATCCTAAAGTATTTGGAAGTGTTTTCTCAAGAGTATTGGGTGAATACACTCCCGTCGCTCAATCCCCTTCTCCCACCCAATACTCTCTACACCACAATACACTCCACCCAACCCCATCGTTTGGCACATAGGTTTTTATTTGATTGTATTTGGAAATGATTGTATTTGGAAACAAACCCGTAGCAAATGACAGGTTGTAGAATGAAGTAATAAAAGTCAAAAATTTATGCCATTTTGTTCATCAACTGCTCGGTATCAAAAGTAACCAAAGTTCCAACATTAGTTTCTAGGTAACATTGCAAGCAAGACAAGTATAAGTTATGATCAGATTACATTAACAACAATTCCTTGTAAAATTGTGTCCTAAAGCACACAGGAGCGTTGAAGTGAATGGTTGCGAAATAAGATTCCCGGACACATGATACTAGTGCTTTATGTTGGTCCATATGGACGTCCAGAAATAACATCGTTTTCAATAAACAAACGGGTACCACTTTTTTGTAGGTTATTCGATTGGCGGCGCATTGGATACAACTATGGTCCTACCTTCTCCCGGTGGATCAGCAGTAGCCTATGGATACTGGATGCAACCGGTTGTTAATGGTTGCACAGGACTTCTATTTCCAGGCTAATGGGTGGCGTCACACTAGTAGACTACGTAATGGATAGCTTTATTTTGCTATTCTTTTTTAGATGGTTGATACATGTTTCAACCCTCTCTGATCCGTAAATGTAATACTTTGAATCTTATTTTAAACGTTGCAATAAATGAGGCTGTGTGCATCAATTGATGCAGAGGCCGGGGCTTCGCTCCCCATTTCGAAAAAAAAACATGATACTAGTGCAAACACATCCAGCAACAAGGTCTCGACACAATGAAACACGCTAAACATGTCCCTAACTTAACAACCAACCATAAGACAAGCTTCAGCCTCTTTACATACATGCATCGAAAAACAGTCCATCTCCTCCCATCAAAAGAAAGAGTGATACACAGACGAGGATTTTTCTCCCTTCTCAAGACAATCTTCCATAGGTGTGATAGGTAAGAACCATACCTGGAAGGACATTGAAAAATTCAGTAATGAACATGTGTCAGAACTGTGAAGTCGGTTCAAATAAAAAAAATAGTGACGAATGTAAGGAGTCAAGTTGAAAACTTAGAACTATGTTAAGTCGGTTCAAATAAGCATTACATGTATCTGTCAAGTGACGCTGCAAAAACAGAAAGATGTATGAATTACATTAACGATGCATATTCATGACTGAAGTCCCTGTGTGGTGGTCTTGAACTAATTCAGATTTTATAAAAACTGTCACTACTCTGGATGGTGCTATATTTTGATGTTCTGCTATTCGTGACTGGAGTTGTCCAGCTGTTCTTGCACCAACACCTCTGAAATTTTTCCGAATGCCTTCCATTTTTATGTCATGCTATCAGTTACATGGATTAACAGAAATATTACATGACTATTTCTCATAGCACTTAACTATTTCTTACAGTAAAGAATCAACAGAAATATTGCAAAACTGAACTAAAATGCTATTGAGAGCCAACTATTGAGAATTAATGCTAACTATTCAGAGCCATTGTGCCCCTATTTTTAAAATTTCAAAGTGTCTTTATCACAGGTTACAACGCCCGTGCCCTCCATTGTGAAAATGAGTACTCAACGCATCTCATCCATAATCCATGGTTTGACACACAAGTGCAAAAAGACTCGTGGAGCCATGCCATTGAGGTACTAGCAGGAGCTACGTAGCAAAGAACATCAAAATACTCCTTGGATTATCGGACCATCACCAACCAGATTGACCGTGGTTTCCCATCCCTAGAACAGTGCACGCACGACGAACTGCTGGCGGTTGTGGGAGATGGCGTTGGGGAGGACGGCGAGGAGGCGGCGCCGAGATCTGGCGGCCGACAAAACTGCGAGGAGGCGGCGCCGAGATCTGGCGGCCGACAAAACTGCGAGGAGGCGGCGGCGGGATATGGCGGCCGTGGGGACGAGGTGGTGGCGGGATCTTGCTTTGTGGGGGAGGTGGTGGCGAGGGTCGTCTTCGTCACGTTGGTCTCCACCGCGAACTCGTTCGGCCCCGGCGCCATGCGAGTGGAAGAAACGCTTGACCCTCCTCGCGCCTGGAAAACCCGTCGACCCGACGTGTATCTGGGGTTTCTCTCGGGCTTACACTTCTGAATACCGGGCTGCCAAATAGGTTGTGAAGTGTATTTTCGAGTAATGGGCTAGGCTTGAATATACACGCGAATGCACATAAAAACCGGGCTGCCAAACGAGGCCTAAGTGGTATGAGATACTTCTGGGGAATTGTGGACACCTGTGAAACATGTGCATAGGTCTTTTACATTAACAAGTTGATGTTGAAAGAATTATTATTTAGTAGGTTAAATAACAGTTGCACGGTTCATATATTTTACTTCATGAAATAAAGAGTGAGAGATCCCCTCTCCCACTATGCACCGAATGAAATAAAGAGTGAGAGGTCTGGTTTGGAATGAGGAAGATCAGACAACTCAAAGCTCGAACAATGCTTCCTTGTCTGTCGATGATGATGAGATGTGGAAGGTACTTTGGTGGAGATCACGGTAGTCCCAAAGTATTTTGGTGGAGAGTTTTAAAGCTATTATGCATAACCACTCAATGGATGCTCTTACTGAATGCTCTCGCGCTCACATTTTCTGGACGGCACGACGATATTCTACTTAAAAAATATTGACACTACTCCAAACCAGTGCATCAAGAGCAGAGCAATTGTTGACAATAAATCACTAATAAGAAAGTCCACTTTTGGTCCTTCAACTTTGTTAACAGTTCACTTTTAGTCCTATAAGTTTTTTGGGTCCAAAACAAACCTTCAACTTTCTAAATTCATCATCATTACAGTTTTCCTAATTTTGCAATGTCATGAACACCCGGTTGTTAAAAACCAGTGATTGCTAATCCAACCGGGACTGAACCATACCTAACCTGCTGGATCATCCCCATCTAAAATCCCCATCCCAGGGTCAAGATCCTGAATCCCGTGGTCCATCTCAACCTCACGCTGGAGCAGCTTCCTCGCTCGATGGCGTCATGTCCTTGCCGTCTCGCTCGTTATGTTCATCATCCTCATCCATCTTGGCATGACTCCCGTTGGAGAAGTTGTGGCGAGATCACAAGAGAAATCAGAGGAGAGTTCTTATATATTGCTTGTGCTTGTGAGATATTAGGTGGGGCGTTGGGTTTGACCATGTAACATTGACCTAGTACGGTCCAAATTAATTGCCACTCAGCAGTTTTTAGCAATCGGGGGTTCTCGTCAATACTTTGTCAATAAACTACGACAGTGATCGATTTCGTTCAAGGTTTGTTTTGGATGAAACAAAAGTTTTAGGACTAAAAATGAACTTTTATCAAAGTGCAATGATGAAAAGTGGACTTTCTTCTGTCACTAACATGAACAACCTTAATGTAGAAACCAAATTCTAAGCTAATGGTAGCCAAGTGTATAAATTAACAAAAATAAAGGATGCAGAAATGGTGACATGTCGAGAGAACATAGATATGTTTCTACATCATTCTAACAATGTGTAGTGTGATAAAATAAAGAAGACATGCATAACAACGAATCTGGATCCATCGATCCCAAAATGAAGATTTGGAAATAATACATGTTTCTTTTCAGGGCATGTTATGCCGAAACTGAATTTGTTCATAAATTTGTACATAAGTTATAAAAAATAAGCATGCATTTACGACAACAAGGCTGCTTTCATTTCTGAACTAAAATTGAAATAAGAATTGTCACTGATTCCAAAAGTAGAAAAAACTGCTGAAGTTGCACAAATTATATGATGTAAAAGTATGTTCAAGTAATTCGAGAAATACACGGTCTGCCTACTTGCATTCAGCTAAACACTTTTTATCTGAGATGTGAAGACATCTTTCACCTACCATATGGTACAAAAATAAAACGCCCATTTCCAGAAAAAATGCTACAAATTTGATCTAACCTCTATAGCAAACAACAAGGAGTAAAGGAAGTATACAACCAGCTATCTACCCACTCATGCCACTAGTATAGATCGGGCTTATTAAGGCCCCATATCGGGCACAGAAGGGGTGTTCTTTGTGCGCTTGAACAAACACTTGCGAGACAAAATATCCACCATCTGTCCGCTTCCCTAGCTGCGCCCACATGTGCGCATATTGAACACGAGTTGGAAAAACGAATTATCAGTAAGTTTCCCCCACATGGTTATATGGAAGAAAACTGTCAACATTGTACTCACATTGTGCACCACTTATTTAAAGTTGAATTTGTCTTGCCTTCTCAGACGACCGGGATAGCTTTAGTCGTGTGTGTAATTTCTGCCAAGTTGCCTCATGTGTTTCCATTCAAGGCATGTAGCTATAGGTTAGCTGCAATCCTTCTCCACTCCCGCGCGGCACACGTTGGCGATGATGCAGGTTCATCGTCTGCGTCATCAAGCGCTATAAAGATGCGCACAGACGTCCTTTAGGCACACAACAATTCAATGGGATTTTACATGACTCGTAGCAAAAAGGATGCCCGCCTCTCTTGCGTGTGGTAGTGCCTGCCGGCGTAGCGTCACTGTGTTGAGAAGGCGTCTCTGGCCGAGTTAAAATGATCTTATTTAATGGTTATCTAAAATAAAGTTCGTTCCCATGCATGAGTACATATCACAAACATGTTGTTACTTAAAAACCTTATGTGATGCACTCCTCAATCATTCATATATGGGGATGTATGGTCCCTTTTATAAAGGCAGGGTTCAACCAATGGGACGTGACGGACCTTTTACATGTCACGCGATTTATTTCTTCATAGTGGTGCGTGAAGATAGCACAGAATTAAATATTCAGGAACCGTGTGTGATAATTTACCACATGATTCTACCAAATGGGCCTCGATGGGCCTTTCACATCACACGTGCTTTTGTGCCTAGGAATAGTTTGTGAAGCACGCACACCATTTCAAGATCAAAATCATGTGTGATACAAGGAATCTAAAGATATCATTGAAATATAACTTCATTACATACGAAGGGCCATTACTTGATAAAACTATGCTACATTGAGACGATTCTTGATGATGTTGTATCCAACTAGGTGCCAGCACCTCCTGGCTATCTCAAAACCGATGCGCGCATCCAACGTGACGTACCGTATCTATTATACTAAAAACAATATAAGGGTGTTTTTCGAGGCATCTGGTTGATCCACATCATCCGAATTATATTAACCATTAGATCTACTATTTACGGTTACGATTTAAAGATAAAAAAGTTACATAGAAAGAGATTGGTACAAACATAAGTCAAAGGTGTCACGTATCAGGAGAACAAAACGCGTGCAAATAGGCAACCATAGGGATCCACGTATGCATGCTCCAAACAGATTTGACAGAAAAAATAAAGGATATCTAGCTGGCATGAACCAACACGATGGAGTCCGGTTTGAAAAGGAAAAAACAAAAGTAGGCAGAACCGGCAGCAGCGTGGGTCGTCAAGACACTGTCAAGGACATGTCAAAAAGAAAAAAAAAAACGTCTTCGATGATTGATCACTAGGAATATGGAAGCAGTACGTGCATGAAAATAATGTATGTTAATTAATATAGGGAAAATATTGATAAAAACTATCCACTAGAAAAATTAACTATTGCTTGAGATGAATGAAGAAGAGTAATAACTTTGCCATTGGCCGAGGCATCACAAAATTCATGACCGATCGAAGGAAAAGTGGAGTGTTTGTCCATTCAATTGTTAATATGTTTTGTCAAATGAGAGAGGGTGAGTCTTGGATATTATTGATCATGGTGATATATGCGAGCTATACTAGACCACTCGCATATCCCATGATTATGCCTCACATATTGCACCTGAGTATAAGAAATATACAGACTATATATCATATTAAAACATCTAGATATCATTATAGTATTGAAATTGTTGAAAAATATATTATCACATTTGTTCATCTAGGATAAAAAATTATAATCGATATACTCCCTCCGTCCAAGAAAGGATGTCAGAGATTGTCTAAGTTCGTATGCAGTACATATGAATTTAGATTTAATTGGTCTAAATTCGTTTAGACAAATCCCCGACATCCTTTCTAGGATGGAGGGAGTATAAAACTTTGATAAGATGGATGAATATTATGACCATATCATATAAATCTATAGCTATATAACACACTACTATTTATTTTTCACATATTCTTCATGAAATTCACAATAAGAAACAAAAAAATGTGACTTTTTCCGTAAGAACTTCATATCAAGTACGATTATGCCTCACATATTGCACCCAAGTATGAGAAATATAAAGACTAAATATCATATTAATACATCTAGATATCATTCTATTATTAAAATTGTTGGAAAATAGATTATCAAATTTCTTCATCTTGGCTAAAAATTATATTCAATATTTATAACTTTGGTAAGGTGGATGAATATTAGACGTCTATCATACAAATCTATAGCTATATAACACTTACTATTTATTATTTTATCATTTTCTTTGTGAACTTCACAATAATAAATGAGAGAAAATGTGATTTTTCCGTAAGAGCTCCATATCAAGTAATATGACCGAGCTTTGTATATATTTACATGTTAATATGCACATGTAATTATTCTTTCTTCCATGGACAAGTGTCATGGGAAATTTAAGTATGGTGAGCATGAGCACAAGCTTTTGTAAAAGAAATGCACTAATTGAAGAAATATAACATCAACTCGAATCACATTGAGGTGTTTTCTATAGGAGAACATGCAAAAGACACATGTATAAGATAACAATATGTTCTAATTTAGTAACACATCATATCCAATAAGGGATGGGTATGAATACTCCCTCCGTCCGGGTTTATTAGACTAACACGCAGTTCAAAAAATATGTTTGACTATAAATTTAACCAAGGAAATATGAATCATATGTCACAAAAATTATATCATTACAAAGAGCTTTTAAAAATCAATCCAATGATATAATTTTTATGACATATGATAAATATTTTGTTGGTCAAATTTGTAGTCAAATATATTTCTTAGACTGCGTGTTAGTCTAATAAACCCGGACGAAGGGAGTAGTTGATTTATACGTCCATGTCATTTAAGTGTGTAAGAACAACTGAGTTTGGTAGATACAAGTTTGAGCGTACACATATGAAGATGATAACATGCATGCATGAACGGGTGGTAGGGTGCAACGATCACAATGGCTGAAACAAACAAAGAGGTAGTTTAATAGGAACCACCAATTCTTATAAGGACCGCACATAAGGCACATAATATATTATGATAGAGTGTGTAACAAAGTGTTTTCTAATATGGCACTATGGGGAAACACCTCGATATATTATGTTGCAAAAATTAATAATCATTGTTGCTATGTTGCAATAGCATCAATGGTGAGACATGTGGATGAACAACAATAGGTTTAGATGCAATCCATACATTAATTTAATTGTTTGTGAACTTACTAAAAACTATTGATGGAAATATACCAATTATCAGGGATTAGTGGAAGCTAGAAAGTTGAGTAATGATACGAGATATAATATATTTCATCTTCCTTGGTGACATATAAGGTCCTATTAATGATGATGACTGAAGGAAATATTTATACCAAAAATTTTCTCGGATGTACAAATGACTTACACCTTATAATTTTCTTTTATTTCAAGACCTAGATTGTTTAATTTTGTTGTTAGTGTTACTTTCAAGTAACTATATAATTTTTTTACATATTGTTTAATTAGAAGTAATTTGAACCTTTAAAATCATTGTAATCAAACAATAAATTGACTACTTTTAACATAATGAAAATACATCATTCAAATTGGTGAGAAAAATACACGCGAGAAGAGCCTAGACCAAGTGGAGAGAAAAATGCTGATATAATACATATTCTTTTGAATAGTTGTTGTACAAACTTGTATTTGAATTTCCTTACATTTTTACTGATATAAAAAAATAGTGGAAAAAAAATTTTAATATATTTACAACAAATGTGACATATTTTTTAAGACCACAAAATCGCTTTAGTTTTTACCCCAAAATGGAAAATGTGAATATCCACAAACTATGAAATTAGTTCTCGGACACTACCGAAAAAATAAAGATGTGACCCTCGCATTTGCGAGGGCCACTGTGCTAGTTTGATCTAAATCTAATAGAAAGTCGGCCCACCAATCATTTCTGGTGGAATTCTTTGGCTTCTTATTTATATGTGTATGAAGGTAATGGTTGGAAAGAGCAACGAGAGAAGAAAGATTGTTGTCTGTCGGGTTCCAAATCTCCTAATGGAGGTCGCGTGCACCCGGAATGGCGAGGTTGTAGGGGAGTTTATAGCATTAAACTACCACTTTACTACCTAAATTTACCATATCATACCACTTTATGTTTTCGAAACAAAAAACCACCAGATTTTGGTCTGTTTTTTGTAAATAACACTAAATGGAAATTGAACACAAATTAACAGTATTTCTGACAGGTGGGCCCTAGTGGTAAGAGCCTGTTTGCTGATGTGGACTGCGGCCCACCTATCAACCCAATAAACAAAATATCTGAAAAAAGAAAAAATGGGAGAATCTTAAAAAAAAAGTGGGGACGTTATCTCCAGCCGTGGCTCGGTGCCCCTACTCCGTCTCCACCCATCACCGCCACCGCACTCCACCCCCAACCACAGCCAAACTCCGGCGAGGCAGGCCACCGCCGCACGCCAGAGATACATGCCTCCGCCGACCTCCCTCGAATCCACACCTCCTGCCTCGATCTGACCCCAACCCGGACCTCCGGCGTCTGTCACATCGGCCCCGCCCGAGCCCTCTCCGCCATGGCCAAGCTCGGATAGCCTAGAGCGCCGCCGTGCCCTTTATTCCCCTGCTCCTATTTGACCCGACGCCGATGGCTTCCCCACCATCTCTACCCCCCTCGGTCGTCCAGCCCGCCATGCACGCGCAGCCCCTCCCATGGTCCGCGCCGACCTAGGCAGAGCAGGCCATGGAGCTCCTACCGGTGGGCGAGCAGGGGCATGGCTGTCGTACACAAGCCCCTTTACCGCCGCTGGCCATGCGGACAGCCGCCAAACCCTCCTAGTGGTCGGTGTCGTGGTTCCCCCTACTCGTGGCTAGGACATGGACGCCGAAACCGTGCCCCTGGTCGTGGCCTAGAGCCACCACCTCCGAGCTCTGCGCCCCTCTTCATGGCCAGGTCATGGCCATCATGTCGCCCTGCTCGAGGCCAAGCACCTTCGCTGATGCGCCCCTCCTCGTGTTCATGGATAGGCTTGTGAGGGTGCACGCCGCCCGGAGCCATCTCCATCCACGCCGGCCTAAGTCGCCTGATGTGCCTCGTCTCCGGTGCGCAGCGGAGGGGAAGTAGTTAGGGAGGAGGGCCAGACGGCCAGGTGCGGCGCGTCGCTGGGAAGGAGTTATCGGTGATTATTTTTATATGACTTGTGTTTTTTAGATATTTTGATTCTTAGTTTGGGCTGACAAGTGAGACCCAGTGCCACGTCAGCTTCGTGGTGGGGTCACATTGTCAGAAAACGCATCAATTCGCTAGCAAATAGAGTTTAGGGTGAATTGGAAAAAACGGACCAAAATCTGGTGGTTTTTTGTTCCAAAAACATAAAGTGGTATGATATGGTAAATTTAGGTAGTAAAGTGGTAGTTTTATGCTATAAACTCGGTTGTAGGGCGTGAGCTCCTGCACACATCATTGGCCATAGAACATGATTGGGCCATCCCCAAGAAATTCCTTAGGGCCTCCGGCACTCTGTTAGCATGGATGATTTGGAAGACGAGTACCCCGGAGGAAATGTACAGTTGCAGGACGGCGGTGAGCTGTTGCTGCTCAGGTGGAAAATGCGCTGGCGCCCATGCTTCACCGTTGGGGTGAACTTGTAGTTCAAGCCAACACACTTGATCAGAGCGACATTGAGTAACTCCTCCTTCACGTGACGGATCCACTCTCCACCATCGCTGCACGGAGGATGAAGGCCACCTTGAAGAACATGCCTTCCTCCTCATATAAGTACACCCTTGTCCTTGGTAAGGCCGCCATTGGAGGTTTTGGTGTTCTTGGACTTTGTTTGGGATGAACTGTCGGTTGAGAGGAGCAGTTGTTTGTGTTGATCTTTTCGTAATCTTAAGGTTTTAGTAGTTAGAGTCCATGTGAGCTTGTTCACATTTATTGATCAGTGTGAACTTGAATGAAAATTATAATGCCGTGTGAACCAACAACAAAATCAGTGAGCCCCTTTCCTCAAAGTAAAGCATAATTACGGTTGTTCCATCTTTGAATGACAGATGGTCTCCCGACTTAATCTCTCACCATTTCCGACGTCAGAAATGACTGTCATTTGACCTTTCCCACACTATATAAATCTTCGACCTATGTGGGATATTCGTATAGCAAACAGTTTTAGAGAAAACTTTGTGTGCTTTCTCTTTGACTTTTGACCTAGTAACGTGCATAAATGGTATAGTGGGTAATATTTTTGAATGATTTGTCACGGGAATCAACAACATAATTTATGAACTAAATGAAGTGTCGTGTCTTTGGAGAAAGTTTTAATCGAACATTTCGACGAATCGCAGACGATTGCTTTCACGGTTCTAGTATGCGATATTTTATAGCAGACACGGTATGGAAAGTGACACTGCCCGCTAGTGACACGGTATTACATCTATAGACATTATTACCGAGACACTGCCCGCTAGTGACACTTTTTTGACAATATGGAAAGTGCTACTAAACCTATGTAAGGGCTCTTTTAGTGTCTCTATAGGACTAAAATAGTGCCTCTACATGCATGCCAATTCTTTTGTAGTGGCAGCAAAGGCGTCACATGCCAGTTAGTGGAGAAAATTTATGAGAGACACTTGAACCCTCAGTCCCAGCAGCTGGTACGTTTGCAGCTTCCTGCATTTAGTCTTCACAGTCATGTATTCATTCCTAGAAGTTCAATATATGGTAGTGAAGTGGTCTAGTGAGTCTAAGTTGAGTCAGTGTGAAACGTCCCTTGCGCGGTGTGAAGTGGTCTTTCCATGCCTATGGACATTTCCTATGTATCGGTTTCTCCATGCACGTTTGATGTAGGCATGGGAGGCAAGCGGGATCAGGGACCGGGGAATTTAACCTAATCGGCCTCCACTATGTATAGGTCTGGTACCAACTTCCGGTTTTGGACATTATTTCTGGTTCCATCTACAGGCATGCATCACGGCGACCTATGCTGCTGCCGTAGCTCCTGCGGCTGCCGCCACTGACCTGCTGCTGGTCGTCGACCTGCTGCTCCTCCACGCACCGCTGCACAGCCGCTGCTTCAGCTCTCCCACGCGTGCTGACAACAACAGCTGCAAACGACCCACTGCTCCTCCGGGCGCCGCTACTGCTGCAGCCTCCCCAAGCAAGCTGACAGCCACCGCAGCTGCTTGCCAGCAACATCGTGGCTCCTTCACTGATGAAGCCGCTGCTCCTCCATGTGGCCCTTCTCCCCTGCTTCCATCCAGGGCCGGCTTTGACCCATGGCCAACATGGACAACGCCCTAGGGCCCACGCTCTAGAGGGACCTATAATTTCATCCTCTCTTTACACATGTACACACTTATGTTGGGCTAAAAATAAAAGAACCCACATTAGCGCAGCAGATCAACAATTTGGAGGATGTTCTACTAAAAAAAGCAATTTTGAGCAGGAAAGGCACGGTGGAAATGCTTGGCTTGGCAAACTTGAGCGATCGAGTTGGTCTAATTTTGTGGTACTGTTTTGATCACTAGGATCAGTCGTCCGCTCGCATGCTGAAACGAAATTCAGTAACTATCTCACATCTCCCGCTAGTCTCCTAGAACGGACCAGATGAAGGCAACTACTCTACCTCGTCGCCTTTATTCCTCTTTCGTCCTCGTCACCCTTGCCTCCTTTGCAGATCATCCTTGACTACTTTCTGTCTCAGGAATTTTAATTGTAATATAAGGGCCATTGTTTGATCCATTTATACTTCTTTTTTAGATCGATCCATCTATCTCAATTCGCTCGCGGTCTTTAGGGCTTGATGATATATATTAGATAACGTTTCTTGAATATTTGTGGCTTGCTGTAAGTTAGAATATTTGTTTGGTGATATGTGGTCACATGGTGAAGTATAGCACTTAAATAGTCTTCCATCCATCAAAATGTTAAATTAGACTAAATTCGTCAATATGATCACGTGGTATGCATTTTAGTACTACAAAATATCTTGCTAATTTTTTAGGTTGTAATTATATTATGAATCATTTTATAAATTTGAAAAATAAAATCTCAACCAACTACATCTTGTAATCATGATTCAGGTGAAGGCTCATCGAACATTATATATACTCGTCCATCTCGAGGAGAGTTAAATTTATATGAGCTTCCTTATAACCCTGCCAAAGGAACATAATATCACTATGAGATACAAATTAGTGATAAGTGTGTTCTTACCCCATGACCTTTTTCCTAGCTCCAATCTTGGCAACACATATATATTTCTTAGGGGGCCATATTTTAAACTTTGCCCTAAGGCCCCACAAAATATAGAGTCGGCCCTGCTTCCATCTCCTCCAACCGACATGGACGGATACATGGGAGCTCGATTGGGGAAACCCCCATTGTTAAATTCTGAGAGAGATTTTCGAGGATACGGGTTTGTGTTGGGGCCATTTAGGCAGCAATGAGGCTCCAGCAACACCGGCACGTCCGCGCTTCCATTGTTGACCGTGAAGTAATTGCTGAGATTTTGTTGATGCTTCAGTGGTATTGATTTTTTTTATTAGAAAGTAAAGTTTCTCGAGGATTTGCTACGACCAATGGGATTTGTTAGACATGTTTCCCGTTGTTAAGCAAATTTGGTGAATTGTGTAAGCAGTTTTTTAATCCTAGAAGTGAATCCTATGTTTTTCATATACTGTGTTCCAAACAAGCTATTCTGAAAGTTTCACGTGTTTTCTATTCTTCGGTTTTCCATCTACATCCCTTTCATGTTCCAATGCCTTTTCTATTCCTGCGTTTTTCCTATCACGTGTTACAAACAAGGCCTCCTAAATGTCTTCATGATGAAGACTGGTGGTATATGGGGGGATCGGATCATGGGTAGCGGACCCTATAAAGGGTTCTTTCTAACTATTTATGGGTAAGCAAAGTTTCTAGCAAGATGATCGTTTGAAACCTTTCAGGCATCCCAAAAGGCTACAGAAGCCCACCACCATTACAATTATGACCGAGGGTTATTTTTTATTTTTTCACATGAGAAAAGATGGTGGTTCAAGCCTCCCATCTAGCAGCCCACTAGGTGGAGTGACGGAAAATCCATAATGGCATCCATTGTTGTAGAAAACCAATAGAAGAGGGAAAGAGAGGAAATTGAAGGAATATATTGAGATCAAACACCACGTATTCCCCACAAGTTTGTGAAGTCCATATGCACTATGATGTTTCCATCAACCTCTGATTCCAACATATAGGTGTGATTTTTGTTCTATACCTAGCTCTTCTGTCGTTCCCCAAATCGCCATTCAAGTTTTGTGATATCTGATGTATGAGATCATCTAGTGTTGTTTATCCAAGAATCCTTTGTATCTCACACTTGATTATGGTGGAATGATTTGGGTCACTTTGGCCTGTGCTTTTTTGTTCTCAAGTTGAAAGGTTTTCCATGTAAACGAATCGATGTCTTCATGTGTCGATTTTCTACTACTACCTACCGTAGTTCCGACAAGACAACCACTCACCTACGGGAGACACGGTCTCAGCCTAGTAGATACCTCCCTCCTAATGGATATCTAGTGCTGTTGTTTCCTTCTTCCCGCATCTCGGAGGTGGATGAAAGGTAGAGGTGTCCATAGCACTGCTCTTTGTTAGATCATGTTGTTCAAGAGGAATCAAATCTATAAAAAGAAGTACCCGTTGCGGCTTAATGGGGCATCACTCTAAACATTGCTCATCATGTACCGTGGCAACCCTAGAGACGACCACCAAGGATTCAGCGTTCGACCAGATGATGCACATCAAGGAGAAAACAGGCTTTGGGAGTTGGGACACCAGCCTCAGCTAAATCTTCTATGTCCCGCTTGTCTTCTTGTACCATGTAATTTTTCTCTCTACTTGCTCTGAACGATTGGACCAGTTATACTACGACAGGTTCAATCAAGGTTCATACATATGTGAGCTTAGTTCATCATGGCTTACTGGCTTGTCATTTGCGCTCATCCAATCCCGCTCTCTTCCTCTGTTCTACGCAGGCGAGCATGCTCGCTCACCTGATGTGGGCTGTCGTGCTCTACTCAATCGATTCTTTCCACTTCTGATTCAATTCCATTTCGGTGATATTTTTTGAACATATTCCAACAACAATTCTTGAACCGATGGCCTTAGGTGTGTATAATTTGTAGACTGTAACTCAATAAAAATTTAGATGGGGTAAAAAGTGGCACAAGTTTTACTAAATAGGGTAATTAGGATGAAAACTTGCAAAATGGGGTAATTAGCGTCAAACTTGTCAAACTAGAGGGTAAAAATTGGAATTTACTCTTTCAAAAAACCACCCTTTTTTCAGTTTTCAAATGTGATGATGGGATATTGATGGGCCAGAGACGTATCTCCAAACCTAACACCTTCTCTAAATCTAGTACACCTACCATCTCCTACTATGAAAGAGCCGTTGTTAAAGTAGTCTCTCTTATCACGCACGAGGTATTTCTAAAATTATGGGTGGACAATTAACATGTGCGTACAATGTACATGAATATATGACACAACTCTACAAATTCCAAGCGCACATTATGGTAGTTTCATAGATCAGCTGAAGCAAATAGGTAGCAGCTTTTCTTTTCGGCGATGCATGGCTTGAAAATAGTATTTATCCATATATCAAGTTGTGAACACAAGTAGCTCATCTTTGCTCATGCAAAGAGGCAATTCCATCAGCTAATGTTTCGGTGATGGATGGCCTGAAAATAGCACTGATGCTGTGAGCCTGTGATGCATAGATGAACACAAGTAGCGTGTTGGAGCACTCCTGGCTGCTAGACTTGGAAGGCAACCGGGAACTCATAAGTAGGTTCCTTCTGGTATCTCGTGTATTCCACTCTGAACAGCTTTGCATCAACCTTGCATTCTCATAAGTAGGTTCCTTCTGGCATCACTAGTGGAAACGAGGCTTTTCGTTGATCCTGGAAAAGGGTTTTAACACCGGTTCTTCTACGAACCGGTGTTAAAGGGGGAGCCGTACCAGCGTGGCCCGTGCGGCAAAAAATGAGCCCCCCCTTTAACACCGGTTCGTGTCCTGTGATGGCTCGCCAGCCCCCTTTAACACCGGTTCGTGGCTTGAACCAGTGTTAAGGGGGGGCTATATAAAACACCGTAGCCCACACCCCACTCTTCCATTTTTTTCACTATCTCATTTTGGAGCCTAGCAAGAGGGTGTGAAGAGTGCTAGTTTGTGTTTTTTTCATATGCACAAGAGGTGTTCGGTGAAATGGCCGAGAGCTCAAAATAAGTTTTCTCGTTGCTCTTTCCTTCTCGCTCGAGGTCGGCAACTATCCTTTCATGTGTCATTGATGTACTATATATATAAATGGTCATCTCCCTATTAATTTTTGATATATACTACATATTAATGCAGATGAACCGGCAATGGATGTACGGTGACCGCCGCACTTCCGAGTACATTACGGGCCTCCAAAATTTCATCGTTGTGGCTAATGCAAACCGTGGTCACAATGGTTTTATGTGTTGTCCGTGTGTTCACTGTCAGAACAAGAAAGACTACTCAAATACCAGAACCATTCACTCCCACCTGCTTCGATCCGGTTTCATGCCCAGCTATAATTGTTGGACCAAGCACGGAGAAAAAGGGGTTGTGATGGAAGACAACGAAGAAGAAGAGGATGATGACAACTATCATAATATGTATCCTGAATATGATGATACTGCAACGGGGGTACATAATGAAGATCAAGAGGCAGTAGATGGGCCCGCTGATGACGATCTTGGTCGGGCCATTACTGACGCAAAGGAAGAATGTGAAACTGAAAAGGAGAAGAAGTTAGAACAGATGTTAAAGGATCACAAAACATTGTTGTATCCAACTTGCGAAGATGGCCACAAAAAGCTAGGTACCACACCGGATTTGCTGCAATGGAAGGCAGAGAACGGTGTGACTGACAGCGTATTTTCAAAGTTGTTGGTAAAAATGAAGAATCTTCTTCCAAGAAATAATGAGTTGCCCGACAGTACATACCAAGCAAAGAAGGTTGTCTGCCCTCTAGGATTAGACGTGCAGAAGATACATGCCTGCATTAATGACTGCATCCTCTACCGCGGTGAGAAGTACGAGAATTTGGATGCATGCCCGGTATGCACTGCACTGCGGTATAAGATCAGACGAGACGATCCTGGCGATGTTGAGGGCGAGGACCCTAGGAAGAAGGTTCTCGCCAAGGTTATGTGGTATGCTCCTATAATACCACGGTTAAAACGTCTCTTCAGAAATAAAGAGCATGCCAAGTTGTTGCGATGGCACATGGAAGACCGTAAGAAAGACGCGATGTTGAGACACCCCACTGATGGGTCACAGTGGAGAAAAGTCGGCGAGTACCGGACTTCATGCGTGGCGCAAGGAACTTAAGGTTTGGTCTAAGTACAGACGGCATGAATCCTTTTGGCGAGCAGAGCTGCAGTCACAGCACCTGGCCTGTGACTCTATGTATCTATAACCTTCTTGCTTGGTTGTGTATGAAGAGGAAGTTCATTATGATGCCAGTGCTCATCCAAGGCCCGAGGCAACCTGGCAACGACATTGATGTATACCTAAGGCCATTAGTTGAAGAACTTTTAGAGCTGTGGTCCAAACCAGGTGTACGTATGTGGGATGAGCACAAAGGGGAGCCATTTGACCTACGAGCATTGCTTTTCGTAACCATCAATGATTGGCCTGCTCTTAGTAACATTTTAGGGCAGACAAACAAGGGATACAATGCATGCACACACTGTTTAGATGAGACTGAAAGTGTATATTTGGATAAATGTAAGAAGGTTGTGTACCTAGGTTATCGCCGATTTCTTCGAACACATCGATGAAAGAAAGGCAAGCATTTCAAACGTCTGGCGAACCCCGGAAGCCTGTCCTCCGTACTGTGAGGAGGTATTTGGTATGGTCAAGGACCTAGAAGTAATCTTTGGAAAAGGTCTGGCAGTCTATCTGTTCGAATAGCGATGCCGTGCAGCGCCCATGTGGAAGAAGCAATCTATATTTTGGGACCTACCCTATTGGAAAGTCTTAGAGATCCGCTCTTCAATCGCCGTGATGCACGTGACGAAGAATGTTTGCGTGAACCTGCTAGGCTTTCTAGGAGTGTATGGGAAGACAAAAGATACACCGGAAGCACGGCAGGACCAGCAATGTCTGAAAGCCCCTGAAGAGCCTATGCATCCTGAGAACGAGAAGGGTAAACGATGCCACTTAACTCCTGCCAACTACGCTCTTACCAAAGCAGAGAAGGAAATCTTTTTTGAATGTCTGAGCAGTATCAAGGCCCCGTCTGGCTTCTCGTTGAATATAAAGGGAATAATAAATATGGCAGAGAAAAAATTCCAAAACCTGAAGTCTCATGACTGCCACGTGATTATGACACAATTTCTTCCGATTGCATTGAGGGGATTCTACGAAAATGTTCAGTACCTTGTGAAGCTATGTGCATTCCTCAATGCAATATCTCAGAAGGTAATCGATCCAGAAAGCCTACCAGGGTTACAAACAGATGTGGCCCAATGTCTTGTCAGCTTTGAGTTGGTGTTCCCACCATCCTTCTTCAATATTATGACGCATCTCCTGGTTCACCTAGTAGAAGAGATTTCCATTCTCGGTCCTGTATTTCTACACAATATGTTCCCCTTTGAGAGGTACATGGGAGTCTTAAAGAAATATGTTCATAATCGTGCTAGGCCAGAAGGAAGCATCTCCAAGGGCTATGTAACAGAGGATGTCATTGAGTTCTGTGTTGATTTTATTCCTGACCTTAAGGCGATTGGTGTTCCAGAATCACGACATGAGGGGAGACTGCATGGAAAAGGCACCCTAGGATGTAAAGAAATGATATGTAGGGACGGGCATTCTCTCAATCAAGCACACTACACGGTTTTACAAAGATCTATCTTGGTTTTCCCGTATATCAATGAACACAAGAATTTAATACGCCTCAAACACCCGGCGGTCGATGAATGGATTATAAGTGAACACATGGCGAGTTTTGGCGGTGGCTACAAAGACTTCTCACGAATAACACCCTTTGTTGGGGAGCAATTTGTACTTGTTGGCGGGACCATCTTGTTGTATGTACTTTCCAAGGGTACGAGATAAATGGGAATACATTTTACACGATAGGCCAAGATAAAAAAAGCACCAACCAAAATAGTGGTGTCCGCTTCGATGCAGCAGAAGACAATGGGCAGAAGACCACGTATTATGGGTTCATAGAGGAGATATGGGAACTTGACTATGGACCTAATTTTAAGGTCCCCTTGTTTCGATGTAAATGGGTCAAGCTAACAGGAGGAGGGGTTGAGGTAGACAAGAAGTACGGAATGACAACGGTGGATCTCAACAATCTTATGAAGATAGATAAGAACTTAGACGAACCATTCGTCCTAGCCAATGATGTGGCTCGGGTTTTCTATGTGAAGGACATGTCCTCCAGACCAAAAAAAAAGAAAAAATATGCAAACGAATACATCATATGATGAGCCAAAGCGTCACATAGTTCTTTCAGGGAAAAGAAACATCGTGGGAATCATGGACAAGACAGACATGTCAGAAGATTATAATAAGTTTGATGAAATTCCGCCCTTCACGGTGGCCAGTCCAAGCATTCCGTTAAGTAAAGAAGATGCTCCATGGTTACGTCTGAAGCGATCATAAGGAAGGACATATGCCAAGAAGTTCATGCTCATATTATGTAACTCTAGTTCATGTTTTTATTATTAATACATGTCTTGAGTGTTAGTCTTGTTTTATGGATGGACCCGGACTATGAGAAGAAGTTGTCTCGATTCGTACTTACCATTAAGATCTGATCTCCAAACGTGCGCGGTCACATATTAGGGAGTGCTTCTATGACCAGTTTCTTGGAGATGTCGGAGGATTGGGCTCCGTCGGCATCTCCCTGAAACTGGTCGTAGTGGTGTCCCTTCTCTCGAAAACCATCTTGCAGCTTGTAACTTCTCTAACTAGATCAATACACCTGGGAGCTAACTAATTTCACATATTAGGGAGTGCCTCTATGACCAGTTTCTCGGAGATGCCTTGGGAGGGCCGGCTCGTCGGCATATCCACAAACTGGTAGTGGTGTCCCTGCTCTCGAAAACCATCTTGGAGATGCCTCAAACTGGCTGGAGGACTGGACTCACAATGATGCCTATTTATAGTACAAGCAGCTCGACATAGTGTCGACACTTACGAAATAATGTCGACACTCACCCCTATTATTAGTACTGAATCGTGTTTTGTCCCGGTTGGTGTCTCCAACCGGGACTAAAGGTTCATCTTTAGTCCCGGTTGGTGACACCATCCGGGACAAGGTACACGCCGCACGACATAATGTCGACACTCACCCCTATTATTAGTGTTGACTCGTGTTTTGTCCCGGTTGGTGTCTCTAACCGGGACTAAAGGTTCATCTTTAGTCCCGGTTGGTGATACCATCCGGGACAAGGTACACGCCGCACGACATAATGTCGACACTCACCCCTATCATTAGTGCTGCCTGGCCCAGCCTGAAATCCCTCCAACCGTCCCATTTCTTCCCTCCATATTTTTTCCCGCCATTTTTTCCCGCCATTTTTCTTCCCGCCATTTTTTCCTGCCAGTTCTTCCCTCCAGTTCTTCCCGCCAGTTCACTATATATATGTAGGGTTGGCCTCCATTGTCATTGCACATCTCTAGACTCATATATGCAACCTCATCACTCTTTCCCATGGCTTCCACCGTAGCACTAACCCCCAGGGAGGCGGAGGTGCTTTTGAAGGGTTTCGCGGCATAGTAAATCAAAATTTTCTATGGATGCGAACAGAGGGAAAGCCAAGATCTAATCTAGGAGATGCAATCAACGAGAGAGATTGGATTAGATCTTCATACCCTTGAAGATTCGCTGCAATGAGCGTTCGTCGGGCGTGGGTGATGTAGTCGTACTCGCTTCTCCTCCTCGCGATCCGAACCGATCTAGCACCACAAGTGGCGGTGCCTCCGTGAGATGCACACGTGCAGCACCTCGATGTGTCCTCCTTCCTCGGACCAGCGAGTATGGTGGAGAGATAGATTGGATCTACAACACGACGGCGTGGTGTATATGGTGGAGAATTTCTGCCGCAGGGCTTCGCCTACAAACAGTCGGGAGGGAGAGGTAGGTAGCAAGGCGCTAGGGCTTGGAGGAAGGTGTGTGGGGGAGGCGCACCACCCTCTATATATAGAGGCGGCCAGCCTGCCCTCCTCCAAGCCTATCTCTAGTTTAAACAATTTAAACTCTCCCTTATCTAGAAATCCTATCTCTAGTTTAAACGATTTAAACTCTCCCTTATCTAGAAATTCTATCCCGAGATTTAAACGAGTCAAATATCTCTAGAATCGGCTGGGCCCTATGGGGCCTTGTGCCCCTGGCCCAATGCGGCAAGTACACTCCCTCATAGGCCCATGCCCCCTCCCAGAAGGTGGGGCCACGTTGGTCCCCTTCCGGAAGGTTCTAGAAGCTTCGACAATACCGATTAACGGAACAATTCGAACTCCAAAAACTGCCTTTGCCTTATATGAATCTTATTCTCGGACCATTAGGAACCTCTCGTGATATCCGGATCCCATCCGAGACTCGAACAAAATTCATAAACCAATTATCCAATCTATCCTAGCGTCGAGATCGTTAAGTGTGTGACCTGCGGGTTCGAGAATATCTGACATGATCTTCTATCAATAATCAACGGTGAGTGCGGACACCCATATTGACTCCCACATTCATCGATGATCATATAGGATGAACCACGATGCGATTCAATCAATCCCATATATATATTCCCTTAGTCTCGCGATATTTTACTTGCCGAGATTCGATCGTCGATGCGTCATACCTAGTTCAATCTCGTTCACGGCAAGTACTTTACTTCCGTACTCGATATCACTTTGTTATTAACTCCTTAACCACATGCTTGCAAGCGGTGTTGATATCGATTACAGTGGGCCGAAGTATATCTCTCCGACTTGGGAGGACAAATTCCATCTCGATACATACAACCCAGAGATACTTTCCGATCACACGAGACACCTTTATGATCACCCTCTCATAGGATGACGTTTGATGACCTCAAAGCTTTCTTCGGTACCAGGAGTTGCATTATCTCATGGTCTAAGGAATACAATATTTGACATAGGAAAAGCTTCAAAGATGAACACGATGAAACGATCTAATTGCTTCGCTTAGTTTGGTCATCCTTCATATCATTCTCCCAATGATATGATCTCATTATCAATTGACAACTCATGTCTATGGTTAGGAAACCTTAACCATCATTGATCAATGAGCTAGTCCTTAGAGGCGTAGGGACACGGTGTTGTTTACAAACCACACAAGTATTAAAGTTTCCGCAATACAATTCTAGCATGGAATATAAACTTTATCATGAACAAGAATTATAATAATAACATCTTTATTATTGCCTCTAGGGCATAATTCCAGTCTCCCACTTGCACTAGAGTCAATAATCTAGTTTACATCGCAACAATCTCACACCCATGGCGAGGTGTTGATCATGTTTACGTGGAAGAGGTTTAGTCAATAGATCTGCGACATTCGGATCCGTATGTACTTTGCTAATCTTGGATCTCCATACGCTATATAATCTCGAATTATATGAAACTTGCGGTTGATATGCTTGGTCTTTGGATGATATCTTGGTTCCTTAGCGAGTGCTATGGCGCCGATGTTGTCACACAATATCTCCAGTGGGTCCAATGCACTTGGAACCACGCCAAGCTCGATGATGAAGTTTCGATCCAAACTCCTTCACTTGGCAACCTGCGGCAGCCATGTATTCCGCTTCCTTTGTAGATCCCGCGATCACGCTTTGCTTTGCTTCTCCAGCTCAGCTCCTCCATTCAAAATATACACGTATCACATGCGATTTAGAATCATCCTTGTCGGTGTCGAAACTAGCGTCGGCGTAACCTTTTACGACAATGTTCATCACCCCATAGACTAAGAACATTTCTTTAGTTCTATTTAGGTACTTTAGGATGTTCTTCACGGCTGTCGATGTTCCACTGGATCACTTTGATATCTGCTCGTCAAACTAAGAGCATTGGACACATCCGGTCTAGTACACATGGCATACATGATGGAACCTATGGCCGAGGCATAAGGCACTTTGCTCATAGCTTCCCTATCATTTCGTAGCTGGACAACTTGAGCCTTGCTCAATATCTTACGACAACATAGGCCTTTGAACCTTTCTTTGCCTTATCCATTACGAACCTTTTGAACTTTGTCTAGGTATGTACTCTGGCTTAAAGCTATCAGGCGTCTTTGTCTATCTCTATAGATTTTGATGCCCAATATAAGCAGCTTCACCTAGGTCTTTCATTGAAAAACACTTGTTCAAATAACTCTTCACATCGTTAAGCATGTTGATGTCATTTCCAATAATCAATATGTCATCCACATACGATACCAGAAATGTCCGAGCTCCCACTCACTTTCTTGTAGATACAAGCTTCGTAGCAATTTGGAACAAATCCAAAACTCTTGATCACTTGATCAAAGAAGGTTCCAACTCCGAGATGCTTGCTTGATCCATAAATGGAGCGCTGAAGTTTGCATACTTTATCGCATCCTTAGGATCGTGAAAACCTTGGGTTGCATCATATACAACTCTTCATCAATGTTCCCATTGAGGAAAGCGATCTTGACATCCATCGCCATATTTCATAATCATGAAACACAGCAATTGCTAATAAAATCGAATGGACTTAAACATCGCTACGGAGAGAAAGTCTCATCGTAGTCAACACCTTGAACTTGTCGAAAACTTTTGCGACAAGTCGTGCTTTATAGACGGTAACATTACCATCCGCGTCCATTTTCTTCTTGAAGATCCATTTGCACTCAACGACCTTTCGGTCGCTAGGAGGGTCCACCAAAGTCCATACTTGGTTTTCGCTCATGGATCTCAATTCGGATTTCATGGCTTCTAGCCATTTCTCAGAGTCTGGGCTCATCATCGCTTCCTCATAGTTCGTCGGTTCCCTGTCTTCTACTAACAAGGCAGTCAAGGCAGAGGTTGCCGTACCACTCGGGAGGGCACGACCTTGTTGACCTGCGACGTTAGTAATGACATCGTCAAGCTTCATGATCCTTGTCATTAGCTTCCTCTATTGTTGGTGCGGTGACCTGGAACAATTTCAGGTCTTGCGCTACTCTCCAATTCAAGTGAAGGTTCAATAACCTCGTCAGCTCTACTTTCCTCCCACTCACTTCTTTCGAGAGAAACTCCTTCTCAAGAAAGGAACCGTTCTTTCGACAAACACTTTGCCTTGGTTACGTGATAGAAGGTATACCCAATGGTTTCCTTAGGGTATCCTATGAAGACGCATTTCTCCGCTTTGGGTTCGAGCTTGTCCGGCATCAACTTCTTAGCTTCGCATCCCCAAACTTTAAGAAACGACAACTTAGGTTTAGCACCAAACCACAGTTCATACGGTGTCGTCTCAACGGATTTAGATGGAGCCCTAATTAAAGTGAATGCAGCGGTTTCTAATGCATAACCACAAAATGATAACGGCAAATCAGTAAGAGACATCATGATCGGACCATATCTAATAGGGTTCGATTCCGGTCAGACACACCATTCTTGTTGTGGTGTTCGTGGCGTGAGTTGTGAAACGATTCCACTTGCTTTAAGATGCGTGAAAATCATAACTCAAATATTCGCCTTTACGATCGGATCGTAGAAACTTAATCTTTACATTACGATGGTTCTCCACTTCATTCGAAATTCCTTGAACTTTTCAAATGTTTGATTTTATGTTTCATTAAATAGATATACCCATATCTACTTAAGTCATCGGTAAAAGTGAGGAAATAGCGATATCCACCTCGTCGAAACACTCATCGGTCCGCATACATCGGTATGTATGATTTCCAACAAGTCCGTTGCTCGCTCCATCATACCGGGAAGCGGGGTTTTGATCATCTTGCCCATGAGGCATGGTTCGCATGTGTCAAATGATTCAAAATCAAGAGACTCCAAAAGTCCATCGAATGGAGTTTCTTCATGCGCTTTACTCCAATATGACCTGAGCAGATTGCCACAAATAAGTAGTATTATCACTATCTACTTTGCATCTCTTAGCCTCAATGTTATGGATGTGTGTTTCATCCCTTTCGAGATTTAGAAGAAATAAACCATTTACAAGAGGTGCATGACCATAAAAGATGTTCCTCATATAAATAGAACAACCATTATTCTCCGATTTAACTGAATAACCGTCTTGCAATAAACACGATCGAAATAATGTTCATGCTCAGCGCAGGCACATAATAACACTTATTAAGGTTTAAAACTAATCGAAGGTAAAACTAAGGAGGCGTCTTGACGGCCATCACATCAACTCTTGATCCGTTGCCAGCGCATCGTCACCTCATCCCTCGCAAGCCGCCGTCTATTCCGTAGCTCTGTTTGAGTTACAAATATTAGCAACTGAACGGTATCAAATACCGGGCACTACAGCGAGGGCTAGTAAGGAAAACATCAATAACATGTATATCAAATATACCTTTGATGGTGCCAGCCTTCTTGTCCGCTAAGTACTTGGACGATTGCGCTTCGATGACCCTTGTCCTTGCAATAGAAGCACTTGTCGATTGGGACGGACACGAGTTTCTTCTCAGCAGGGGCATTGCGCTTGCCGCCGCCCTTCTTGAAGGGCTTCTTTGCTCCCTTACCTTTCTTAAAGGAGGGCTTGTTGACCATCAACACATGATTATTGTGGCATCCCGAAAAACCACTACTAGAAAATCGCGTTGTTTTTGTGCATTGCATCATCATGACCGCATGCTCATGTCATCATGCCACATCGCATTGTGCATCGTCATCATCTTGCATGTGCTTGTATAAAACTATTTTCAGAAAAACCTGTCTTTGTTTTCTGAACGCCCCATCTTATTCAAACACCGAAAACCGGGTCCCCGGAATATTTTGTTTTGTCCGCTGTCGGATTGCAAAAGCGCTGTTTAAAAATAAATATTTTAATTAATTGTTTAGTGGGGGCAGCCGAACGGGCCCAAATCGACCCGAACGACCACCCCCGCACAAACAGATCGGTCCGCCCTTAATCCTACAGCTACCCAGAAAATCTACCCCAACCCAGCCTCCACCTCACCCCAGCCAATGGCCTCTCGCCACCTCACCCTCTCCCTCTCCTCAACCAATCCTATCCTGCCACCTAACCCCTCCCTCTCTCCACCTAGGCTAAACCCACCCCACCTGTCCCCACACAACCACCCCACTCAACACACACTTACTGCACTTGGCCGCACGCCCGGACAACCGCCCGCTGCGCTGGGCCCCACGCACGCTGTCCACAGCACACACCTGTGACGCCCCACCCACACTCCGGGCCCACGCCTGGGCCCCCCCGTCCCCACCTCCCATCCTCTCTCTCTCGGCCTTCGCTCCCCTGACCCAGCGCCATGCTCTCTTCCTACTTTGCCGCTCTCCTCTCTCTCTCTCCGTGTGGCCCTTGGCAGCGCTCGCCAGCCTCCTCCCGCCGCGCCTCTCCCACCGGCCGCATTCCCCTACCTCGCCCGTAGGCCCCGTCCGCCGCCTCTCGCATCTCCCTTTCTCTCCGGCGCCCGGCCGCTCGCCAGCCGCCACCCGCACCTCCCGTCGGCGTCCGCCCGCATCGCCCTTCTCCTCTGCTCCCCGCCGCTCCGCGCCGCCTGACCGCCTCCATCCTCCACAGCGCCGTCGTCCTCCCAGCCCCTCCTTCCCAGCTCCTCTCCGCCGCCAGCCAGCCGCCCGCCGTGCTCCTCCTTCGCCCCGTCCACCCGCCGCCACCATAGCCGCGCTCGCCTCCGCGCCAGCGCCGCCACGTTCGATCGCTCCACCGCCGCCGCCGCCGCGCCGGCGCTCCCTCGTCCTCGTGAGCCCTCCCGAGCCCTCCTGCCGCCTCGCAAGCTCACCTCCACCTCCCACCTCGCCCTGCCGAGCCTCCGCCCGCTCCCGGTTCGCCGCCCGGCCTTGGTGCTCCTCCGCCACCCTGCGCCACTGCGCCCGCCCCGCCTCCCGGCGGCGGCCTTGCCACCACCTTCTCCGGCCACCCGAGCCCCACGGCGCCGCGACTCCTCCGGCTCCTCCGTGCGCCTCTGGCAGCCCCGCCACCAGCGCACCGGCAGCGCAGGCGTCCCGAGCCTTCCGTCGAGCCACACTGCGGCAGCCCTGCCGTCCGCAGCAACCCGGCGCCCGTTGGTTCGACAAGCTTCGCCCGCGAGGACCTTTGCCCAATGTCGGTCGACGAGGATCATCCGCAGCGAGGCCGACCGATGCCCCTTCACCATTCCTCGAAACCCGGCGGCAAGGGCGCCTTCGAGTTTGAGGACCCATCCGTAAAGGCCATGATCACTTCAAGTTAATTGCGACAACGAACTCGACACAAGCGAGTGGCACCCGAGTGCCGTCGCGGGAACTAAAGCGATAGCGCCAAGTCGACAAGATCTACCTCAAGGGCGGCGAACCGGACCCCGATGAACCATGATCTACGCTTCTGAGCGACAAGCCCCTCGGAGTGAAACCAACAAGACCTACCGCGGACGCCAAGATCGTCAATCGGATCCGAGGACACCGAGTCAAGAACGTCAAGAACTTCATCCGAATGCCAACCGACCAAACCACGAGAACCCGACAAAAACGACATCGACCGAGAGAATCGATCGCCCGACACCGACCAAGTCACGCTTCCGGATGTCGAGGTCACCGACATATACGACAAGAACTACCCGATATCCGAGAACGATCCGTCGAGACCGATCCGTCGAACCGGAACCCCAAGATCTTAGAACCCTAATGTGAACCCCTTCCGAAACCCTAATTTTATAATATAATACAATTGTTGCATATTTAATTGTCATCTCGCATGCATATCATGTGGTTTGGGGGCCTTATGCCGATTCACCTAATAATTAAATATGGGGCCCATATGCGGGCAATTCTAGCCTTATATTGGCCTCATTTAACATGTGGCGAACGGTTTCACTGTTGCATTGCTAAACAACATTTAATTTGCGGGGGTTCTAAATAACTTGAACCATCTAATTAATTTTCGGAACCCCGGTTCCGCTTAATATGACCTAATTGCATCGCACCTTGCCATGTCATGCATCATACATGCATCATGCCGATCTTCTGCCGTTGTATTAAATATTGCATCCGGTGTTTCTTCTAGTGATTTGCTTCTTCGCGGATAAGGCCGTTGAGTTGATGTGAGCTTCGCCCCGATCTCCGGTTGAACCTTCGGCAATGTTTTCAGGCGAGCATCTCCCCCTTTCTACCTATCTTACTTTTATAGTATTTATTCCCTCCTGTTGATCTATTGCTATCTGTGTTGCGATGCTTTAGTTTTCGTACCTGTGATATACCGTGCAGCCCTATATTGCCTTGGACACATCCTAAAACCTGCTGTTTGGTAGATAGTTGGACTTGCGTGTCGTAGTCGCTTGCTCAAGTGCTGTTGCGTGTTGTCAAGTGCCACAGTTGTTGATGTATTGCCGCATGTTGATGATGGAGATGATCATAGTTTTACTTATCGTTCACTTTAATTTCTGTTTAACAACTAAAATTGAAATAAGCAGAGGCATCGGTGGGTGATAGATAATATTTGGTTTCGAGCCCACTTGTGTCCCGTAAGACCCGAGTACTTGATACATGTTCCTTGATTTATCGCGCTATCCACATCCGGAGGTATATGGGACCCCCGAGGCGAGCTTGATTCAGTCTTATTTCTTGGGGCCACAAACTAGTTTGAGGTTTTATTTACTATCCTGTACTTATGCCATGCTACTTATGTATTTAAATTGTGCGACAGATAGCACACTGTACTGTTTAGGATCGTGGCACGATTCCGCGGTGTCGACAAGCCCAGTTTTGGGTTCCCAGTCGTTCACAGCCGTCCCCACAACCTTGAGCCCGTCTCGGAGTCAGCTGGCTTCGCTGCGGGATCTACTTAAGGGGTGGCCCCCTGAAATATTTCTGAATCCTGTGATTGTTCAGTCGTGAAAGCCTCGTTGGGTTTTGATTTGGTTTTTCCGAGGTTGATAGAGCGTGTGTTGCTATTGGTGCACCCGGCGGGTAAAACTTTCGGCCGTGTCGCGGATATGGACGACTTGGAGCCTGATATCTCGATCATAGACAAGCATAACTAAAGTTTATTGCTATAAATTTGACTTTATAATGACTAGTAATCAGCTTCACTATAATGGAATGGCTAATTAATACTGCCCTGCTTGTTTGGAGTGTAACTTGCGACCATTGTACTGACTAGTAAGTATTGCAACTTCTAGCGGAATGGCTGAATAAAAGTACCAACAACTGCTGGGTTTTGGGTTATCTCATGCTATCATGTCGATTAGTAAGTGTTGTAACCATTACGGAATGAATAACTAAAAGGGGCCCTTGCTTCTTTTATCGGGATGATTATCTATACGACTAGTAATTGCTTAGCGATAAGCGAATAAATAAAGCGCCAGCTAATGCGTTCCTCGGTTGACTTCTCGTTTGGTCTCGAGAAACACCGGGATGGGTTTGTTTGGTGTTAGCTTGGTTGGATCCGGATAGGTCATTCTCACCCCTCTCGATAACCGCCCGGTTGTCGAGTCTCTATAGGTTGTTGTGCATCTTTGCCGCTTTCGATCCACCATACCTATGTGGCGAGGACCCAATTCTAGCCTCGTGTCTTGGCCTCGATCTTGCGCTCCTCTTTTCCTTTGCCCTTTGTCGGCACCCTTTTGTTTAAGCGGTTTTGAGATCAACACCGTTAGCGGGGTTACCCTTCGGCTTGCTGGGCAGGGTTATGGGCGCCATTGGTTATTCTTGGGGCTCTTAGCCCCATTTGCATCTTGTTCGTAGCTGGGCGCTATATCGTTTCAAGGTGATTTGGATCTTTGTATATTATCTACGTATTCTTGACTCTTTGAGTCATTGTTATATATCTCATTACTGGGACCCTCGAGGACTGTTGTGTAATGTTATTACTTCGTTTTCCACCATGCGAAAGTGCTGGTGAGCACCTTTGAATCGTTTCTACGGGTTTTGGCGAATTTTGCTCAAACTTGCATAGGTCCGATCTGAGGTGTGAGTGGTATCGAGCTCGTGGTTGCGATACCCTGAAGTCCGACTGTGGGATAACCTAGCTAACGAAGTAGAAGTGTCAAAACTATTTTGAAAATCGGTTGGATAGTTACGGCTAGGTCTGATTTTACTCCTTACCCTCTGCTGCTCTCCTCTTACCTCTCGTGTTTTGAATCCACCTCTTATCTTTTCTTCGAGTCCAGGATTTCTCGTGGTTGGGTTTCCATCGTACCTTCAGGGTTTCGCTTCCTTCTTCGATAACGGTGTTCTGCCATCCGGTGTTCCAGCTGCCTGATGAATCCGTCTGCGGTGGTACCATTCTTTGTTCCTTGTTTGTGCCTTCCGGTGTTTCCGACGCGACGACATCATCTCGCCGGATCGATGCGAGCACGCATCACTCCGTTGTTACGAACCTCGCTTGTCGAGATCTTGATCGATTCGAGAATGGTTGCACGTTTTTCCACTGATTGTGCGGAGTAATAGTTTGGGTGCGTGATGGATTGGCCCCCATGCCGACTACCCCTTCTATTCGCCTTCGTACATTGAAGTGGATGAGAATGCATCGGTTCCCTCTTTCCATCGAAGTTAGGGGTGGCTTTATTTGTTGATACCCGCCTTGACCTTTTATACGGAGTGTTGGCAAGCGATCACGGACAACGACCTCTTGTTAGTGGTTTCGCGAGGATCTACGGCGAGAAGACGGAGAACGCCGACCTTCCTTCCGGTACCATGAGGCGGATCTCGAGGACGAGATCCATTGTTAGTGGTGTCGAATTGTGGCATCCCGAAAAACCACTACTAGAAAATCGCGTTGTTTTTGTGCATTGCATCATCATGACCGCATGCTCATGTCATCATGCCACATCGCATTGTGCATCGTCATCATCTTGCATGTGCTTGTATAAAACTATTTTCAGAAAAAGCATCTTTGTTTTGACGCCCCATCTTATTCAAACACGAAACGGGTCCCGGAATATTTTGTTTTGTCGGATTGCAAAGCGTTGTTTAAAATAAATATTTTAATTAATTGTTTAGTGGGGCAGCGAGCAGGCCCAAATCGACGAGCGACCACCCCGTACAAGCAGATCGGTCCGCCTTAATCCTCTGACTACCGGAAAATCTACCCCAACCCGGCCTCCACCTCACCCGACCAATGGCCTCTCGCCACCTCACCTCTCCCTCCTCAACCAATCCTATCCTGCCACCTAACCCTCCTCTCTCCACCTAGGCTAAACCCACCCCTGTCCCCACACACCCCCACCACTCAACACACTGCACCTTGACCGCACGCCCAGACAACCGCCCCGCTGCTGGGCCCCCCCACGCTGTCCCAGCACACACCTGACGCCCCCCCCGACACACCCGCCCCCTGGGCCCCACCCGTCCCCACCTACCATCCTCTCTCTCTCTGGCCTCGCTCCCCCACCCCGCGCCACGCTCTCTTCCTCGCTGCACCGCCGCTCTCCTCTCTCTCTCGGCAGGCGCCCTTGGCCTCGCTTCCGACCTCCTCCCGGCGCCTCTCCCCGGCCGCATCCCCTACCTCGCTTTGCAAGCCCGTCCGCCGCCTCTCGCATCTCCCTCTCTCTCCTCTCGGCCCGGCCCGCTCACTCGCCGCCACCCGTACCTCCCGTCAGCGTCCGCCCGCGCCGCCCTTCTCCTCTGCTCCGCCCGCCCAGCGCGCCGCCAACCGCCTCCATCCGCCTGGCGCGGCCGTCCTCGCGCCCCTCCTTCCCAGCTCCTCCGCCCGCGGCAGCCGCCGCCGTGCTCCTCCTTCCGCCAGCGCCCCCATCCACCGCCAGCGCGCTCGGCTCCGCCGCCTCCAGGCCCGAGCGCCGCCACGTTCCGGTCGCTCCACCGCCGCCCTGCCTCGCCGCTCCCCGCCGCCTGGGCCGCTCCCCTCGTCCCTCTCCGTCGAGCCCTCCCCAGGCCGCCTCCTCGTCGCCCTGCAAGCTCACCTCCCACCGCGACCTCGCCCTCGTCCGCAGAGCTCCTCCTCGCCGCTCCCCGGTTCTCGCCGCCCGGCCCCGCGGTGCTCCTCCGCCACCCTGCGCCCTTGACCGCCGCCCGCCTCCCGGCGGCGGCCCTGTGACCACCTTCTCCCACCACCCAGGCGCCAGCGACTCCCTCGAGCTCCTCCGTGCGCCTACGGCCCGCCACCAGCGCAGCGGCAGCAGCAGCGTCCCGAGCCTTCCGTCGCAGGCCACTCTGCGGCCAGCTGCCGTCCGCGGCAACCCGGCGCCCGTTGGTTCGACAAGCTCGCGGCGAGGACCTTTGCCCAATGTCGGGTCGGCGAGATCATCCGGCACGGGGCCGACCGATGCCCCTTCACCGTTCCTCGAAACCCGGCAAGGCGCCTTCCCGAGTTTGAGGACCCATCACGTAAAGGCCATGATCACTTCAAGTTAATTGCGACAACGAACTCGACACCGACAAGCGAGTGGCACCCGATGCCGTCGCGGGAACTAGGCGATAGCGCCAAGTCGACAAGATCTACCTCAAGGGCGGCGAACCCGGACCCGATGAACCATGATCTACGCTCTGAGCAGCAAGCCCCTCGGTGAAACCAACAAGACCTACCGGACGCCAAGATCGTCAATCGGATCCGAGGACACGAGTCAAGGCGTCAAGAACTTCATCGAATGCCAAGACCGAACCGACACGAGAACCCGACAAAACGACATCGACGAGAGAGAATCCGATCGCCCCGACACCGACCAAGTCACTGCTTCCGGATGCCGAGGTCACCGACATAGCACGACAAGAACTACCCCGATATCCGAGAACGATCCCGTCGAGACCGATCCGTCGAACCCCGGAACCCCAAGATCTGCCGAACCCTAATGTGTGAACCCCTTCCCGAAACCCTAATTTTATAATATAATACAATTGTTGCATATTTAATTGTCATATCGCATGCATATCATGTGGTTTGGGGGCCTTATGCCGATTCACCTAATAATTAAATATGGGGCCTATATGCGGGCAATTCTAGCCTTATATTGGCCTCATTTAACATGTGTGGCGAACCGGTTTCACCTGTTGCATTGCTAAACAACATTTAATTTGCGGGGGTTCTAAATAACTTGAACCATCTAATTAATTGTCGGAACCCCGGTTCCGCTTAATATGACCTAATTGCATCGCACCTTGCCATGTCATGCATCATACATGCATCATGCCGATCTTCTGCCGTTGTATTAAATATTGCATCTGGTGTTTCTTCTAGTGATTTGCTTCTTCGCGGATAAGGCCGCTGAGTTGATGTGAGCTTCGCCCCGATCTCCGGTTGAACCTTCGGCAATGTTTTCAGGCGAGCATCTCCCCCTTTCTACCTATCTTACTTTTATAGTATTTATTCCCTCCTGTTGATCTATTGCTATACGTATTTGCGATGCTTTAGTTTTGTACTGTGATATACCGTGCAGCCCTATATTGCCTTGGACACATCCTAAAACCTCTTTGTTTGGTAGATAGTTGGACTTGCGTGTCGTGATCGCTTGCTCAAGTCTTTTGCGTGTTGTCAAGTGCCACGATTTTGATGTATTGCCGCATGTTGATGATGGAGATGATCATAGTTTTACTTATCGTTCACTTTAATTTCTGTTTAACAACTAAAATTGAAATAAGCGGAGGCATCGGTGGGTGATAGATAATATTTGGTTTCGAGCCCACTTGTGTCCGTAAGACCCGAGTACTTGATACATTCCTTGATTTATCGCGCTATCCACATCCGGAGGTATATGGGACCCCCGATCGAGCTTGATCGGTCTTATTTCTTGGGGCCACAAACTAGTTTGAGGTTTTATTTACTATCTGTACTTATGCCATGCTACTTATGTATTTAAATTGTGCGACGAGATAGCACATTTGTCTTGTTTAGGATAGTGGCACGATTCATGTGTCGACAAGCCAGTTTGGGTTCCCGATCGTTCACGGCCGTCCCCACAACCTTAAGCCCGTCTCGAGTCGGTGGCCCATTGGGATCTACTTAAGGTGGCCCCTGAAATATTCTGAATCTGTGATTGTTCAGTCGTGAAAGCCTCGTTGGGTTTTGAGTTGGTTTTCGAGGTTGATCGGCGTGTGTTGCTATTGGTGCACCCGGCGGGTAAAACTTTACGAAAGCCGTGTCGCGGATATGGGCGACTTGGAGCACGATATCTCGATCATAGACAAGCATAACTAAAGTTTATTGCTATAAATTTGACTTTATAATGACTAGTAATCAGCTTCACTATAATGGAATGGCTAATTAATACGCCCACAACTTCTTGTTTGGAGTGTAAACTTGCGACCATTGTACTGACTAGTAAGTATTGCAACTTCTAGCGGAATGGTGAATAAAAGTACCAACAAGCTTTGGGTTTGGGTTATCTCATGCTATCGTATATGATTAGTAAGTGTTGCAACCATTACGGAATGAATAACTAAAAGGGCCCTTTGCTTCTTTTATCGGGATGATTATCTATACGACTAGTAATTGCTTTAGCGATAAGCGAATAAATAAAGCGCCAGCGTATGCGTTCCTCGGTTGACTTCCTCGTTTGGTCTCGAGAAACACCGGAGATGGGTTTGTTTGGTGTTAGCGAGGATCCGGATAGGTCATTCTCACCCCTCTCGATAACCACCGGTTGTGTCGAGTCTCTATAGGTTGTTCGGTGCATCTTTGTTGCCGCTCGATCCACCATACCTATGTGGCGAGGACCGCGAATTCTAACCTCGCCGTGTACTAGCCTCGATCTTGGCGCTCCTCTTTTCCTTTGCCCTTTGTCGGCACCCCTTTTGTTTAAGCAGGTTTTGAGATCAACGCCGTTAGCGAGGTTACCCTTCCGGCTTGGCGGGCAGTTATGGGCGCCATTGGTTATTCTTGGTCTCTTAGCCCCATTTGCATCTTGTCCGTATGGGCCTATATCGTTCAAGGTGATTTGGATCTTTGTATATTATCTACGTATTCTTGACTCTTTGAGTGTTATTATATATATACATTACATGGGACCCCTCGAGGACTGTTGTGTAATGTTATTACTTCGTTTTCCACCCGCACGAAAGTGCCTGGTGGGCACCTTTGAATCGTTTCTATGCGGGTTTTGGCGAATTTTGCTCAAACTTGCATAGGTCCGATTCTGAGGGTGTTACAATTATCCTTCTTGATGTCCACTTCCGCAGCCTTCAGCTTTGCGAAGAGCTCGGTGATCGTATCAGTGAAACCAATCTGATTATGAGTCACTACAAAACTTTTGTAGCTGGGAGGGAGTGATTGCAGAACCCTGTCAATCTTGAGCTCCTCTGGAATCGTGCATTCGGTTGCTCAAAGCGTTGAGTGTGGCCGACATCTTTATGGCGTGCTCACTAACGAACTCCTTCCTCCATCTTGCGATTAAAGAACTTCTCGGAGATCTCATATCTCTGAGCGGGCTTGAGTCGAAACATGGTTTTCTCCTCGAGAATCTCAAAGGGTCAGGATAGGTTTCAAAGCGATTTTGAAGCTCCGGTTCCATAGCAAACAACATGGTGCTCTTAATCACACCATAATCATCTTTCTTGTGATAGACAGCTTTCTCATCGGTAGCCTTGATTCTGACGAGGTCACCTAAAGCTTTCCCAAGGACATAGTCCTTTTGTCCGCCAGACATAATGATTCTTAGATTGCGGAACCAATTGGTGAAGTTACACCCATTGTTTCTAAGCTTTTCTTTCTCAGCAAATACGTTGAAGTTGAAGTTGGACTTGGCCATTGGATCTACAGTATTTCCAAGTATAGACTATGTTCATGATAAATAGTTCAACTTAATAAAATTACTAGATGAACTCCCACTAAATTCAACATCCCTCAAGTTGTTTAGTGAACACGATCCAAATTCATCACACCTAATCCGATCATCACGAGAAGAGATGTGGTTTCAATGGTGGACAACGAAGTGTCGATCATATAATTCATATGACTCATGCTTAACCTTTCGGTTCTTGTGTTTCGAGGCCATGTTTGTACATGCTAGGCTCGTCAAGTTAGACCCAAGTATTTCCGCGTGTGCAAAGCGGCTTGCACCGTTGTATGTGGCGTAGAGTCTATAGCACCCGATCATCACGTGATGCTTGGAAGCAGCGAACTTCATAGCGGTGCATACTTGGGAGAACAGTTTTTATCTTGATGTTTAAGTGAGGAATCATCTTATAATGCTACCGTCGTGATCTAAGCATAATAAGATACATAAAGGGATAAACATCACATGCATATAACTTTATGTGACATGGTATAGCCAATCCTCGCGCAATGATCTCCATCTTGTGCGTTCCGGCATGATCTCCATCACTCCACCATGATTGCCTCCACCACGAATAGCAACTACAACTATTGCTAACTACTTAGCGATAAAGTAAAGCTATTACATGGCGTATAAAGTTGACTCATGGTCACACACAATTATAAAGACAACCATATGGCTCCTGCCGGTTGTGTACTCATCGACATGCAAGTCGTGAAACATTACAAAACATGATCATCGCATACATTATACACATCACATCTTGGGCCATACCATATCACAGAAAACACTCCCTGCAAAAACAAGTTAGACGCCTCTACTTTGTTGTTGCATGTTTCACGTGGCTTATGGGAGTAGATGATAAAACGATTCTTACCTACGGAAAGCCACAGCGGTGATATTATGGTTTCCAAACTCCGGTGTTAATCCCATGACAACTATAGTGAGAGCGGCATCCACCGGCCGCATGTGTGGAACAAGCCACACGTCAAGTGCGGGCGGTCTCCATGAGCGATGTCGCGTAAGGTTGGCCTGGACGCTTCAATCTCACTATCGCGTCATAAGAAGAACACAAACAAGAGGCTTGCAGCGAGAAAACATCAGCGCCGCAACAACCATGTTGCGTTCTACTCGTGAATCACATCTACGCATAGATCTAGCTCGATACCCTTTGAAGGGTTTGGCGGCATAGTAAATCAAAATTTTCTATGGATGCGAGCGGAGGAAAACCAAGATCTAATCTAGGAGATGCAATCAGCGAGAGAGATTGGATTAGATCTTCATACCCTTGAAGATTACCTGTGAGCGTTCGGAGCGTGGGTGATGTAGTCGTACTCGCTTCTCCTCCTCGCGATCCGAACCGATCTAGCACCACAAGTGGCGGTGCCTCCGTGAGATGCACTGCGTGCAGCACCTCGATGTCTCCTCCTTCCTCGGACCAGCGAGTATGGTGGAGAGATAGATTGGATCTACAACACGACGGCGTGGTGTATATGGTGGAGAATTTCCTGCAGGCTTCGCCTACAAGCAGTCGGGAGGAGAGGTAGGTAGCAAGGCTGCTAGGGCTTGGAGGAAGGTGTGTGTGGGGGAGGCACCACCTCTATATATAGAGAGGCGGCCAGCCTGCCCCTCCTCAAGCTATCTCTAGTTTAAACAATTTAAACTCTCCTTATCTAGAAATCCTATCTCTAGTTTAAGATTTAAACTCTCCCTTATCTAGAAATTCTATCCGAGATTTAAGCAGTCAAATATCTCTAGAATCGGCTGGGCCCTATGGGGCCTTGTGCCTGGCCCAATCGGCCAGTACACTCCCTCATAGGCCCATGCCCTTCCCGGAAGGTGGGGCCACGTTGGTCCCCTTCGGAAGGTTCTAGAAGCTTCGATACAATACCGATTAACTTGGAACAATTCGAACTCCAAAAACTGCCTTGCCTTATATGAATCTTATTCTCGGACCATTAGGAACCTCTCGTGATATCCGGATCCCATCCGAGACTCGAACAAAAATTCATAAACCAATTATCCAATCTATCCTAGCGTCGAGATCGTTAAGTGTGTGACCTGGGTTCGAGAATATGCAGACATGATCTTCTATCAATAATCAACAGCGGGGTCTGGGCACCCATATTGACTCCCACACATTCATCGATGATCATATCGGATGAACCACGATTCCAGGATTCAATCAATCCCATATATATATTCCCTTCGTCTCGCGATATTTTACTTGCCCGAGATTCGATCGTCGGTACCGTCATACCTAGTTCAATCTCGTTCACAGCAAGTACTTTACTCGTTCCGTAATCCGATATCACTTTGTGATTAACTCCTTAACCACATGCTTGCAAGCGGTGTTGATATCGATTACCGAGTGGGCCCGAAGTATATCTCTCCGACTTGGGAGGGACAAATTCCATCTCGATACATACAACCCAACAGATACTTTCCGATCACCTGAGAGACACCTTTATGATCACCCTCTCATAGGATGGCGTTTGATGACCTCAAAGCTTTCTTCGGTACCAGGAGTTGCATTATCTCATGGTCTAAGGAATACAATATTTGACATAGGAAAAGCTTGCAAAGATGAACACGATGAAACGATCCAATTGCTTCGCTTAGTTTGGGTCATCCTTCATATCATTCTCCCAATGATATGATCTCATTATCAATTGACAACTCATGTCTATGGTTAGGAAACCTTAACCATCATTGATCAATGAGCTAGTCCTTAGGCGTACTAGGGACACGGTGTTGTTTACAAACCACACAAGTATTAAAGTTTCCGCTTAATACAATTCTAGCATGGAATATAAACTTTATCATAAACAAAATTATAATAATAACATCTTTATTATTGCCTCTAGGGCATAATTCCAACAACTTTGCGCCTCGAACTACCCACTTGCCAGACTCTTGTGTCCCGTCGGCTTGGATCTTTGGCGCCGAGGCGTGCAGTTCCTCTTGTCCCTCTAGGTGTGGCGCGGATGGCCATCACGAACCACTACTACCGATCTCACGAGCGGCGGAGGAATCCCGGATGGCATCGACTATTTCCCTACTTGGGAAGCCTTCTTCGTGGATCGGCGTGATAGGGCTTGCCGAGCACGAGGGCGTCCCACCTCCTCCTAACTTCAGAGGCCGGCCGTCGGCTATGGTGGCGGTCGGACTCTCGAGCGTCATGGCCTGTGACAGCGCCGCCGACTCTAACCCGTCTGCGCTACCCTCAAGTCCAGCCCGCGTACTCAGCCTTCAAGGTTCAATTACGGCGACCCGGCGGCGGCGATGATGGTGGCGGCGAGACTACGATGGCGAGTATTACGGTGTGGCGAGCATGGTGAATCACTCCAACATTCCGAAACAAGTTCGGCCGATTGTTACTTAATCTGGCCATGTATCTTAATTTTTAGTTCTTTTATGTATCTTAATTTTCAGTTCCAGTTTGGATTTATGTAACTTACTATTATTTGCATTTTGTATTTTAATTCCAGTTCTATCTCCTTCACAAAATGACCTATCTCATTCGAGGTTTCTTGGCTTTCGGGTCAAATGACCAATGTTATGGCTAGAATCAAGGCATAGTTTGTGATAATATGGCCATATTGTGCATACATGTGCATCATGGCATGAAAAACAATGTTGCAAGAGGAAGTTTTCCTTTTTATCGCACCAAAAAGGCATTTTCCATTTTCCCAGCATAAAAAACAGACGGGTTTGTGAAGCAACCACCAAATGGCTAATTCAAAAAACCACCAACACATTTTACAAAAATACTAGACCACCTTATATGGACAATCTACCAGGGGATCAAAACCTTTAGTCCATACGGTGAAAAGACAAATTCCTGCCGAATCGGTAGGAAGTGGGTCAGATATGAACTACAGGTACACGATACGATGCTCATGATTTTTTACAAAAATAATTTTTAGGTTCACAATATGCTATTTTATCAAAAAACAATGCAAGTTGAGCGAGGCTTCGTCAGATTCAAGTGTATACAAAAGATGCGGCATTTAAATATCCAATCAATTCAAAAATGTTAATACAAAAGATGCGGCATTAAAATATGATTTGCTCTAATAAAATAGGGTTAGATTCCTTTTTAGATGCTTAATATTTCTTATGTTCAAAGTTTTAGGATTTGACAATTTATTTTTGTTTGAATTGAATAATCAAAATTTATATGTAAGTGTTTTAATCATTTTGAAAATTTTCATGTAAAGTAAATATAAAATGTTTTTACATGAATGGATATATATTATTTTTCTGAAAATTATGATATATTATTCATATTTTTCTGAGTTGAAATGAAAAGGATATGAATTTTCTAAATTCATATCCTATTTTTTGAATTAAAAATGCCCCTTTAATGCATGAAATAAATGCCCCCCCTTTAACACGGTTCGAGACCGAACGGTGTTAAAGAAAGCTATTATTCGTTTAGCACCCTAAAGGGGGTATTAAATCTTGGCGTGGAATCCCCTTTAACACGGTTCCATCGAACCGGTGTTAAAGAAAGTCATCTTCCTTCCATTCTTCCCCAGCGGATCGAACCGCCGCTTGCAGAGAAAAGCGAGCAGCCATGTCGGCCGTCCAGCTCGCCCTGCGTCGCCCGCCCTCGTGTCGGCCACCGCCAACTCGATCGGGCCGTGTCGCCTCATGGCGCCAAGACCGCCACCGCCACGGCGTGCTGCGCCACGGCGGCGATGGCATGGCGCCTACAAGAATCCCACCGACGCCATCGTGCTCGTGGTGAGGAGCTCTGTTTCCTCTGTTTCCTTCCTCTATGTTTCCTCCCTTTGGCGGCGGTGTGGAGCTCGCGCGCGCGGTGGCGCCGTCGGCCGGCAGATTTCAGTGGAGCTCGCGCGGTGGCGCCACTCCGTCCACGCCTCTGCACGGTGGCCGCACGGGAGCGGGTCTCTCTGTTACTTATTTGTAGTGAAACTTTGTAGAAAGAAATGACATTGAAACAAGATGAATAGACTTTGAATCAATCCGATTAGATATATTTAAAAAAGGTCACCCTTCGGAAATCATGTTTCGCTCCTATAGGTGTATATGCACATATTATCTAAAACCTCATTTCGAAATGTCAAAGAATGTTTTGACATGCATGTCAATGCACCATATGTGCTCAGAGGCATGGTGCGGTGATCACCGGCTTTGCGCACTTAAAAGTGTTGATCCATTAATTTCCTCTACATAACAAATAACCTATGACTACATAGGAGTACTTACTCTATTTCTCCGAGCCTCTGTAAAACTAGACAGTTGTTTATATCAAAGTGAAGTCAAGCTTTCTCTATTTGATTGTAGGTAAAATATCTAGAAATAGAGAAATAAACCATGGGCATATATTTATCTCAAATACTACATTTGTACTCCATCCGTCCACAAATATTGACCATCATTTGGTGAACAATGTGGGGAATATGTGTGATGTATAAAAGATATAGTCGTGTATTCATATTTGAGTAAAGTTTCTGATGTTGTAACATCGATAATATTGTTTACTTAGTGTTGGTGAACTTGATGGTCAAAATCGGGAAACTCGAAACTAAGATGGCATGTAATTATGGAGGGAGTAGTAGTATAGATAGGGTGTCAAGCGGGGCGGGTTCGCGGGCAACATAGTTTCACCGGCTAATATAAATTGTACTACATGCATAGATTAAAACTTGTATACAAATTGGACTGCGTGTAGGTGTAGCTGTCTGAGACTAAATAATTGTCCGCAAACCCACCCCACTTGTATACAAACTTGCATCCTGCCAACATTACCCTCTTGGGGGTGTCGTTGTCGAGCTCTAACTCATCCTGATTAGGGTTTGGACCCCTCAAAATTCGTTTAAAATGATCAAGCATCCTTAGGGTTTTAATTTCATTTGTGTATTTATTTGTGTATTTTTGTATGAATAATATGTATATTTGTGTATGAATCCAAGTCCACTTGAATGTTTACTCTCTTACTCTAGATAATATTATTGTTTTAGAAACTATGGATCCACTTAGTAGAAACCTTGAAGAAGAAGAAATAATGGAGAACATTATTGATGAGGACACCTCACAATATCTGAACTTGGAGGGACATGATGAATGCTCAAGTAGTCATGGAGAAGATGAAGACTCGGTGAGCAATTTAGTGATTACAAAGTCCGGCGAGGTATATGCATTGATTAAGCCTCTGCTGACTTCCACCAACAATCTTCTTCTACATGTATTAATTAACGCTTCTTTCTTCTTTTAGCCCTCTGGATCGACTAGCCAGCAACCTTCTTATTCTACGAAAAAGAGCGGTAGCGAGCCATTGGTTGAAAGATCGTGCAAAGTTCACGATCGAAGCAGTCCGTATTGATGGCAGGCCGATGGAGCCCAAGAAGGCCACATACAAATTTATACGCCAGGCTGGAGTTCTTGTTAGGGACCAAATCCCAATCATAATTGAATATTGGAATAAGCCAAAGAAGGGCGACAGTGCCATTGTCGATGAAAGATGCAAAGAAACGCTTTGGAATTCGTTGATGGTAAATTTCACCCTTCTGACAGAGGAGGATGAAAACAACCCGGTTATAAAGGAAAAGGTCAAAGGTGGACTCTAAAGAAGATGGTGGCGCTTTACATGGCGGAAGACAAAATTGAACAAATTTGTCAAAGCGGCGAGACTCAAATTCGAAGGCGCATATTATGCGAAGATAAGACCTCAGCCCGAATTTGTGACATATAAAAAGGTGCTATAGCTAAAAAGAGGTCGAAACCAATACGCAATGCCCGAAGAAGGAATATCACGGAGGGCGGGTCGGTGGCTACATATCTCGGAGGCCTAAGTGGGAGGAAGTTGAGAAGGACTGCAGCTAGAGGATCACACCCAGACGGAATCGTGGGACCTACGTGCAAAGACTTGGTTCTCTGGAATCGGGGCAAGGTTGGACCCGAAGCGGATTGTGTATCTTCCCAACCCTCCTTGCCAAACCGTCCTTTGAACTCATCACGGCATCTGAGGAAACCGCCGCGGGAACTTCCATCCCAACAGAGAGAATGACCAGCTCACACGCCATCGGTAAAGAACACCACGGACATGCACGAGGCACGGGGGATATGGCGTGGAAGGATGGGTTTGCCGGTGGGCGATTCTTACGAATGGCGGCGAGAAAAGAAAAAGAGCGTATAGGCGGATGACACAGATAGAACATGCACTTGTGGCGCTGCGGCAAGTGAATGCACAAACCATCAAGCTACCGGCCCATCTCAGCACGAAGAGCCTGCATTGGAAGCTGCCGGCCGGACTCTGCGGAAGCAGCATGGCTTCCACGAAGAGCGTGCAGCCACGCTTGAAATGGCGGGTCCTCGATACCCGTGGATGAGATCACGCAGAGCGAACACGCTGAGCTGCATGTGAGATTAATGGGCTTATCCATTAAGGTGGTGTCGGCTATGCCTTACCTCCCATGGCTGGTGGAACTTACCACCGACCGATTCGGATGGCTATGCTATTGTCGGGGTGGATGAGGTTGTGAAGGAATATGAGGAAGCAAAGCTTGACCATGCTACGGTAAAGGAAACTCAACTCAAATTTGCGGTGAAAACAACCATTCTTTGGAAGAAGGAACACATCGTGCTTCCAAATTGGAGGCCATGGCACCCCCGCCTCCATAGCGTCGTGATCGAGCCTTCAGCTATCTCTGTGGCAGCCATCTCCGGCTTGACCATCTCTGCTGCAGCCATCTCCGGCCCAGCCATCTCTGCCCGTCGACCATCTCCGGTGCTTGCCATCTCCTCGGCGTAAGCGGAAGAACCTTATCACGAAGAGCATCACTAGCACTGCCACAAAGAAATCCGCGAAACGTACGCCAAAGAGTTCAAAAACTACGTCCCTCAGCCTTCCGTAAGCCATTGCGGTTTTACCGTGGAATCGCAGCGACGAGGAGACCAATAGCATCTCGGAAGAAGAGGTTAAGAAATTCTTTGCACCTAGGCGGGCGAGCCAAAGGAGAAAATAGATCCGGCGGTGATGGAGAAGTTTTACAATAATCTTTTGAAACCTGAAACCCCACTTGTGCCTACGAGCACCAGATTTTGAAGGGGATGCAAGCGCCGTAGGGATCTGAAAGTAGTAGTCGTGAGGCACCCGAAACAGTTCCCATGCTCGGAGGCGGAAAACCAATCATGCGCCCGCTCCAAGTGTTAGACACGCAGGACGCTCCTCCGTAAATGATTATGAGGCGAGCTACAAAGAAAGGCCAATGAGATGGGGATGACTTACATTGCATATTTGAACCTCATGGGAGACAACTTGCCCAAATGCGATGCCAACCCCATACAGCCATGGAAGTATGGGAAGAATCTCGTCAAGAAAGAGGAGCTCAAGAATCTACCAACAAAGATCACGAAGATTGCACATGTGGTACCTTAATTTCTGCAAGGCGAAAGAAAGAATGGATCACGGCACATATAAGAGATTAGATTTTCTTGTGCGGAGGCAGCGATCGACTTCAACATTCAAGACTTGCATTTTCTATTCAATCAGAAGGAACTCGACAAAGCTGTCATCAGCCTTTATTGTGTGTAAGTACTATTTCTGTGATTTATATCTCATCTCATTCAATTCATTAATTGCATGTATATATATGCTCACCATATATGTATATACTATTATGCAGGAAAAAGGTTATGGAATGCATGAAAGGAGGCCCTTTTGACATTGGGTTCGTTGACCCAAATAGAGTTCATGAAGAAGTGGTAAGAACCAAACCGGACAAGCAAGATTACTTGCTAAAGTCTTTACTGAGACAACAAACCAAAAGGAAATATTATTGCCTTACAACTTCTCGTGAGTCTTTACCTCTCTCTTGTACACATTACATTTGACTTACTCGATGTTAAGTGTAGCGATGATGAGTTATCGTCGTAGGTTCCACTTTATTCTAGTCATTCAACCCGACTCAGGAAAAGTCCTTGTCATGGACTCGTTACGAAAAGAAAAAGAGCTATGGGCTGACTTTAGAGATGCTCCAGAGGTAATTTCAATCATATTATCGCACTAGATCGGCAACTTTCGTGACAACAAGTAATTAATTACTCCTTTATCCATTTTCTTTGCCGGACAGGGTTTGGAAAAGGTTCACAGACAGGGCCGTGGGTGAATGGTCAGAAGAACTAAAATTTGTAGACCAAAATGTAAGTAATACTAGCTAGCTAGGTCTGCGTATCTCTTTGATTCTGCTTCCAATTCCATTATATCATGCTTTATTGATTATTATTTTGATTGAACTCTCTATTCTCGTAAAGTGTGCGCATTAGGGACCCGGCAATAACTTATGTGGGTACTATGTTTGCAAGTTCATTCGCAACACGATATGTGTGACGGACCAAGCTGCACTAGAACAACTTAGAGTAAGTAAACAAAATACACAACATTATTTTATTGCCATCAATTGTGTTGAGTTTTATTCGTATATATATTGACCCCATTCTTCATGTATATTCAGATCGAACGGATGCGGGACCAACTCCTACCATTTGACCGTCTGAGCCATTCAAGAGGAACTGGCGGGGTTCATACTTGATGAGGTCACGCCTGGCGGAGAACTCTTTAGATATCCACCAAAATGAACGATGACGATGTATGTGCCGATGACGATGTATGTGCCGATGACGATATTTGTGTATAATAATAGTTGCTTAATTATTCATGTACTCGTATGTACCGATGACGATGTATGTGTATACCGCTCCCGATCGATTCCCCCTCCTCCCGCAGAAATACGCCTAGAACGGGGCAGAGGTAGAACTCTGTCGCGGCAGATATTTAGGCCGTTTTCCTCTGCCGCGGCGGAGATTTAGGCCATTTTCCTGCCGCGGCAGAGAACCTTTAACACCGGTTCGTGTGTTAAAGGGGGGCTGAGCCCTGCGGCAGCCCCACGTGCGTCCCCCTTTAACACCGGTTCGTATAAGAACCGGTGTTAAAGGGGGGCCCCCTCTAATACCGAACCCTCAACAGTGGTTCTACAACCGCTGTTAGAGGTCCCTCCCAACCGGTGTTAGAGGGGGGAGTCTGCACTAGTGTATCTACTGTGAAGCGGGGATCCAATTAGGGGTAGGGTACTCTCCAGAAGCAAAACGGGAAAAGGAAACGAGCATTATGTGCAAGGGCAGGGTACTACTCATAATGAAGAATGCACCAATTAAAGCTCAGATGATGTCACTGTAATAGACTGTTGACAGCAGCATGTCATAATTAAAATATTTTGTCATAGAATTTAATGGCTGAGTGAAATTTAACTGGAGTACCGTAGAGTGTTTAACACATTAATTCGGTCCAGTTGTGAGATGAGCTACCTAGGAAGTAGGAAATAATTTTTTTCCTACACAAAGTTTGCACATCAATAGCTGGTTGCTAAATTTTTTATAGCAGAATTGAGACAATACACATGTAGCAGTTAAGTGTTAGCTCTAATCTTGATATTATATATGTATCTGCATGTTCAATTTCGTTTTGCATTAGCTAGCTAGGTATGTTCTCATAGTAGTAGTAGTAGTCGGCTGCAGTCTGGCAAGGTGCTACATGCGAGGCGTACGAAGCCAAAGGAAGTTTAGCCGAAGAGCGTTCTGGCGAGATGCCGAGTTCCCGTATAAGGCAGCGAGTAAGGTGAGATGCGGTATGGCCACGTGAAGCTGCTGAACAAGTCTAAAGGCAGCCACAATGTTGCTATAGCTAAATCTGATAAAAAGGTGAATTTGGCTACAGCTCCACAATGTAGTTATTCTAAATTCCTGCACCATGCGGTCCCATCCTGACAAGAATAGCCTTATTTTTTGTCTAAGATATGACAACAGAAAACACATGTCACAAGCAGGTTGGCTAATCAATTTAGAACCACATTTGGCATCAGAGTATCCTCTTGCTCCGGTTCTCTTTTGCTCAATTTAGAACCACCTCCATAATGTAGGGAACTAGTTCCAAAAGCCAAAACAAATATAGAACCACTTTTGGCTACACAATGTGGGTGCCCTAAGGAGTTATCCATCCAGCCGATGCATGTGCATGCTATAGGCCGTTGTGGTGTGAGTGCATGTGTTAGTGAAAAGGTTAGTGTGTGAGTGGCACAAAAGTAAGTTAGTGGTTTGCTTTGGCAGTTGCATGTGTGCCTATTTAAGGCCTTGTAAAACATGTTTATTTGATATGAGAATAGAGGAAGGATGTAGCCACGGTGGTCACCAAGGAAGTGTTCGGCAAAGCTTGTTCTTCTTCCTTGGCTCGTGTGTCTGAGCGTGTGTTCTTGTTTGTGAGAGAGAAGAGATTGAGAGTTGTGAGAGGTAGAAGAAGATCACGGGCTCTTGCGATGGCGGTTGCTACCGACGGCCAAGCGTCGGGCCATCGGGGTAGCCATCGTCCAGACCAGCCCCGCCAAGCAGCCGTCGGCGTATAATTTCCCTCGGCGTATCTTTTACAAATTATACGCCGACGACTGCCCTCGGCGTAGCTATTTTTTCTTTTGCCTAATTAAACTTTAAAAAATCATAACTAAATCATTATAATTCAGAAAAATACAAATAATATATCAAAATTTGCAGAAAATAAGACCTATCTATCTACACTCAAATATTATACATTTGTAAAGAAAAATTAAGTGAAACATAAAATATTATATATAGTTTAAAACTGGCATAAAAAATTCAAAAATGATCGAAACAGTGCGAAACCTTCACGTGGTGTCATATTATATGACATAGTTACAAGAAAAAATATCAAACTTGGTATATTGATTATGTCTAAAAAACCTTCACAAAATGATCTATCTCATTCGAGGTTTCTTGGCTTTCGGGTCAAATGACCAATGTTATGGCTAGAATCAAGGCATAGTTTGTGATAATATGCCCATATTGTGCATACATGTGCATCATGAGATGGCGAACAATATTGCAGGAGGAAGTTTTCCTTTTTGTCGCACCAAAAAGTCATTTCCCATTTTTCAAGCACAAAAAACAGACGGTTTTGTGAAGCAACCACCAAATGGCTAATTCAAAATTCTGCCACCATATTTTACAAAAATACTAGACCACCTTATATAGACAATGTCCCAACAGGGGAATCTTAAACATTTCCGTCCATCCCTGGTGAAAAACACAAATTCCTGCTGAATCGATAGAAAGTGGGTCAGATATGAACTACAGGTATATGATCCGATGCTCATGTTTTTTTACAAAAATCATTTTTAAGTTCAAAATATGCTATTTTATCAAAGATCCAATGCAAGTTTAGCGAGACCCGGCCCCAAGCTAAGAATCTTCATGCCCGTCGTTCGACAAAGTTTGACGATAGTTTAAAACGGGCATAAAATATTCAAAAACGATCGAAACAATACGAAACCTTCACGTGGTGTCATATTATGTGACATAGTTACAAGAAAAAATATTAAACTTGGTATATTGATTATGTCTGAAAAAAACCTTCACAAAATGACCTATCTCATTCTGAGGTTTCTTGGCTTTCGGGTCAAATGACCAATGTTATGGCTAGAATCGAGATATAGTTTGTGATAATGTTCCCATATTGTGCATACATGGGCATCATGGGATGACGAACAATGTTGTAGGATGAAGTTTTCCTTTTAAATGCACCAAAAATCCATTTTCCATTTTCCGAGCACAAAAAACAGACGGTTTTGTGAAGCCACCACCAAATGGCTAATTCAAAATGCTACCACCATATTTTACAGAATACTAGACCACCTTATATGGACACTATCCCAATAGGGGGATCTTAAACCTTTCCATCCACCCGTGGTGAAAAAGACAAATTCCTGCCGAATTCCGATTTACGGGTTTAAAGATATTAATTATTCCATATTAAATAGAAAAATACAAAATTAAAATTGTTATATTTTTATTTGAATTCAATAATATTTTTATTTATCCATTAATGTTTACTTAAATAATTATTTGTAATTTTAAAAATACAAACATGTGACATGATGATATAAGAGTAAATAGGATTGATATCATAGTATTGATAACAATGTATGAATTACTTTGCGGAAACAAATTTTGAAGGAACGAGGAAGTTAAGTGTGTTGGAGATGGAGTAGTATTAGGATGGGTGACCGGCCGGAAAGTTTGCCAAGATTATAATTTAATCAAATATTAAGTCTAATTATTATTAAAAATATTCAAAGTGAGAGATTAACAATTCTAACAATTCAAAGATTAAAAAAATTGAGAAAAAAATAATTAAACAATAATATTTTTTAAAAAAAAAATATTTTAGCAACCGGCTGACAGGCTATGCCGACGGCCGCTACGGCGTAGCGTACGCCGATGGTATTTCTATACGCCGACGGCATGTATGTGCTCCGCCGAGGAAGACCTTTGCCGAGGGCAGCCGTTGAAGTACCATACGCCGAGGTTTGACCAAGACTACAATTTAATCAAATATTAAGTCTAATTAGTATTAAAAATATTCAAAGTGAGAGATTAACAATTCTAACAATTCAAAGATTAAAAAACTGAGAAAAAAATAATTAAAAATAATAATTAAAAAAAATGTTTTTGCAACCGGCTGACAGACTATGCCGGCCGCGCTCATAGAGACAAAACCGTCGGCGTAGCGTCTGACGGCATTTCTATCGACAATGATGCTGTATGTGCTCCGCCAAGGAAGACCTTTGCCAAAGGCAGCCGTCGACGTACCATACGCCAAGGGCATTTTGGCCTACGCTGACGGGCTTTTTGTCCTCGGCTCCTGTAGTGGCAGAGACGCAGCCCAAACATTAAGTAACCGATATTTTCAATAAATTACTAGAGTCATGCAACTATGACCAACGAACAGATCTGGGCTACACTTGGCCAGGATCAACGTTCACGGTGGATGGATTGGAGCTTTCTTTTGGGGGAGGGTCGTCGTTTCGGGCAGATTAGAACACAGGCCGCTCCGGGCACTTCGTCCGCCACAAGAGTCCGCCGTGTGAAGCCATAGTAGTCCTTCCGACGAGGTTCTTTGGGTGGAGCTGCTGCAGCGAAGGGACGCAGGGGAACAGAGGTGCGACCTCTACTGTTTTCTGGTTTTAGACTTTGAGCCTAATCTTGACCAGGTGCTGCTGTGAATCGAGTATAAGCAGCAAGAATGATAGAGTAGGACACAGATTAGCTTTGTAATGTAACATCAAGTTAGTTTTATTAACTTTGCAGGGAGTGTTTCGAAGCACAAGCTGGACCAGACAATGATTGTTAATTTCCACAATGCTGACTTTTCTCTCTTTGGTTTTAAAGCACCTATATCCTGACGCCATTGTCTAATTAGAAAGTATCTGTTTGTTGTTGAGTCTTATTTGCTCTTAGATTTTTCATTACGTGAATGTGAGTCTACTCATATTTTATTGGTAGTGCAGTGAAATGCAGATGATTCTGCAGCTCGATGGCCAGCCATTGGGTTGGTGTAATTTTATTGATGATGGCACATAACGTTTTTGCATATTGTGGTCCATAAAATCAGAATTTTTAAGTTGTTGTTCAAAAGATCTCGAGCTCCTCTTATTTATGTGCCTAAAATTTCAAGGTTTACTTATATATTCCTATCAACACATAGTACATTTACATAGGGAGAACTAAGTTAATCGGCCACTGCTTCGTCCTTCTATCAATCCCCGAACTGTCTGAGTCCCTGCGCTGCTGGGCCTACTCCCCGTCAAATTTGCAGCACTAATGCCACATTTTGAAATTTCTCTTATGTGCAACGACCCAGGCACGTGGCTTTTCAATCGAAATTTCTTTTAGGGGTTGCTGGCCACGAGAGTAGGCTTTTAAAAATGAGTGAAAAATAAAAGTAAACAGTCTGAATCCCACCTCGCTTTCTTATGCGTTTGGTCTTAATAGGCTATATGGTTTGGCTGAAATATGCCGGCTTCAACCGAATTTTATGATACCAGAGTTGGTATCTAATGGCAATGAAGTTGTTTAGTTGCGTGCATGCTACGTCGTCCTCGCATGGGTGGAATAGAGGCTCGCACAAACAAATTTTGTGAGTTTACATATTCCTCGCTACCGGCCCGTGTTGTAGTTGGAGTAGGATCTAGATCGCTTTTATTCCCACGCGTGGGTTTTTGTGCTAGTTTAAGGCTAAGGTTTTAAAATAACACCACTTTTCTGTTTTTTTTTTGCAATAAAACAACCATTGACCCACTAATTTTTGCAGAAAGCACAGTGATCAGTCGATTTATTTCGTTTGCCACTTTTTTTACCAGATGGGACCACGGTATAGATGATGTGCCTCATGGTAACGCCTACGTCGCCTAGGTCTGGTAGGAGCAAACGGCTCAGTCCCTATTATTCTTTGTTTCCTCTATTTCAGATCCTTTCTCCATTTTTTCTTCCTTCCCCCATAGTCATGGACCAAGAGCAACTAGTGCAATGGCGGCGGCCGCCACCCGCTCCAACACGAACCCCATGTGCCCCGCCAATGCCTGGTCGACCACGGCCACGAGACAGAGCTCCAGGAACCCTTCCGGATGCGCAAGGTAGGTGGCCTAGTCGTGGCGAACCCGATGGTGCAGTCGTTGCATCTTAACGGAGAGGGAGCTCATCAGAATGGAAGAAGATGGCAGCGCTTGATCTTGGCCACGTCCGTGAAGTCCTTCCCGAGGTCGTCGGGGTAGCGAGAGGGTCTTAGGAGAGACAGAGACTCTTCGGCTGGGTGAAGCTCTCTAGCGTGTCTGCATTGCTCGGCAAGCTCAGATTCACCAGACATGAGGAAGCCAGCGGCGCTCGACACAACCTTTGTTGCGGTAGTCGCTCCGAGGTGTGCAGAGCATGTTCTCGTATTGCAACGTACGTTATGGCTTCCTAGGATTCCTGTGACATCAATTGCTCATTGGAGTGGCAACAACCGTGGTGCTCGTAAGCTCGATTTCATGGTGGGCTATAGGGACCTTCCGCCTGTTAGATGTATATATTTGTATATTGTATTTCCTCCATATGTTAGGGGGCTTCCTGCATATTTGCCCTGTACCTGTACTATATATTGGGGCTTTTGGCTCCCACAGGAATACAAGTTGCATATTCCTGACATGGTATCAGAGCTAGGTTAGCCTCCTCCTAATCGCAACTTCGTCGCTGTAGCCGCCACCGTCCCTGTCGTCAACGGCCTTGCCGTCGTCGCCGCCGCCGGTCGCCGCTCGATTCGACCGTTTCGATCGCGCTTTCGACCGTTTGATCCGGTCGTTCAGTTCTGGCTGTTGCCGTTTCGTCTTCAGATCCGATCCGATCCGGCGGTGCGGTTCCGTTTCTTCTGCGACTTCCTGACGCGCGCCTGGCTCCCTGACGCGCGCCGCCTTCAACGCTGGAAAACAACCTCTCCCTGACGCGTACGCGGGACAGCGACCTATACGCGGGACAGCGACCTCTCCTGCTACGGTGGACAGCGACCTCCTGCACCGCTGCAACCGCACGCGGGACACCTGCCCGCGCCGACGCGGTCACGCGGTCCTCCACCAGCAACGCGCCGCGGCCGTACTCACGCGGGCCCCAGCGGACTTTACCTGCCCGCGCCTCGTGGTACTCCGGGCCTTTGCCGCGCCGGCGGTCCTCCACCAGCCACGCGCCGCACGCAGGATCCGCGCGGGCCCCACGCGGGACTTTGCGCCTGACGCCGACGCGGCGCCACGTGCCCGCCTCCTGACGCCTCGGCTCTGCCCGCTGCCTGGCCCGCCTCCTGTTTGGCCCGCCGCCGGCTATTTTCGTCAGACCGTCTTCAGATCTAGATCTAGCCTGGTCTGTTAAAAAAAATGTCTTCTTCGTCGGGTTATGTTGCGATTCCTCGCTGCCCGGTGGTCTTTGATGGCGCGAATTACCACGATTTGCTTTTATCGCGTTCACATCGCGGTCTTAAATCTTTGGGGTGTGCTCTCTGGCGAGGTCTCACTGTCCGTGCCCCCCTGCTCCTGGCTCCTCTTCCGCCCGGCCGATTGTTCTCGGTCTTGATGCTTCTCAAGAAGCCAAGGATGCTTTCAGTCTTGATGATAGTCTTTATTCGCTTATGACCGAAGTTCAAGCGGTACTCTTGATCTCGAGGTCTATCGACACGCTTTTGCTTACACTCGGTGGGTTGATGAGGATGCTCGTGCATTCTGTTCTCACCTCCGATGTTACGCTTTGATATCTGCTGAGTTCATGAGTCTCCCTACTATTTCCGCTCGGTGGGCTCATCTTCGTCGCTTATCGGCCGTCTGGATGCTCTTTACTCTGTGGTTCGCCAGAGCATGCTCTCCGAGGTGATTCTACTATTGATGAGTTCTATACTCGAGTGCTGCTATCTGGCGTCGACTTGATTCTCTTCGTCTTGCTGTTTGTGGCACATGTTCGTGTTGCGGATTGCTTTCGGACTTGGAGTTTCATCGTATCTATGAGTTTATCTCGGCTCCGCCAGAGTTTGAGCCCGGCGTGCTCGGCTGAATGCTCGTGGTCGCGTTCTCTCTACGAGGTGTTGTCCGAGCTTGGGCGAGGAGACCCGTCTCCGTGGTGCTGGTCTTCTTGCGGTTCCATCTGTACTGCTACTCGTGGTGCTCCTTTGCGTCTGCTCCTCGACTCAGCCCGCGGTCCCTGTGCCGCCCGCCGATACTACCCACTCCTCCAGTCGGGGTCGGTCGGCTTCAGCCAGCTGACCTCGAGGTCGAGTCGGCATCAGCAGGCTCGTGGTCGTGGTCGCCGTGGTTCTCTTAAATCCTTTCTCTTGCAGGATGGTCACACTTGGGCCACCTGTTATACACGGGACCCCAGTTTACGTCAGCAGCACCAGGCTCGTGGGCAGTCGGCTTCTTCCGGATCTTCCGCAATTGCTCTCTCTGATCAGGACATTATTAGGAGTCTTCGCGGCACGCTTGCTCTGAGCTCTTCTTGACAGCACTCTGGTTACATGACTCTTCGGCCTGTCGACCACCACCTTCTACGATCAGTGCGTCTCCGTGGTATCTGGATTCTGGAGCTTCTTTTCATATGACCTCTGAATCTTCTTTTCTGTCCGCTCTTCGTTCTCTTCCTTCTCCTGTCCGTGTTTTTACGGCTGATGGTACCTCTCTCCCTGTTTCTAGTCGGGGCACCCTTTCTACTTCTTCCTTTTTTTGTTCCTGATATTTCTCATGTACCTCTTCTTAAGATGAATCTATTCTCTGCTAGCCAGCTTACTAACTCTGGTTGTCGCGTCATTCTTGATGCCGATTCTTGTGTTGTTCAGGACCGTCGCACTCAGGCCCTGGTTGGAGCTGGCCCTCGCAGCCGTGACTCTTCAGGTCTTTGGGAGTTAGACTGGCTTCGTGTTCCTTCTGCTGCCACTTCTTCGGCCAGTTCTTCTCCGGTTGTCGCCTCTACTACCAGCTCTTTTCAGCAGTGGCATCATCGTCTTGGTCACCTCTGTGACTCTCGTCTGTCGTTATTAGTTCATCGTGGTCTTCTGGGGTCTGTCTCAGGAGATGGGTCTTTGCATTGTCAGGGCTGTAGGTTGGGTAAACAGATTCAGCTTCCCTATCCTACTAGCGCGTCTGTATCTCAGCGACCTTTTGATTTAGTTCATTCCGATGTTTGGGGTCCAGCTCCCTTCGCTTCGAAAGGGGGCCATCGCTACTATATTTTATTCATCGATGATTTTTCTCGATACACTTGGTTGTATTTTATGCGCTCTCGTAGTGAGGTACTCTCCATATATCAGCGTTTTGCGGCCATGGTTCGTACTCAATATTCTACCCCCATCCGTGTGTTTCGTGCTGATTCTGCTGGTGAGTATATCTCCCAGATGTTGCGAGGTGTTCTTCTTTGGCAGGGCACTCTTGCTCGATTCTCGTCTGTCTGGCGCACATGCCGAGAATGGCGTTCTTTGGCGTAAGCATCGCCATCTTCTTGAGACCACTCGCTATGATGATTGCTTCTTCTCTCCCGCGCCGAGCTGAGGCTGCCGCTCGTCGGCTTACCTCATCAATATTCAGCCTTCTGGCGCCTTGCAGTGGTATCCCTCTTGGCGCCTCTGGACGGTCTCGAGACTACTCCATGCTTCGCTTGTTTGGTTGTGTTTGCTATGTTCTCCTTGCTCTCATGAGCACCAAACTGACCGCTTCGATCTATTGAGTGTGTCTTCCTTGATACGATGATGAGCATAAGGGCTATCGCTGTTGGGACCTGATGGTCGTCGGATGCGTATCTCTCGTGATGTTACTTTTGATGAGACGCGTCCTTTCTATTCTCGTCCCACACTGGTACTTACTCGGTGGAAGATATCTCTTTTCTTCTCTTCCCGACACACCTCCTTCTACCCCTATTGTGTCTTCTTGGGATCTCCTCCCACGATGTCTCTTCTTGACACCGTCCTCTTACGCTCCGTCTAGTTCTCCTAGTTCTCCTCGTTCTCCAGTCTTCCTCTCCTATTCCCTCTTCTTCATCGTCTCTGCGTCGTCTTCCTCGATGATCTTCCCTCTCCTCGTCCTGTCATTCGTCGTGCCCCTCACGTTACTCTCCTAGTCGATGCGGTCTTTCTGCCTCCGAGCCGACCTCTTATCGGGATCTTGAGCATCATCCCGAATGGCGGTGGCCATGGCCGAGGAGATTGCTGCGCTTGAGCGCGGCACTGGGATCTTGTTTCTCCCCTCCGGTGTTCGTCCTATCACGTGTAAGTGGGTCTATAAGATTAAGACTCGCTCGGCGGATCTCTTGGCGCTATAAAGCGCGTCTTGTGGCTCGTGGTTTTCAGCGGGGCATGGTCGTGACTATGATGAGACCTTTGCTCCCTGCCGCTCATATGACCACTTGTCGTACTCTTCTTCTTTGTTGCGTCACACGAGTCCGTGTCCCGGCTTGATGTTGAATGCCTTTCTCAATGGTGAGTTGAGTGAGGAGGTTTATATGCAGCCTCCTCACGGGTACTCGTCCCGAGGGATGGTTTGTCGACTTGACGTTCTCTTTATGGCCTCAAACGGGCTCCTCGTGCTGGTTTGGCGCTTTGCTGTAGTGAATGCTGGTTTCTCCCTAGTGCTCATGATCCAGCGTTGTTTGTTCACACTTCTCCCGTGGGCGCACTCTTCTTCTTCTCTATGTTGATGATATGATCATTACCGGTGATGATCCTCGATATATCGCCTTTGTTAAGGCTCGTCTTCGTGATCAGTTTCTTATGACTGATCTTGGTCCTCTTGATACTTTCTTGGGATTGAGGTTTCCTCCACTTGATGGCTTTTACATCTCTCGGAAAAGTATATTCAGGATCTTCTTGCTCGTCTTTGCTCTTGGGGATGAGCGCCTTGTTGAGACTCCTATGGAGCTGAATGTTAAGATTCAACCTCACGATGGTGATCCTCTTTACGATCCGACGTTATCGTCATCTTGTTGGGAGCCTTGTTTATCTTCTTGTCACTCGTCCGACATCTCTTATCATGTTCATATTAAGTCAATTTGTTTGCTCCTACCACTGTTCATTATAGTCATACGCCCGTGTTCTTCGTTATCTTCGTGATACGATCACTCGCCTTTTCTTTCCTCGTTCCAGCTCCCTCCAGCTCCAGTGCTATTCGGACGCCACGTGGGCGAGTGATCCTTCGGATCGTCGTTCACTTTATGCTTACTGTGTGTTTCTTGGTGGTTCGCTCATTGCTTGGAAGACAAAGAAACAGACGGTTTCTCGTTCAGTGTTGAGGCTGAGTTGCGTGCTATGGCCTTGTTGACTCTGAGGTGACACAGTTACGGTGGTTACTTGGATTTTGAGTCTCTCTTACCACCCAGTCGATTTTGTCGGCGACAGTGCTATTAGTGTTGCACGTGATCCGGTCAAGCATGAGCTTACCAAGCATATTGGTGTCGATGCTTTCTATCTGGCGTGCTCGGTGCGAGCTCAGTTGTTGTGCTTGATATGTGTCTTGATTCTGATTGGCGGTTCTTCACGAACGCCCAGACTAGAGCGCAACATGATTTCTTACTCTCCAAACTCAGTGTTGTGGATCCACCATGAGTTTGTGGGGGTGTTAGATGTATATATCAGTATATTGTATTTCAGTATGTTGAGAACTTCGCATATTCGCTGTCTATCTACATATAGCTTTTGGCTCAGGAATCTGAGTTGCGTATTCGACACCGCCAACGTCGTAGGCACAGCGGCTGCTCGCCACCCACACACAAGCCGGTAAACATGGAGGAGAGGCGTGTAGCTAGCGACCTAGCGTTCACGCGCTAAGGCCTCGCCAGTACGGCCGTTTGTGGCCAGTGCTCTCATGTGCGCATCCGAAAAACCAGATTGGTCAACGCAACTGTATAAGAAAAAATATAGAAAAGGAAAAGAAAGAATAGAAACAAAAAAGGTAAAAATTCACTGAGTGGGAATGGTGTCAAGCGCTGACCGGGTACTGACAGCCACATCAGCCTGATAGTGGGCCCGGGCCCGTTTGGTAAGAAACACTGTCAAATGAGCTAAATTGTTGGATTAGCGCTTTCTGCACGTGTGGTTATTTGGAAAAATATTGAAAGGAGGTGTTTTTGGAACCCTAACCCTAAATGTGGTGTGTTTTCTTTTACAATCTTATCGGTGCTAGCCATGCGTGGTGTCATCTCATCTTCTCCCTCCCAGCCGGCGTGCCAAAAAGGCAGGGTCTTATGAAGCTCTGCTGCTGCGTTTCATTGCATGCCTGTCTCCATGTGATGCCGTCCGTCCCAGGTAACATAAGAGCGTATCTAGCCGATACCATAAAACTTGAAACTGTAAAAATAGTTTACAGTAAACATTAAACCTGTTTTACGGTAAAATTTATATCTCAACAGAACAGATCCGTATATTTAGACCGCAAAACGAAATATTTCAGGAATATTCTACCATCATCTTCGCAGAGTCGTCTTTCTCGCAGGCGTGCAAATCCCTGGCGCACGCCCCTGCCCGGCCCCCGGCCCTTCCCCGCCCCCAACACTGGCCATCCCCTGCCTGCGCTCGTGCATGCATCCGGCCGGCGGACGAGCTGCTACTGCAATGCGACGGAACGGTTTCGATTAGAGGATGCATGCATACATGCATGTGGCCGGTTGATTATTTGATGGGTGCATGCGGGATTAATTTGTGCATGCCGGCATTGATGCGTGCATGCGGCCGGCCGGCCCGCCCGCTCGGGCTCCAACAATGGCGGCTAAAAGAATCAATCATTTACGGCTCAAAAATTAATAATAGATCTCCTTGTCCATATTTGCAGATTGGTGCGGGGAATCGAGCCACCTCGCCGGAATCAAGCTTGGAGGGCGGCGGCGACGCCGTCGGAGATGGATAGGAGCACTTGGTGATATATTTTCAGAGAAGGAAAGCATTGACCGCTTTGTAGTTTTACTGTAAAAACATACTTCAAAACTGATTATATGCGGTACAGGAGGACTAATATGGGGGAGCTGCAAAAATATTACGGTTTTGATCACTTTTATGGGGATCTGTTTGAGCAGTTTTTAGACTAATACTGCAAATTTTGCGGGTTTGATCAGATATACGGTATCTGCTAGAGACGTTGTTAGTGAGCTCAAATTCAGCGTTGGTGCAGAAGTACCCGATCATATTATTCTCTTTACTTTTAGGGTCATTTTTTCTAAAATTTAATGACCGATGTAATTTTCAATTATTTGGATGTCTTCTATGTAAGCTGAAGCCCACACAGTTACTGTTTAGTGCAGAACCAGACTCTTGGGGGTCTTCCCATGTTAAGGAAATGGATTAACTCTCACTCGTTGTTATCTAGAATCAATTGCATTTTAGTCATTCTTCAGACGTTGAGCAGCTAGCGAAATAAAATAAACTTCTGTGTTATTTTGCTTTCCCTAACTAGTGTTATTTTGTTTAAAATTTATTTTTTGCTCTACTACAATAAACAAATGTTAGGTACCTATATTTTAATTTGTTTAGTTAAATAGGAGGTAAGAATTAATAGCACCCTAGTTATTGACTCATGTGTACGTAAGCCCAATCTATAAATTGCCAACGATCCACTAGCTAGTTTCAGAAAAGCTAAAGCAACAACATGGCAATGGATAGCTACATACATGTGCATGTACCTAGCTAGGCTTGGAAGGCTACGGGAAGTTAAGGCGCACAATCAGGTTGGGAGTATCATTGTTTCAGGTTATCGCCACCCTCACTACTAGCTACCATACACAAACCAGAGAAGGAAACCCGAACCATTATGTGCTTGCGACCATCCTTGCAAAAACTGAATGAAAACTGGGATTCGAGTGATTTGCTCTTTCTCTTTTTTCAACATGGGGTTTGGCTTAACCAAGCTGCAAGCATAGGGGATTTGAAGAGCACAACCTGTAAGCTGAAATATGCATGCGACGACAGATTTGCCTGCTGAAGAGCACAACCTGTAAGCTGAAATATGCCTGCTGCCTCCTACTATTGATGAAACTAGATTTAGGGGTGCATCTTGGCGCACGATCCCATAAAATTCGCAGTCATTTACATTTTATATAACACCATAACACTAAGTGCACATTGGCACACGATCCCATGGCTTTCGCACCGGCTTCTGTTATGTATGACCCTAGTAAAAAATAGGTGAAAAACAGTATTGTGTTTATAAATATTTCAGTTGGAATTCACACAAAATTATGAGATCCGAGAAAGCCAGCACTGAAAAAGGATGAACGCCACCAAATCACATAATACGTCAGTCCCAACAGACATAGTTTTGATCTCCGAAAAAGAAGCAGGCACATTCCTAGTATACCATGATCAAAAGATTGCAAAAGCTAAGTTCTTGTTAGCTAAAAGGGCACAAAACATAAGCACATCTGAAATCTTTCTCTTGGACATGTTAGTAAAAAAAGATTACGTTGGCGCTATCAGCGGACCACCTCCTTAATTATACCCTGGATAGATCAATGGGGCTGGAGAGTTTCGGTAGACCATGAACAATGCAGTGACTCAAACAAATTTCAGGCATTATTTACTAAAATAAGTATTTGCCTTGAAAGGGCATCACTATAATTTTTCACTAAGCCAAACTGATGTAAGTGGTCAACTGCACCCTCGGATTTAATCAAGACTAAAACAATCTGCAAGAAGAATTTACTTACTCGAATCTTAATCGGCATTACCAAATGGCCAGCACATAGGATTTTATTACAGAAAGACAGGGGCGTGAAGTTGAGAAAGATTTTTCTAGGTTCCCTTCACAGCCATGGTCACTATATATTTGTTCAAGCAATGTATCTTTCTCGTCGCACATTTATCCTTGGAAACTAATACACGACAATTTCCATGTCTCATCATATCTCATCCTTGTTAGTACAAAACCTGGAGACCTGAAGGAAAAATCTTCAGATACAATTAAACCTTCATGAGCTAAAAATGCATACGTACAAACTGCAATGCAAGTTCATGAAAAACTAAGCGATGAATGAATTAATCAATCAAGCAATCGAAACAAACCCTTTTCTTTTGTCAATTACTTTGAAAGAAGCTTCTATCATTAGGCGGAAAATTTAAAAACCTGAACATTTTTTAAACTGGCCCATAGTATTATGGTATTGCTATGCAGCTGCATAAATCCATGACATGCCTAGTCAAGGAAGCTGGCGCGTTCCTATGCAAATGCCACAACCTGTCATCTCCATCGTTGTCTTAATAAATGCTAAGATTTTTGTAATGTGATAGACAGGAAAGCTACAGAGTAAAGGGAGAGAAAGGAACAACAAGGTACAGTAGCTGAATGCTCTATGCAACCGGTGGAACATTAAAAGCAAATCCTGATAGGTCTCTACATTGCAAAAGCTTGATTTTATTCGATTCATTGGCTGCAATGCTCATCTTCAAAACAAATTGCCGACGTGGTTTCATAAAAAATAGTTTATGTTCAAACTTACAATATTTCTCTTAATAATAATTCTAGCTTGTTTCATAGAAAGAGATGACATAGGTCCTGGGTTTTGGATAGGACCCAATTCACATCAACAAAAGAATTTAAGGAAACAAATAACATGAACTGAAAGGACTTTAATTACCACATGCTAATGACAACTGTGTTAAAAGAACATGAAGAAAAGAGTCATGTGATTATCCGGTGGTGCTTCTCTGCCGCGGCGGCGACTGCAGGCCTTTGAAGCCAGGGCGGCGACTCGGGACGCGGCGGTGTCTTCTCGGCCATCGACGGGCTACGGGACAGTCGCGCTACCTCCCTAGCTGTGTGGGTGGCGGGGGGCGGCACACATGGTGCGACAATCGCCCGCCAGGCAGGCAGGCGGCGGCCCCAGGGACGCGGTCGTAATGGGTGGCAACGACACGACTTCTCTGCGTGGTGGTCGCGTGGAGGCCGTAGATTTTGGCCCCATGCCATGTTTGTCGGAGGTGGGGGCGAGGCAGGGGCATGGCGGCCCGGGCCGAAACCTGCAACTCTGCAGTAGAGGTGTGCCATGGAGATCGGACGGCAGCTCGGCGGTGCCGCTTTTGGTGGGCGAGGCGTCGGACCCGGCATCTCGTGGTCTGGCAGATCGACATGAGGTGCTGAGCGGCGGTTCCAGATCAAGATGGTGGTGATGCCTTTGGCGCTGGCGGCGGGCATGGCTACTTGGACGTGGGCGTCGTTACTTTCGCCGGTGATCTTGCTCGCCGGGCGGCATGGACCGTCTTGATGGCAGTCCATTGGAGGCGGTGGTGGGGGTCTCCAGACAAAAGTCTAGCCCGACTTGGTCAGTGCCGACAACGGCGGTGCTTGAGGCATCGTTCTCCATCTTGGGGGGTTGTCATTGAGCCCCAACACCCTTCCGTCCATCATTCCGGGGTGAAAACCCATATTTGACTTGCCGGATTGGATGACGATGGCGTCTTTTGGACATTGTTACCTCTTTGGAGGCGTCATTTTTTGGAGTGTGCAGAGTCTTTCTTGGGATGCTAGTGATACTAGTTGAGTCGATGTTTTTGGTTTCTATCGGCATATGCTGCGGTCGGCCTCTCGCCATGAAGCTTGAGAGGCCAAGATCTTCCTTCGTCTCTAACTTCCTCTCCAGGGACATGGACCAGGCTCTCATAGCGCTCACCGTTGTTCATGCCGATGTCGTTCAGCGGCGCTCCTTACCTAGCCGGGCTAGGTAGCGTGGCCATGTGCGGTTTCGCCTGTTTTTTCCAAAAAAAAAAAAGGGCCAAATCTTGGTTTTCTCGTCTGGTTTAGCTTATAAACCGGACGCATGTGTTTCTATCGGTTTTCACCCGTTTCATTTCAAACTGACTATTTCTCTTCTTCTAATACAAAAGGCAGACCTCCTACCATATTGCTCCAAAAAAATATCTCTATTTCTATATAATTAAAATACACGCCAGCTGCTCACAGAAGATCATATGGAGAAAAGTAAGAAACCTTTTTGACCTTTTCCCCTTCCTTTCACACACACGAGCCACTCCCCCAGTCCCTCTCTCTCTCTCTTACTCTGTTCTTGCTTCTTAGAAGGAAGCAGCGAAGCGGACGAACGGCAAGGCCCAAAAATTCACCAATTTGTTTCCATCCTTTGCAGTTTGGAGCACGTCAAGACTTCAACGCCGGTACACATTGAAGGATATTTCAGTCCTGTCTTCTAATTTGCACTATAAATTTGTGGATCTAGTTCCTTATTTTCTGGATTATTGGTTCCCCATTTCTTAGATTGGATAAAATTCGTCCATCTTTTTAATTTCTGGTGATTAATCTATGTAGGAATCATCAAACATGGCTAAACATAAGCTCGAGATAGTTGATTTTTTTTATAAGAATAAAATTAGAGTTGATGGAGCATATGTTGAAAACAATTCGGTTGTTCCTTGCCTTGAGGCCCCTAACTTGGTAGATGTCTGATGATGTTTCAACGCTTATGGGGTAATACTGCATAATTTGCTGTAACCATGATTACCACCTATATAGACCTTACATGCTACTGCATCCTAAAGCTATGCACAATGCTCCCCCATGTATTTTTTTCCTAGCTCCATCCTTGGGGGTGGTAGACGCGAACCTGTCCATCCTATGGCTGCTCGGCGAAGCCGCCGAGACCTCTCCAGACTCCATGGCTGCATGTCCTCTTGTGTGGAGTAAGCAAGAGAGACTGAAAGTTTTTATATTCACTTGTACCTATCTCATTCTTTAATTCTGCATATGTACTGGAATTTTTGCCGAGTTTGCTTCTCTTTTCCTTGTTTTTGTCCAGAGATGACTGAGCTGCGGAGACCTGAGAAAAAACACGGCGACATGATCAAGGAGCTAGCAGCGGAAAGGAATCGATTAAAAGAATCACATGTACATGCTCAAGCTATTGTTTTAAAGTTTAAGATCTTCTTCCAAGATGTTAACTCGTTGAGAAATTTAACATGGCATTCATGCATAGCATTAATTAAAAGAAGTTGCAAAGTTCTACTCATTTAATCAGATTATGCATGTGAATCAGTTATTTTGAACTAAATAATTGAACTTCATGAAAATATAACAAAGAAATGTTGAAAGCAAATGTGAGAAAACATAAATACTGGCTTCAAGGTTCAAAGATGGTAACAACAGAACCGAAAAGAGTGTCTGTAAGCAGTGCATGTAATGAAAATTCATCCTTGCAAAGATGATTTCTTGTCATTTTAGCCTCAAGAAAGTTAAACTATTACCCGAAGTAAATTCCATCCAAAAAATTATTCGAAAAACTCGTTCTTGATTAGACATCAAACTTACGGAAAATAAAGGAAAATATATTGGTATCATCAATCCTGCAAAACTATGCATTTATTTTATTTCTGTAAAATATTGTCAACCATTTTTGCAGTTCTTACTTTTATTTTGCCAATGAAATCATAGAATTTTAACTAACCTATTGAATCTTGTTCTAGGCCGCTGTTGTGTTGGGAACTACCGAGCACTGGTCAGGCGATGGCTAGAGGGAACCCCCAATAAAAAGTGTAAGAATAGAAGCCCTACCAGAATAGAAGAAAACCAACCGGTGAGAACCGAGAGACAGGAGAAAGCCCCACATGCGAGTGAATAACGTACGCATGAGAAACAACACCACACATCTTCCCTGCGAAGAACATCTCCAAGTATGGCACCATCATCCTCTCCTTGCTCCTTTGCCTTTTCTAGTTTTCTTTCGCAGAATCAGTGCTTGGTTGGCTAAGTGAGAAATCTTTATACTTTGTAGCTGATGGTAGAAAGGCTAATACTTATCGTTGTTCTTCTGATTGTGTTTTTTTGTTGAGCTTCATTGTTTGTTAGCTCTGTGTGAAACCTTAGGTACTGCTAGGTATAGCTATGTGCGAAACCATAGACACTGCTCGATTTATGTTTGGGCGGAAGTAGCCTCGAAGGAACTTCTCAATATGTTTTTCAACTTCTAATAAACAAATGAAACTCTGTTCTTAATGTGAAATTAAGAACCGTAGATCAATATAAGTAGAACATCATGGTTTCAATTCTTTCAAGACTATGCCTTGTTAGCCCAATGCAGCTTTGTAGGATCCATTCTAATAACATGACACCCATATTTTTTTGAACCAGAATTTAAATGTGCATGGTGGTGAACCAGATATTGACTCGCTCAGTTGTATCTTACCCAAACTAAACTTTTATGTTCCAACTCGTTTATCTTACTGAATAACCATGTTGATGTGAGCATAGTAAATCAGGATGCATGTGTTCAACACATTTGCGTCAGTAGGCTGTGGCATAGCACACATATAAGTTAGGCATTCATATTGAGAGGTTCATCTTTATTTTGTACTCCAAATAGAGAGGCTTAATAATCCAGGACACCCCTGTAGTGCGCATTTGGCACATGTGGCAAAAGTTCTGCTGGTGCCCTTGTCGCATTTTAATGCTATTTAAGAAAATACGGAAAATAGAGTAGAAGTTCGCTGTATTTTTTTGACACCTTGGTTTATAAATGTGAAGTCATATATTTCTAAATAAATCTGACCATTCTATATTCTTTTGTGTGCTGAAATCACACCTAGCCTCAAACATTACCTATCTTTGTATTTATTGACCTGGTGACTAACAAACCATAATCAGAAAACATTTGACGAAAAAATAAAGTGTCATTTCAAGTATGGATTAAACGCAGTGTAGCTTCTTATCAATTGTGAGCACGCACCTCCATTAGGTGATATCGAGACTTGTCTGAATCATATTGTCATTCAATATCTTTTTGATAAACCGTTTGCTTCATTTAGAGAAAAAATATAGGGTAGATATATTATTGAGCAGAGTTGAACACTAGCAAGAGATGGACTGCCAAAAGAGAACAAATTGATCAGATGGCTAAATCAATTTCAAAACCTGATTGGGGTTGTTTCCTAAGGCACAAACCTTCAACTTGAACATAGGGATCCGTGAGACTACCTATGAACATGAACATAATCATAATGAATAAAATATCTCACTGAGGGTTGGCATCAGTGAGAATAAAGGACAACGACTCCCCTGTTTCTATTGAATCAAAACACTAATGTAGGTTAACCAATTTAGAAACTACAAAAGAGATAATATCTTACCTTTGAACTTTTTCAATGGAGGAGAGATATACATACCTTCCATTCAATTTTTTTTGATCTATAACACAGGAATATAGCAACAAGCATCATTCGCTGTTTGTGAGAACACTCGGCTGAAGATTGTGTGTGTATGAGCATACATTTGAAAACTGAGAAAATAGTGAACAGATCCTTAGATACCCAATAAAAAAAGATAACTTTTACCTAGTTTACTTCAGGGTGCCAAACTACATGTTCTTGTGGTGATGGTATGAGTTATGGTGTGCTCCAGCGACGGTGACCCTCTTGCTGCTCGCCTCCAACTCGACCCTGGCCGCCGCCAACTCAGTGTATATGGTGGTGCCATATATAGACAACCAAAATAGTAATAGTGCATTATCTTTTGGCCCCCAAAATAGGTCATATATTCAGTTTGATTCTTAAGAAAGAAAATAGCAGATAATTAGTGAGGAAATAGCTCATCTAATACCTTCATCTTCCTCCAGCAATTAATATGATAATATAAGCAAACTGCAATACCTATGTGTGTATGTATCAAGGGTTGAATACATGGTAAGCACAACATGAATAATTTCAACAGATTCACTATCACAAAATTTCAATATTACAATGAAAATGGTAAGGATCTATATTTTCAAACAGATGCTATGTGATTATTGATAACATACACATGAATCCAAGTAAAAGGGACAGTCTAGTATGATCACCTCTTACCATACACGCACGCTGCACAAAGAGGTTAATCGTTGGCAAATAATCGAGATCATAATATCCAGTGTCAATAGCTCTGTTCTTCTACGTACTAAGCTGCAGAAAAAATGGAATGTTGATATGTATGTAAAGCTTTCCATATACAAGAAATACTCGTAAATCAGGCAGGCACATGTCGTTTCTTGAGTTTCTAGCATAGAGAAATAAAGCAAGACTGTAATTTATTTACCTTCAACTGTTAAGAACCTAAATAGAAGTGCCAATATATTGTCATGGACTAACTCCCAGAACTGTACTCTACAACATGTAACTTGTAGGTGACAAAAGAATATTCAATAGGCACACAATTCAAGGGAAAATAAGAATTGTAGAACACAAAAAGGTAAAGGGAGCACGTTACCTACTGTTTGACTTTCTATTATTGACCCGAGATTATTCTTTCCCTCCTGCTTGATTAGATTTCATCGAACACATAGTAGGCAGAGATGAAAACGATCGGCGCCTCATCGCTAGTACATCGGGTGATACCAAGTGTTCTAGCTACATCAAGGACATTGCTTTACTGTTGTTTGTGAGCTAGGTCATCAATGGAACTGAGAGAGAGACCAAACCTAGGACCTCCTCGACGCGAAGACGAACGTGACGTGTATGTTGACGAAGAGGGAGTGTATCAGCAGAGTGAGATCGACGAGAAGATAGTCACGGGAGGCGGAGGATGGGGCTGGTTGTGGGAGACGGCACTGCAGAATCCATCCCGGCAACCGGTGCTCCGCTGTGATAAGGATGACGGCTCGAGCTCGGCAACGACGAGACGGAGGAGGGTGGCGATGGAACCAAATCCCTGTCCTTTTCATCATCTTCCTCGCGTGCTCCTTCATGTGGAGCTCCGCCTCCTTAGCCATGCCGCTCTGCTCCAAGTCGAGCTCCACCTCCTCAACCATGGCCCCCTCCCTTCGCCTCTCCTTGTTCCATCCATGGAGGAGACCAACAAATCGGGTGGGGAGAAGGGGATGGGATCTGAGGAGATTGGAGTAGAGAGGGACATGGGGATTGGGTGGGAGAGGAGTAGAGAGGGACGTGGGGATTGAGTGGGAGAGGAGGACCAGGAAAACGAGGGAGGAGGCGTGCGGGGCTAGGAGACTGGGCGGCGGTGGCGATTGGTGCCTCTTTTTTCCGTGCGTGGGGGAGTTGCTGCCCCTGTTGCGTCCCTAGGTGCATCTGTGTGTAACAGGGGTGCTCACAACAGATATAGCAACAAGGGAAAATAAGACCAAATGAAGATCTACGGTCCAGATTTGCTCTTGAAGCTCGATCCAAGGGCTGAAATGCTCTAATCTTTGTGGAGCTGGCCAGGGGGTGCCCCTATTATACTTTTAGACTAGATTTAGGGGTGCGCCTTGGCGCACCGTCCCGGTATAATCGTAGTTATACACGTTTCAGTTGTCAGTAGTGGATAGCGGTTTGTAAATAATTAGTTCAAATATTAAATAATAACACATACTATGAACTTAAGCACACATAAGCTAAGGCTAAGGTAGATGGAAATAGGTATCGGCTAAAATAAAATGAATACAGAACATAGTAATTTAATGCAAGTTCCATCATCACGCTGTTTCACTCGCAATAGACAGCAGGAATCTTTAAAAGTCTGATGGATTGTATTTACATATGAGCAAAAGAAGCCTGAAAGGCTACGTATTCAGCCTGCAAAACAAATTCCACTATTAGTCCGTAATGAGGAGGAGTAATCTGACAAGAGCTATAAAAGGTAAAATAGATCAGCTCGTGGAGATAGCTATTCACCGAAGTTTCCATTAAAGCATACAAATTATTAGTAAGAATATATATAGTGTTAGCTAAAACCAAACCCAATATCTATATGTAATTTATTGTTAGATTGCTGAAACGAAATTCAGCATCCTTACCTAACACGTAGCCGCATCCATGAACCCGTACGGTCTAAGGGTTGTATTTGCTGTCGGCTGCATTGGATGTGGCTTTTATAGCTTGTTTTCGTGTCCTGCATTTATATTACACGTGATAACATGTTTAACAGCTAAAAAGCATACGAGAACCATGCTCAAGTTTGGCCTACATTTTATTGTTTAGTGGTAACAGAGGTCGTAGGGCTGATCCTAAATCGACGGCTATATCCTTAGCAAACACAACGTCTGTATTGTCTATGAAAAAAGGAAAGCTAGTTATTCCGTAAGTGGCATATCCTAGAAGGTTTATAAACAACGTTTCATGGAATTCTGTTAACACAACCTGTAGAGTTGGAGCGGTCTGTGTGGAGGATGAGCTTGCGTTTTTTCCTGCAGTTTTAGAAGATGGTGGTCAGTGGCATATGAGAATTTGTTTAAACAACTGTAAATGAAAACATATATCTTACCCAGTGGGTGCTTCTACCAGTTTACTCGGTGTTGGCAAGCACGTGAATACATGCGGAGGCTCCTAATTGAATTTCAAACATTTTCAGGCTCAGAGTTTTGCTAATCTCCTTCGAAAACTTTTTAAATATGCAGGGAGTGTGAAAAACAGGAACCGAGACTATACCTGTGTTTTACAATCATCCAACGGTTCTGTTTTAAAAAGAGCTTTTTTTACCCCGGTATTAGGTATTGTGCGTTCCATCTCGGATTGCAGACTCCTATAAAGAATAGAGCAAGAGTAATTGTTTTTCAGGGAAGGCAAACACGCACACGAATGGCAGTAAAAAAACAGGGGTGGTTTCACCTAGCATCAGCAGTGTTGTTAAAAGGCGGTGGAGTCGACGAATCTTTCCCAACATTGAACAATGGCAGGATAGGTATCTCTTAACGTTGGTTGCCTGCGTTTGTAGTACCTCCTTTTTAATATTGTAAGCCTGAAAAAGAAACAGATGAATAATAAAGTTGTTAGCAAGGGCAATTGCAGAGACATTATATTATATGTTCTATGCTACTAAAAAAAGTTTACACCTTAGCGTCATCACCCAACAAACCACGAGCAGCACATGCTTCCTTGAAAAGACGGTACGTAATACCCTCGTATGTCCTAATATCCGCATAACAAGTTGCTCCTTTAACAATCATAAGCAATGTACGCAGGTAATACAATTCACCAACATTTGGCTGCACATAATATATGCGACCTATTTTTTCGCCAACCCCCCGAGCATGCCAGGACCTATTTTCTGAATCCCATGTCCACTCTGTTGCAAAATCACAGTAGGTCAAAGAGCGGGCATCCGGGAACAAGCTATTAGCAACAAACCACTCTGTTAATTTTGTTCTCCTTAGAAAATCACTATCAACAATTTTAGTGAGGTCAGTATCATCACTAAATCTAACAGTATTCATACCAGGCAAATGGACAGGCAACCTCTCGACCGATGGAGTTTTGCCATGTATAGTAAATCCAAATACTCGCCACAGTGCATCATACTCGCAAATGTATCTAGCCTCTACATACTCATTAACCTCGTTAACCAGAGGCCGACCATCGGTACCAAGAGCTATTCCCTTGCCTTTAACCCTCTCTAGATACACCTTTGAACTGTCAGGACCCTTTGTCACATATTTAAATAAATATTTCATGACAATTGCTTTGTTACACCACTCAACATTCATATGGCCCTGGTATTTTTTAAGCATCTCCATATTATAGGGTACAACCCACTGGTTATCAAGCCACTTGCCATTTTTAAACACGCGACGACCATTGTCACGACGTCTATAAAGAGCAAAACCATCTTTATCAATAATAGTCTCGGGCTGGAAATCTTTTGGGAAATGCTTGGAACATTTGTTGTCTTTCATGCAAACACACTTAACATTAAGCTCCCCACAGGGACCATGCATCATGAATTCAGAAACCAGGATAAAACCAAGAGGGTCTTCAGCGGGGTCTGGAATTTCAGCAGAAACATACGAGTCAATGACCGCCATACTAACCTCGGTGTCGAGCCTTTTCAACCAGATGATGATATGCGCATGGGGAAGCCCTCGTTTCTGGAACTCGACCGTGTGAAGAACTGTAAAACATCACAGTGTTAAAGAACCTACAGAGGCAATAGTATGCACATCAGCAACAAGCAACAAACAAGAAAAAGAAAACCAGTACCGACTTTGATAGGACCATACGCACGGCCTGATTTAATATCATCAAGATATTCGTTAAGCTTCATGTTATATACTCTAACAGCGAGATCAGCTCTATCAGAAGCCCTTTGCCCAGGTTCAAGCAAAAGAGCCTCTGTAATCTTAGGCCACTTAGGATTACAGGTAAAAGTTGAGAAAAGATCAGGAGCACCATAGACACGCGCAACGGCAAGAGCATCTTGGAAATTCTCCTGAAAATAACGACGACCACCGGTATGGCTAGAAGGCAATATTATCGATTTACCAATATCGCCGCCATCCACAAAACCATGCCCAACAGCATCAGTGATGCCTTGAAAATTTTCACTCCTAATTTTTTTTTGATTATTAAGTATGAACCACAAACGCCCCTCATCTATGCAAGCCCGGGAATCGACAACAGCCTGGGAAGACAAAAGTCCATAACACAAATAAGGATTTGTCTGGGCCAAACGGTAATGACATACAAAGCAGTAGTAATCTTGCATTGTCAACGTGCCACGGGGGCCATTTCTAACCATATCAGCATCAAGATAAGGAATTCCAAGGTGAAAGCCTCTCTCAGCATAAGGGAACAGCAAAGGGTACTGCAAGGCCATGAACGCAGGGTGTAAAGAAGAAATTCGTTCTAAACCAGTTTTTTTGTTATCAATGACAACATCACGGGTAGGGGTATCAAGATCTAACGGACCAACAAGCAGCGCTGCCAAATGAACATTTGTTGGAAGATTGTACTGCGGGCTGTCACCTTTCTTCGGAGCAACCAAACGAATCGCCACATTCTCATCCTCGTTTCCTTTGATACGTTCCATAGCCATTCTAAATTTCCTGACCAAATCGTTGCAACCGTTAAGCATTTTTATCAAACCAGCAACAATAACAGGGTCCAGGTCCTTCTTTTTATCATTGTCAGGGTTAACCGCGCTAATTCTATTCCTAACCTCGTTGGTGGTGTCATAAATATATAATTCAGCAAATTTAGGTGGCTCTCTGCCCCCAATAGCCCCAGGAGCATCACTTCTCTCGGGCAAAAGAGAACCCATACGGTGACACACGGCACCTTGGATCTTGAAAATGTTGGGGCCACGTGTATTGTTAACGGAACGATCAATCTTTGCACCCATGGACGTGAACGAGAACAAACAGTTGTATTGCCGAATCTTGGAAACAAAATGCTTAGCACGGCGATCGCCATCAAAGAGCATCAGACCAGAAAGGAAAGGAGGCGGGTTTTTAAATGGTGGGATGTAAACCTTCCCCCCCTTGCAGCAGAGATTATAAACAACGCGACGCAATTCTTCAGCAGACGCGCTCTTAACCCTCTCTTCCCACCAGAAAGCTGCTCCGCAGTTACGGCACTGGTATTCAGGCGCCCCCTGGTACGACCGTTCTGCATAAGACGCTAAGCACGCAAGGCACATGGGAACAAATTTAGGCACACAAAGGAAAAGAACCCCTGGAAAAGGAGAAAAGTAGTAGACAACTATGGGCCTAGTACCTTTTATACTCTCAGCAAGCTGACCAGGAAAACCTTCCCAATCAGGAGCGAGTGGCTGCTGAACAACATGATCTACATAAAGAGGCGGGCATAACCAGGTAAATCACATCCTTACCAGAGAAAAGAAGAGGAAATAACCTAGCCAAGAGAATAAAACCCCACACCTGCAAAACCACTACGGCGTAGGTCAATCGCAAGCCTCCTTCTCTTACGATAAAATCGTGTAGCGGGAGCAGCAAGAAACGGAAGCCAACCATCCCCTATTCGACACAAGGGCAGGAGCAGTAAGCAGGTGGGAAGCAAAAGAGAGCAAAGAACCAAAGGGCAGGCGACGGTATAGTGGACCTACGTTTCCTCTTATAACGTGGCTCTCCTTCTGGAGGAGACGGCACCCAGTGAGGAGTTATCCAGACAGCAGGTTTTTTGGGAGGCATTGCGTGTCACAAAAAGCAGGACAAAACTAACAGCGCATCCTAAAAAAGATCGATGCAGCAAAAGGAGGCAAAAGAGGTAAGACACTCACTACAAGGGATAAAAAGAGGAACAGACCGAAAACTTCGGAGAAACTATGATGGAAAGAAACGAACCAAGGAAAGATGCAGGAAGAAGAAAAGGCAAGGGAAAACAAGTATAAGACAGAATGAGGACGAAGTAGAACAATGAGTAGGACCGGAAGCAGAAAACACACGAGAAGAATGGGCCAACTAACAGCAGTAACCAATCATTGCCAAAAGGGAAAAAACACATGTAAAGTACAAACATATATAGCATGAAGCCCATATTTATTCAAGAACACTGTTCATTAATATATACAGAGCGCTACATGTTGCACACAGAAGCAATTAGCTGGTCACAGAGAGCATGCCACTGAGCTGGTTCGGTCCGAGAACACACCGCACCGGCAGTAGTAACACAAGACGTAACCTGAGCCGATCTAGCAAGCGAAACTGCGAGCACGACACCAGACCGTGCTAGCTCCCTATAAGCTCTCATCCCGTCATAATTGAAGTCGTGCACAACAAATCCATACACGCGCTGCAAGAAGCGGATGGCTTGGAAGGCGGACTCCTCGAACGGACAGCACGAACCGACGGACACGGCTGACCAAAAAAATACACAGGCAGGTGTGGCTCCCTCCTGGACAACAGCAATACCAAGCTCGACTCCTCCGAGGACAGAGCCATCCCCGCTCACCTCACGCACGTAGGAATGGTACGACAACTGACACCGGGACGCAACCAGCTCAAGCAAATGAATGGAAGAATAGCGGACAGAAAACATCCTGTAGCAACGCAGAGACATGAAAAGGACCACGCACACAAAAAGAATGGTAAACACCATAGAGAGCACACACACATCAGGAACCGGAGAAAGCAGATTTGAATAAACCTAATGCACCAGAACAGTAAGTAGGATTCCTAACCTGAAACAAAGAGAGAGAGCACCAGCGGTCTAGGGAAAGGGTACAGAAAAGCCCTCAGCAGCACGCGACCTGAAAAGAAAGAAAAATATTAGCAAAGGCATGTCAAATGGCATGTTCTCTCTTGTACTTTTTTTAGCGGGTGTGTATTTCCAATCATCATCGGCTATTAGAAACCAGAAAGATTATTTATAACATTGTCGCATTTATACATAAATCCATTTAGGCTAAATTTTTTTTTGGGCATGCACAGCTTGTGCTGTTTATGTTTAGTTCTATAAACTGAGAATGGATAGCTATTAAAGAAGGCAAACATGAGCAAGTTCTCGGAAAGGTTAGTCAAGAGCAACCTCTCTTACAAAAGGAAAGAGAAGTTAAGAAAGGAACCTTATGTTCCTATAAGCTGACAATTCTATAAAGATTGCTAGATGTCAGTCAATAACTGCAAGGTGCTTATTTGAATAAAGAGCAGCTCTACACGTAGGACAAACTAATCGACCAGCGCTGTTGCTTCCCCAAATGCCTGACCCATGTAATATTTTACCATTGTCCATGTACAAAGGCCTAGCAGATCAAATAGCTTGAGAAACTTGAAAAACATAACCACGCAATCTGCATGAAGGGGCTTATGGTATAAACGAAACCAATGCTACACAACTGGACCAACTTACACCTTATTTAAGTATATAGGTATAGCTATACAAAACCATGTAAAGAAAATCACTTTGTTTGCATAGGAATATACTTTCTGGAACTGCAAGGATGCAAGGAGGAAAATAAAGATGATCAGCTAATGATTCAAATTTGGTAAATTGTAGTCCGATGTAAGGACGTGATGTCACACACAAGATATTACTCACACATCATATCACATCTTACATCACGCGAAGAGCCTCCTTTTTCTCAAGACGACATATTATATATGGAAAAACATATAATATAATAACACGACAGACGGATTTATTGATTGTGTATATCGTAGTGCATAGCAATACTAGCTATTAGTACAACCACCGGGTCCCCCATAACTGAAGTGGTCAATCATGAAATCACTGACTTTATAGCTTGCATGTCCGAGCAAAAATATTTCGATCCAATGTCGTATGCAAAAGTTATGGCCATTTTATCTAACGTAGTTTTTTTTTGTAAAAATTGTCGAAATTTTTGCTTGTTAATTTTTCTAACATCTAGATCACCTAACATACTATATCTCAAAGGGTTTTAAAATTTAAAGTTTTTAACATTTTAGTTTATTTTTTCAAAACTGAAAAGGCAAACCCGGCGTCTACCTCTAGGGACGACGAGGGAATGTGGGAGGGCCTCTAGCGCCACTAGGTTTTCCCCCACGTTGTCGCCCTCGTACAGCGTCAACGTAGCACATGTTCAACACTGCATTGCAGACACATCAACGTCCGGATCAATTCCCTTTAGATATTTAACTAGCTGGAGTGCATGCACATTTGGGAGGGCTAGACATTTAATTCCACGCTTGCGCCGTGCCATCGAGCTTGCTCTCCGTTCCCTGCCTCGCCTCCACTAGATCACCTACACTTTCAAGTACCAAATCTTTACAAATTTCTAGAAGTACTATACACACCCAATGATATTAAATTGGTTGTAGATGGATGACAGGCGTTAATGCGTGCATTTTGTTTGTTAAAAAGTGTCGAATTTTTTTTTTGTTAATTTTCCTAACACTCCAATGTCCACAAAGAACACAAACTTCGGATTGTCTCTATTCCTTTTCAAGAAGATATAATTATATGACAATATCAGATCTTGTAATCAAGCATTAAGATAAACAACTTCGTTTCTGAACGACGAACCAAATTCATCTCTTGTAACTATACATGAACAAATTTATGACATGAAATTCCTTTTAGTACCAGATATCAAACTCATATCTCTCAACTACATCAGTTTAGAACATTGTTTGATGAAGCATAAGAAAAAAGAAGCTGAAACTTCCATTCTCGGGTCTATAGGAGTTTTTTTGTGGAGAACATTCACAATGTCCCCAAATAAATATAAGCAATCTCATTTGGATACCTTTCCATATGCTATTATATACTTTTTCAAATTAAGTGTCCGAACAATATTATATGAAAATACGACGATACATCAATAATTCTTTAGGGATACACCTATCCCATTCTATGTGATTAGAACTGGTTTTGAGATTTTGGCCAATAGGCATTTTTTCCAAACAGAACTAGACATGGACCAAACGCTGCATATTTTCTTGACAAAGAGCATATATTAATATAGCAAAGATATCAATTGCACCCATCCTTTCCAACAACCAGGGCCGGCCCTGAGGGGGGGTCGGGAGGGGCGGCCGCCCCGGGCCCCGGAAACTAGGGGGCCCCTAGTCCTTGCTAGCTAAGGCATCTGCAACTGGGACGCTGTGCCGCCATTTGAGTTCTTCAACTCTAAGCTTTAGCAAGGAAGACGAGTATGAAGCGTTACGCTGCTGCTAGTGGACCAGAATCTGAGCATATTTCCTGTTGTTATACTGGGCTTTTGCTTTTTTCCTTTCGTTAGCTTGGGCTTTTGTCCGTTGGTAAGACATAAATGAATTAAGATCCACGGGGTCGGTTGACCGTGGTAGCTTGACCGTGGATAGAACAACGGTCTAGACCAGATCACATATTTTTAAGAAAGGCAATGCAAAACATGATCAAGTCATTTTTATGCTCATCGGTAGGGAATAGCTAGAGTCTTCTCCATTAAAAAAAAGTAGTCTTCATCTAACGTGTGTCATGCTTGCTGCATTTTTTTACTGTTATTGGACAGAAGATGGACGCCACCCATCACCAGCTGATGTAGCCCGACCTACGGTCGTTACTACATCTTGGTCTCCAACTTACGCCAAGTCGTCATGGACTCCAAAGGTGAATCCGTTCCTCTATACGAGCCCCCTTCCTACCCTATTGAATGGTATGCTACTTCATACTCCGTCACATATGCATGATAGGTTCACATTGACAAGTACGGAGGCAAGGGAGGAAGCCCGGAGCATCAAGCCCGACAAGACGGAGGCTTGGAAGAGGAGGCGGAAGAAGATGATCGCCAATGCTCTTCCGCTTGTCGGTACTACGGACTGGCGACCGTACTACTTGCCGGCGGCACTACCGCCTGCTACCGCCAATGCACGACGCCAGCAGAAGCCAAATACTCTGTCTCCGGGTACTACGGATCTGGACTGGTACTACCGTCAGCGTCCCCGATCCTCACTGAGCCGTTACAGTGCTCCAACGCTCCCACAAGCGGTACTACCGGTCCCAGAGCGGCACTACCGGACCAAGCGGTACTACCGGTCCCAAGTCCGGTACTACCGCTCCTGGCAGTGCCTGCGCGCACTAGTTGGGCCACAGCCCATGTATCCCCCTTTACTTACCTATTCGCCTAGTTTAACCCTAAACTACCCCTGTTTATGTGGTTGGCCTATAAATAGAGCCCCCACCCCTCATGTATCCCTGAGGCATAGATGATAGACTAAAGACAACCCCCATTGTGGAATCTCTAGTTTTGCCTCGTCCCCTTTACCAAGGGGACCGACTATCGTCACCAACCTCGATTGGACTTTGCATCACGCATCCATCGTTGAACAAGGCCTTGGAGTTCGATGTCTCGTCTCCAAGTTGTCAAGACCCTCTCCAAGGTGTTCTTCCCTCTCCGATGTGGATTTGAGGGAGCACGTTGACCGATCTTTCCTTGCGAGGATTCTATCGGACCGGTGGCCGCCGTTCTAGAGCAATCGGCCTTGTATCGTGTGAGTTTTTGCGTGTGTTCATCGTGTTCTTCGCGAGGTGTGTGTTCGCTTCCGCTACCTTCTTCCTTTCCCCTCGCTTTCCCATCGATTTGACCACGAGATCCGTGAAGATCGGGCACCCAAGAGGTTAACCCCTCCATCACCGGCTCTAGGGGCCACACGCAGACAGGTCAAAAGCTGAATAGCGAGAATAGATTGTCGTGTGTCCACAGCCAACATGATGAGGTGATTTTAGACAGAATACAGGTCATAATAATATAAAAAATATGTAGATTGCACAAAGAAATGCAAGAACAATTTTTCTATGACAATTTTTATACATATTTGGTGCAATTTAAGTGTTTATTTGTAACATTTGACATATTGTACATTCTTGTGTCCTTCCTCCAAAACAATACACTGTCGTCAAATGTCATAGGTTGTGTAGGCTTGTGGAAATACTATCCCATTTTGAATAACCTCTGGTTTTTTCTTTATTTCATGTTAGCCGACTCGTTCGACGTTAATGCTTGGATTTTCTCGGCATTGCTGAGTGATCAATAATGTATGACTATGAATTTGCAATAGTTGGGAATCATCTTCATCTTTCATTTCAAAAATTCTTTTACAAATTGATACATTTGCTTTGTACTTATATAGGACCCTGGATCTTAGTTTCGCCCCGGGCCCTTTAAAAGTCAGGACCGGCCCTGCCAACAACGTATTGCCCTAGTGACTTTACGGATACACACAACCAAACAAAATACAATAAAATAAAAGTCCCCCTACGGTGATACCAAACGCTGCACATACATGGAACGAAAACAACCATAGTACATTTTTTTGTTTAACCACCCTACAGGTCCGATATTTTATCATGCAAAAAACATCTTTTACTGAAAAGCATCTTAACAGCTGCAAATACCTTCCCGGGTGTCTGATTGTGTTAATTTATAAAATTAATGTTATGGGTTCAAAGAAACATGGAATGTGTGTTCACACCTCAGAAGTACAAATGGACATGTAGAGAAATGGACATGACAACTCGTAATAGTGGTGCAAATGTATTCAGTTCCTAAAACCTAAACCCCCATATTAATACTCTTAACTCGGATGGCCTGATTTAAATAAAAATACACCAGTAACTTACCGCCCAGTGTGAATTTGTCTCGGTCCTCGATCCCAACTCACATTTGCACTCATGCACTATCAAAAAAAAACTAAGGAAGACTTACGCAAGTAATATCACCATATCAACAAAAAGAAGTAATCAGTTCTATTAAAAAAGACTAATCAATCCCTTGTCTCTTGATAATACCCAACCTAGCCTAAAGATTTCCAATGAATTGTACTCACTCTGTCTTGTATTAATTGTCATAGATATATCTAGACATTTGATATCGTGAAGATACAAATTACACTCCACCTCTCCAACGACGCATTTTTCTAGCGGTCTTACGGATGCACACACCCCATTAAAAAAATAAGAATTACAAAAAAGAAAAGTCCCACTACAGTGATCAATTCCTTTTAGCAGTGACACTAACACCCCCAAAATAACACCAGAATTCCAACCTCTCTAATAGTGACGTATTCAAGAATGAAACAGTGCACAAGCGTTGTTGTCATCGCCCGATCACCATGGAGAATGTTCTCGCTCACAAAAACAATGCCCTCAATAAAGACATTGCCATGCACAACCAATTAAAATCAGACCTTGGATTTTAACCATGCAAGATAAGACCGTAAACTTCTCATGTGTTGTCGCTCCCACTAACAGTCATTGATGTGTGTCACAGATCACCAAGCCAGTTTATCATCGCCCTCATGTCTTTTCTTTCATGATATTCTTTGTATCTGACTTTACCATGGATCTTCAAAAGACATGACACGTGATAGTAACAGATAGCAGAAATTCATAACGCTTTCTCTGAAGCCAAACGGTTAGAAAAAAACACATGTGCGCATGACCGAATTCCTTTCAATCCAGCAATCTCTAGGCATGATGCGTCCATGAGAGTTCTCCCGCGGAGCCATCCGGAACACGCTGCTCCATGCCAGATAAAAGAGGATAGGAAGCCAGCAGATCTTTGTCTTGGCGCAGGAGAAACCCTAGGACCACCTCATTGATTCATGCTGAACTAGCAGTCCCCACACCGCCAGCCGTCTCTTGGCGATCAAAACGGATAGATCAAGCCCGATTTTGCATCCCTGAGGAGCAACGCTGCCGCCTAGGGCATGTGCGCCGCCGCCGCCTCCAGCCTGCAGCCGTGCCCGAAACATCCACCTCCGTGTCTCCCAGCCACGAGCCGACAAGTGCCCCACATCAACGACCACCTCCACGCCACTGGCCGACCACCATCCTTGCCACCCCTGGCATGAACTCCCCGCATGAAGGAAGCTCGACGAGGCGCACGAAGGAGCCCGCCCACCGCCTTCGGAGGCAGCGAGGGGCCGCCACCGGCAGCGGCCGAAGAGGTCCGCACTAGAGGCTTTTTAGGGTTATGCTGTGGTGTCTCCGGAGCCGCCCTTGCGTGAATGACCCGGTAGTCCTCATTTCTGGAAAATCATTCATACGAAAAAGAGGAGTATGATTAACGGGTGGAAGTAGTTTCCCCTCATTTCTGGATCTTATAAATTTTGAAAGGAACATTGGGTTGAGATAAGAACTGAACTACTCAAAACTATATTTCTTCAAGAATTAAAAAAACCATGAGAAGTTATAATCATAGTAGTGAAACAGTGCAGCAAGACTGCCTTGGCGCGTGCCTTCCAAATTTCTACGAGCACATGTTCATTATAGTTCGATCATGTAGAAGTGGTGAGCATAGATTAAAATAAAGGATTCTTTCATCGGCTGACCTCAACGCCCTGCGATTGATTATGTACTTGCAAATGCCAAATCTTCACAGCTTTTCAGAAATGTCACGCGCACCAATGGACTGAAACTACTTGTAGCAAATAAATGAGAGGGCAGTACTGCATGCAAATAATGCAACTAGCTAGCTAGCCCTATATAAATCAGCATGAAACTAGCCCTATATAGGACATTACATATTGCCTTCCATGCATGCTTTGCTCACTATCTTTGAGGTCTCTCCACATGCATGTTCGGGCTTGGAAGGCAACATGGAATTAGGGTGTGCAACTTGTTGACATGGTGCAGGTCCAAACATTCTCATCAGTATCATGATTCCCGACTAGAAATCTTGTTATTTGGACTTTACTCCCGACTAGAAGAAATCTTCAAGGCAGAAAGAGGTGTTTCGTGCCCGTGCCCGCTACAGTCAACATGGCTGAAAAGTGGCAGTTTAGGCGAGATGGAGGTGCTTGAGATGAACCCTTAATCTCGTCCTCATTGTCCGACTGCCAGTGCTTACAATTTGGACGCGCCTCTTTACGTGCTATTATTTCCCTCATACATAAACAGATGAATAACTCGTTTGCTATTTTTCATCTGCTTCTACATTTCTCTAAGAGCGTAATGAGTCACGAGCTTAATCTTCATCTTGCAAGTTTCATTGGTTGACGTGAACAGCAAAGATCCAACTAAAGTGTTACTATTCACTCCAGTTTGTCACGTCTTTCTACTTATATCCTTGAATATGGCTACTTGTTCCTTGGACTTCTCTTCCGGAGAAATACAAGGACTGGCACATTTGGCGCTCCTGGGACCTCTCGATTGCACGGGGGCGGTCGTGTGTGCCCGCAACATGATCCTAAGCGGCTTCATGGGGTTGCATCGTGAAGCTCGGCTTTCTATCGACACCATGAGTCATCTATGTGCCAAGAGTTCCATGGTATTGACACAAGCGGAGAGTGTCATGGACACTACGGTTGTAGGACCAGACACTAATGGCGAAGACGGGGTCTTGGGTGAGATGACTCTGCTTCACAGCCAATTGTTCTGCTATGTCTTGTGGGAGGATGATCCCGTCCATACCAGGCACGGGTTCATGTGAGCCTGGTGATTTATGACCTGTAGTTGCTGTCTTCGCAAGTGGGGGTTGAATCACTGGAGGATGTCATTGTTAATGATGCTCCTCGAGTACCAAGTTGTGATTTCTAGAGTGTAAACCCAAGGTCTGTACTTTATTGGTTGTACCGTGTTGAAGGCATTCCTTTGGGAACACGGTCTTTCTTCGGGGTGAAAACTTAAGATCTTCGATTGGGCGATTACAACGCTTATTCATTATTACCTTCTTGGAGGCGTTGTTTTTAGAGTACCTATTTTGTAGTCCTAGTGATGCCGCTGGTTGTGTTTAGAGGGATGTTGTGGGTGATTGGTCATCGCAACTGTGTCTTTCTATTTTTATTTTATTTTTATTTATGTGCATCCTTGATGTCTTTGGGCATCTCGTTGGTGCATACGCTGGTGTAATTGATATCTACGCGATATCAATATTTTCTCTTTACCATAGAAGTATAAATCTAGCAAACGAGCAGCTAGCCCTGTCATTGATCATTGATAGTATAATTAGCTTGGTGGTCACACGATAGTGATGTTTCTAGTTCAATTATTAGTCACCACTTGTAGACACTCTTAAACATTCTAGGAGAACTTCCATTCAGGGTAAAATGGATATCTAAAACCTTTACCAAAGGTGACAACCTTTTGTTCAGTTGAGTCTCCCAAGGCTAAAACCAGAAAATATCACAAAATACATTCGTTTCTCCAAGAAAATATCACAAAATCATGAGAAATTATTTTAGCATCGACTATATGCCTGGGCGTACGTCTAGCCTCCGAAGGTACCATGAGGACATCTCTATGGTTCATGTTCTACAAATGAATTGGTGTGCTCTAATTTAATGTAAAGGATTTTATCATCAGCTGACCTCAATGCCATAGAGCTGGCTCCATCACTGCCCCATGTTCATCCTAATTGATTATGTACTTCCAAGTACCAAATATTTACAACTTTTCGGAAATGTGGTACGCACCAATGAAATGGAACTACTTGTAGCAAATATATGAGAGGGAGCACTGCATGCACTGGATGCAACTAGCTAGAAGATTTAAATCAGCATGAAATAATTAAGGCGATCATCTTTGTTTCCATGCTTTGCTCACTTTTCTCTAAGGTCTCTCAAGTGTTCGGTCTTGGGAGGCAATGAGGAACTAAGATGTTCGACAGGCTGCGGTGGTACCATATTGAAATCCTCAACATCAACAATACCACAGAGTGACATCCACCAGCTTCTGTAGGTTTTCAGGCAGTATTTTCGCGAATCTGTCGTTTCTTACTTTGCATGCGCCAAAACAAAAGAGTGATCTGCTCAAGTTGAGTTACGTAGCTGTAGATGAGTTCTTACAGGTACTCAACATGTATCATGTTTCTGGAAAGGTTCCACTCCTTTTTCTCATAGAATTTACTCCTGACTGGAAATCTTGGAGGCAGAATGAAGTGTGTCATGCCCACTACTGTCAACCTGGCTGCCAAGTGGTGGCCACCGATGGCGCATAGATGGAGGCGCTTCGGATGTACCCTTATTCCTATCCTCATTATCTGCACGCCGATGCTTAGAATTTTGACGCACCTCTTTATGTGCTATTTTTTCCCTCATACATAAAACTATAACTGGCATTTTTTCATCTTTTCTATTTTTTTTTCATTTACTCTACATTTGTCCGAGAGAATAATGAGTCGGGAGCTTAATCTTTATCTTGCACGCTTCATTGGTTCAGGTGTACAGCAAAGATCTAGCTTAAGTGTTACTATTCAATTCAGCTTGTCACGTCTTTGCACTCAGAAGTTAGATCCTTGGATATGGCTACTTGTTGCTAGACTGTTAGTTATCATTGTTATTGTCAAGGATGATATGATCGTTTGGCATTATTTTTTATTTGCCAATGCTTACACTAAAATTAGAATGGTGAATAATTGCTTGAGTGCCGATCTATGTCTTCTCGACTGCCACTGATTGTTATTTTACTTTCGACTACATGATATCCATAGTAGAAGCTCACTAGATTTTTAAACATTTTTCCGTGGAACTATCATGAAACACGTTTTCAGCATTTTATAACTTCATAGATGCACCTACAATGATAGACCAAAATTCTTAATATGTTTGTTATAATGAGCACATTATAAAATAGAAATTCTCATGTGATGATTATATAATGTCGTAGAAGGCAAAAATTTCACTTGTCGGAGTTATGAAGCTTAAAACTTGCATAAGAGAGCACACCTCGAACACTTCATGGGAAGCTCCCCTTGCAAAACCTAGCGACGCCACCTCCTGTGCTTCAATCTGCGGCCGCCACCGCCAGCGTCTGCCGTGCCCTAGCAGTCTTCTCTCATTTGACACACTCCGATCTAGCGTCGATGCTGCAATCAATCTGGCAGCACCGGGAACATCCTCACGTACAGCGCAATCTAGTTCTCGGCAAGGCCGATATCTTTGAAGGATTCAAGCGGATTAGGTGAGACCTTTGTAACACCCTCAGAATCGGACCTAAGCAAGTTTTAGCGAAACCCGCCAAACCCACATAGAAACGATTCAAAGGTGCCCACCAGGCACTTGCGTGCAGGTGGAAAACGAAGTAATAACATTACACAACAGTCCTCGATGGGACCCACAGAACAGATATATATATATATGACGACTCAATGAGTCAAGAATACGATATAATATACAAAGATCCAAATCACCTTGAAAGCGATAGGCGTCCAGCTACGGACAAGATGCAAATGGGGCTAAGAGCCACGAAGAATAACCAATGGCGTCCATAACCCTGCCAAGCGGAAGGGTAACCACGCTAACGACGTCGATCGCAAAACCGCTTAAACAAAAGGGGTGCCGATAAAGGGCAAAGGAAAAGAGGGCGTCGATCGAGGCCAGTACGGCGAGGCTAGTCGGTCCTCGCCTACATAGGTATGGTGGACTGAAGCGGCAGCGGCGGCATGCACTGAACTCCCTATAGAGACTCGATACATCCAGCGGTTATCAGAGAGGGGTAAGAAAGACCTATTCGGAACCAACCTGATGCTACCACCAAGCAAACCCATCCTGGTGTTTCCCCCTCGAGACCAAACGAGGAAGTCAACCGAGGAACTCACACAGTTGGCAGTTTTATTTATTCAGTTATCATTGTAGCAATTACTAGTCAGGTATAGATATTCATCCTGATAAAAATAAGCAGTGGGCACTTTTATTTAACCATTCCATTGTAGTTGCAACACTTACTAGTCAGATACAAATAGCATGAGATAACCCCAAAACCCAGCAGTTGTTGGTACTTTTATTTAGCCATTCCGTTGTAGTGAAGCTGATTACTAGTCATATCGGATACAAGTCAATTTATAACAATAAACTTTAGTTATAGTTGTCTATGATCAAGCACTGTGCTCCAAGTCGTCCATAACCGCGGACACGGCTTCTCGAAAAGATTTAACCCTACAGGGGTGCACCAAAGTATCCACAAGCACTTCGACCATTTTTGCCAGATCGGTTAACATACACCCATCGGTATGTAGGCGGGGCCTAAGTCATGACGTTCCCAGACCCAAAGCAAGCACGGGGGGCCACCCCACTAAGTCTACCCGCAACGAAGTCGGCCGGTCTCCGAGACGGACTTAGGGATTGAGACACTGGATGTAAACGACAGCAAATCCCAAAACTGGGACTGTCGATACCGCGAAAACACTCCGCTTCCTAAACAGTACAGTGCGCTCCTCGCACAATCGTAAATAAAGCAGTAAAGCATGGCATAAGTACATGATAGTAAATAAAACCTCAAACTAGTTTGTGGCCCCCAGTATAATACTTTGAAATCAGGTAATAATCAATGGGGGGCCCATATCTCCCCACCTGTGGTTAGCGCGCTCGATCTTGGAACAGGTGTCAAGAACTCGGGGTCCTACGGGACACAAGTGGGCGGTCAGAAACCAACATTATCTATCACCCACCGATGCCTCTGCTTACTTACTTCAATTTTAGTGGTTAAACAGTAATTAAAGTGAACGAAAAGTAAAGCCATGATCATCTCCAACATCAACATGTGGCAATTACTCCAACACTGTGGTTCTTGGCGACACGCAACCGCACTTGAGCAAGCGACTATGACGCGCAGGTCCAACTATCTACCAAACAACAGGTAATAGGATGTGTCCAAGGCAATATGAGGCTGGAAGGGATATCACGGGTACGAAAACTAGAGCATCGCAACACAGATAGCAATAGATCAACAGGAGGAAATAAAGACTATAAAAGTAAGATAGGTAGAAAGGGGGAGATGCTCGCCTGAAAACATTGCCGAAGGTTCAACCGAAGATCGGGGCGAAGCTCGCATCAACTCAACGGCCTTATCCGCGAAGAAGCAAATCACTAGAAGGAACACCGAATGCACTATTTAATACAACGGCAGAAGATCGGCATGATGCATGTATAATGTATGACATGGCAAAGGTGCGATGCAATTAGGTCATATTAAGTGGAACCGGGGTCCCGACAATTAATTATATGGTTCAAGTTATTTAGCTACCTCGCAATTTAAATGTTGTTTTAACATGGCAAAAGATAGTATCGGTTTGATGCACAAATTTAAATGAAGCCAATATATGACTGGATTTGCCCGCATATGGGCCCCATAGAGGTGAATCGGCATAAGGCCCCCAAACCACAGACAAGGATGCATGCAAGTATGACAATTTAATATGCAACAGGTTTTATGTTTAGCATTTATAAAATAGGGGTTCGGATAAGGGTCACACATTAGGGTTCAACGATCTTGGGGTTCCGGGGTTCGGGATTCGGTCTCAGGGTTCAGGGTTCGACGGAAGCGGTCTCGGCAGGAACATTCTCGAACAACGGGGCAGACCTTGTCGCATCCGGATTCTCGGCGGACTCGGCGGACTCGGCGTCCGGAAAGGAGTACTTGGTTCGGTGTCGGGGCGCATCGGGTGCTTCCGGGTCGGTGTCGATCTTGTCGTGGCGAAGATCTTGTCGGTCTTGGCGTTCTTCAGGTTCGGGTTTTGGTGTCCGAGGGAAGTACTTGGCGTTCCGGCGATGATCCTGCCGCATCCGTGGTCGGTTACTTGAAGGAGCACTGGTGTTCCGTGTGGAAGGCCTCGAGGGTTCGGTGACGGAGATCTTGACGGGTCCGGGAGGAAGAACTTGACGCGACGCCGGGTTCGAGATTGATCTTTGGATCTAGGGTTGGGGATCGGGGGAACCTGGTCGAGTGGTCGGTCTTGTGTTTGAAAGGCCTGCAGCAGTACCACCTAGCTTCAACAGGTCCAAGGAACGGTTTCAGACTTTAGATACAACCTGCTATACAGGAGCAACACACACGCATGGGTACTAGAGGAAACACCCGGAACAACTTCCTCAACTTGGAAAAACAACAGGAGGCGCGAGGCCGAGGATGGGGTCGGCCGGCCGGAGGTTGAGGGGCGGTGAGGGGCCGGCGGAGGGCGCAGCAGCGGTGGAGGCCACGGGAGGAGAGGTCGCGGCGGGGAGGCTGCGTGGCGGAGGAGGCAGGGCTCGGGCCGGGAAGGAGAAAACACAGTGGCCGGGGCGTGGCGGCAGCCAGCCGGGCTGGCGGAGGCGGAAGGCCAGAGGCAGCGGGAGGGCAGCGGGCGGCGTCTGAGAGGCAGGGGAGCCGGCTGAGTGGCAGCGAGCTTCGGAGGCGAGAGAGGCGGCGGGACCTGCGGGAGGAGCGGCGGGCGTCAGTGCCAGGGCCACGTGGTGGCGGGGAGGCGGTCGCCGGCGGGAGCAGGAGCGTCGGGAGACGCGGCCGGCGAGCGGCGGCAGGGAGAAGGGGAGGGAGGTGGCCGGCGAGGAGGGGGAAGAAGGAGGGAGGCGGGCGGTGCGTCGGTGGGAGGAGAGGAGGCGAGGCGCAGGGGAGAGAGGAGGAGGCGGCAGTGATGGGCGGGTCAGGCGGGTTCGCTCGGGAGGCGGACTGGGGTGGGGTGCAGGAGGTGGTTGGTTCAGTGGGGTGGGATCCAGTGGGAGGCGTGTGTGGGGTGCGTGCTGTGTGGTGATGGGTGTGGTGGGTGGAGTTGGAGGTGAGGTGGCAGAAGATGAGTGGAGGGGGGGAATGGCCAAGGCTGATGTGGCCAGAGCCGATTGGAGGGAGTGATGTGGCTGGGGGTGGGTAGATTAGGTTGGGTAGTTTTAGGATTCTGGGCGAACCGTTTTATTCTGGGGGTGGTCGACCGGGTCGAATCGGCCCGTTCGACTGCCCCCTAAAAATAATATAACTTTAATTTAATTTGCGATAAACTTTTGTAATTAATTTTTAGACAAACAAAATATCCGGAAGCATCCGGGGTTTAATTTGAAATAGAAGGAGGGCTAGTTTCAGAAAACAGTAGACTTTCGCAACATAGTTTCAAGTAAAATAATGTGCATGCTGATGACGATGCTCAAATGCAATGTGGCATGATGACATGAGCATGCGGTCATGATGATGCAATGCACAAAATCAATGCGATTTTCTAGTAGTGGTTTTGCGGGATGCCACAATTCGACACCACTAACAATGGATCTCGCCCTCGAGATCCGCCTCATGGTACCGGAAGGAAGGTCGGTGATCTGCATCTTCTCGCTTCGTGTAGATCCTCGCGGCACCACTAACAAGGGTTCTTTCTTCATCTTAAAAATGGCGACACCACCAACAAGATGTCGTTGTTCACGTTCGTCAAGAGAGCACTCCGGATAAACAACGGACGAAGTTAAAGGTAAGGCCACCTCTAACTTTCATGTAAGGAGTAAGAGTTGCATCGATCCACCCTTCAGTATACAAAAGCAAATGATAAGAGTAGTGGTATGGTCGCGACTCCATCCCGCACTCAAAGCATTACTCTGTACACGAACAGATGGATTATGCAACCAACCCTTAGAATGTAGACTGAAGATCTCGACAAACAAGGTTCAGGAACAAAGGAGTGATGCAGACTCTGCATCGGACCTAGCATAGATGACGTCGTCGCGTCGGAAAACACCGGAAGGCACGAGAAGGAACAAAGAGAAGTCCATCAGACGAAGGATTCCTCGGATAGCATGAAGACCGGATGTAGCCACACCGTTACCAAAGGAGGAAGCGAAACCCTGAAGGTACTACGGAACCCAACCACGAGAAATCCTGGACTCGAAGAGAGAGAAGAGAGCGGATTCAAAACACGCAGAGGTGAGAGGAGAGCAGCAGAGGGTTAAGGAGTAAAATCAGACCTAATCAGAACTATCCAACCGATTTTTCAAAAATAGTTTTGACACTCTACTTCGGCCGTTAGCTAGGTTATCCTGAAATTTGGACTTCAGTATATGCTAACTGAGCTCTGATACCACTCTGTAACACCCTCAGAATCGGACCTATGCAAGTTTTAGCGAAACCCGCCAAACCCACATAGAAACGATTCAAAGGTGCCCACCAGGCACTTGCGTGCGGGTGGAAAACGAAGTAATAACATTACACAACAGTCCTCGATGGGACCCATAGAACAGATATATATAACAGCGACTCAATGAGTCAAGAATACAGATATAATATACAAAGATCCAAATCACCTTGAAAACGATAGAGCGTCCAGCTACGGACAAGATGCAAATGGGGCTAAGAGCCCTGGAGAATAACTAATGGCGTCCATAACCTGCCCGAGCCAAGCGGAAGGGTAACCACTAACGACGTCGATCAAAACACCTTAAACAAAAGGGTGCCGACAAAGGGCAAAGGAAAAAGAGGCGTCGATCTTGACAAGATGCAGCGAGGCTAGAATTTGGCGGTCCTCGCCTACATAGGTATGGTGGTGAAGAAGCGGCAGATGCAATCGAACTCCCTATAGAGACTCGATACATCCAAAGTTATCGAGAGGGGTAAGAAAGACCTATTCGGAACCAACCTGATGCTACCACCAAGCAAACCCATCCTGGTGTTTCCCCCTCGAGACCAAACGAGGAAGTCAACCGAGGAACTCACACAGTTGGCAGTTTTATTTATTCAGTTATCATTGTAGCAATTACTAGTCAGGTATAGATATTCATCCTGATAAAAATAAGCAGTGGGCACTTTTATTTAACCATTCCATTGTAGTTGCAACACTTACTAGTCAGATACAAATAGCATGAGATAACCCCAAAACCCAGCTGTTGTTGGTACTTTTATTTAGCCATTCCGTTGTAGTGAAGATGATTACTAGTCATATCGGATACAAGTCAATTTATAACAATAAACTTTAGTTATAGTTGTCTATGATCACAACATGCTCCAAGTCGTCCATAACATGGACACGGCTTCTCGAAAAGATTTAACCTGCAAGGGTGCACCAAAGTATCCACAAGCACTTGACCCTTTTGCGGATCGGTTAACATACACCCATCGGTATGTCGGGCCTAAGTCATAGCGTTCCCGGACCCAAAGCAAGCGGGGCCACCCCACTAAGTCTACCATAGCGAAGTCGGCGGTCTCGAGACGGACTTAGGGTTTGCGTCGATGGTCAGAACGACAAATCCCAAAAGGGACTCGATCGAAAACACTCCGCTTCCTAAGCGATGCAGTGTGCTCCTCGCACAATCGTAAATAAAGCGATAAAGCATGGCATAAGTACAGGATAGTAAATAAAACCTCAAACTAGTTTGTGGCCCCAAGTACAATACTTTGAAATCGGTAATAATCAATGGGGCCCATATCTCCCCACATGGTGGTTAGCTACCGATCTCTAAGCAGTGTCAAGAACTCGGGGTCCTACGGGACACAAGTGGGCGGTCGGAAACCAACATTATCTATCACCCACCGATGCCTCTGCTTACTTACTTCAATTTTAGTGGTTAAACAGTAATTAAAGTGAACGAAAAGTAAAGCCATGATCATCTCCAACATCAACATGTGGCAATTACTCCAACACTGTGGTTCTTGGCGACACGCAACCGCACTTGAGCAAGCGACTACGACGCGCAGGTCCAACTATCTACCAAACAACAGGTAATAGGATGTGTCCAAGGCAATATGAGGCTGGCACTACTAGAGAAAAGGCTATAGGAGACATGCTTATGCGAGGCACATTTAGCATATGCGCCTCCTATAAAAATAGTCGAGGCGCACTTTAAGATATGCGCCTCTAGTATAAAAATAGGCGAGGCGCATATGGAGAATCGCCTCGCATATTTTAATGGGCCAGCGTGTTGGTAGGTGCACGAATATGCGGCGCATATGGCTATATCGCCTTCTATATTTGATAATATGAGCGCGATATGACTGAATCGCCTCGCATATTCGTGTGGGCCCGCGTGTTGGTAGGCGACGAATATGCGCGCATATGGCTATATCGCCTCCTATATTGACAATATCTTGGCGCATATGGCGAATCGCCTCGCATATTCTATGTGGGCCCGCGTATTGGTAGGTGCACGAATATGCGAGGCGCATATGGCTATATGCGCCTCGCATATTGGACAATATGTGAGGCGCATATGGCCTTATGCGCCTCAAGTAACTCATGGGCTGCCGGGCTGGTAGGTGGCGCATGTCTAGGCGCATATTGCTATATCGCCTCCTATAGTTTGAATTATAGGAGGCGCATATTGTGCAATATCGCCTACTCTTCACTTTTTCCAGCTTTTTGCACATGGAGGCAACTAGCACCCCACTCACTTGTGTCACTTTTTCCTCCACCAAACAAATCTGGTCGCCCCCCTCCTCCTCCCCACCTCATTTCCCCCATTGATTCACCTTCGAATCTTGCTCAACATCCATTGGTTGACACCCATATGTAAGTGAAGTCTCTTGCTCCTCTAGATCTACAACATGTCCATTTACTTCTCCTCTGGCTCTCTTGCACAAGTCGTTGTTGGAGGAAGCGTGAAGGCGTTGCTTGCATGTATGCGCGTTGTCGGAGACACCGACTATATGATTGTGTTGTGGTGCTACTTTTTTTGCAGGGATTTCATTTGAGATGCCAATGTTTCGCCGGAATGTCGATTTATTTCTTTTCCGGCGAATTTCTGGCACTCGCGGATGTCCTCTTTTTAGGGGAGGTCATGCCGAATTTTTCCGGCGATCCACGTCCATATATGCTCTAATTATTCTCTTGCTCTTTGTACCACGCAGACCATGGTCCGACCACTGATCAACAAAGCCCGCGTGGATAGGTGGATGACATGCGCGAGGGCCGACATGGAACGTGCAAACAAGGCGGAGATAAGATGTCCATGTCGGACGCAAGGCGATGTATCCGATAAGGCATGATTCGAATCTTTGAGTCGCACCGCTTGACGTAGTTTCATGGATGGCTACACTCGATGGATACGTGATGATCACGAAGATCAAGATGCCGATGATGATCACGAAGATCAAGACGCCGATCACGATCACGAAGATCGGTGGTGGTGGCACGGACATGGACACGAAGATGATCAAGGTGGCGTCGGGCATGGACACGAAGATGATCAGGCTGGTGCCGACCATGATTCGAGCTGGTTGCGAGACCCTCATGTCCAAGATCTGCTTCTCAAGGAGACGAGTGAGCGCCCGGTAGAGAAGGCTAAACTGGAGCAAATGGAGAAAGATGCGGTCACTCCATTGTTTGACGGATGCAACGACGGGGATACCCGTCTAAATGTAACGCTTAGGGCTCTGGAGATGAAGGCGAAACACAAAATGACCGACGAATGTTTCGATGACAACATTGTATTCTGGCACGATATTCTTCCCAAGAAGGGGAACACGTGTCCGACTAGTATCGCTGAGGCAAAGAAAGTCGTGTGTCCTCTCAATCTACCGCACGTGAAATACCACGTCTGCATAAATGATTGCATCATCTAAGGCGAGGCGGAGAAGACCACGTGTCCGTGTGCAAGACCGCTCGATACAAGAGAGGGACCAAGAAAGCTCCTAGGAAGGTGGTGTGGTACTTTCCTCTAACTCCTCGTTTGCAGCGGTATTTCGCAGACCCTAAGGAAGCCTGCTCATCTTGGCGCACGGAAAGAAAGAGGCGGAAGGCGATGATCAGGAGAAGGAGGAAATGTTGAGGCACCCTTCGGATGCTTGCGATGGAAGGCGTTGGACCTACAATATTACCAACATTTTGGGAAAGAGTCAAGGAACCTCAGGCTGGCGTGAGCACCGGACTCAATCCGTTTGGAATCGAGCGACACACACTGGCCCGTGTTTGTATGGATCTACAACCTCCCTCCACGGTTGTGCATGAAGAAGAAGTATGTAACCATGAGTATGCTCGTTCAAGGGCCAAAACAACCTGTACAGACATCAATATGTATCTCACGTTGTTGAAAGAGGAGTTGGCCACGTTATGGGAAGAAGGAGCCCGTACATGGACGCCTCGAGACAAGAGTACTTTGACATGAGAGCGGTGATCACGACGGTGCAAGACTATCCTGGTTATGGATACTTCTCGGGCAGGTGGTCCAAGGATTCTATGGGTGCGTTAGGTGCAAGGATAATACAACGTGCCACTTGACTGAAAGATCCGGTCCGGAAAACCGTGTTCCTTGGGGCTCGGAGGTGGCTTCCCAAGAATCACGCTGGAGAAAGCTAGGACATCTGCGATGGGACGATCGAGCTCGAGGAATCCCACACCGAAGAGTGGGCGGAAATCTACAAGCTGTTGAATAGCGGAAGGAGTGCCTGCGCCAGAAAGACCCGAAGAAGCGAGCCGTTCTTGAAGGTATGGAAGGCGAGGTCATTTTGGGACTTGCCATACTAGAAGATCCTCCGTGCCTCATAGCCTTGATCTCATGCATATCACGAAGAGCGTGGGCGAGTCTTGCCACCCTCCTTAACACCGACAAGACCAAAGATGGGCGAAGGCAAGGAACGACTTGAAGCATATGGGCATCGGGGATGAACTTCAACCACCACCTAGCGATGATGAGGAGGAGGACGAGGTGGAGGAGACAGAAACAGAATAGCCCGTCGCCGCAAGGGAAAAGGTTAAGAAGGAGAGGTCAAGCTCAAGGCCTCATGCTTCACTCTGAGTAAGAAGGAGGCCATACAGTTTATGAAGTGCCTCCTCGGTCAAATTTCCAAAGCGGCTACGCTGGGAAGATAAGCGAGATGGCTAGGCAGGCGAAGCAATGGGATGAAGTCTCACGACGTCGCCGTTCTAATGACGCAGGTACTCCCGGTCGCGATACGAGGTATAATGGACAAGCACATCCGTGAAACACTGTTTGTCCTCTGCAACTTTTTTGACGTCATCTCTCGGAAGTCGATAGGCATTAAGCAGCTCACGAGGCTACAGGACGAGATCGTGGTGATAATGTGCAAGCTCGAGATCTATTTCCCCCCCCGCTTTCTTCGACATCATGCTTCATCTGCTTCTCCATGTCGTGGAGGATATCGTCCAGCTCGGTCATGCGTTTCTGCGAAGCATGATGCCGTTCGAAAGTCTCAATGGACACATCAAGGGATACGTTAAGAACAAGTCCCGTCTAGATGGAAGCATAGCAAACGGCTTCGGCGAAGTGCATCTCTTTCGCCGAACTTTCTACAAACCGAGACCCCTCTTGGTATGCCATTCAACAAGCACCTCGGGAGGCTCACCGGATGGGGTCACGCGGTCGGCGTGCAAAGCATGTCGACATGGAGGCCGAACCAAGGACTTTGAAAGAGCAAACCTGGTCGCTGCAACACTTGCGGTGGTTGATCCATACATACATGAGCACAAAGAGTTTATCAAGAAGAATTACGCTGATCGGCGCCGGTCGAGGGAGGAAGATGTTATCAAGAGCACAACTCCGGTTTCACGCGGTGGTTTAGGGAGAAGGTCATAGCTAATCCACATGTAAGTCTCGGAGGAAGATAAACTCATATTCTCATTGTCACAGGCGCCTCGCACAACCTCATGACCTATCGCTTACGATATCAGCGGATACACGTTCTACAGAGGAAAAGACAATAACTACGATTACCAAAACTCAGGGGTGAGGATATTCTACACGGCGACATCCGGAAAGATACTACGGAAGGATCGAGGAGATTTGGGAGCTCGACTATGTTACGGAGAAGGTGCCGATGTTCCGTGTCGGTGGGCCAAGAGCGTCGAGAAAGAAGACCGTATTTTACCACGATGGTTATACTCAAAGACCACCAATGAAACGCACCGCAAGAAATGAGCCTTGGGTTTTGACTAGAAAAGTCGACCAATCTTTGGTACATCAAAGACCCGTCAAAGCCTAGCCGGGTTGTCGTCGGGGAAAAAAGGAACATTATCGGAATGGGCGAAGTCGCCAACGAGCAAGACTTTGACCGTAGGCGACCCGAAGATAGAAGACGGGTATGGCAACCAAACACCGTACACCACAACCCTACCTAAGAAAGGACTTCCGTTCAAGAGAAGTAGTGAAGACGTCTCGGACCTAACCTATGCAACCGCGACAAAGAAGGGCAAGAAGACGACCATTGTCAAGAAACGCTAGCGCTCCGACCATTGTCAAGAACCGTGTGTGGCCTACTATTATGTATCAAAACATTCTTAATTTTCATTATGTGTGTGTTATAATAATATTGCATTGAGAATATTATGTATCGACAAGACACATTCATTGAGAATACTCACTTTTGTTGTTTTAGCAATATTTGAATATTTAAAATATTTGTAGTATATTTTATAGTTCATATTTGTATGCTTTTACATGAAAATTGGCCTTTAAAAAATTCCAAAAATTGGCCCCTTAGGATTCGAACTTGGGTGGGTGTGAAGGACAAGGCATGCTACCACTAGGCTCTTGTGTGATAGTTGATAGAAACATCGCCTCGCCCTATTTTTCTAGGAGTGCATATTATGCGGCGCCTTTAGCCAGATCGCCTCGCGTAATATTACTGAGGCACTTTGCGATATCGCCTCGCATAACCGCACCATCGAACTTTTTTTATCGCACGCAGACCACTCTCGCCGCCGCCTTCCCCCATCTCACCTCCTCACCCCCGCGTGCCCGTCCCGTGAAGGAGGAGCCGCCGTCCCCGTGAAGGAGGATCTCGCCATCGTCCCCGTGGAGGAGGAGCCCGACGCCGCCCCGTGGAGGAGCTTGTGGAGGACCGACTGTTGCTGCGCTCCGTCCTCAGCACCCCAAGGTGAGCACCAATCCCCCTCCCCAGCTTGCCTCCTCGACTTCGCCTCACCCCCCAACGTCTCTCTCCCTAGCTCGCCTCCTCGACTTCGCCTCCGTCCCCGTGAAGGAGGAGCCCGACGCCGCCGTCCCCGTGAAGGAGGAGCCCGACGCCGCCGTCCCCGTGGAGGAGGAACCCGATGCCGCCGTCCCCGTGAAGGAGGATCTCGCCGCCGTCCCCGTGGAGGAGGAGCCCGACGCCGCCCCGTGGAGGAGCTCGTGGAGGACCGACTGTTGCTGCGTCCTCGGCACTCCAAGGTGAGCACCAATCCCTTCTCCTTACCTCGTAATCCTCAAGATCCGGAGGCCCCGATCTTGCCGTCCAATGATTTCCTCTCCTTGGATTTTCTCTAGTGCTAAACGCGTTCGATTCGATCTTTAAGTGGTCCAGGTGCGTGTCTGGCCTTGTTCCTCTGCGTGATTAACGGCTAGGTTGATTCTTGATACAATCATGTCTCAGAGGATCGTTCTCGCTTGACTTGCGATCTTGGCTGGCACAGTTGTCTGCAGGGCCAGCCCTAGTATTTTTGCCATTCAAACTTGGGAGACTTCAGTCTTAGTTGCTTGCCAACTCGTTGAAAGGCACAAGAACAACTAATCGCAGAGGAACTACAATCTCTGACAATATTTTGGGCTGCTAAACTTATCTATTCAGTCACTCATATGTGATGTGTAAGAAACTGAGAGCTTGTCATCCAAATAAAAAGAAGAAACGTTTGTACATCATAACATAGTGGATTTGTGCTCTTTTGTCACCAGTAATGGATTTGTGCATCACTCTATTAAGTCACTCATATGTCACCAGTAATGGATTTGTGCTCTTTTGTACATCATAACATAGTGCAGAGTCAGTAGTAAATTTGCAGTATTTAGGAGAGAAAACTTCTCGCTATTTCAACTGGGACCTCTGCATAGCAAATTTCTTTGGTGCTTCTGCTGCACCAAATTAAATAGGAATGGGGACTTAATTTCAGTTAATCCATGCAGATTAAACTAGACAGAAAGATGACAACTATTCGAAGTAGTCTGGCCAACGTCTCCCTAAACAATGACGACAACAAGCTCCTCTGCTTGCAGTCTGCCATTCCAGCTTGCTATTGAGTAATATTTCCTAAGTAGTCATCAGCATGTTTAAATTTGTTGATATGCAAAGGTGTTCCAGTCTGTCATCCATGTACTCCCTCTGTTTGGAAACAAGTCCCCGTGTTGTGTTCCAACATGTCCATTATCGCTGAATTATTCGCCATTGAATGTTCTGTAAATTTGTGTCTTTGGCAGAAAATGGATGTGATGATGGCTGTGTTTGATCCTTTTTGTGCAGGTTTTTATTTTTGAGTTGCCAATGTTTCGCCGGAATGTTGATTCATTTCCGTTCCGGTGAATTTCTGGCACTCCTAGACATAGAAAATTAGCAAAGTTCATGCCAAAATTTTCTGTGAATTTTTGTGCTTATTAGTTTCATTTATTTGTGTGTTTAGAAATGTCGGATCCGGGCCCTTCTAGCCAGAAGCCCTTTTGGGAGCAGGAGGAGGAGATGGAATCCCTAGAGGCCCGAAATTTGTTCAGCGGAGACGAGATGGAGGAGGACGAGGATACCTCGTCGCAATGAGGAGATGGGGACGCCGATGGCGGCCACTACCACGATGGCGGCGGTGAAGCTACTATGACGGTGGTAGCGCATCGAAGAAGTCTCGGAAGGATCGGACCCGATCGTGGTCGACCTCAAAAGGTCCATCATCACAAGCGTGAGCCCTAAAGGTGCGCCTTTGGAGCCGTAAGAATTTGTTGGGGTTACTCTAACCAGCTCGGCAATCCTCCTAACACCGTCACGATCAACATGGAGAACTGAAGGCGAAGAGAACAGGGTTTCCTCATCCAGCTTTTTCCGAAGTGCACGCAAGATCTGGCGTTCGGGTGATGAGAAAAACAAGTATAATAATGACAATCTCAAAGGGAACCCAGTGAACAAGTATGGCCTCGGGAGGATGACCAAGGCCTTGTCAAATTGGAAGGCTCGGGTGAAGAATCTGATTTTCGAGGAGAAGCTAAGTTATCCAGAGCTCGTCAAGAAGGAGCCTCTGGTCAAGGAAGAAGACTGCAATGTGTTCAAGGCGGATGTAACTCCGCCTTGGGCAAGGCCAGGACTAAGAAGGGCAAGAATATGAGATCCGAAACATTGATACCCACCATCTCGGCTCCGGATTATAGAGCCATGAGGCCCAAATGGTATAAGGAGGACGCCGACGCTCGTGCAAAGGGTTGACACGTCCTTTGACATAAAGGAGGAGCAGCAAAGAATTTCGTCGGTTTGCTCCGGCCAAGAAAGGGGTTCGATTATTCTTGAACCCGGCCCTTTGCTCCGAGGGTGACAGACTTCATGCAAAAATATGTAAGTAGTTTGCATGCAAGTCGATTAATTGCATTCATGATTAATCAATGAAGTCCAGTTTTCTAATGAAATGCTTCGCGTTCCTTGTGCGCAGGACGAGGAGTGGAGCTCCTCATCCAGGGGGCCGCCATCACTTTGTCGCCAAGTGGGACACCACTTTTAATAGGGCGCTGAACCGGACCAAGAGTGTCGATCCCCTGGCGGCCCCGTCGGCTGGTCATGTGCTCGGCTTTGGCGGCATATCATGGTCCGAGTACTATGGCACCCCGGAGCGGAAGGGCAAGAAGGCCGAAAGCGCCAAGGTAAAACTCCTAAGGAACAGGTGGAAGCCTTTCCAAATATAGTCCAAGATGCCGTGAACAAGGCTGTGTCACCGCCGAGACAAAGTTCCAAGAACAAGTCCACACAAGTCCACCACAAGTCCATTCACAAGTGAGAGAAGCTCAACACCATCCTTCCCGTCTACATGGAAAAAGTACAACAAGTGGCGTAAGGGTGGTAAACGGGGCCGCCACGGTTCCCAACCTCAACAATCGGACAATGTGGCGCGGGGAGGCGTGGTGACTCCTCCGAGGGCCGGTGGTGGTGGAGACTCTAGCTCCCGAGCTTAACTTGCCCATCATGGCGCGCGCCCGCACCACCGTGCCATCAGGCAGCCACTCCGCCACTTGCGTGCTCAAGCCTGTCGGCGGTGCCTCGACATTGGCGAATTTGGCGCCTCAAGGTAACTAACTAATTAAAGCGAGAGTTGGGAGGCTCAACCACACCGATGACTTGATCTATGTTTTTCTAACGCCGCCTACATGTCGATCTTTCGCAGGAGACACTCCTTGCACTATAATGTATTGGGTGGGCGCATTGATGGATGTTGCCAAGGGTACTATTGTTCAACCAGAGAAGCGCAAAATGCACAATGTCACAATGCCACGACATGATGAGGGTCAAATACAAGATGGTGCTTCCGGCTACGAGCAAGTGGAACCTCCCTCTCAACGTCAAGGATGGGATGATGAGGACACGGCAGGTCCTCAATACCGCCCGCCACTTGTACCTTTGGTCAAGAGCGATCCGTTTGGGGACAGAGGACCAGCTCAACATCACCCTAGAGGCACAACCAGCACATGATGAAGACTTCGAGATGGGAGACTTGGACAACATGGCACAGAATCCCGATGATGATGATGGAGAAATTGACCCGAACTATGGTGACCAGTTTGTTAACACAAGGTTTTCTGATTTGTATGAGCCAGGACCATCAGGCACACATCAAGTTGCTGAGACCCAACCAGCACCAGCGAAACCCCCTTGCAAGGTGCGTCTCTTCCCAACTAGTCAGGAGACGCCGCCACATGTCCCCTTCACCGAGCCTCCAAGCCAGTAGTTCCTTTGATCAGCCCCGGCACCCTCCATAAGACGGTCGGTGAGGTGAACGCAGTGGACGAAGCCGTAAAGAGCAAGAAGGGTCGCAAAAGGAAGCCTAAGGTTGATCAGGGCCAGGATCCAAATACTCTTTTCCGGACGGTCTTTGGGGGCAAGCCAGAATCAGCAAGACGTGGCGGTGTGTACCGATGATGTGTAAATCGATGCTCGAGGTCGCAGCTCGCATATGCGTAGTATTCATTATGGATGTCTCACAATTGAGCGGTGCCGCATTCGCGACAACGATCGTCAGACTCGCTTTTCAAGGCTAAGGTGCCTTCTCACATGCCGTGGCTTCACCGCACTTCGGGATATCTTCTACGTCATGCATACCGACCTGTTTGACATGTTGAACGGGTTTCGACTGCACAATACCCTGGTCCGGTTTTTCTCCCTCAATATGGCCATGGAGATCACTAGAGACAAGATCCCGGGCATCCAGATAGTGGATCCCTACTTCATGCGTGACACCGTCCTGAAAGATGCTGAGGCCATAGATATTGCGACCGACTACCTCTCAAACTTCCTGCAAACATACTCGGACAAGGATGTGATTCTCCTTCCCTACCATCCCATCACGGAGGATGATCGGACAGGCTGTGTGCTCATAAGCTTGAATTTGAAACACTCAACAGCCTTGTACCTCGACTCAAACAAAGGCGATCCAAAAACTACACCAATATCAAGAAAATTCTTGATGGCGCTCTCACCGCCACGCCGCCGGAGGCGTCAAACCGCAAGGCCACATGTAAAGTTCGTAGCGCACCGTGTTCCGCCACACGACGAAGTTTGCTCACACATACCGGCGATGGGAAGGATGCCTTCACGCCATTTACCACATGAAGGCGTTCTTCAATGACATGGAGACCAAACGCTGCCATCGACCTCGTGAAGTGGGCTAAAAGCTTGCATGCATACAGCTCGCAACCTCGTGCAACACTTCTTCAACATCCAGGAGGAGATCGCGACAATCGTGTACTGTGGAGTCATAAAAGCGGAGGCACCTTCCACGGCGGCTATACACCGTCAACAGGAGATAGACGAACGCTTAGCGCAGCAAGGTGACGCAGGATGTTCATGCAAATGGCGAAAACTTCGGTGGGCTTCATCAATGCCCCCAAAGCTGACTCAAGAGCGAAGAAGACTTCATGATTGCATTGCTCGGATACCTAGTCGTTAGTTCCGAACTCGTGTTGTAACCTCTTATCACTGTTAAACTTGCCTAGCAAAACCTCTAGAATATGTTTCACAACCGCTTGAACTTGATTGTGAGAGACACTAGCTAGTTATTTGTGTTACGAACTATTTTAAGTGCTTGTTGCTTTTCACTTGTCATTGCTTCCCTACTTTCTTGTGGTTTGCTTTCTTTGTCTTTCTTGAAATGCCGATGATTAGAACGTGTTGTGGTGTCACGTGTATGACTATGTCACTGTTTGATCTTGTGTGCCAAGTAGACTAGTAATTTGGGCATATACTCTACTTGCCGCACGAGATCAAACAGCGAGCATTGTTATTTCCGTGCCCAATCTAAGTATGAGGCACTAATCCATGTCATTCTTGGTTTGATTTTTTTTGGTCTTTCTTGAAATGCCGATGATTAGAACGTGTTGTGGTGTCACGTGTATGACTATGTCATGTTCGATCTTGTGTGCCAAGTAGACTAGTAATTTGGGCATATACTCTACTTGCCGCATGAGATCGAACAATGAGCATTGTTATTTCCGTGCCCAATCTAAGTATGAGGCACTAATCCAAGTCATTCTTGGTTTGCTTTTTTGGTCTTTCTTGAAATGTCGATGATTCTATCTTTGTGAACTGCTAGCTATTGCTTTCCACGACATAAGTAATATCATCTTTATTATGTGTAGGAGATGCCGAGGTGTTATGTCGGTACGTGGTCGGGTTCCGTGTGTACGAGGAGTGGAAAGACTGCGAAGCAAGTGAACAACTTCTCGGCAACAGCTACCAAGGCTATGAGTAGAGAGGTGGCTAAGAGAAGTGGAGGAGGCATGGAAGGAAGAAATGGAGGAACTTCTCGTGATCACCACCTTGTTGCTCTTCATTGTAGGTTGTGTTCTACTTCATCTAGGTAGAGCTACGTCGTTGGAGTTGTAATATGAATTGTGAACTTGTACTCGAAGGTGTAATGTGATTGTGAACTTGTACCGATCGGAGGTGTGAACTTGTGGCACAAACACTTGATGTATGAACTTGTATGTCATGATTGATGTGTATTCATGTTGGTTCTATTATGCTTTGGCAAAATGCAAGTTTCAAAAATTCATGGACTATATTGTATATTTGAATATCTGTATATTATTTATATATAGTGGTCTGTAAAACTTGAATTTCGAAAATATTACCGGAGGCGCATATAGGATACTATTGGAGGCGCATATACTATAAATACCCGAGGCGCATTCTGAAACATATGCGAGGCGCATATACTATAAATACCCGAGGCGCATTCTGAAACATATGCGAGGCGCATATACTATAAATACCCGAGGCGCATTCGAATATATGCGATATGCGCCTCTATCACATATGCGAGGCGCATATCGATATGCGCCTCGCATATTATTATGCGAGGCGCATATCGATATGCGCCTCGCATATGTGAAGTATAGGAGGCGCATATCAGATGCGCCTCGCATAAGAAATACCCGAGGCTTGAAGCTAGAGGCACATGTGATATGCGCCTCGGATAGGCTTTTTGGTGCGCCTAGGATAGGCTTTTCTCTAGTAGTGTGGAAGGGATATCACGGGTACGAAAACTAGAGCATCGCAACACAGATAGCAATAGATCAACAGGAGGAAATAAAGACTATAAAAGTAAGATAGGTAGAAAGGGGGAGATTCTCGCCGGAAAACATTGCCGGAGGTTCAACCGAAGATCGGGGCGAAGCTCACATCAACTCAACGGCCTTATCCGCGAAGAAGCAAATCACTAGAAGGAACTCCGGATGCACTATTTAATACAACGGCAGAAGATCGGCATGATGCATGTATAATGTATGACATGGCAAAGGTGCGATGCAATTAGGTCATATTAAGTGGAACCGGGGTCCCGACAATTAATTATATGGTTCAAGTTATTTAGCTACCCTGCAATTTAAATGTTGTTTTAACATGGCAAAAGATAGTATCGGTTTGATGCACAAATTTAAATGAGGCCAATATATGACTGGATTTGCCCGCATATGGGCCCCATATTTAATTAGAGGTGAATCGGCATAAGGCCCCCAAACCACAGACAAGGATGCATGCAAGTATGACAATTTAATATGCAACAGGTTTTATGTTTAGCATTTATAAAATAGGGGTTCGGATAAGGGTCACACATTAGGGTTCGACGATCTTGGGGTTCCGGGGTTCGGGGTTCGGTCTCAGGGTTCAGGGTTCGACGGAAGCGGTCTCGGCAGGAACATTCTCGAACAACGGGGCAGACCTTGTCGCATTCGGATTCTCGGCGGACTCGGCGTCCGGAAAGGAGTACTTGGTTCGGTGTCGGGGCGCATCGGGTGCTTTCGGGTCGGTGTCGATCTTGTCGTGGCGAAGATCTTGTCGGTCTTGGCGTTCTTCAGGTTCGGGTTTTGGCGTCCGAGGGAAGTACTTGGCGTTCCGGCGACGATCCTGCCGCATCCGTGGTCGGTTACTTGAAGGAGCACTGGTGTTCCGTGTGGAAGGCCTCGAGGGTTCGGTGATGGAGATCTTGACGGGTCCGGGAGGAAGAACTTGACGCGACACCGGGTTCGGGATTGATCTTCGGATCTGGGGTTGGAGATCGGGGGAACCTGGTCGAGTGGTCGATCTTGTGTTTGAAAGGCCTGCAGCAGTACCACCTAGCTTCAACAGGTCCAAGGAACGGTTTCAGACTTCAGATACAACCTGCTATACAGGAGCAACACACACGCATGGGTACTAGAGGAAACACCCGGAACAACTTCCTCAACTTGGAAAAACAACAGGAGGCGCGAGGCCGAGGATGGGGTCGGCCGGCCGGAGGTTTTGCGGACAGTGAGGCGGCGGAGAGGCGGCAGGCCGGTCGGGTGGAGGAGCCTGAGGAGGAGAGGCTGACGGCGGGAGCTGCGTGGGACGGAGGAGGCGGGGCCGGGCGGCCGGAGAGGAGGAAGAGCACAGGCGCCCGGGCAGCAGCGGTCATGGTGGCGGAGACGGCGGAGGCGGCGGTGCGAACAGGCAGCAGGCGAGGCGTGAGCAGCGGGGCATGGCGGCGGGCGGCGTGAGGGGAAAGCGGGCCGCCGGCGAAGAGCTTCGCGGTGGCGGGGCGGCGAGGCGGGAGCCGGAGGAGGCGTCTGACGAGAGGCGGCGGCGGAACCACGCGGAGCGGGAGGCGGCCGGGCGGCGCGGTTGGTACTTGCGCCACGTGGTGGCGGGCGTCGCCGGCGGAGCAGGCGTCGGGAGGCGCCGGCAGCGGCAGGGAGAAGGGGAGGGAGGTGGCCGGCGAGGAGGGGGAAGAAGGAGGGAGGCGGGCGGTGCGTCGGTGGGAGGGAGAGGGAGCGAGGCAGACGCGGGGAGAGAGAGGGAGGAGAGCGGCAGGCGCGATGGGTGGGTGTAACACCCTCAGAATCGGCCCTATGCAAGTTTTAGCGCTTTCCGCCAAAACCGCATAGAAACGATTCAAAGGTGCCCACCAGGCACTTTCGTGCGGGTGGAAAACGAAGTAATAACATTACACAACAGTCCTCGATGGGACCCACAGAACAGATCTATATACAACACGACTCCATGAGTCAAGAATACAGACATACGGTACAAAGATCCAAATCACCTTGAAAAGAGGGAGCGTCCGACTACGGACAAGATGCAAATGGGGCTAAGAGCCCTGAAGAATAACCAATGGCGTCCATAACCCTGCCCAGGCCAAGCCGGAAGGGTAACCCTGCTAACGACGTCGATCTCAAACCGCTTAAATAAAGGGTGCCGACAAAGGCAAAGGAAAAAGAGCGTCGATCTTGAGGCCAAGACACGGCGAGGCTAGAATTCGGCGGTCCTCGCCACATAGGTATGGTGGTGAGCGGCATGCAAAGATGCACTAAGCAACCTATAGAGACTCGATACAACTGGCGGCTATCAGAGAGGGGTAAGAAAGGCCTATTCGTAACCAACCTGATACTACCACCAAACATACCCATCCTGGTATTTCCCCCTTGAGACCAAACAAGGAAGTCAACCGAGGAACTCACACCGTTGGCAGTTTTATATATTCAGTTATCATTGCACCAATTACTAGTCAGGTATAGCTGGTCATCCTGATAAGATAAGCAGTGAGCAGTTTTATTTATTCATTCCGTTGTAGTTGCGACACTTACTAGTCAAATACAATTAGCATGAGATAACCCAAAGCCCAGCAGTTGTTGGTACTTTTATTTAGCCATTCCGTTGTAGTTGCAATACTTACTAGTCACATACAATTGTCGCAAGCGACAAACCAAGCAAGCAATTGTGGGCAGTTTTATTTAGCCATTCCATTATAGTGAAGCTGATTACTAGTCATTATAAAGTCAAATTTATAATACTACTTTAGTTATGCTTGTCTATGATTGAGATACTGTGCTCCAAGTCGTCCATAACCGCGGACACGGCTTTCAGAAAGTTTTAATCCGGCCGGGGTGCACAAATAGCAACACACACTCGATCAGCCTCGGAAAAACCAAATCAAAACCCAACGAGGCCTTCACGACAGAGCAATCACAGGATTCAGAAATATTTCAGGGGACACCCTTGGAGTACACCATAGAAGTTAATGACTCAGACGGACCCGAGGTTTGGGTGGACGGTGAACGACCGGGAACCCAAAGCTGGGCTTGTCGACACCGCAAAACGTGTCCCGATCCTAAAAAGACAGTGTGCTCCTCGCACAATCGTAAATAAAGCGAGTATAGCATAAGTACAAGATAGTAAATAAAACCTCAAACTAGTTTGTGGCCCCAAGAAATAAGAATGAATCATGCTCTGGCTCAGGGGGGTCCCATAATCCTCCCGGATGTGGATAGCGCGATAAAACAAGGAACAGGTATCAAGTACTCGGGGTCCTACGGGACACAAGTGGGCGGTCAGAAACCAATTATTATCTATCACCCACCGATGCCCCTGCTTACTTACTTCAATTTTAGTTGTTAAACAGGAATTAAAGTGAACGATAAGTAAAGCCATGATCATCTCCAACATCAGCATGCGGCAATACACCAACAACTGTGGCACTGGACGACACGCAACAGCACTTGAGAAAGCGACTACGACGCGCGAGTCCAACTAGCTACCAAACAACAGGTAATGGGAGGTGTCCAAGGCAATATAAAGCTGCAAGGGATATCACGGGTACGAAAACTAGAGCATCGCGACACAGATAGCAATAGATCAACAGGAGGGAATAAATACTATAAAAGTAAGATAGGTAGAAAGGGGGAGATGCTCGCCTGAAAACATTGCCGAAGGTTCAACCGAAGATCGGGACGAAGCTCACATCAACTCAACGGCCTTATCCGCGAAGAACCAAAACACTAGAAGAAACACCGGATGCGATATTTAATGCTACGGCAAAATATCGGCATGCTTATGATATGATGCATGGCATGGCAAAGGTGCGATGCAATTAGGCAGTATTAAACGGAACCGGGGTCCCGACAATTAATTAACTGGTTCTAGTTGTTTAGGTACCCCGCCGTTTAAATGTTGTTTTAACATGGCAAGATATATCACCGGTTCGCTACACCAATTAAATGAGGCCATTATAAGACTAGATTTGCCCGCATATGGGCCCCATATTTAGTTATTAGGTGAATCGGCATAAGGCCCCCAAACCACAGACAAATATGCATGCGAGATGAATGATTAATATGCAACAGGTTTTATATTTAGTATTTATAAAATAGGGGCTCGGGAAAAAGGTTCACACATTAGGGGGTCTTGACGAACTTGGGGTTCCGGGGTTCGGGGTTGGTCTCAGGGTTCAGGGATCGACAGAATCGTTCTCGGACAACTGAGGTAGACCTTGGCGTTCCGGAAGCAGGACTTGGTTCAGCGTCGGGGCGTAGCGGGTCCGCCCTGGTCGGTGCCGATCTTGTCGTTGCGCAGATCTTGTCGGGTCCTCGAGTCGGGTCGGTCTTGGCGTCCGGGAAGAATTACTTGTCGCACCGGGGTCTCGGTGTCCGGGGTGAAGTACTCGGCGTCCTCGGGGAGTACTTGGCGTTCCGGGTGGCGACCTGGGCGTCCGAGAGATGATCTTGTCGCACGGTGTCCGGTAGGCGAACTTGTCGGTTTCGCGGTTTTGGTTGTCGGTGTCGGACTCGGGTCTCGGCACTGAAGATCTTGGCGAGGGGTTCGGGTTCCGGGCGCCGGGATCGGTCTTCGGAACCGGAAACGGGTTTTAGCGTTCCGTGTAGAAGATCTTGTTTGGTTCCCTGTCGTTGGCGTTGTGGTACTTGTTTCGTTCCTTGATGATGGCTTGGATTGGCACCGATCTGGTAGCTGGATCCTCGGAGAAACTTGGAACGGTCTCGAGATGCTAGCACACGGAGACAGGACGATACAGACACATAAACGGGCACAGGCACCCGCTTTACACATGCGCACAGGGGATCAACAGGACCAAAAGCTGGGCCATCTTCAACCGCAGAGGAACACGAGGCACGGGCGAGCGATGGCGACGGACACGGGCGCGACAGGCGAGCTTCGGGCAGCGAGAAGCGGCGCGGAGGAGGTGCTCGCAGACGCCTGGCAGCGAAGCGGCATTGACGGAGGTGGTCGCGGCGGACAGCCGGGCCCAAGCGGCAGGACGGGCCGACGGAGGAGCGGAGGCGGGGCGGCGGCAGCGCTGCCGGCGAGGACGCCACCGAGGAGGAAGAGGCGAGGCGGAGAGGTGGCAGCGGCAGTGGCCGAGGCGGCGAGTGCGGAGGCGAGCTGGAAGAACGAGCACGCCGGTGCTTGGGAAGGCGAAGCAGGCTTGGCGTGAGCGGCAGTGGAGCAAGGCGGCGGCGTCCGGGGTTCTTGAGGCGGCGAGACAGCGAGGCCTTGGGCGGCGAGCGGAGGCGGCGGAGGAGGAGGGAGGCGTGGCAGAGGGAGGCAACCGGCAGTGGCGAAGGCGCCTTGGCGGAAGCAGTGGCGAGGCCAGCGGCGGCAGCGTGGGGCGGGAAGGTCATGAGGAGGAAGCTTGGTGGCGGAGGAGGACGGGCGGGCGGCGGGGAGGAGGGAGCAGGAAGCCTTGACGGAGGAGCGCGGCGGCGGAGGCGAGGAGGAGCCGCGGGAGGTGGGGAGGAAGAAGGAAGGGGTGAGGGACGTGGGGAGGGAGAGAGGTGGGGCCGGGGCTGGTGGGCTGGGTGGGGGGAGGCGGTGGGGTCCGGGTGTAGGGGAGAGAGAGAGAGAGAGAGAGAGAGGGGTAGGGAGGCTGTGGGTGAGAAAAAGGGAAAGGGGAAAAGTGGTGGATCGGTGAGGTGGCAGGTGGGTAGGAATTGGGTGAGAGGGTGAGGTGGCACACTTCGGTTGGTGGGTAGATTAGGATTGGGTGGGGATAGGTTTTAGAGTGTAGGTTTTGCAAATATGTGTTTGTTTGGTTTTGTTTATTTTAAAACAAGACTACTTTGCAATAGTTTTTAGGTAAATAAAATATCCGATGCGATCGGGGTTTTGCATTTGAAACAAAGAGGGTATTTGTACTAAGCAAAGCTAGGTTTTTCGAAATAGTTCAGACAAACAATGCATGATGATGACGATGCAATGCACAAAACAACGCGATTTTCTAGTAGTGGTTTTGCGGGATGCCACAATTCGACACCACTAACAATGGATCTCGCCCTCGAGATCCGCCTCATGGTACCGGAAGGAAGGTCGGTGATCTGCGTCTTATCGCTTCGTGTAGATCCTCGCGACACCACTAACAAGAGGTCGTTGTCCGTGATCGTCGAGGGAACACTCCGGGAACAAAAGGTCGAAGGTAGAGGTATCAACAAATAAAGCCACCTCTAGCTTCCATTAGAAGAGGAAAAGTTACATTGATCCACCAGTTCGATGTACAGAGCGAACAGTAAGAGTCGGGTAGGATGATCAATCCATCCCGTACCCAAACTATCAACTCTATACATGAATAGGAAAATCAGGCAACTCAACTCTCGAGATTTTAGAATGAAGATCTTCATAAGCGGTATCCGGAACAAAGGAATGATGCCAGCTCTGCATTGGATCTGATGTAGATGAGGTCATCACACCGGGAAACACCGGAAGATACAACAGAAATCGTATGAAAGACACAATGATTAGGTTCATGATGGTTCCATTGGCATGAACAACACATGCTCAAGGTATACTCCAACTTCACCAATGCTCGTCCTTCTCATATGTTTTTCAACGACACGGATATCCAGCAAGGAACACATATAGATAAAGAGCTCAAGAACAAAAGATTGGATGAAGGGTACAACAGACAAGTTGCAGATTGATGATCGTAGCACCTCCGTTACAAAAGGGAGAAAGCGAAACCCTGAAGGTACGACGGAAACCCAACCACGAGATATCCTGGACTCGAAGAGAGAGAAGAGAGCGGATTCAAAACACGCAGAGGTGAGAGGAGAGCAGCAGAGAGGTAAGGAGTAAAAATCATACCTAATCAGAACTATCCAACCGGTTTTGCAAAAAATAGTTTTGACACTCTACTTCGGCCGTTAGCTAGGTCATCCTACAGGCTGGACTTGTGGGGTATCGTAACTGCTGAGCTCTGATACCACTCTGTAACACCCTCAGAATCGGCCCTATGCCTGTTTTAGCGCTTTCCGCCAAACCCGCATAGAAACGATTCAAAGGTGCCCACCAGGCACTTTCGTGCGGGTGGAAAACGAAGTAATAACATTACACAACAGTCCTCGATGGGACCCACAGAACAGATATATATACAACACGACTCCATGAGTCAAGAATACAGATATACGGTACAAAGATCCAAATCACCTTGAAAAGAGGGAGCGTCCGACTACGGACAAGATGCAAATGGGGCTAAGAGCCCTGAAGAATAACCAATGGCGTCCATAACCCTGCCCAGGCCAAGCCGGAAGGGTAACCCTGCTAACGACGATCTCAAACCTGCTTAAACAAAAGGGTGCCGACAAAGGCAAAGGAAAAGAGGAGCGTCGATCACGAGGCCGATGCAGCGAGGCTAGAATTCGGCGGTCCTACATAGGTATGGTGGACTGAAGCGGCAGCATGCAGCATGCACTAAACAACCTATAGAGACTCGATACAACTGGCGGCTATCAGAGAGGGGTAAGAAAGACCTATTCGGAACCAACCTGATACTACCACCAAACATACCCATCCTGGTGTTTCCCCCTTGGGACCAAAAAAGGAAGTCAATCGAGGAACTCACACCGTTGGCAGTTTTATGTATTCAGTTATCGTTGCACCAATTACTAGTCAGGTATAGCTGGTCATCCTGATAAGATAAGCAGTGAGCAGTTTTATTTATTCATTCCGTTGTAGTTGCGACACTTACTAGTCAAATACAATTAGCATGAGATAACCCAAAACCCAGCAGTTTTTGGTACTTTTATTTAGCCATTCCGTTGTAGTTGCGATACTTACATGTCAGATACAATTGTCGCAAGCGACAAACCAAGCAAGCAATTGTGGGCAGTTTTATTTAGCCATTCCATTATAGTGAAGCTGATTACTAGTCATTATAAAGTCAAATTTATAATACTACTTTAGTTATGCTTGTCTATGATCGAGATACTGTGCTCCAAGTCGTCCATAACCGCGGACACGGCTTTCAGAAAGTTTTAACCCGGCCGGGGTGCACAAATAGCAACACACACTCGATCAGCCTCGGAAAAACCAAATCAAGCCCCAACGAGGCCTTCACGACAAAGAAATCACAGGATTCAGAAATATTTTAGGGGGCCATACCTTGGAGTACACCCGCAACGAAGTTAGCTGACTCCGAGACGGACCCGACGTTTGGGTGGACGGCTGTGAACGACTGGGAACCCAAAACTGGGCTTGTCGACACCGCGAAAACGTGTCCCGATCCTAAGCGACTGATGTGCTCCTCGCACAATCGTAAATAAAGCAGTAGCATAGCATAAGTACAGGATAGTAAATAAAACCTCAAACTAGTTTGTGGCCCCAAGAAATAAGAATGAATCATGCTCTGGCTCAGGGGGGTCCCATAATCCTCCCGGATGTGGATAGCGCGATAAAACAAGGAACAGGTATCAAGTACTCGGGGTCCTACGGGACACAAGTGGGCGGTCGGAAACCAATTATTATCTATCACCCACCGATGCCTCTGCTTACTTACTTCAATTTTAGTTGTTAAACAGGAATTAAAGTGAACGATAAGTAAAGCCATGATCATCTCCAACATCAACATGCGACAATACACCAACAACTGTGGCACTGGACGACACGCAACAGCACTTGAGCAAGCGACTACGACGTGCGAGTCCAACTAGCTACCAAACAACAGGTAATGGGAGGTGTCCAAGGCAATATAAAGCTGCAAGGGATATCACGAGTACGAAAACTAGAGCATCGCGACACAGATAGCAATAGATCAACAGGAGGGAATAAATACTATAAAAGTAAGATAGGTAGAAAGGGGGAGATGCTCGCCTGAAAACATTGCCGAAGGTTCAACCGAAGATCGGGACGAAGCTCACATCAACTCAACGGCCTTATCCGCGAAGAACCAAAACACTAGAAGAAACACCGGATGCGATATTTAATGCTACGGCAAAAGATCGGGCATGCTTATGATATGATGCATGGCATGGCAAAGGTGCGATGCAATTAGGCAGTATTAAACGGAACCGGGGTCCCGACAATTAATTAACTGGTTCTAGTTGTTTAGGTACCCCGCCATTTAAATGTTGTTTTAACATGGCAAGATATATCACCGGTTCGCTACACCAATTAAATGAGGCCATTATAAGACTAGATTTGCCCGCATATGGGCCCCATATTTAGTTATTAGGTGAATCGGCATAAGGCCCCCAAACCACAGACAAATATGCATGCGAGATGAATGATTAATATGCAACAGGTTTTATATTTAGTATTTATAAAATAGGGGCTCGGGAAAAAGGTTCACACATTAGGGGGTCTCGACGGACTTGGGGTTCCGGGGTTCGGGGTTGGTCTCAGGGTTCAGGGTTCGACGGAATCATTCTCGGACAACTGAGGTAGACCTTGGCGTTCCGGAAGCAGGACTTGGTTCGGCGTCGGGGCGTAGCGGGTCCGCCCTGGTCGGTGCCGATCTTGTCGTTGCGCAGATCTTGTCGGGTCCTCGAGTCGGGTCGGTCTTGGCGTCCGGGAAGAAGTACTTGTCGCACCGGGGTCTCGGTGTCCGGGGTGAAGTACTCGGCGTCCTCGAGGGAGTACTTGGCATTCCGGGTGGCGACCTGGGCGTCCGAGAGATGATCTTGTCGCACGGTGTCCGGTAGGCGAACTTGTCGGTTCTGCGGTTTTGGTTGTCGGTGTCGGACTCGGGTCTCGGCACTGAAGATCTTGGCGAGGTTCGGGTTCGGGCGGGATCGGTCGGAGGAACGGGTTTTAGCATTCCGTGTAGAAGATCTTGTTTGGTTCCACGTTGGCGTTGTGGTACTTGTTTCGTTCCTTGATGATGGCTTGATTGGCACCGATCGTAGCCGGATCCTCGGAGAAACTTGGAACGGTCTCGAGATGCTAGCACACGGAGCAGACGATCTGCATACATACACGGGCATAGGCACCCGCTTTACATGCGCGAGGGATCAACAGGACCAAAAGCTGGGCCATCTTCAACCGCAGAGGAACACGAGGCAGGCGGCGATGGCGGCGGACACTGGCGGCGGAGGCGAAGCTCGGGGCAGCGGAGAAGCGAGCGGCGGGAGGTGCTCGCGACGCCGGCGAGAAGCGGCGGCAGACGGAGGTCGCCGGACGGCGGGCCTAAGCGGCCCGGCGAGGCAGGGGCAGCGGCGGGCGGCGCCGCTGCTGCCGGCGAGGACGCCACCGGAGGAGGAAAGAGGAGGCGCTGGCGGAGAGGTGGCGGCAGCGGCGCGGGCAGCGAGTGCAGGCGGCTGGAGGCGAGGCTGCACGCGGTGAAGAAGCGCCGAAGCGGTGGCTGAGCGGGAGCGGCGAGTGGAAAGCGGCGGCGTCCGGGGGTTCTTGTCGGCGAGGGCAAGCGGGGCGGCCGGAGGCGAGGCGAGAGGAGGTAAGCGTGGCCGGGGGGAAGCGGCAGCGGTGGCGCATGGCCTTAAGGCGTCGGCGAGCTGATGTGGCAGGCAGCAGCGGGCGTGGGGCGAGGGAGGAGGAAGCTTGGTGGCGGAGGAGGCGGAAGAGGCGGCGGAGGAGGAGGAGGTGGAAGCCTTGGAGGAGGAGGCGGCGTGAGAGGAGCCCGACGTGGGAGGTGGGGGAGAGAGGAAGAAGGAAGGGGTGAGGGACGCGTGGGGGGAGGGGAGAGAGGGAGTGGGGCCGGGGGCTGGTGGGCCTGGCGGGTGGGAGCCAGGGGCGGTGGGGTCCGGGTGTAGGGGAGAGAGAGAGGGGTAGGGAGGCTGTGGGTGAGAAAAAGGGAAAGGGGAAAAGTGGTGGATCGGTGAGGTGGCAGGTGGGTAGGAATTGGGTGAGAGGGTGAGGTGGCACACTTCGGTTGGTGGGTAGATTAGGATTGGGTGGGGATAGGTTTTAGAGTGTAGGTTTTGCAAATATGTGTTTGTTTGGTTTTGTTTATTTTAAAACAAGACTACTTTGCAATAGTTTTTAGGTAAATAAAATATCCTATGCGATCGGGGTTTTGCATTTGAAACAAAGAGGGTATTTGTACTAAGCAAAGCTAGGTTTTTCGAAATAGTTCAGACAAACAATGCATGATGATGACGATGCAATGCACAAAACAACGCGATTTTCTAGTAGTGGTTTTGCGGGATGCCACAGTGGGGTCGGGGGCGGGTTCGCTCGGGGGAGGCGGACCTGGGGAGGGGTGCCAGGGGAGGTGGTTGGTTCAGGTGGGGTGGGATCCCGAGTGGGGAGGCAGCGTGTGTGGGGTGCGTGCTGTGTGGTGATGGGTGTGGTGGGTGGAGTTGGAGGTGAGGTGGCAGAAGATGAGTGGAGGGGGGGAATGGCCAAGGCTGATGTGGCGAGAGCCGATTGGAGGGAGTGATGTGGCTGGGGGTGGGTAGATTAGGTTGGGTAGTTTTAGGATTCTGGGCGAACCGTTTTATTCTGGGGATGGTCGACCGGGTCGAATCGTCCCGTTCGACTGCCCCCTAAAAATAATATAACTTTTATTTAATTTGCGATAAACTTTTGTAATTAATTTTTAGACAAACAAAATATCCGGAAGCATCCGGGGTTTAATTTGAAATAGAAGGAGGGCTAGTTTCAGAAAACAGTAGACTTTCGCAACATAGTTTCAAGTAAAATAATGTGCATGCTGATGACGATGCTCAAATGCAATGTGGCATGATGACATGAGCATGCGGTCATGATGATGCAATGCACAAAATCAACGCGATTTTCTAGTAGTGGTTTTGCGGGATGCCACAACCTTGCTGGAGGATTGCATCGCCTTTGACGTCCCCAAATGGATATCGTACGACCACCCGCTTGTGACATGCTCTAGGGCACTGGGTCGGCAATGATCTGGATATGCCCATCCTCTGCACCTCTCGTCTTCCCCCATAACAAGATTTTAATCTTCGCGTGTGGAGGTCGAGGTAACTTTTTAAGAACTCTCATTATTGTCATCATCATCAGGCACGACGACTATGGCATCACCTCCACGATTACCGTGGTGCTAGCAAAGGTCGTGAATATCGAGATGGTTGTGCCCGGGAGACCAGAAGATCTTGATTCCTCTTGTTGAGTTCGAGATTACCAAGTGATGGCATATGCAAGGAAGTCGATGGGATGATGAATGACGATGCTTCATAACTAGTGGTCCAAAAACGGTTTTGCATGGCGACTGTGACTCTGGTAATCGGTGAGTTGCGGCAGTGTGCTTGGAAAGTGGGGGCGATATCACACGGAGACTTCATTTTTGGTGGTGCTTCTCAAGTACTAAGTCTTGAGTTACAGGGTTTTCACCCTAGGTCTGCCTTCATTGTTGAATCTGGCAATGACGGTCTTCTATCCGTTCTCTTGTTGAAGGCATTGTCTGAAAAGCTTGAACTTTCTCTGGGTGAAAACTCATGGTCTGACCTTGTGGTTAGACTAGCGACAACGGCGCATGTGCACTTTGTTTTCCTTTCCGAAGATGTTGTTGGAGAACCTCTTTTGCAATTTGGTGCTGCTAATGGTGGTGGTTGGTTCATGTTGTTGTGAGTCGTTGATCACATTGGCATGGTATTTTTTTGGTGTTTCTAAGCTATGTGCATCTTTGATGTCTTGACTACTTCTGAGATCGCGTGTAATTGGTATCTTTTTTATATTAATATATTACTTTTTATCAAAAAATTGACATCATAAGCCCTTCCTTTAGCTGTTTGTAGAGGAATGAATCAATATATTCTGAACCATTTTTTCCATTGCTCAACTCTTTATATCTTACCGAGTACCTCTCATAGTTCTCAAAAATAGTGACCATTAAATTGGGTAAGGGGAAAAACAGAAGTCTATTTAAAGGTCGGTATGGTTCGATCCTAAAAATAGGTAGACATGGGTTTCATGACTTATAGTAGAAGTCACACGCCTATACAGCCATTCTGGCACTTACAAATAATCGACCTTGCGTTTGTTTTCTCTGTGCTTTCCTCATCAATTTTATTTTATTTTTGAATGATTGAGCATGGGAAGTGTCAGGATAGTTGATGTTTGTCTATGCAAATGTTTGACATACACCAAGAGGAATGATAGCATATCCTCAGAAGTGTTGGTCCGTCTATGAGTGCCCATTCATAGTTTTTCATAGTTTCGCGGTACAAGTACCCGCACATTTTATTTTACTTAACTTGCAAGTACACGCACACATTTCATAAAGGACATCACAGTATGCTAGAAATTGAAGTCCATGGACGATATGGTTTAGGGTTTGAGGCTACACTTTTGAAGGGCCCTAACTGGTAAAAAATAGACCAGGTGGTTACATCTAGTGCATAGGCAAATGGATGTTCGGCAGTTGCTACTTCATGCTCAACTCGAATCAATATATCTAGATTACATGAATGACCACACACTATACCTTTGCAAATATATATGGAAGATTAAGGTACCCTTTGAAATGAAGAGTGTTATGTGGTTCCTTTATCACAAAGTGATGCTCTGAAAGGATAACTTGGCTATAATAAATTGCCATGGTAGTAAAAGCATATTATTTTTGTCATGAAGATGAAATAATTTAATATTTATTCATTGCATGCCCCCTTCCAGAAATTGTTTGGCATATTGTACATATGGGTTTCAACATAATACCCTCAAATATCATGAATCTTGTTGGCAATTGGTTAAAGGGAGTAGAGAAGAACAATATAGTATAATTTCGAGTATGAGTTTGCACTTCACTTGGGCCATATGAAACGTACGTAATGATTATATTTTCAACAATGAAAAATCATCTTATTTTTAATGAAGGTTATACCTATGACAACTAATTGGATATATACTGATCCTACCTACAACCAACAGAGAAGCATCGGGTTATAGATATTCATTGCAACCAACTGAAAATGGTTGCACGGGATTTATACAGCCGGTGCAGCTGACATTTTGATCGTAGGGTAGCATATTGATGCAACATCACTTCACGTTATCTCTTTTATTTAAATGGTTTAATGTGTTGCTTCCTGGTATATTAGGTTTTGTATATGTCAGATATATTAGGTTTTGTATATGATAGATTTTTGGTCAGGTGGTGTATCGACGTATTTGTTTTCTAGGAAATGGTTGTTACCGGATTTTATCTATGCGCATATGTTTTATTTTTCGACTCTTGATGTATTTTATTGGCAGGATCAGCCCAACTACCAGAATAAAACCAATTTCTGCTAGCTAAATCTTTGGTAGGTTTGGCCGGGGCTAAAACTTTACGGGCCCTTGGCTGAACAGAATAATGATGCTCTTCTACGAAAATATGGAAGATCAATGAAAACTTTAGATATTTGATGGGGTAAGATACAAGAAACATACAACATGTAACACTGCAACCAAGTACCCTTAAATCTATCAGAATTGATTACTTAGAAGCACCATATCTTCACAACGTCTGTGGCTCGACCAAGCAAGGTGTGCATGTAAGTACATATTTCTAAAGATGAATATGGCCAGGCAGTAAATTCATGTACTAGGATGCAGCTAGATGCTCTATAAGTAAACTGCGAATAAGGAGCAACTACCTGCAACCGAGTTCTTTCAGAGTGGTACCTCCATAGCTCATCCTACCCTCCCGCGCTCATGTTGACATCATTGTTTGATCTCTCCATGCTCGAACATAGGCTTGGGAGGCAACTGGGATTTTTGGTGTGTACAGAATGAGTGGTGTACAAGAGTTTGCAAACAAATTGGTGGTGCCAACTTGAATTTCCAAACTTTTTATGGGTAACAAAACACCACAAAGCTTCATCGCCCACTACTTCTGCCACAAAGGACCAAAGACATTTGGACGTCGTGCCGGTCGTTCCACATGACATGTAGTTTATATAGAATTAGTGCTTACATCTGTAGATGAGACCGCCGTTTTGTACAACCATGCATTGAACATAAAAAAAATTTAAGAATGTGTCCATGAATTATCCTCTCTTTTTTTGTGATCGTGTCCACGAATTATTCTTGTTACACATATGAAAGCAATGTTGCAATCCCAGAGATAAGATCACGTTAGAGTGAGGTAGTAGTACATTAAATCCTACTTCAAGCCAAGTGTGTGTGTGTGTGATCCAGATAAATAGATGGACTTGAATGTGTTAGATGGTTGCAAGCATCATAATTTCACATTTCTATTGAAGGCTACAAGTACTGATAGTCAGTTCAGTCTATAAATAGGAGACATAAATATGCTACTAGATGTTTCACAAGTTAAACAACACCCACATGCATGGCAAACTCATTTCTTTGCACCCATCTTGCCTAGTTGCCTCTGTCAGTTACACAGCCTCAGCCCATGTTTTGGCTTCACCACCTTTGAGCTTAGGCTTGGGAACCACCAGGAATTTGCAAGACCTACTTCCTGACTGAGGTAAGTCACCGAGCTAACTCTCGTGATGCCAAAATAACCAGAAGATACCAAGTTTAAGCTCTCTTTTTTGCGAGGGAGATTCAACTCTATATGATGAGTTTCATTTTTTTAATTACCAGTTGCACAACCGATTATCTGTAGTTTTCCAAGATATGAACGACTGACCTGGCCTGGTGATATATATTTGAGCGATCTAATACTCATTTCTACACTAATTTAATGCCCTCCAATACAGGATCATCTGCAACCTCATGAACATATACATCGAGGGAAGAACTCTGGAGATGATTGTAGAAAGCTTCAAGCACTGAAGTTTCTAGGCAGAAGGAAGTATGTTGAGGGCCACTTCTTTCAGTGAAGGCATCTCCTCCTGCTCATGCAAACAAACGAAACTGCCGCCTACTTTTCTCAGCACCTTCCAAGGGCCAGGGTAACACCTGCCATAAGTACAAGAAAGTTTTGGCAGACACATGTAAGCTTCCATTTTAATCCAAGCATGCTGTTGATCAGACTACCATATCGATGAGGAGAATTAAAATCTTAACATGTGCATACAGGACAGGTGAAATGATTGAGAAAAAAACTGCCTGTAAGCAAGTAGGACTGTCTACAAACTATATTTCTAAGTGGTACATCTAATATTAAGAGGTTTAGTGCTACAAAAACTGAGACTTCAACACGGCAAGGATGTTAACAAACTTATGTCTAGAAACATATGATCACATCTCAATACAACTAAGTTAAAAGTTGTTCATGCGCAAGCATGGACCTATGCATTAGTGAAGGCAGATTTGGGGAGAACCAACGTGTGTAACATGCTCAGGATAAGAGTGCAAACCTGAAAAGTGTTCCCCCTTTTGATCCCTTAAAATTGTGAATATAGTAAACTGTTTCCAATTTCGGAAGAAATGTCTTGGAAAGTTCTGCTAGCTTTGGGTAGAAAAAGGGCGGATAATCTTTGCTTGTTAAGGAAGTCAAATCTACAAACATGGAATCACAAAATAAGAGTTTCTCTACCTCCCCGTCCAACCTAATCAACTGATCATGGGCTCTATACAAAAGGATACATCCACTTCTTATCCGATCTAGTTCTCCATTGAAGATAATCATTTTCCGTTCTGTATTAAGAACTGCTTCCTTGTAAAGCTCCTCCACCACAAGCATTTCTACAGAACATCATTGACACGCTATTAGAGCAGCAAACTGAACAGTGACTGAACAGTACAATAAGGGGAGGATAGCTCAAACTTCAAACACCAGAAGAGCACACCATTGACATTGAAATAGGGATAAGCCACAAGAAATATCTCGTCATTGGGCTGCACGCGGTCTGCCATTTTGACCTTTGTTGTAAAACCAAAATCTTCAAACAAGGAGGGTTTTGTTAGATAGTCCAATTTTAACGAACATCCTTCAAAGGCTGACTGTCTTGCAAAAGTAACCTCATTTGCCTCAGGGAAGAACTGAAACATATTGAGACAGTAAAACAATCGGGTTAATACAAACTTGAGTACATTATAAGTACACCTATTTGAAGTTAGTTGCAATTCAAATACTTAAATCACTTGGGAGTACTCGCCAAAGCTTACCATAGCATAAGAATTCGTGCTATTGAGAGGTCCAAATCCATTCACATAATTAGCTTGTAGGTATTGATACTAATAAATACAAGAATGCACAGGAAGACATACAATTCTAGTTCGTGTAGCTTTCTCTGCAGGTACAAAGCGGTCACAAAATTCTCTAATGAGAAGCATGCTTCCTGTCATCTCAATTCCTCCTTCTCCATCGCCTGAACAGAAACAAATTGGAGTCTTTTCACCTGATGAATAACTTATAGTAAATTAAGTATACAGAAAGGTCATATAATGTGGAACCTGGTACAGATTGTAGTCCTGCTGTAGGAAACTCTATTTCCTGTAATATATTACATGGAAAAGCATTGACACAAAAGGAACGTAATTAAATCCAACCAAGTGATAAGATTGACTCTCCAGGCACTCACCAATAGGTGCTTCCCATCCTTAAAAGCTGATTCTGTAGCTTCTTTAGCCTGAAATCACTACATGTATACCCCATTAGTCCTTACATCTCGAATAAACAAGAAAAAGGTACAAAAGCTACAGTAAATAATAAATACAAACGACAATTACATTGTTAGTCATCAAACGTAGAGTTTCATATCCTGGGCTTCACTGCCACATAAGCATGTTAAGGAAGATGCTACCACATGGTTAACTCGAATTGTATCACCAATTTGAGATGTTCATTGATTCTATCCAAACTACATTCCACATACAGTATAGTGTTGAGTTGCTGCGCACAGAACTCCAACAACCCGTCGCATATGTTACTCTTACAACGTCAGTCTGCAACAGTAATGTTGCAGCACAGAGAGATAAATGTAAAAAAAATCTGCATCAAATATGGGACCACCTAATTGTGAAGGAAGCCCAATTGAATGTGTAGCATGCTTACATGCATGCTAATGCATACACCAGTCTTGCTTGTCTAGGTCAATTCAGTAAAGCAGAAGACCCCACCAAAAATATTGTACAAGAAAATAGCTCAGAAAAAATAACTGAGAATCTGAAATGCAAATGACATAACTAGTATTCAGATATTCAACAACTGCCTGACAGACAAAGGATTTCACATTTGATCATTTGAGTTGCAAGTTCACCTCAAGTACAGGCAGCTGGACACAATGAGATGCTTGGCTCATATTAAAGCAGAGGCACTAATATCGGAATGTAAAAATGGCACCACATGAAAAGCACCAGCACATTTTAGGAGTACCAGTTGTCAGTGAACAAGTTTGCACAGGATTACCTGGACTATAAGTTCTGTGTAATCACTTGGGAATTTTGCATCGAAAACATTGCGGGTGCTCTGGTCCCCAGTGATAGCACAGACATGGAACTGAGTTCTTAAGTTTCTTCTTTCCATAGTGAACATACCCCCACTGCCATTGCCACTTCTAACTGTAGGAAGTCTCCAATTTGGAACCTTCACACAACCAAGAAACTGCATGAACAGAAAGCTCGAGTTTATAAAGGGAAAGGAAAGAATAAGAGATGAGAGAACAGTGTACTTGTTTATTAAGATGAGAAGTTTTGAAGGTATGTGGTGGGTTGGAGATTGAATAACTGGTTGCCATGGCCATTGAAACCTGGGGGTCGGTGGTTTGGACAGAGAGCCAGAGGGGGAGGGAGGGGGAGGGAGGGATAGAGTATCAGTGTATGGTAAGGGACAAAAACTGCTATTGCAGTACCAGTCTGTTTGGTAGGGCCTTACTGTGTGGTGTCCAGTTGCTGTGATCGGAAAATATCTTGCCTGCCATGACAGCTACATATTGTGTGCATATGCTGCTATTAGTTCAGTTGATAAAATAAGGTGTAGACTTTTCCAATCTGGTATATTCTAAAATAGCGATATATATTTATTATTTATATAGTGGGCCCATGTAGTCTTGGCTGCGAAATGAATATCTGAATGAAATTTAAAGGATAATGCAGACTTCATGGTTCTAGCACCTCACCTTGTCTCGCCTCTTTCTCCATGGTTAAGAAGGTTTCCAGAAGATGACACCATGGTCTTGCTTTCAACTTCTTGATTATCATCTTGGAAGGAGACACCACTAAAGAATTGAACAGGCTCCAACTCCAACGCCTGACTATCCTTTCAAGAACTTCTCATATGGGCCTACCCAGGCCCCTGACAGAAAATTAGTCTCTGAACTTTGGAGCCATGAGGGTTATCAAAAGTCTCACAGACTGAGTTCCATTCGATAACCTTATCACATCGCCTCTTCTATCATAACAGAAAGATTATCGACCTCTTGGCATATCTGATCAATCAGAGGATGTGCATTGTCATTTGATGAGAAGGAAGCAACCTCTCCCTTCAGCTCAACCCAACTACACCCGGTCTCCTTCTTTAACCCCTGCTCTTTCATGAATCCTCTAATACTGGCAGCACTGCTCCACATCTCTTTTGCAGCATATAAGTTTGACAAGAGTGTATACATTCCTCCATCAGAAGGTTGCGCCTGAAGGACATTATTTGCAATGACTTCTCCTAGCTGAACATCCCCATGAGCATTGCATGCGCTAAACAGTGTCTCCCATGCACTTACTTGAAGGTCCGATGGGATTTTTCTTGTGAAGGCATAAGCCTGTTGTGTAAAACCCGATCTTCCTAGGAGATCAACCATACAGGAATAGTGATCAGATCTTGGAATCAAGTTCCAATCTTTTTGCATACTTCTAAAATAGCGGCAACCTTCATATAAATAGCCTTTGTGTGCACAAGCAGACAATACACTTAGAAAGGTTGCATGGTCTGGACGAAACCCATCTTCAGTCATCCTGTCAAAGAGTTTCAGAGCTTCAGCAGCCATACCATGATAAGCATAAGTCGCAATCATGGCATTCCATGTCACTGTATCTCGCTGCAATATCGACTCAAAAACTTGGGAGGCTTCAGAAATTAGCCCGCACTTCGAGTACATAGATACCAGTGAGCTCATCACCAAAGCGTCATGCTCAAATCCAGTTTTGACTGCCCAGAGATGCACCATTTTTCCACATCCGAGTGCAACAAGTGAGGCACAGATAGAAATAACAACGCTCAAAGTGGCTTGGTCTGGTCTGAGTCCTCCTCTGATCATCTCTGACAGCAAAGCTAGTGCTCCTTCATCTTTGTACCCGGAGATAAATGTGTTCCACGAGGTCTCATCTTTCTCCGGCATTCTTCTAAACCAAGCATTTGCACTATCCATGTCCCCTTTTGAACATAGCCCTGCAAGATTGTATTCCAGGATACCAGATCCCTAACTGGCATCTCAGCAAACAATCTCAAAGCATCATCGACCCTCTCGCTCTGCACAAATCCACCGATCATTGTGTTCCAAGCAACCACATCCCGATCAGGCATTTCCTGGAACACCTTCCATGAAGCGTCGACGTCTCCATTCTGCAGATACCCACGCATGATGGCTGTCCAAGATATAGTGTCCTTCTGGGGCATCTCATCAAACAGTCTCTGCGCAACCTGCATCCTCCCAGCCCGCGCATGGCCGGTGATCATGACATTCCACGAGACAGGGTCCCGTCTCCGCATCCGAGCAAACAGCTCCTCCGCAGCCTTCATGCAGCCAAGCGTGACATAACCCGACAGCAACGCATTGCACACAGAAGTCGGCGGGGAAGGCACACGGTCAAAGAGCTCCCTCGCCTCTCGGACACGCCGCCTCCTGATATAACCGGAGATCATCGTCAGCCACGAGACGTCATTCCTGGACGGCATCACGTCGAACAGCTCGCGCGCCCGCTCAACCATCCCGTTGCGCACGTAGCCCGACATCATCGCGTTCCAGGAGACCACGTTCCGGTCCGGCATCCGGTCGAAGAGCTCCCTGGCCTCGGCGACCCTCCCGGCCCGCGCGTAGCCCGTCAGGAGCGCCGCCCAGGAGACCGAGTTCCTGGCGGGCATCGCGTCGAACGCCCTGCGCGCGTCGGCCAGCATCCGGTTCCCCACGAGGCCGGAGATCATGCAGTTCAGGTGAACACGTTCCGCTCCGGCATTTCGTCGAATAGGCGGCGCGCAGCGGCCACCCTGCCGGCGCGGAGGTGGGTGGTGATGGCCGAGTTCCATTGAAAGATGTCGCCGCCGGCGAGAGGCAACGCAGGCGGGGCGCGGGTGCAGAAGCGGCTGAGGGGAATAGAAGCGCGCGGTGGTTGCAGAAGGTTCTGGAAGGTTCTTATCATGTTCAGAGGCGATTGGAGGGGAGAAGAGGTGCGTGGCTGCAAAGACACGGGTGGTTAAGCTCAAAGTAGGGCTCTGGTTTGGTCTGAACCAGTCGCAAATCAAACAAATTTTGTTCGAAGAAAAACCATATACAGTACATAACTTTGTACTAAATCAGCCGAACTTATTATGAATCGAGAGAGTACAGTTAGAAAAATCTAACAAATTAGACCTCTGTGTAATTTCTTCGCAAACATATGGTACTCTCTCTGGTTCACCCATATATCTCGGTTGTAACGGTGACTCCTTTCGTCCGCAATATATAAACATGTCAAGATTCATACGAATCTAAATAAATATGCGACGTCCTTTTATGACCGATGAAAGTATTATACTGTATTACGAGACAGGTCCGACCTATTGAACATCGATGGGCATACATCCTAGCTCTTCTTTTTTTTTAGAAATTCCACTTATCTAATCCAAATTAATAAGCTCATATTTATCTAGTTTCAGATATATTAATAATCATAAAAGAAGTACAAAGATTTCTAAAGTAACAATAATTATAAATTGGTTGTTGGACCACCTAGCGGCATATTCAGACACTAGCATGGTAGAATGCGTCATCCTCGCTTCTTCATTCCGAAGCAAGGTAAAGCTTGTCATAATATAACTTGTTGTAATAGACAAACGGAAAATCATCGTGCTAAGTCCCAAAGGACCAGCACACGAAAGCAGCAACCATCGCTAGAGATGAGAACCGTAGATCGAAAGAGACTGACCTCAAACAACATCAATAAATACAAAAATGACCGGATACCAAGATATCCACCGGAAGCACGACTTAACGTGCCCTACATCGGCACTAGAAACACCGCATGAGCAAGGATAGAGTATGGAGTACCTATTATGGCTTCAAGATGTAGCTGTTGTCTTAACATCCCGAAAAAAACACTAAAAACATGCTAAAATGAACAAAAACTTTCCCACCAGCGAGAAACCATGGTTCACCACGTCTCCGAGACTTCAAGGCCAATAAAAATAGAGAGGAACAACGGTGTCGTCGACGAGAGGGCGAAACCCTAGTTGGGTTGCCGCACAAGAGTCATTTGTCTCCTCCTATCTTTCCGTACCGCTTCGTGTGCTGACCCCATTGTGTAACACTGGCTCTTTCCTCTAGTTGTAAATCTTGTTGAACTAGTTTCTTTCATAAAATGGAAGAGGTTGGAAGCCTGATTAGAAAAGGTACAGTACGCATACATTAAGTTGCCATGTATTGATGTATGCGCATTTTATTCACAAACCTGTAAAAACCAAACGACTAATCATCAACTTGTTCGGCCAACATGGCAATTGGCAAGGAGTTAAACACAGTAGAAGTCCTCGTACTTGTCCAGCTGACTCGATCTAATTCTTTTACTCGTGAATTGCAGAATCGTGGTTCTAAACTTGTCAGTTGACTCAATTTTGTCCAAACTGAGCTCTGCCCTCGAAATTGTCGTGACATGGACGACACGTGGATATGTGGACATACGCATGAGGCCACCTCTGTGTGATTTTTTGTTTGTAGCCCCTTCTACATCTTCTTCTAAACCATCGGCCCCTGTCGTTCCCTACTCCACTCCGTTTTGTTCGAGAGAGGCCACTCTGTATTGTTCGAGGGAGGCGCCGGAGAGGGAGTGAAAGGAGGCGATGGTTCCTTGTGATTTGGATGGAAATTCATATCAACTCATTCTAACTTACCTTGTGATTTGGACACTTGTAGAAATACCTGTCCCTATTGCCGTGGATGTCGATCTGGGTCGTCCATTTCTCCACGTTCCGGAGCATGCAATGATCACACTTCACGATGGGGAGCTCCCTCGTCGGTTCACGGTACTTTGTTGTGTTCGAGCTGGAACCACGGGAGCCGCTCGCCATGCTCGGGGGAACCACGGGAGGCGCCGGAGAAGAACTAGGGTTAGGAATTGACAGGGGAATTTGGGGTTAGTGCATAGTATCTCAGAAAGAAGGGGGCTCCATATTTTCATGTGCTAACGACCGAGGTGGCCTCCTGCACATGTCCACGTGTCGTCCACGTCATGGCGTTTTCGAGGGCAAAGCTCGGTTTAGACAAATTTGAGTCAAATTGACAAGTTTAGTGACACGATTCTGCAATTTGCGAGTAGGAGGACTAAATCGAATCAGCTAGACAAGCAGTAGGAGGACTAAATCGAATCAGCTAGACAAGCACAAGGACATCTAGTGTATTTAACTCATTGGCAAGCCACCTTGTCAAAGTCCCACAAACCACATGCGTGTGAGAGGAGAGCGGGCCGAGCCTTCTAATTGAGTTAAATACACTAGCAAGGATTTGATTTAGTTTCCGTACTCGCTCGTTTTGTAGAATGTTTGCCTTTTACTTGTCAATTTGAGTCAATTTCGTCATAAATTAGGTTTGTGTTGAAATTCGGTGACATGGGCGATATGTGGAAGTGGCCCTGGAGAGCAGTTGCTCTGGAATTTTGCACGCAGCCCCTCCTGCATTTTGAACAATAACTAGCAAGACTAGGATTTTTGCATATTCCCCCTTCCCAGCAACTTGTCCATTAAGGAGCACCACCAAGTCGGTAACAACCAAGTGTTGGTCCACTTATATTGCTGCGTGCCTAAGCTCAGCGATTTGCTGGTGTTTAGTTGATGCATGTCACACATACCATGTCAATGTATCGATGTTGCGCTAGTTTCCTTAGTTTCATTGAATGCTTATGCTAGTTGCCTAGCTTGCTTAGCTGCATTTTCTTAACAAGCAGCTTATAAGCGCTCATGAATATAACGAATTAAGTCTATCTTTACTTTTTGCTGGTTATTCTTAACGATTTTAATGGTCCAAACCTTAACGAGTTGAACCTTAACGAGTCGCTTCTCGATAGTCCAACCCTAGCTTGGGTTGTTGCTTTTTAATCCTCTTTTTATTTTATTTTTGAGAGCAACCACAAAATTTTATTGATAGAAAAACAAGTTACAAGAACCCACGTGGAAACTAAAAAATATACCAGGAGAAAAACAATTGTTCTGGAAACATTGCAGATGTACACCTAATGGATAGAAAAATACAAAACTATCCCTAGGGTTTTCCTGCACTCGCCGAAGCTAACGGCCGCCGCCACTGTCCAACGCCGCCTAGACGTACGCTGAAAGAGACGGCGAGCCTCCGTCATTGCCAGATCCAAGAAAGCACCATCACCAACGAGGCTTTATGAGTCGATGAACATGCCTGATGCAAGTAGCGTGACACATGTCGCTGTGGCACGTCGACCGGGGAACGTCCCCGTGCTGTCTTGGACCAAGATCCACCGACGAAGTCAGGAAATAACGGCCAATCCACCACCTCCGGACCAACATTCTCGCTCTAGAGCATCCATCTCGCCTGGCCCCCAGTGTTGCCATGGATAACGACGAACACCGGCGACACTTCGAGAAACAGATCTCGCTAGATCCAAACAACGACGAGAAGACCAAGCTGCCGATCCGAAGGATCGACAAGCACACGTTGCCATCAACTCCGAGACGCCGTTGTAAAGGTCGCCGCCGATGTGGGAGTAGAGTTGAGGCAGATTTATTCGCCCGGACGCCGCTCCCACCACCCCAACGACGCACCAGAGAAGACAAACCCTAACTACAGATCGAAGGAACGAGATCCCTCCTCCGCCACGGAGCGTAGCGAGAGAGGGACCAAGGCCTTGGCCAAAGGAAATCTGGATCCGCCGCCGCATGTCGCTAGACACGAGAGGAGGAGGGGCATCCTCATTTTATTTTGTGAAGGTGCAAAGCAGTAGAGCTCAGTGTAATTCGTTTTTTTTTTAAACAACCGTCCAAAGAAGCCCTAATCTTTGTCGCAGCCCTAAAGTCAGACGTCATTCAGGTTTATATTTATTTAAATCTTCAGTTCATTTGCGCGAATGTGCGGAATTGTCAGAGAAAAAAAAATACCATCCCCCACTTGCGCTTGGTCAGCTGTGCCACGTCAGCAATTCTACCACTTTTCTCCACTCCAGTCTCCGCTTCCTTTACCAGCTGCCGCGGCGCCCCTCCTCCGCGTTCGCAGATCGGCGGCGGCGGCGGCGCACCCGCGCTATGACAACGAAGCACCCCCACAGTGACGCTGATCCAGCCGCCTCGCCTCCCCCGCCGCCGAGCCGCCGCCTGCGCGGCCTCGTCTCCGCCTCCGCCTCCGCTTCCTCCCCCGCCCCGGCGCAACCTCCCCCTGCGCGGCGGAGCGGCGAGCGGGAGCGGGAGCGGACGAAGCTGCGGGAGCGTCACCGTCGCGCAATCACCAGCCGCATGCTGGCCGGGCTGCGGCAGCACGGCAACTTCCCCCTCCCCGCCCGCGCCGACATGAACGACGTCCTCGCCGCCCTCGCCCGCGCCGCCGGGTGGACCGTCCACCCCGACGGCACCACCTTCCGCTCCTCCCCGTCGCAGCCCCTTCTCCCTCCCCCTGCACAGTTCGTACGTGCCCGCCCGCCCTCTCCAATCCCTTTACCGCCTTCATTTACTTACAATCCTAGACGCTCTGCAGGTCAGAGATTCTAGTCTCCGCATGCTAATTCTAGTGTTGCATCAGTCCCTTGCCTAATTTACAAACACGAGCCATGCCAAATGCGTAGAGTTCGCAAGAAAATAATCAGCATTGTGTTACGTCCACACTGCATTCGTGTCGCTGACTATCCGATATTATTCCTCATTTGCAGCAGGGAGCTTTCCAGGCTACTTGTGTGGAACCCATGTCTTTCACTAACCATCTGAACAGCTACGCCATCGGGACACCGCTAGATTCCCAGGCTTCTGGCCTACAGACAGATGATAGCCTGTCACCGTCGTCGCTGGACTCGGTCGTGGTCGCAGAGCAAAGCATTAAGAATGAGAACTATGGAAATTCAAGTTCGGCCAATTCGTTGAGTTGCATGGAAAGCGATCAGGTGAGCACAGTTTGCATTTGATTCATTCATTTGACGGGTGACAGTGATAATGCGGATGTTTGTAAACCAGAGAGCCTTGGTGGTCTATGCATCGCTGTAATAGCTTGGTATCTGTCAGCTGTTCTGATTTATAAACTGTGAAGTTAGCTGCCACTGACAGGGCCTAGAATGTTGTTGCTCCAGCTTGCAGTAGTGTTCTTGTTGAATTATACATCAGTTTTTATGTGGACAGGTATTCTGCCATTTAAGAGGCTACAGTAGGCTGAACAATGATATAGCCGAATAGCATTGTTAAATTTACTGTTTCTTCTATATTGCAGTGCTGCCTTTTCCTTTGAGCTTTCTGATTTATCAAAACAAATTGGGTGTCAACCTCGTGCTTTTCTTTGATTATTCCATTGCAACAGGTAATGAAAACATCAGCAGTATGGGCTGGTGATTACACGAAAACTCCATATATTCCAGTCTATGCCTCTTTATCTGTAAGTTCCTGGTGAACCTCTATGCTAATCTCACTCTCTTGGTTCCTTTGTCTTGACACCATTTAATATACACATGGTTGGAACTGATTTTCATGCTGACTAGAGTTCTAAAATTTATGTTTTGAGAAATTGTACATTTGCACCCTAAACTTGCAAGCTTCTCTCACTTGGTGTTGAAATTTGATTACAGCCACCCAAAACTTGTTAATTTTGGGTTATCTAACCTTTTTCCAACAAATCCAATGTTACGGCATGTCGTTTGAGGTGGACTAGGTGAGTACATGAGGTAGCTTTGTGGTTTCCATGTGAAGTTTTGGACTATGCGGACTGTATTGACTACAGATCTCATCAAGTGCATGCTTATACAGATATGAAAACCATCTAAATACGGCCACTCAACACATGCCATGTTATTCCTTGTAAGGCAGACACACATTTCCAATCAACAGAACTTAACACTAAGAGCTATCACAACTTCATGCAAGTATATGAAAATATGACCAAAACCTTCTGATGCTCTAGTTAAGCATGATGCTTGGATAGAAAAGGCTTGAGTTGTTACAACTTCCCCAGTTAGCAGTGTATCATAAAATGTTGCTGCTTTACGGAAAGAAAATTGATAGTGAGTTTCTCTGATGTGATATACGAACGAAATCCCTGCATTCCACGAAGCAAAAACCAAAAACTTATCATATACTGAAGCACGATCCCCATAGCTTTGCGATTGAGATGCATCAGTCTTCCTAGTTGCCATCCCCACTTTTTGTCTCTGTTGCTGCCTGGACTATCACCCTCCGGCTGGGTCCCATGCAAGGGCGCGGAGACCAGGGGACGGGTCCACTGTTTTAGTTGCTACAGCCCTCTGTTCGCCGTGTCCCCTGCTGATACGAGAGGAAAAAGTGCGTATAAAAAGGACTCCATTTCCTTTCCACTGTTTATGAATTCTATGGGTGTAACAGATAACTATACCGTACACATCCTGTTCTTAATAAGATCTATGTGTTTAAAATAATATGTAAGTTGAGAAACTTATGGTTTCTATCTGTACCAACCATATATTCGTGAAATATCCACATCTACAATCTACTATTTACCACACCATGCTTTAGCATTGTTGCTCTTGCTGCAGATGGGCATTATCAACTGTTATTGCCAATTGGTTGATCCAGAAGCTGTACGCACTGAACTAAGGCATCTGAAGTCTTTGAATGTTGACGGAGTTGTTGTTGACTGTTGGTGGGGGATTGTGGAAGCCTGGACTCCTCAAAAGTATGAATGGTCTGGCTACAGGGACCTTTTTGGCATCATTAAAGAGTTCAAGCTAAAAGTACAGGTTAGCATAATAACATATGTTCATAACTTGTGACATAGGATGCTATTACTCACACATCTGATATTTTTATATATATGTGGTAACTTTATACACATTTACTATTGATGATTGAATTAGAACAGCTAAAGTATGTTTAGGTCTCTCAAAACTTAAGTACTGACATAGAGAAAAGGCATCCATCCATTGAATTCGACTCTACTCCAACTACTTGAATCGTGACATAACCAGACATTTGACCTTCCAAAGTAACATGACTATACCTTTTGATCCTATATGATGGATTTTCAATTATGTAGCATGACGTAACATTGAAATATTTAAAATCTTTAATCAAACTAGATAAGCTTCTCTTTTCTCCTTTGTTACATCGAACTCGGACTTACATTGGCTAACAATCTGTTCTTTGGCAACTGCAAGGTTGTATTGTCATTTCATGGCTCTGGCGAGTGTGGATCTGGTGATTTGCTAATTGCTCTCCCTAGGTGGGTCATGGAAATTGCACAAGAGAACCAGGATATATTTTTCACTGATCGAGTAGGTAGGAGAAATACAGAATGCCTCTCTTGGGGAATTGACAAAGAGCGTGTCCTTCGAGGGAGAACTGGCATTGAGGTATTGGGTCATCGTTGGTAATTTTTCTTCTCTCCTTCAAACTCTTCTTTAGCATATGTTTTTATTACAAAAACAAAGAGCTGTCACTCTGCTCAGACAATTGTTACTTCGGTCTATTCCTGGTGACACTTCTATTTCATTTAAATGTTAGTCTTTTCTACACAGTGGCGAGTGTAGTACTATACCTTGTACATAACGACTAGCTGTTCTGTTATTGGATACGCTAAGCTTGCACATTGGCGTCTTTAATCTTGTTTCATATCAATTCTCTAATAGAAGGAGAAACTTGTATCCTGATACTTAATGAAATTATATGCAGGTTTACTTTGATTTCATGAGGAGCTTTCATATGGAATTCAGAAGCTTATCTGAAGAGGGTCTTATTTCTGCTATTGAGATTGGATTGGGTGCTTCTGGAGAGCTAAGATACCCTTCGTGTCCAGAAAAAATGGGCTGGAGATATCCTGGTATTGGTGAGTTTCAGGTATTTACCTAAAACTCCACAGCTTTTGTGTTTGTCTCAAAGAAGAGGTATTAACCTAATTCCAAATTTGAGCCATCAAAGGAAACATACTCCAGTTACGTTGTTTTCTGCTTCTGAAGTCTTCTTTTATTCACTGAGCCTGAAGGAGTGTAAAAAATTACTATATTGCACACTTTTGTTATTGTATTGATAGTACTTCATTTAATGTAGAACATAGCACATGAGTATTCTAGAAGTATATGTGTATAGTTGATATGAAAAAAGATTGGTGATGGCAATCCTGTTGGCACCTTGTTCTGTTGCTATTATGCTGCAGTAGAGGAATATATGTGGACAGTGGGCACCCTTGGAGAACCATACAATGCTGTTTTGTCTTTTCTACCTATAGACTAGTGTGTGGGTTATGACTTAACTTACCTTTTGGATTGCACATATCGAAAATGTTATGCTCCATTATCTGTTTTGTGTAGTGGCATGCATATTTTTTGTGATTGCATATAGAAAACATTCTTTTGTTGATTGCTTTGTTGACAGTGTTACGACAGGTACATGCAAAAGAACCTGCGGCAAGCAGCCTTGAAACGGGGCCATTTGTTTTGGGCCCGTGGACCTGATAATGCTGGCTACTATAATTCAAGATCACATGAGACTGGGTTTTTTTGTGATGGGGGTGATTACGACAGCTATTATGGGCGTTTCTTCCTTAATTGGTATTCTGGAATCCTCATAGATCATGTGGATCAGGTGCTCTCACTTGCTACTCTTGCATTTGATGGAGCAGTAATTGTAGTGAAGGTATGCTATTTCTCTGTACAGTTGTTGGTTGGGTCTTGAATTACCATATTATTCTCTATAATTTTACAAAACTGCACACATATTATTTGTACTCTCTCTCTCTCTCTAATGTAACATGGAATTATCATACGGAGTATCAAACTTTGCATGAAATGGATATTCCTGTTAAGCTTTTTTTTCTATTTTATTATTCTAGATTGTGCTTATGTCAGCAGCCAAAGATTGCTGAAAACCTGGTATAGTACATAAGTACTCAAAATGCTAATAATTAGATCGACTATTGAATTAGTTCAGACTCCTAAGCAAACTTGTGAAACACTGTAATCATATGCGGATACACATACATTAAGCGGATCCTTTGCCTGCTCTTTTTTTAGATCTTTGCCTGCTCTTATAGTACAGCCTTTTCAATATAGCATGTCCTGCCCTGATAAGTCCATGGTACATGTCCCACATAGTTCTCTTGCCAGTTTGGCTGTTTCATGACAAGACAATTGTCTTCCCTCAGATCCCCTCTATGTATTGGTGGTACAGAACTGCAAGCCATGCTGCAGAGCTTACAGCAGGATTCTACAACCCTACAAATCGAGATGGATACTCTCCAGTTTTCAGAATGCTCAAGAAGCATTCTGTAGTTCTTAAACTAGTTTGTTATGGGCCAGAATTTACAGTTCAGGAGAATGATGAAGCATTTGCTGATCCAGAAGGTCTAACCTGGCAGGTGAGATGTTCGAAGTATTCTCTGCAGCTATGTTTGCAAGTTTAATGTTTAATTTCCGTGGGTTGATTTCGGTACACATGAAACTGTGCAGGTTATGAATGCAGCATGGGAGAATGGTCTATCAATAAGTGTAGAGAGTGCTCTTCCATGTCTTGCCAACGAGATGTACCCTCTGATCCTTGATACTGCGAAGCCTAGGAATGATCCTGACCGTCACCATGTCTCATTCTTTGCATACCGTCAGCAAACTCCATTCCTTTTGCAGAGAAATGTTTGCTTCTCAGAGCTCGAGACCTTCGTAAAGTGTATGCACGGTTAGTATCAGTCTGTCACTTCCTCACTCCCTAATAGTACCATTGTTTCACTGTCTTCTTGATCCTTCTCAGTGTATCTTTATTTGCCTTTGGGGGTTAAAAGAATGCCACGTGCATAACAATGTGGGCATGCTGCATTCCATAGAATCGGAATCTGAATGTTTCGCTTCAAAAGCTGTCTCTGCATTCTTCCCGAGAGGACAAATGACCTGATAACTATATGATTTTGCTTGCAGGGGAGGCTACCGAGAACTTTGTAGATTGAACTCGCTTTGGCGACGCAGTCCATGTTATACTGCAACTATTGTTGTGCAACGCAGATTCGCTGGGTGGCTATCACAAGATCCAAGTCATATTGTCAATTGCTTCCTCCGTGCGACCATCCCCGCCTTTTGCACTGGACCAGTCCACCAGATGCCGCTGAAACTGTCGGTGCCAGTGGTAGGCTAGGATTAGTGTTCTTAGCTGTGATAGTCCAGCAAGTTTTACTATGGCATGACTTGCCTTTGGACAGGAAAGATTGGAAGAAGGGCAGATGGGTGTGGCATGTATCTGTTACTAGGTTATCATGTTGTAAGATGCAAAACAATCATGTCTCCTAGTTGAATGGAAAACCATCTCCCTCGAATTCTCAAGCAAGTTCAGATGTTGTTTGATGTAGCTTTGTACGCTCCACTTTGCTTAATCTTCTGGCCCAATTAAAGCCCAACTGAAGAAGCAACCACATGGCAAGTTAGGAATATACCAGAATCTGTAGTACAACCTCCGTTCCATAATATAGTATAGTAGTATGTTTTGGCAAACTAAGACAGCAGAGGTATTTAGTTTGCCAAAACATACTATATTATGGGGCATATGAAGTATTTCCTAAAAATGACGAATCATGGATGTGCCTGAGATCAGCAGCTGTTCGAGATCGATTTGTTATCAAAGGCTAAATCAGGGCTAGCTTCTTCCACCATATATAACGAATATCCGAAGACAAATAATATGAAGAAATACATGTAGGCTATGGTACCATAAAATCAATTTCTACCGTGTAAAACATGGTTTGGTGCAGTACTGTATCAAGATATTACCACTAGACGTACGAACACCGGTTGAGCCCTCTCAGCTTGTTGGTTCAACTATGGTTGTATTGTCGCCTCATCCTTGCGGCTCACGCTCGAACAATTTGCCAAAGATCCGCAGTTGCAACACGTTTCGAGGAGGAACGTTGTTAGCTGGATCACTAGATCCTAACATGCAATGTTGGTCGTTGGTAGTGACGGGTGTGGTTGGGGGTACTTCAGATGTATCCTCACATGAATTTCAATCAGGTGCCAATGTAGAATGATCCTTCAAGTTTAGTATGTTGTCTCACAAACAAGCCAGATGTATCGTCACATGAATTTTGGTTAGGGGCTAATTTAGAATGATCCTTCAAGTTTAGTATCCAGTTTCATAGACCAGCCACACACTTACTAATCTGTATTAATGTTATCGCTCAAGGAACGTTTAATTAACCATGGATACAGTGAAAATGATCATGTTTATAAATTATTGCAAAGTGTAGAGACATACTCCCTCTGTTTGGAAATATAAGATGTTTTAGGTTTGTGAATGAGATGTATCTAGACACGTTTTAGTGTATAGGTTCAACGATACATCTCATTCACAAACCTAAAACATCTTATATTTCTAAACGGAGGGAGTACATGCAAATGAACTAGTCCAAGCAAAATATAAATTAGCTTGAAGAGTAAATGAATGCATGGGATACAAAGGGTGTGCCAAAGTACCATCTGTGCATTGCATAGTGTAGATACATAAAGGATGTGAATCTCAAAGTACGATGTGTGGTACGCAATAAGAGATATAATAGGTGGGGTATAGCCGTATAGGTCACCCAGGATAAAAGGTCCACGCACTATATAAACTAACTTCTATCCCATCAAGCACATAGGCAACACAAGCATATCAAATGTACATATACTAGGTAATCTCACGAAACGATTTTACTTAGCGCTACGTACTACTCCCATGTAAAGATGGAGCAATAGTATGAGCTAACATCAACATGCAAGGATCTTCGTAAATAGTTATGCATGGCATACTTTTGTGTATCTCATTGCTTTTTCATGCGTTTGGGATTGGAAGACACGAGGAATTCAGCATATGCATATGCAAAAGATCACACTCGTGCTACAGCATATTGCAGTGTGGTTTTTTAACACTTTGTCTGGTCATGTCAAGAAATCTTGGTGACCATTGGTCCTACACGTGCTTGGTGTTTCTTCTTTTTCGATGTCATCATTAGTATGCCAATCAGGTACAAGACAAAGGTACACTAGGAATTAAGAATTATGGTGCATGACGAACATTAATTGTGGATGACAAAATGAATAGCATGGAGCAGAACAATGTTTTGTACTCAACATGCAATTTGATGAAGTTCAAGTGAATAATAGTCAGCCAATTAGTCCCATCAGGTATATGGATATCATGGAGCTATGAGATGAATTCCAGTCTTTTGTGATCTTGGCAGGGGCCTTACACAATTGTTAACATCAACATATTGTGAGTTTTTAACCAATGAGGGAGGAGCATCTCTGTTTTTAAAATTAAGTAGGACGTGTGGGTCCGCAAGTCGAACTTGGGTTGGCTAGTTAGCGCGACTGCACCCCATCTACTGGGGTAAGAACCAATCTGCCATATTGTAAGGTTTAGCCGAGAAATATACAACACTATTGGAAATTCTCCTCAAAATACACACCATTACATCCATTACTATAACTATGGAACGGTATTCAACGGTATTCATCCCCATATCTTCCAGCTTAAAACTTTCCAGTGTTGCCTATGCGTCGTAACTAGGCTGTAGATAGTTGGGTTGACAGATCGTGGTGCGTTTCATGTCAGCAGTCTCTTCTGATCTATGGATGTCGTCGTTGGCGATGGTTGTTGCTCTGATGTGCTAGCCCTTTTACACCTCTTCTGTGTAACTTGGCATCGCTTCCTTGAAATGGATCCCTACAGAGCACAGAGGAGAGATGGCAATGAATGAAATCCCATGCACGTTCCTCTTGCATAAATATCGGTGTAGACTTGTTTTTTCTTTGAAATAGAGGATAGCCCCGATATCCGTGTTGATCGATGCACACATCCATATATTATTCATTACTTAAAAGACAAAACCCGATCAAACTCGAACTTCGAAGCAAAGAAAAAACCTAAGGTTGTATCCACTCGTCCCAAGCCTCCGACGATGAGTCTCGCTCTGCTTATCAGAAGTTAGCCTCCTTTATGAATTTGTATCACAACTTAAACAATGCAAACTCCTCATTAGTCTGAGACCGACTTGTTCATGAAACACAACATGTGTGGTGAGGCGATAGGCTGAGGAGGATGCACATGTATCATTCCTATTCTCAAGCTAATATTGGATGATATAAAACTAAGTATTCAATAAACATTAGCACAATTTGATGATCTTCTGTGATTTTAGGAGGCAAACCTCTAAAATGTTTCTCAAGTGTAGCATCCCAATTGTCTAACAATTGTAATGCTACTTGGTCTAGTAATATAATGGCTACTTCCTATATATAATTGTTGCATCATAATTATATCATGCTCATGTCATCATGCCAACTTGCATTTGAGCATCATATAAAACCCTTTTTGTTTTGGATCTTCTCTCATATGCATTGTCAATTGTATTTGCCTCTTGATATTGTATTTGGATATTGATATATTGTTTAAATGCCCAAGTTGAGTTGGGGGCATATCTTTTATTCCATTCCACCACCTTTCTTAGACACCACCTTATAATTCCACCATCCCATTATCCATGAGCTTGTTTCTCTTTTTATTTTGATTTTATTCTAGCTCATGGGAGATAGGATGGATCCAATTCTAAATTCTTTTGCTTGGCCTTGATTCCACTTCTTGGGAATGCATAAGAATAATGCCATAGCATCATTATTGTTTTCACAAGGATAATACATGGCATTTATTAATTTGCATGGGCCATGCAAGAGTACCATCACCTTTAGCCATTTGTTTTACTCTTGGTTTTTAATGGGTTTTCTCTTTTTGGGATCATCTCCATCCCTCACCACCATCTCTCTCTCTACCCCTCTTTTGCTTGATCTAGTTGGTCTTGCTAAAAAACCACACCACATCTCTCTCTCTCTCTCTCTCTTTTCCTCACCTTCCTCTCCTTTCACCTCCATCCATGCATGGTCATGTGGATCATGCCTAAAAACCCTAAACCTAACCCCTCATCTACCCTAGTTACACCCTACCACCACCATGGGCACCATCTAACCTAACCCGAGCCCCTCTAAGCTAACCCTAGCCAACCACCTCTCACCCCCTCTCTCTACCTTGCTGGCCCCACCTAGACTAACCTGTCCCAACCCTAAAACCCTAACCCGAGGCTACCCCAACCTGGCCCGAGCCTCCCCCTCCTCTCTCTTGCTCTTCTCTCTGCCTGGCGTGCCCCACCCGAGCCTACCTCCTTGGACGCTCCCTGGTCCCACCTGCATGCTCCCGTGCCTGCCCATGCCGAGCCCACCTTTATCCCTAACCCACTCCCCCACGGCACCACCTCCCTCTGGGCCCGCCCTTATCCCTTCCCCTCCTTCCTCCGCCTCACCAAACCACCCCCTGGCCTCGCGCCGCAACCCCCGCCCCTCCCCCTCTACCTTTCTCTCCACCGGCCGCCGGCCTCCACCTTCCTCCTCGTATCACCCGGTGGCGTGGCGCCTGGTGCCATGGAAGACCAAGGGCCTCCCTGCATCGTCAGACGTACCAGCGAGGAGGAGAAGGACCCTAGGCTCGCCAGGACCGAGACGCCCGACGAAACCCTAGCCCTGCAGTTCGTCTGCATCGCCGGCGATCCACCGCGTCCCAGCCCCACCCGTCACCACCAACATATCCTCGGTGAGCCCCTAATCCTCCCTGACATGCTCCGCCTCGCTGTCGCCGTCTAGATCCGTAGTTCGTTTTGTCGAACGCCCTCAGTGCACCGCCAGACGCTGGTGTCTGCACGTCCCGCGACGCGCGTAGCCTCAACTGGTCGTCTAGCCCCCACCTGACACCGACCTCTCCCTAGCCCAACGGTAGCCGCCATGAGCCCAGTCGCGGATCGAATCCCCGCCACACTGCGGCCAAGCGCAATACGGTGGAGAAGATCCACAAGATCTGACGCTGCTTTTACGTAAAACCCCACCTTTTGATTCCTTAACCCGGCCTAGAGGTCCCACTAGTCACCGTGGTCTTCTCCGAAAACCCCTGGCCTCTTTTAATCTCAACCCGCCCAGCTCGACCCCATCCGGCCTCCACGTTCGTCATTGCACGTGGACCCAGAGCCACCGGGTCCCACTGTTCCAGATAGGCTAGCACAACTCATGCGAGGAAAGTCCAACGACGCTGTTAGCCAACAAGCAGCTGGCCCACCCGTCGGCTGGGTCTCAGATCTGAGTAACAAAAGGTTTTATGTTTTCTGTTTTAATTTAAACCTTTCAAATTTGTTAAAAATTCAAATTCAAATCTGTTTTCAAATATCTTTTGAAATATAAATCCAAATAATACATGTAATATATGTTTTGAAATCAGAAAAATGTGAGGATTTCAAATATACCATCCAAAATATATTTTGAACACTTTAATTTTCGAGTTGATTAAAATTACAATAAAATGCCCTTTATCTTAATTAATTAATAACTTTTGTTTTATAACTCCAAATTTGACAAATAATATGTCTAAAATGATTAGCTCGACGAGACCTTTCTGTATATGCATTCCATGTTCTGAATTGCAGCATGCATCATATAAATATAAAGTATACAGCAACTTAATTGAGTATAAAATATGATTAAAACTCAATAAAATGTTTATTTCTTGTATTCTACACCTCACCCATGCCATGCTACTTTATTGCCATGCAAATTGTGCATCATTCATCATGGCATGATTGTTTGCTTGTCGCACCTTATTCATATGCTTGTGCACTTTATTTATGTTGGCCCTTGTTTGTTTGGTTCTTCTTCGAATAGACGCTGAGCAGGGGATATATCAAGAAACCCAGGAGCACTACCCAGATCCTTCTCTCGCTTCAACTGAGCTGCCAGGCAAGCACTACCACATGCTTGCATACATATAGTACCTATTGCCTCTATCTTATTCTTGCATCATTGAGTCGCGATTGCATTAAACTGAATCCCAAGTATTGCATAACCTTTACTTTTAAACCCCACCGAAGCTTGTTCCTTCTGTTTGACACGAGAAAAACGTTCTGGAAAAGTCGAACGTAGGCTACTCGAGGGGAGAAGAATGGTAGCGTGTTTTCTCATGCGCCGGGTAAAGAAAAGAAGCAGGCGTGCTGTACCGTAGTACACAAGAAAAGGTAGGGTGATGCATTTCATTAATCTCTCATGGAGAAATAAAGTACAAATCCCTAATAAGGCGCCTGTGGCCTTGCTTATGCGCCACCGACTATGGCGATTGCGATCTCATGGTTCCCAGGGCCTCGGAAGGCACCGTTAATTACTCCTGGTTACGCCGAGACACCTCCGATTAAGCCGTGGTCGTCTTCTGCCTTCGCCTTCGTGTTCTCCATGCATGATGTGGTGGTGGTGTGTGTGTGGGCGGCGGCAGAGCCCGTGTCCTCGCTTGCACGCGCCGCAGTAGCATGGCCTTTGCTCCGCCATGCCCGCCGCCATCGTGCGCGTCGGTCTTGACGGCCGATGTAGTTGGAGTTGAGTAGCATGGGTCCGCCACCTGGGACTTCTCGACGACCAGCAGCCTCGCCGGGTGCGCAAGGGTATGCCTCGCAGAGTAAGTGTTGGTGGAGATCGGCGTCGGTGCAAAACCGACACGCCTTGCTGTTGGTGCAGCCAACGTGGTCGGCTCGTCTCGGTCCGACGCCGAGTACACCGGCCGCCCCAGACAAGAGCGCCGCCTCACGGGCTCGTGGAGATGGAGGTGGGTATGACGCCGATTGTAAGTCGGCAGCACTTTCGCCTATGCTCGCCGCTTCACGGAGATGGAGCTAGCACCGGGTTGTACGATGGACACCCCGATGCTATCGCATATGGCTCGCGGAGGCGGAGATAGCGCCGGGCTGTACGCCGGTAGCCGCATGCCCTCGGAGTCGTCGTCTTGTTGGCATTCGTAGGAGGTGAAGAAAGGTTGGGCTGCACGCCGCAGCCCCGCCGCCGCCTTGGGCAGCATGGTTTGTCGAGATGGACGTGGCGCCGTATGCACGCCGCTGCCTTATCACCGCTGCTTCGGCAGCTCCGGCGTGAGAGGTACTGGCTCCACGCCGCCATCGCCTTCAGTGCCGCCAGAGAGCATGGCTCGATGGGGAAAGAGATGGAGGTGGCGATGTCGCCGGATTGCAAGTCGGCGCTTCGGCTTATGACCGCCGCCACGACGCCGATCCGCAAGGCCGTCTTTGGCGCGCCACACCGTGAGTGGAGATGGCAATGGTGCCGTTGCACGACGGCAGCCTCACGCCCTGGGCCGCTGTCTTGGTGGCGATGGAGAGGGAGATGGCGCTGGGCTGCACGCCAGCAGCCGCGCCCCCTGAGTCCGTCGTCTTGGTGGCGGCGGAGATGGAGATGGCGCCGGGATTCACGACGGCAGCCGCGCCGTCTAGGCCGTCCTCTTGGTGGAGTTGGAGATGGCGCCGGGCTGCACGCCGGCAGCCGCGTGCCCACGGGGCCATCATCTTGGTGGCGGCGGAGATGGAGATGGCGCCGGGCTGCACGCCGGCAGCCGCGCACCCCCGAGTCCATCGTCTTGGTGGCGGCGGAGATGGAGATGGTGATGGCGCCGGGCTGCACGCCGGCAGCCTCACGTCCTCGAGGTCGTGCCCTTGGTGGCGGCGGAGATGGAGATGGCGCCGGGCTGCACGACGGCAGCCGCGCCGTCTAGGCCGTCCTCTTGGTGGCGTTGGAGATGGCGCCGGGCTGCACGCCGGCAGCCGCGTGCCCACGGGACCATCGTCTTGGTGGCGGCGGAGATGGAGATGGCGCCGGGCTGCACGCCGGCAGCCGCGCCCGGTCCATCGTCTTGGTGGCGGCCTACAGCCGCACGCCTCGAGGTCGTCTGCCGCGGCTCATGTGCATGTGTGCGATATGCTGTAGAGAGGAAAAGGAAAAAGAGAGATTTAACCATGATTCTCACCATTAGAAAGCTCCATGGCGCCTGCTCCCGATCGGGTGTACGTGTGTGTGTATGGGTGCTGATCGATGGCGGATGTTCGAGATTTTGTAGAGCGTGTGTATGAGAATTGGAGATTAGAGATTGAGTTTGGCTAGTATGCGTGTGGCATCGTCCAGGAAGGTGCTCATGGGTCTCCTCTCCTCCGCCGCCCGCCTTTTTCTTCGTCCGATGGCAGGGGATAGGTGAGTATATATACTGATGGCTAGGGCTGTACACTAGTCTCGTCCCGCTTGGCAGCTACCGATTTTCTTGGAACAGATAGAGATCAAAACCGTTCGGCCGCTTCATATCTTGATTTGGTCTTCTTCAAACACACGTCGCACAAAATAAAAATAAAAGAAACGAGCCGTCTCAGACGTACATAGTTGCATGGCTGCCAACGATTCGGTCTTCATTCATGGTGTGCATCGCATCCGGCTAGCTAGCTAGGGCTCGTACATAGCTTAATTATTTTGTTCTTAGGAGTCCGTCACCGCACGTGAATGGCTGTGGCACCAACACGTGAGAACCTAGTCCGAATATCTGTACAATGAAGCAAACACGATATGCACATATATTGAAATAGTAAATTCTCATCTGGTGCAAAATCGCGCCGAACAATGCCCTCACCAAGTCGAGGCCGAAAAGCAAATCGAACTTGACTTGGTGAAAACTTTGTTTTATCCCTTGGCGCGCCAACCTGGTGCAGCCTGAGTGTTGGGGAGTGTACTAGGCTGTTGTCGGCGAGACAACCTCCAAGCTTTGAGGCGGCATGTTGGCGATGCCCCTTGATCAAAGTAGTCCGTGCATGAATATACATCCGCACTTGAGTAAACTAGTCGGGACCATGTATGGTGCCAGCCAACCAGCTATCTTCACTTCATCTTCGACCTATGGCGGAATAACGTGCCGTGTCTTGAAGAAAGTTTATTAACCCGCCACTGCCTAAATGCTACGGCCGCCGACTAGACCAAAAGGTTTACAGATTCGCTTGCCGTGACCGGCGCACGCCACCGCTCCTCAGATCTTGACGGGTTGATGTAGATGGGCGCCGTAAGCCGTCGCGTGAGACTCCATCTTTAAGGTGGAGAGAGCGTCGTCCATGGGCGTCATCATTGATGACGAGGTGTCTCGCCGAGGGCAAGGAACGCCACCGATATTGTTGATGTAGGGCGACATTGGGACCTCTCGATGATGTACCTGCTCAAGCTTGATGGACAAAACAACCAAGAAAAAATAAAAGAAGCGAGGGACAATATCGACAAAACAAGGTTTTGGGTTTGTGTTTTTTTAAAATGTTGGCTTTCCCGTTATACACTAGCTATATGTGTGATATTAGAAAAGGCCGTTGAAGGACTTGTCTTCGAGGATCGCCGCAAGACCATGACGATTACAACTTCGCCCTTCCGTATGTGTGTGGAGACGCCTGCCTTCGGAGATGCTTCCAAGAGGCGAGAGAATCATACTCTAGCCCATCCTGCACGGAGGAGCCCCACGGCTCAGCCATGCCCCTGACGATACCCCGCGAACCCGAGACTTGGGCATGGTAAAACAAGGAGTAAGGCTTTGGGACAACAGCTGAAACTTCCGCGCTTTATTGAGGGTGGTGAACAGCTACCTTCCGCCTTCCTTGAATGGTTCTTATGCTCGACGGTTTAGACTTGCGCCTTGTAGTTTATGTATTTTTTTTCTACGGGACTGCTTACAGGTCCACTTGGATGATCATGGACTTCCGCGATTGCTTGCGCTCTTGGAGATTTTTTTGCTTCACCCACCGAGGTTCTCTTCTTTCTTCGCTTGGGGAACCATCTTGGGAACTTGGAAGGCACCGTTCACTTTGGTGGACTAAGGAACCCTCTTGGCACTTTATCTGGAGCTTTTTTGTGGCACACCCCAGGTTTGTCACGCGGCTACGCACCGAGTCGGGCAGCCTTTTCATGATCTTTTCCTATGGTCTTCCCCAGGGTGTGAGTCTCTACGAACGCGAGGTACGCCGGGGAGCATGAGGGGCGTGGAGTCTCAGTACGCTGAAGTGCCCAAGTGATCTTCTCCACTGCCTCTAGAAGCATGCACTTGGTACGTGTCGTGCTTTGTGGGTGTAGGTGTCGCTCCACTTGCAACTTGGAACCTCGTGCCGTCCTCCGACAAGTCCTAAAGCAGCCAGATCTTCAATCACCAGCACAGTATGTTTAGGGAAAGCCAGTTTTTTTTTGTTATTGGGGGGAAAACAGACGATCCACACTATGCAAAGGAGAATGCATCATGGACTTGAGCCGACTGAAGGACTCCCCATAGAAAAAAAACGGAAAAAGAAAGGCAACGGAAGAAGCAAATATTTAGCAGAAATATTTTTAAGAAACCTTCCATTGATTGGAGGCATGGGCCGGGCTCCTTGAGGATCGACCACCTGGTATGCACCCCGTCGAGGCTTGCTCGATGGCGAGGGTCCTTCCCACTTTGGCTCGAACTTCCCTTCGCCTTGTGCGTGACCGATGGGGCGCTGAGGACAAGCACTAGCTCGCCTTCCGAAGACGCGTTGCCTCACGAGCTTGCCGTAAGCTCACCATGTTTTGACGGTAAAGCTCCAAGTTCTGCAGGGCTTGAGACGCCTCCTCCAGGGCATCAAGCTCCTGGAATCGCAGCTTGTACTGTTCATCTTTGGTGAGTTCATCTTGGATGGCGACACGGGGAGGGTAGCTGGACCTCCAATGGAAGTACCGCCTCACTCCCATAGACAAGGGAATAGGGTGTAGATCGAGTTGGGGTACGGATCGTAACGCGTATGCCCATAGAGACTCAAGAGACGGTCAGGCCGCCTCTTCTATGTCTTGTCACCGCCTTCTTGAGTATCTTGCCGAGCGCCTTGTTGAAGGCCTCGATTGCTCCATTGGCTTGAGGGTAGTAGCCGTGGAGTAGTTCCACTTGATCTTGTACTTCGCCATGAACCCATACATCTTGTTGGATTTGAATGCCTTGCCGTTGTCGGAGGTGATACGGTGTGGTATCCCAAAGCGATGTATGATATTTCGCTCTAGGAAGTTGATGACGTTGTCGCTCTTCACCTCCTCAGCGGGACAGCCTCCGCCCACTTGGAGAAGTAGTCCGTCTGCAAGGATGAAACGATGGCCCTCGGATGATGGCGGGTCGATGGGTCCGATGACGCCAATCCCCAGCGCCGAATGGCCATGAGGGAATGGTGGGGTGTAGAGGAACTGGCGGCCGATGCTTGAAGTCGCCATGGATTTGGCAACCATGGCATGACCTGCTACCGAGGCAGTCCTTCATGATGTCGGCCAATAGTACCCAAAAGCGTATGGCATGGTACATCTTGGCTCCACCTTGGTGTCCACCGCAGACCCGTGGTGCACCTCTTGTAAGATCTTTTGGCTCCATCTTGGTGACGACCAAGTAGAATCTCTTGCCCGTGAGACCGTCTGCATAAGACGCCGCCTTATATACATAGGAGGGAAGTCGCTGTTGGAGTTGGCGCCTCGGCTGTGGTCGCTGTGAGGCTGCGGCTTGAAGTAGTTGAGGAAGGGTTGTAGCCACTGCTCCTCCACGAAGTTCGCCGTGATGGTGTTGACTTCCTTCCTCCGGATGAGCTCTAGGACAGCGGAAGAAGCCACCTTTCTTCCACCGTCACTTGCGTGGATTTATCACCGGAGCACCAGTCGACGCCATTTTGCTAAGGCATCGGCAGTGCATTCTCGTCATGGGACATGGAGAACTTCAACATGTTGGAATTTCTCCATAAGCTTCCGGCCGCACCGTAGTATGGCACCAGCCCGCCATGACTTGAGATGTCGTTGACTTGTCGAACAATGAGCTGGGAATCACCATAGGCCCAGAAGAACGGACCTCCATGGAGAGTGCTAGGAGGAGGCCAAAGATGAGCCTCAGACTACTCGTTGTTGGAGCATTCTTCCTTGAGAAGGAGAATGAGTGATACATCACCCTCCTTGTGGAGTCTTGAACACCAATCCTGCCTCCGCCTCCGCTTGGATGTGCCATCGTGGTCGGCCTCGCGCAAGCACCATCAAGTAGAGCTCCCATGGAGCCTCGACCTGGGTGAAAACCTCCTCGTCGGGGAGGTTGGTAATGAGCGGAGAGTCGTCGGGGACAGGATGCGCCGCAAGGAACTCCGCCAAGGCTTGGCCCTTGATCGCTTTCTGAAACACAAAGGTGATGTCGAACTCCATCATGAGCAATGCCCATTTTCCGAGTCGCCCCATTAGTGCGGGCTGACTTAGAACGCATTTTATAGGATCCGCTCTAGCGACGAGCTGGATTTGGAGTGCTAGCATGTAGTGCCTCAACTTCTTCAACGCGAATATAAGCGCCAAGCATAACTTCTCTATTGGAGAGTAGTTACCACGCCCACCATGGTGCTCTCGTAGTAGCAAGCCACCTCCTTCCCTTCATCATTGTCAAGCGAGAAGAGCACCTATTGAAGTAGGCTGCACCGCAATGTATAGAATAAGAGGGCGCTTTTTGCTGTGAGCTGCCAAAACAGGTGGGTTAAGTAAGTACTTCTTGATGTCGCCGAATCCTCTTGACACCCTTCATCCCATACGAACGGAGCTCCCTTCTTCATGAGACTTGAGAAGGGTTGGATGCGCCCCGAGAGATTGGAGATGAAGCGACGGATACGCCAACTTCCCTTGTAAACCTCTCAATTCCTTGAGATTACAAGGTGGTGGCATGTTGAGGATGGCCTTGATCTTCTTCGATCTCTATGCCTCGATGATGGACAACGGCCTAGGAAGAGGCCCGATTGAACGGCGAAGGCACATTTCAACGGGTTCATCTTGAGCTGGTGTCGACGAGGCGCCAAAGATGACCCGGAGGTCCTCGATGATCCCGACGGTCCTTGGTCTTCACCACCATGTCATCAACGTAGCACTCCACCGAATGGTGGATCAGGTCGCCGAGGATGTATGTCATGGCCCGGTACGTCGCGACCAAAGATTCTTCAAGCCGAATGGCATGACGGTGTAGTAGAAGTTGCCCTTCGGGGTCCCGAACGCGGTGTTGATGGCGCCGTCCGGATCCATCTTGATTTGGTTGTAGCACGAACCATCCATGAAGGATAGCGCACCATGGCCCGTGGTGGAGTCGACGACCATTTCCGTGATTGGCGTGGGAAAGTCATCTTTGGGGCATGCTCGATTTAGGTCGCGAAGTCTTGGCACACCCGCATTCGCCATTCTTCTTCTCCACGGGACGATGTTTGCGAGCCACCGGTATATTTCGCTTCTTTGATGAAATCTAATGATTAATTTATCGACCTCGGCGATGACTTGTCTTGAAACTCCGGACGCAAGCGCCGCGGAGGCTGCTTGACGGGGCGGTGTTGCAGGTCAATCGCCAGCTTGTGTGTAGCGACGTGAGGGTCGAGCCCCAGCATCTCTTTTAAGCTCCAAGCGAAGCAATCTCGATACTCCATCAAGAATTGTCGATAGCTTTCCGTTTCTTCCGCCAGCGTGAGCGACAAAGTGGACGTGGATCGCCCTCGGTTCCGAGGTTGACTTCGACAAGTTCATCGATGGTGGGTCACCACCATCTTCCATCTCCCGTGGAGCCGCTGGGTTTGACCTCTTCTTCTTCCTTGACCGGGCGTTGCCGATAGAGTTTTGGCGGTGAAGGCCATGACGCAGTTCCATGTCGTCTCGTGAAGAGACAGACGTAGCATGGCACGTGACTTGTGCGACGCCGTTGAGTCCTCCTTCTTCTTCATCGTCGTGGCCACCCGGGTGGGCGTACCCAAGCCCGAACTTGGTCCGAGTCTTGCCCTTCTGCTTGATGAGGTCCTCGGCTTGCCTCCACCATGCCTCGCAAACCGCGGGTGGCGGCGGTATTCTACTGTTTTGCCGAAGCGTGAACCCCGCCTTCTCCAGCAAGCGAGCCATCTTGGGCTCGGCCTTCATTGTGGATAGCGCTTCTTCTGTATCACCGCGAGGTTGGGGAAGCTCAAATATGGAGTCACAATGTTGTACCTGTGGAACTTTATAGAAAATGGTTTGGGTTCTAGACCCAGATGAACTTGGGATAGCCCAAACCTCCAATGGAGAAGCCGTGGATATGTAGAGGGATGGGGGCTGCATGACACGAGCTCCCTCGCAGCTTCCTCTATCTCCTTTATTCTCCTCCTAACCACCCCCGAATGAGTGGGTGCACCTTCCTCTTTTGGAGTGTTGCGCACCAGCAGGATCGAGGGGCGATCACCGCTGCCGATCAATGCCTTCGGTCCTTCCTGGCACCGAGAGCCGCCAAGTGTTAAACAACTAGGCTCTTGGTGCGCCAAGTCGATGAAGATGTAGGAGCCTCTTGTAGAGGCGCCATTGCCGACCTCAACGTGATTGGCGGGCTTCGGTACCTTGCCTTCAATAGCAACGGGCTACTGGGCAGGCGAGAAGAGCTTGCCCCAAGAAGATCGGGTAGAGCTCCCCATCCCGCCCCGGTGGAAGGTCTTGTAGTCGTGTTGCATAGTCGAGGAAGATCGTCACGCCAGTGGTTCCTTCTGCGAGAGGAGGAACCCCGTGCGTCCGCGGGGGAGCATGGTATGATGAGCTGTCATGCTTCGGCGACTGGCGCAACACCCGGTTTGATTAAGACATCAACCGCTGGTGTTGTTCGCCCGACACGTTGGTCGTTGTCTTCGACGGGAAGTAGTATCGATCCGCATGATGCGACTCTTGCACGGTGTAGGGGTTGGTGTTGCCGGCGATGCGTTGTTGTGTGCCGCTGTCACGAGGAACTTTAGGCATTGGTGAAGGGTAGAAGGCACCACGCGATATTTGTGGATCCAAGGCCTCCTAAGAGAGCCGAGTAGGAGGTGTTTGCTTCGATGACGAAGAACCGCACCTTGAAGCTGAATGTAGACATCCGGATCTTCACCGTGATGGCCCCTGTTGGCTTCCCTTGGTTGTCGGCCGCATATCATCACGCCGGTGGACTCCAGTCGCCCATCGTGAAACCTGCCCGCTTCAAACTCCGGACGGCAAAGATGTTCACGGCAGACCCTAGGTCGATGAGGATCCGACGAAGATGCGCGGCCCCAATGTTTCCCTCCACGTAAAGTGGGCGGTTATGGGCACCATCTTCTATGAGATTGTCCTCTTCATCGAACGTGATCTCATTCACGAACAAGGGATTGACAAAGAGACGATGCTTCGCCATGCACACTTCATAGATCTCGAGCCCGAGCCTTTGATGAGGGCTTCACGCAGGTTTGGCACCAAGATGAGCGCATCGTGCACACTCAAGAGCCGAATTCGCTTGAGGTGGGCGGCGATGTTGTAGTCGATGTCCCGTGGTTTCGCCTTCCCACCATCATGCGCTCGTGCCTCTTCATGCGGTGTTGCCTCCTTATGGGCCGCCGGCTTGTCCACTCTTGTTTGGCCTTCGTGGGTCGGGTAAGACCTTTCCCCACGCAGTTCATGTTCACCTCTTCCACCATGGGTTCTTTGTGGCACTTTCGTGGAATGCCTCGTGCTCTTCAGAGTGAACATGTCGTCCGACTCGGAGCTGGGCACGCCCTTGTAGTCGAGGACGACGCGTAACTCGCCATGTTTCGTGCTTGAGAGGATCGAGCCTCATCTTGTACTCCTTCGACACCCTCCATTGGCCCTTGGTCCCAACCATGGGGTAGGAACCGCGCCAAAGTGCGAGTCCCCGCCGCCGGGAATGACTCATCTCCCTCGGACTTGGGGACGAACCTCGGTGGGGACGGCGTTGACTTGGATCAACTCGCCTTAGAATTGTTGGGGAGCGCGTGTTGATGATGTCGGACGAGGAGGTCGAGTTGGAAGGTCCCTGCATGGCTTCCGACGGACTGCTCCAAGGCTTCCATGGACATGGTTGGTGTAGAATCGGTGAAGGAGAGTTGATGTCGCCGCCAGACGAGGTTGGATAGTTGGCCCTCAACTTGTGAGAGGGCGCCCATCCATCTTCTTCATATTCATCGCCTTGCCTTGATGAAGAGGGCACCACCACGCCACCATGTTCACAGCTGGTAATCTGGATTGATAGCTTCCGGTCCAAGTTGATCCTCTTTTCATTGACGGCTCGAGCCATTCCTTGAAGGCGATGCAGTCCTCGATGACATGTCCCACGACCTCATGATATGGGCAAAACAAAGCATTATCCGTCATCCCCGCTTGATCGGGTCTTCGAGCTCGAAGGTTCAAAGCTCGATGTTCCATCACTAGTTGAACATGTCCTTCACCAGCTCTGCGGAAGATGTATTGCTTCTTGAGGAGCTCTTGCATCGTGGGTCGTTGCCTTACTCCCGCTTGCGCCTCTTGCGCCCAACATTGGCACATTGCCTTGGGGAGTGGAGGAGAAGACCCTAGTGGCATTTGCCTCCGTGCCTTCATCTTGGCCCCATTATTGGTTGGCTTGATGTTGATGTGAAGCGCTTGGACGGGTCGAATATAGTGGCTCTTGTAGAGCTCCATGATCCGTGGTGATTTCGAACTCTAGCTTCGTTGCCACCGCTGCGGTTAAGAGCACGAAGGTCCTAGGCTCGCCGAGAGACCTCGAGTGACCAATGTTGTTGCATCCCGTGGACACACATCTCGATGGCGCCTCAAGGTGCATCTCCGGGCGAGCCGCACATAGTCATGAAGTTTAATGACGATTGCCGATGGACTCATCTCGTCGTTGACGAACTTGTGCAAGCTCGACGCAGAGAAGTCCTTCTTCATGGCGAAGTGCTTCTTGAAGACCTCCTTCATGCCCGACCAACTTTCGATGGATCCGAACCGCCAGCGGTGTACGATGGAAGGCGGCGGTTAACGACCGAAAATTGTCGAAGGAGAAGTGACGCGTTGTTTGCGGTGTCCCAGACGCCTGGCACGCCAAGTGCTCCTTGCATCACCCGTCCCGTCGAATTGACGAACTTTGGTGGGTGCCACCGCAGGAATGACACTGTGTCGTGCCATGATTCGTAGGGCTTCTCCACTTGCTCCCCATGGTGCGAGGAGCATTATCGACCTTCAATTGCTCGAATCTTTTGTCTACCATGTCCTTAAGCATGTCGTGGTAGCCTTTCAAAGATGCTTTGTTGTGGCGTTGTGTCGGCCGGACGAGGGTCTAGCCCATTGGCGCAGCATGTGTGCTTGTTTCTTCGTGTTGGCGCTCATGATGGGGTGGCGACTTGTTAGAGCGCCTACCGCAACTCCTCCACTTGTGGGTCTACCACCCCGGTGGTACGCTTTGTGGCCACACCGTTGTTGTTGTTCATCATGAGCTCGATGAACTGGTCGAGTTTTGATGTCAATTGATCAATCTTCCGCGCTCCTTCATCTCTTCTTCCAAAGGCAGCTTTCTCCCGCCGATGCACTAGCTCGCGGATGCAGAGCCGTCGTTCTTTCCACCGCTCACCGCCATGTGGGTGCGGTATGGAGATCTTCAAGGCCATCTTCACAACCGACAGGACCAAGGGGCGAGCTCGTGGTATGGAGGGAGTTTGTAAGTTTCTCCAACGAGGAGGTGGAAGAAGAGTCGGAGAAGCTCTTCATCGTCGCGTAGTCGCCAATCCTTCCTCTTTGGTTGATCCGTCGTCACACTGGCGCGGCTGCACCTTAGCCGTGTCTTGGCTCCAGTCGACTTGTAACCCGCAACAACTCGTCGGGATCTCGTGGGAGTCTTGAGGTGATGTCGGTGTAGAGTCGCGAAATGTTCGGGTGATATCCCGAGTCTCCATCGAAAGTGAGCCTTTCCGCCATGATGGGAAGGCATGGGCAAGTGATCTTGCTCCTCTTCCTTGTAGAAGCGTTGGCCTTGGCCTCCAAGGCTGCCCTTGAACCATGAACGACATGGCCGAGGCGTGGCAAGAAAGCCTTCTTGAAGTCAGCTTTGGGGTTCGGCGCGATCTCCTCATCCGAGGGATAGCCAAACTCGTGGGTGAATTGAGGAGGTTGCCAATCGTCGTTTGGCTCAAGCCTTGGGCGCACTGCAACAAAGGCCGCAAAGCAAGGTTCTTCTTTGTTGCCTCCTTTCCTTTCCATCCCCGTCAAGGGCATCATCTCCGATCTTCGCCCCTCATGGAGAGGTAAGCGGAGGTTTTGTGGGAGGCATCTGCCTTTTCCCGGGCAACGGAGGTTGAAGCCCCAAGATCCGCCTCGGGTTGGAGGCAGCTATGCCGGAGTCTCCTCGACGCCCATTGGCGTGGTTGTCGGTGTTGGTGTCTTTGCCCGAGGAGGCGAAGATGACGATGTGTCCATCGCCTGCTCATCGCCTTTGTTGAGGATTTGCTGAAGGAAGCGGTGGTGGAACCGCTTCTTTTGTTCGACAATTTCTAAGGGCATCTTGTGTGGTTTTGGAGGCGGGTGGCGGTGTAATTGTACCGCTGCCGCCTAGGTTTGGAGAGATACGAGCCGATCCTATCACTTTCTTGAATGACCCCACCATCGGGTCGTTCCGAACTTGGGTATGGAGCACCAGGTCTTCGAGTTCTTTGTAAAGAACTTGGCGATTCCTCCGCGCCTCGCGCTTGCTGGTTCTCTGTGAGGACCTGCCGGGTTCTTGAGGGTGTTGGTGGAGTTGGTAGAAGAGGCGGTGCAGCTCATGGCGTTGATGTGGTAGGCACGTCCTTGCAGGCGCACTTGTCGCTCTCCACGCCTAGGCGGGGATGAAGGCCGTGGTGGAAGTGCGTCTCGTGGAGGATCCCTAGGTCTCCATTGAGTGGGACGAGGTCCTCTCATCATCTTGATGTCGTGACCAACGGTTCCAACGTGGGGCATGTTAGGATGCCCCGGTGTGCATGTCGATGGGTGAAGGTTGGCGTCGGGCGCCAAGGTATGACGCTCATGTTGAGGACGATGACTAGGGGCTTGGTGCCTAATCCTGCCCCGGTGGTCGATGAAGAACTTGGCGCCCTTGCTCATGGAGCCGCCTCGATGCTATTCATTTGATCTTGCAAGCGGCGGAACTCCTGCCGTAGATCTTCTCCGTGGTGCAGGTACCTCGTTCAAGAACGGCGAACTGTTGTCGTTGGGGATGCGGTCATTGATCGCGAAGTGTGGCAGCATGGTGCACACATGCTTCTTCGAGGGTCTTCAAGGTTGATGGAGAGCGCTAGTCTGCAAGATCGACTCTTTTCGGAGTACCGTTTCGAACTCCTTCATGATGGCTCTTCTCACCACCAACTTGACCTCGATGGTTCGGTGCTAGTAGATGTGAACACCTTGTCCGCGAGGTCCCTTGCGCGAGGGACCAATCTTCCGCAAGAACCATGCTCCGGTGATGCGAGCTTAATAGCTGGTGAAGGCGTTGTACCTTGACTTCCTCCTATAGTTCCTTAGTGGATGAGGGCTTTTCGTGAGCAGGCGTTTGCCATGAGTCTCCGCAGTCATCGGGCGGCTTCAAGCCTCCAAGAAGCTCCACTCGGTGCGCCTAGGTGTTGGCGTGGCTCCGGGTGCAAAGGCGGGGTAGGGGCGCGAAGTGACACCGCTCCCGCCCACTTGTCGGCGACGTTGGAAGAGAGGCGTTTGAGCGCCCCCATGTCCCCTTTGACGTTATGTCCCGTTGACTCCTTCAACAGGACGCGCGCCTCGAGCATCAACTCGCGGCGCTCCTTCTTGGCCATGGCGGATGCCCGCCTTTGCGCCTTCTTGGATCGTGATTTGGAACTACGCGGCTCCTGGGCTTGGTGCATGAACATCTTGGTGCCGACCTCGACGACCACCATGGGTGGAAAGGATGATCCAAAGTGGATCACCCAGGGCTCCGTGTTGATGGCGTGGGGGATTCCTCCTGCATGAAGATGACCTTTGATCAGCGGAGGTCCTCGCCGTTGGCTTGTCGTGCAGGATGCTGTGTGGGTTGGGTGAACGGGCGAAGACGATTCTGACGACCACAGCGGAGAAAAGATGGGAGGAGAACCATGTCCCACAGGGCGTGCCAATTTGTTTGACACGAGAAAAACGTTCTGGAAAAGTCGAACGTAGGCTACTCGAGGGGAGAAGAATGGTAGCGTGTTTTTCTCATGCGCCGGGGTAAAGAAAAGAAGTCGGGCGTGCCAGTGTACCGTAGTACACAAGAAAAGGTAGGGGTGATGCATTTCATTAATCTCTCATGGAGAAACAAAGTACAAATCCCTAATACAAGGGCCTGTGGCCTGCTTGCTGGCCAGCGACTATGGCGATTGCGATCTCATGGTTCCTGTGGCCTCAAGGCACCAGTTAATTACTCCATGGTTACGCGAGACACCTCCGATTAAGCCGTGTGGTCGTCTTCGTAATCTGCCCGCTTCGCTTCTCCATGCATGATGTGGTGGTGGTGTGTGTGGCGGCGGCGTCTGTCCTCGTCCCGGTACATCGCCGCGAAGTAGCATGGCTTTGCTCCGCCATGCCGCCCTCGCCATCGTGCCGGTCGGTCTTGGCGCCGATGTAGTTGGAGTTGGAGTAGCATGGGTCCGCTCATTGGGACTTCTCGACGACCAGCCTCGTCAGCGCAAGGTATGCCCTCGCAGGAGTAAGTGTTGGTGGAGATCGGCGTCGGTGCAAAACCGACACGCAGCCTGAAGTTGGTGCAGCCAACGTGGTCGGCACCTCGTCTCGGTCCGACGCCGAGTACACGGCTGTCGCCCCAGACAAGGCGCCTCACGGGCTCGTGGAGATGGAGGTGGGTATGGCCGGATTGTAAGTCGGCAGCACTTTCGCTATGCTCGCCCGGCTTCACGGAGATGGAGCTAGCACCGGGTTGTCTGATGGACACCCGATGCTATCGCTTATAGCTCGCGAGGCGGAGATAGCGCCGGGCTATACGCCCGGTAGCCGCATGCCCTCGAGTCGCCGCCTTGTTGGCATTCGTAGGAGGTGAAGAAAGGTTGGGCT